>BSBK01001905.1:0-747500 GCA_027943335.1 Chamaecyparis obtusa
AAAATTTATACTTATAATTGAAATAAGCTAACTAGATTAAAACCAAGTTACAAATATTAGATATTTTGAATATTTGAAAACTGTCAAGAATCAAATATCTGATATTGATAAAAGTATCAAAAATCTGATAATATTGTTGATATAGGCTACCTATGGATATCATATATTATCCCAATATCAGTTACTGCTTACAAAAATTTGTAGCCTTGGGATTTACCTCAACATTGATTTGGGATTTGACCAAGACATGCCAAACATGAAAGTCAACAAAAAAAAATAGTTTTGAGTTTTCCTTTCTTTTTCAGACCACCCATGTGGTTGACGACATTGTTTTACCCAAAATTGATGAAACAAGAAGGGCTTCTTAACCTCATATTCTTACATTTCCACCAATATAATCATGCCTTATTTTAAATTTAATAAATATTATTTATTTTCTATTTGAATTACGTCTAAAGTCCTTATTTATAAACTGACTGAAAACAAATATAACTTTCTAACTATATCACATCTTTTGAATCCAAAACATGTGTCACATTCTATGCTTTGCATATTATATTATTTTAAAAAAAATCGTAAAGTTTCGACCAAGTTATGGTGGTCAAATATACGAGTTTTTATATTTTTGAAAAGGTTGTGGTAAAATTTTCATAATTAACTATCTGCTTTAAAAAAGTACAAACAAATATGCATCACATTGGGACATGAATCTAAAACCCTATAAAAAAATATTATGTTTTGATTATAGCTAGGTTGGTTAGACAAACACTTGCTTCTTATCTTTTCCTTAAATTTCAATACTACTACATTGAATTTTAAATTTTCACCAAATATTTTTTTAATGTAACAATACTAGGTTAGAAACAACATTAGATTTGTGATAGATCTATTATTACATTTTTTTGAAATAATATTGATACCTTATTTTATTTTTTACATCAAGTTGCCTAACTTGTTTTTTTTTATTTTCATTGGCCACTTAAGGGCCTAGTTTGGCCCACCATGATCATGCACATACCCATAGAAAAACATATCTCAGAGTCAAAATCCTAGACCACCTTAAGGTGGAGGAATGCAAAGCATTCCTATAAACTGTTATTCTATCACCACAATACCAAGACTCAAAATACAATATCTTTTGTTGCAAATTGAATTAAACCATGAAACCTAAAATGTATCAACATCTAACATCTACCAATAACATACTTCAGTCATAGAGAGATATGAATCAACACACCATGATGCATGGAAAAAAAGGAAAACTCAATTTGACAGACTTCTCAAAGGAAAAGTCAGACTTAATCTATCTTCATGAGCTGACACATGAAACCTTCTCCAAAATTCTAGATAAGACCTAAGACATCCAGATAAACCTTTTGCAATAATCCCCATCAATATTCACTTATCCATGCTAACACATGTACACTACTATCACAAAACTACTCTAGAGCACATAAGAACATTGTTGAGCACTTCTTATGAACCATTATTACATAGACCCATTTTCCTTAGTGCACAAAGGGATTGGGAGTTTACACATTATTTCATTAGAGTTTGAGTCATCATATTTTCCTAGTTTTTTTGGTGTTCTTTTATTCATATCTATGGGGGCATAGTTTGAAGAAGACTTTGTATTTGAGGGATCTGTGTTCTTTCTCTTTAGACCAACGTATTAAGGTTGCAAGTTGGAAATTTAATTCTTTGTATGAGCCTATTATCAAAGATTTTATTTGGGGCACATTTCATCAAGCCCGCGAGAGTATTTGATTAGATAGTTATTATATTTGACAAACCAAAATGGTTCATCTTTAATCCCACATTCAATGTGGGTCAACTGAATCTCTCATTTATATGCGACATAGTAACCTTTTATGTTGCAATGGTGCATGCACTCATTAATTCTGGCTTAAGTTGGAACACAATTTAATTATGGTATATTTTTATGCCTATGGGAGGTGGTGTGTGGAGCCAATGGCCATAGTCTACCTAGCTGAGCCACAATCACATGGGTGACCAAGCCTGATGCAGAGGAATGACACTCTACCACTTTACCAATCAATCTAACCTTCCAAAGGTATTTGGTTTTGGATCTTATTAACAAATAGGATCTCCTAGACCATTCCTACCAACTTATCCTCCAAGGTATAGTTGGATTTAAGAAGCCTCCAAAGATGTGAGTACAACTAGTCCAACTAGTTACTCCAAACCTTAGCTTTTCTCCACTCAACCATCACATAGAATGCCAAACCTCTAACTAGGATCTCTCCACACATGTCTTTGAATAATATTTATCCTTCTTGACCATTCTTATTTCATTCTACAACCTTTATCACACTTCAATCCACTCTACCACTCCAATTGGTCTCTAGAACACTAGGAGGCCTAATTGCCAATTCCTAGTAGGTCTATTTTCACCGAAAATGACCTAGCACTCCCAAAATCCTCACTTGACCCCCCAAAAAAAATTTAAAATCTATGATTTATCCATTAACCCTTTCTGAATCCAAAATCTTAATCCCTGGTGACACCCAAAACCCTAGTTTCTTGCAGGCCCTAGTTTCTAGCCTACAAATGAGGTCTTTGTTCCAAATTGTGTAAAATCTCTTCAATCTTGTCTCCCACCTTGATTCTCCTCCAACCACCTCTAAATCCTTCTAGGAGACTCTTAGGAGTATTCAAAAATGTTAACAAGTGTTCCCCAACTGGTCTTGGGTGTCTGTACCAGTTCCACTTCTTCCCTATCCTGGCTCACCTAGTTTCACCAGTCAGCCATAGGGCTTCTATTTTGGCTCCTTAGAACCTTTGAAAAAACAACAAAAAGACTAGAATCTACATCTATGGACTCTAACCCTATGATCCTCATGGTTTCAGACAAATCCATCGGAGGGATCTTAGGTTAGAGTCATTCTTAACCAGTTGTCACTGGTTTTAGGCTTGGCAGACCAGTAGCCTTTCAAAACTCAAAACTTTGAAACTATCTAACTTCAAACCAAATTATTTGTTTCAAGTGAAAACTAACTTAAAACACTATCAATTCATGGATTCTGATCAACTATGTCAATTCGTACATAGCAGTACAGTTGCAGAAGGATAGGACTGTGTATACAATAGAGAACATGGATGATCATACAAGGTGTCAGAATAGAATGTTTTTGCTTAAATTATTCATTAAACTCTCAAAAGCTTTGAATCCAAGCTCTTATATTGAGCTTGGGTGGTTACAACAATTTTTAGCCATTTTGGCAACTTTTAAAAGTTGCTAGCAACATTTTAGCAACAAATTACAAAATGAACCATATGACCTTGGTTCTCATCCCAATGATGAAATTGATCATCTATGACCCTAATAAGGTATGAAAAACCTTAAAACATCCATCTAACCTATTTGACACTCAAAATTAATACTACTTTCCTTAGTCACTAAGGTGACCCCCAAAGTCTCTTATGGACTCAAGGTCCTTACAAACATGAAGAGTGACCTTGACACTTGGACCTAACCAACTCATCACACCAAAAAACTAAACAACTTCCTAATCACCCTTAGACATAGAAAAATTGGCAAAGTGGGGAGGTGCCCTGCACCATACTCCCCAGGATAGAATAACTTAAGTCCCTTGAGTTAGCAGGTCAGCAAGTTGAATGCCATGATTCAAAATATCCTCCTCTATCATCCAAATAGCCTCAGTGTCAGGGAGGCCCTACCACTTAACAAGGTACTCCTTGTAGATACCTTTCTTTGTTTCATTTACCACCTTGGAATCTAGAATGCTTTCGAGCTGCAAAGGTTTGGGAGTTGGTAAGTCCCTGACCCAAGCTTCTTCCTGCACATCTGAAAGTGTACTTTGCCCTGTATCCATTGGAGATCCCCTATAAGGATAGAGATCACACACATTGAAAATAGGAGATATTCCCAAATCAAGAGGAAGTTCTACTTCATAGGCATTCTTGCCATACTTATGCAAAAATTTTAGTGGTCCAATCTTCTTCATGAGAAGCTTAGTTTGTTGACCCTTAGGTAGTCTCTCCTTCCTAAGATAGGCCAATACCAGATCTCCAACCTTGAATTGTAGGTCTCTCCTTGTCTATTCAGCCTTGGCTTTGTATTTGGCCACTTTTTGTTGTAAGGTGTGGTGAACTTGATCATGCAGCTCCTTCATCTGCTCTGCAAAAGACTCACCTTGTGCACTCCACTTGTCCTCTAATCTGAGATCTCTTAACTCCAACACTCCTCTAGGATTGAGTCCATAAACTATTTGGAAGGGACTCTTCCATGTACTCCTATTAATGGAGTCATTATAAGCAAACTCTGCCTGCCTTATAATGTGATCCCAAGATTGCCCATGTTGCTTAGTCAAGCACCTCAAAAATTTTCCAAGTGACCTATTCACTACTTCAGTTTTCCCATCTGATTAAGGGTGATAAGCTGATGTAAAAGACAAATTTGTGCCAAGCATCTTCCATAGGGTCCTCCAAAAGTGATCCACAAACTTTGTATCCCTATCACTCACAATATTTAATGGCAACCCATGGATTCTTACTATGTCCCTAAAGAACAACCCTGTAATCTGAGATGCATCATTAGTTTGCTTGCATGGAATGAAGTGTGCCATCTTGCTAAACCATTCAACCACCACAAAAACACTGTCATGACCCCTAGATGTCTTTGGAAATCCCAAGACAAAGTCCATGCTCAAACATTCCCAAGGTCTTTGAGGAATGGATAATGGTTGATACAATCCACTATTGTTGCTCTGCCCTTTTGCTCTCTAATAGACCTGACATTGCTCCATAAACCTCCTAATGTCTGATTGCATTTTAGGCCAAAAATAGTGCCTATTAACCTATTCTAAGGTTTTTTCTATGCCAAAGTGACCCCCTAGACTACCTTGATGTTTTTCCTTGACTATATTCTCCCTCATTGAACATTGAGGAATACACATAAGAGGCCCTTTAAACAAGAGACCCTCCTGCAGCATATACTCATCAAACTCCACTTTGAAACCCTACTGAAACTTCACACATTCTTCATAGGCTCTACCAAAATCCTTGTCTTCTTTATATAGGTTCTTCAAATCATCCATCCCTACACTTTGTAGTTGTATCTCTTGGATTGTGAGTACTCTCCTACTAAGAGCATCTACTACCTTGTTACTAACTCCCTTTTTGTGCTTAATGACAAATGTATAAGCTTGCAATGCTTCCACCCACTTCATGTGCCTTTGGTTCAACTTATCTTGTCCATTCAAAAAACTTAGTGTATGATTGTTAGTATAAACTACAAACTCTCTAGGTAACAAATAGTGTCTCCATTTTTTTAAAGCTTGGACCATAGCATAGAGTTCCAAATCATAAGTTGAATATGTTTGTTTGGCTTCATTTAACTTCTCAGAGAAGAAAGCCACAAGGTGTCCTTCTTGTCTTAGTACTGCTCCAATAGCCAACTTGCTAGCATCACACTCCACCATGAAGAGTTGATTGAAGTTAGGGAACCTAAGAGTAGGTAGTTCTGCAATTCTTTTTTTCAATTTTTCAAACCCCTAATCCGTTGCAACAGTCCATTCAAACTTACACTTGATTCCACCTTTGATGGTGTTAAGTATAGGGGCACACAAATGACTGAAACCTCTTATAAATTTCCTATAATAGGAGGCCAAACCATGGAAACTCCTAACATCTCCAGTAGACTTAGGTGTATGCCATTCCAAAATGGACTTAACTTTATCAGGATCCATTTTCATACACCCATTTGCAACTACAAAACCAAGGTACACTAATTCAGTTTTGAGAAACTCACACTTATCTTGATTAATCATTAGCTTCTCCTTGTGTAACCTCCTTAAGACTTGCTCCATGTGCTCCTCCTTTTTCTTGCTAAAAATCAAGATATCATCAAGATAAACTATGACAAATTTACCTATGAAATCTGCCAATACTTCATTCATGAGCCTCATGAATGTACTAGGTGCATTGGTGAGGCCAAATGGCATCACGAGCCATTCATACAGCCCTTCATTTGTTTTGAAGGTTTTCTTACATTCATCACCAGGCCTAACTCTGATTTGATGATAGCCTGACTTCAAATCCACCTTGGAAAAATAGCAAGATCATCTCAAATTGTCTAGTAAGTCCTCTATCCTTGGCATTAGAAACCTATATCTTATAGTGATCTTGTTGATGGCCCTTGAATCATTGCACATCCTCCATGTACCCCCTTTCTTTGGTGCCAAAATAGTAGGTACAGCACAAGGGCTTAAACTCTTCCTTATCAGCCCCTTATCCAACAAAACTTGGATTTTCTTAGCTATCTCTGCATTTTGACTTGGTGTCATCTTGTATGCTGCCTTGTTTGGTAGATTATCTCCAAGAATAAGGTCAATCTGATGGCTCACATCTCTCATAGGAGGTAAGGCACTTGGTATTCCATTATCCACTATATCATGATACTTTTCTAATCAGGCTTGTACCTCTAGTGGTAAGGTGACTTCCTTATTAGGTTCCTCATTTGGTTTGATCACAATAGCACAACATTCCCATTTCTCTTTCTTCATAGCTTTTAGGAACTCCTTCCCACTCAAAAACATCACACTTGTTCCCACATGCTTCTCTTCCTTAGGTTTTACTAAAGGATCCATTTGAAATTTCCTACCCAACTTGGTGATCATATAACTATTCTTTACTCCATCATGCATTGCCTTGACATAATATTGCCATGGGCATCCAAGGAGTAGATGGCATGCATCCATAGGCAATATGTCACATAGGACCTTGTCCTTATAGTCTCCTATCTCAAACTCAACCATAGTTTTCTCATCCACCACTATTTGCTGACCCTTATTCAACCATGAAACCTTATATGGTGTGGTGTGAGGGATTCTTCTCAAATTCAATTTCTCTACCATTTCAGTAGATACTATATTCTCAGTGGATCCAGAGTCCACAATGAATTTTCAAATCTTCCCATGAGACTTACAAGTAGTCTTGAATAAAATTTTCCTTTGGGGTGGCTCTATGGTGCTTGGTACTTTGAGCAATGTTCTTCTCAACATTAAGTTTTCTCCATCTACTATTGGTCCAGCTTTGGATATAGGTGAGGTGACACTTTGAGTATCATCCTCATGAACTAACTAATTTCTTCTTTCCCCCATGGAAGATGAGGAAGCTTTCTCTGGACATCTGCCCATTGTGTGACCCACTTGGTTACAACTGTAACACCTACCAATGAAAACTGAGTTTGTCCTTCCTTGAGGTTGGTACCTACCTCTTGGTGGTCCTCTACCTCTATATCCTTCCCTTTGGAATGAGCCTCTATACTAGTTTCCCCCACTTCCATTTACAACTTGATTGTCTTCTTGTCTACTAGGACTCTATCCTCTACCAAAGTTACCCCTGCCTCTTTGAAAACCTCTGTTGCTACTGTCACCTTTGCCTCTTTGATGGAATTCATTCCTTCTTCTTTCTTTGTCTTCATCCCTCAAAGCCAATTGAAAGAATTTATGCATACTATCAAGAGCCAACATACTAATTTCATCTTGTATCCCCTGCCTTAGCCCATTGAGATACCTTGCTACCTTGTCCATTTCATCTTCTTGTCTCCTAGCCCTGAGACTTAATTTATGAAATTCCTCAGTGTATTGGCTTATTCTCATCTCTTTTTGTCTCAAATTCTGCAACTTCTGATACATTTGAATTTCATAATCAGTAGGCAAGAATTGAGCCCTCAATCTGATTTTCATCCTCTCCCAAGAAACAATTTTCTTCTTTCCACAACTCACCTTTTCATCTTGCATCATATTCCACCATACCAATGCTAATCCTTTGAGTCTAGCCTTAGCATAGGTGACTCTCTTTTCTTCTGATACCTCCTTGTAATCAAACTAATTGTCCATGGCTTCAAGCCAATCTAGTAATTCTTCTCCATTTAAGCTACCACAATAATATGGTATATGTTCCAAGTTGTCTTTGTTTATAGACTTGAAGGATTCCAAGAATACCTTCTACTCCTTATCTATCTCTAGTTCCTTTCCTTTGCTAGTTGACTCCTCTGTTTGACTATCTTCATCCCCATCACTTTCACCTCCCCATTCTGTGATTCTTTTCCTACTCTTTGTCTCTGACACATTGGATTTATGCAAGAGGCCTTGGACCAACTCTACTATAGCATCCCTACTCATTGCCTTAGGAGGCATACTATCCACCTCTTGACTCCTTTCACTGTTTGACATACACAACTTCCAATAAGTATGGCTCTGATACCACTCTGATGCAGAGGAATGACACTCTACCACTTTACCAGTCAGTCTTACCTTCCAAAGGTATTTGGTTTTGGATCTTCTTAACAAATAGGATCTCCTAGACCCTTCCTACCAACTTATCCTCCAAGGTATAGTTGGATTTAAGAAGCCTCCAAAGATGTGAGTACAAATAGTCCAACTAGTTACTCCAAACCTTAGCTTTTCTCCACTCAACCATCACATAGACTGTCAAACCTCTAACTAGGATCTTTCCACACATGTCTTTGAATAATCTTTATCCTTCTTAACCATTCTTAGGTCATTCTGCAACCGTTATCACACTTCAATCCACTCTACCACTCCAATTGGTCTCTAGAACACTAGGAGGCCTAATTGCCAATTCCTAGTAGGTCTATTTTCATCGAAAATGACCTAGCACTCCCAAAATCCTCACTTGACCCCCCAAAAAAATTTTAAAATCTATGATTTATCCATTAACCCTTTCTGAATCCAAAATCTTAATCCCTGGTGACACCCAAAACCCTAGTTTCTTGCAGGCCCTAGTTTCTAGCCTACAAATTAGGTCTCTGTTCCAAATTGTGTAAAATCTCTTCAATCTTGTCTCCCACCTTGATTCTCCTCCAACCACCTCTGAATCCTTCTAGGAGACTCTTAGGAGTATTTAAAAATGTTAACAAGTGTTCCCCAACTGGTCTTGGGCGTTCGTACCAGTTTCACTTCTTCCCTATCCTAGCTCACCTGGTTTCACCAATCAGCCATAGGGCTTCTATTTTGGCTCCTTAGAACCTCTGCAAAAACAACAAAAAGACTAGAATCTACATCTATGGACTCTAACCCTATGATCATCATGGTTTCAGACAAATCCACCAGAGGGATCTTAGGTTAGAGTCATTCTTAACCAGTTGACACTGGTTTTAGGCCTGGTAGACCAGTAGCCTTTCAAAACTCAAAACTTTGAAACTATCTAACTTCAAACCAAATTAGTTGTTTCAAGTGAAACTAACTTAAAACACTATCAATTCATGGATTTCGATCAACTATGGCAATCCGTACATAGTCGTACAGTTGCAAAAGGATAGGACTATGTATACAATAGAGAACATGGATGATTGTACATGGTGTCAAAATAGAATGTTTTTGCTTCAATTCTTCATTAACCTTTCAAAAGCTTCAAATCCATGCTCTTATATTGAGCTTGGGTGGTTACAATAGTTTTTAGCCATTTTGGCAACTTTTAAAAGTTGCTAGCAACAAATTACAAAATGAACCATATGACCTTGGTTCTCATCCCAATGATGAAATTGATCATCTAAGACCCTAATAAGGTATGAAAAACCTTAAAACATCCATCTAACCTATTTGACACTCAAAATTAATACTACTTTCCTTAGTCACTAAGGTGACCCCCAAAGTCTCTCATGGACTCAAGGTCCTTACAAACATGAAGAGTGACCTTGACACTTGTACCTAACCAACTCATCACACCAAACAACTAAAAAACTTCCTAATCACCCTTAGACATAGCAAAATTGGCAAAGTGGGGAGGTGCCCTGCACCAAAGCCCTAGCCCCTAACTACAAAAGGAGGTTGGCTCTTTTTACAATGTTTGGACCTCATATAGAAAATTTTATTCAAATGGCCATAACTTGGGTATACAAAGTCATTTTTTGGAAAATGAGATATGGTTAGAAATGTGGTTTTGTTCACTATCTAGTGGTATAAGCATTTTTTTGTAATTTTCTATTGGTGCATTTTTTAGCTTTTCAAAATCATATGTGCATTTTGGGCTCCCAACATTATAATTTTTTATCAAATTCTTCATTTCTTGTGATTCTTGCTACATTGGAAAGGTCCTTCAAAGAAATTTCAATCTATTTGCACCTTTATAGATTTTATCCTAGGTACAATTAAATCAATTTTTGTTTTGTTTTGACATTCTTGTTAATTGCATGGTTTTTTGGCACTTGTAGATGTGTTTTCATATGCAATAGCTTCTTTTGGGCTACATCACATGTATCTATAACCTTTTTGTCCTTACGAATCATTTGTGCATCTTTTGTAAGCACTTTCTTTTGTAGACACGTTGAGATACAATACTACATATTTTTCATGTATTTTGGGGATTATACACAAAAGTCATGTTGCATTATTATATTCACACTATATTATAAAGGGCAATGGGAGTTGTATATTGCCTTTTCGTTTGACAATCACAACTTTGTCAAGTGAGTGTCCCTCCACATAAAAAAATGATCTTTGAGATTCTTGCCTCACATGTGTATGTATTTTTGGTGCACACTCTTTTGCTCAGTTGTAGGTACTCTATTTTGGTCATTTTAGGTGTTATGTCATATCCTTTCCACATTTATTTTTGACACATAGTTTTAGTAAACCTACATCATTCATCTCCCCAGTCAAAATTACGGGGGATATTATGCTATTCATGCTAATACTTCATTGGTTTTGTATGGAGTGAGTTGAGACACCATTTCATTCTTATTTTGTGGAGGAAACATTCTATCCTCAGTTGATCATGATTCTTCAGACCATTGCATCTATATTTTCAACTTTATTGGTTGGGTAGTGATGATGAGACCACTCATGCAGATTCATGTGTCATTTGTATTTTTGATTGATGGATAGTTTGTTGTTGTTTCCATCTAATCATTGTTCAAGTAGTGTCATTTGGGGCACTCATGTGGATTGTTCTCTTTTTTATCCCGATAGTCATCTTTTTCAAGGGATATTCTATAATTATATCAATATGTCAACCATCTTCTAAAATTTGTTTGTGACTTCTTCATGCTTTAGTGGTGTTCTTCATGTTCTTGTTTTGGGATAATTTTGAAGGCTGCTTAGTCCTTCATGTTCTCTATTTTGGAGAGAAGTTTTCTCCCGCGTTTTTTTCTGCTTTTCTTTGTTTGTGAGAGATTTATTTGCATTGCATTGTTGTTACATACATGGTTACCTATCATCACCTTATCGTCAAGAACCACCTTACATCTCATATTACATATATTTACTCCCTAAGTTGTACTCAAGGGGAGTGTTGGTGTATGTGGTGTAGTCCCACTTACATTTACTTAACTTAGGTAACCAACACTTACATTATTAGATATTAGTTATGCATTATTTAATAAAGTTAGGTGCATTCATTTTTTTTTTGTGGTTTTTTATAGTTGTTTGTCTCTACATGTGCTCTTACCTTGCCCTTATATGCAAGAGATTTGTACATTTGTAATAATCACAATCCAATATCTCATTTTGGTTAAATAACATCTTTGTGTTGCTTCTCTCTTGTGTTGTGAAGTGTCTATATGATGTGTAGTTTGTTGTTCCTAGTTGCTCCAACAATACTAAGGTATAATATAAACCTTAATAACTCATAACCTTGATGATAATAGTTGTATATCTCTAACATACAAAAAATAGAAACAATGTATATTTTAGTCTAAAGTCGTAGACAACTAAGACATAATTGATCTAAAAAATAAGATACTTTGTAAGATAAATCTTTAACACTACAAATATATGCATTTTCTTGGAAAACTAAATGGAACAATAAAATTTTTGGATTATATGAACTCTATTTATCACTCATTGATTGATTCATTAGGACACTTTAAGCTTAAATGGTGCAAAAAATAGCAAGGTCATAAGTCCCATCAATAATATGAATGATTAAACTTTATTTTTTCACTACTTGTTTTTGACATCCTTTAAATAAACATTTATAATGATCACACATGTGTCCCTTACGATTAAATTTCTTCTATAATAGAGTTTTTATTGCACACACTTAAATAAACATTAATAATGATCTTAGATGTGTCGCTTCTAATTAAATTTCTTCTACAATAGAATTCCTATTAAGCATCCTTTAAATAAACATTGATAAATGACCATAAATATTTTCATAGTCAAGTTTATGTCATGATGGAGTTTGTTTCCCCCATTTTAGGAGAGAGTGAGCTCATGTTTCTTTTGTGTAATACAAGTCACCAACCCATTGTAATAGTCAATGGTTTGAGAGATTTTTCTCCTCTATTACTTGTATTGTCTAGTGCAATATATTTCTCTTTCAACTACTTGCTATAACTTTTATTCTTTAGAATATTGATTTAACCCAATTAAAAAAAGAAGTTTGAGTTGACGTAATATCCCTCAAATTATTTAAGATATTGATTTGGCCTAGTGGTAGAGAAATTGTGCACTTGAAAGAGAGGTCACAAGTATAAGGTATGCACACCTCATTTGTAGCATAATTAGATACCTCCCACAAGAAATAAAAATAATCCCATATTACTTATAAACTATTGATAAATCCAATATTTTAAACTATAAAATATTTTTTCTCTTTATTTCTTCTTGACCCCTTTATCCTAACCCTTTATTACAGTTCCATGCATTTGGTTGGTAGACATGTCTACGTACTAATCACATGGTTAACCAAAACCATTTACACTATTGTAAGACTATTGTAAGATGTGATGTATAAGGTACAAAGTGCACCTGCTATATTCTCCATAGACACGCTCCTCGAAGCAACGCATTTCTTAGTGAATACGCTATTGAAATTGACACTCATCTTTCAATTAGGAAAAAAAGAGGAAGCTTCCCTCCATCTTCCGAGTGATTTCAAAACTCTCTTAACAAAACAGTCCAAATGGTTCAATGGCGTTGACATGACTAAGCTGTCTCCAATACTGTAGCGAATCCAATTCTCATTTGTCCTTCTCGCAAGCTCACCACATCTTCCTAAAAGTAACGTTGCCAAGACTTCATGAACAAGGAATTGTAAATGTTCTTTCATTGCATTAAGCTTTTAATAAAGTAAAGAAGATTACAATCGTTGGAATGAATCACAGCAGAGAAGTCTATTGGAATAGGCATCATCGTTTCTAAACATGATGTAAAGAGAAATTGTGATGACTTTTGATAACTATTGAAAATCAATGTTTGGGATTATACTTAATGATTCATCATCAGAATGAGAGAGTTTAAGAATGCAAAAAGATGATGGATCATTGATTAGTTTGGGATTATACTTAATGATTCATCATCAGAATAAGAGAGTTTAAGAATGCAAAAAGATGATGGATCATTGAATATAATCTGACACTTTGATGCTTAAAAACTCACACACAATCTATTCATAAACATAACATTTAAATCATAAATTGTGAAAATCTAAAAACTTTGAAAAGTGTAAACATTGTAATGTCACACCAATCCCTGTTAATTAGACGCTTGTAGTTCTTAGGAATCCACCACCATGAATTTATGTATTAGCAATAGCTCACAGTACCCATTCACACAAGAGTGCATAGATTCTGAAGCAACTTCATCTTGTTTTAGCTCCTTTTTAATGAGGGCTAATTCTTGCCTTAATTGAGAAAATGGAATATTCTTTGATAGCTTGCAAAATATGTGAATGAAAAATAGATGTTGTTCGGGTCTATCAAATTATGTGATCGTATGTGAAAGATGATCTTTATCTAGTTTATTTGGAAGCATTTAGAAAAGGATGATTAGGCTCAAGCATCGAAAAAAAGTCAAATTTCTTCTTAAAGTTTTTTTTTTTTTTTCTAATATTATATTATCTTCTTAAATACTTCTTACAAAGTTATTGCAGAGATGTAACTTGTCTATTTGAATTAAACTAGTAGGATAAGATGGTGGGTGAATAGAACAAATTAAACTAGTAGGATAAGATGGTGGATGAATAGAACAAATGGGGTTTCTTCAAGGAAGCACACTCTTGTTACTATGAGTTTGGCATGAGAAGCTACGAATGAGATCTATAATTAGGACCAAATATGGTTCTAGGTAACTTACATTTTGATTAAACTTATGACTTGATATATTGAAAATGTACCCTTAAAATGATGTGATGGCTATTTTTTACAATTTAAATTCATGTACATATTTAAAGATGATAAAGCTTTCATAGTGATTACTAAATTAACATTGAATCTTTTCCTTTATAACATTTCATTAGACAACTTGGGTGTTCTTTGTCTCCATTTTTAAATAATTGTATATAGTTCACATCTTGTATTTCTATATCTGTGAATGTTGAAAAGTCAACATTGTGATAATTACAATTGTAGATAATAACCCATTTCTTGTACAAAACTCAAGGTCTATTTTTAGTTTCTAAATGAATCATGAGATTTTTAAAGGTGAATGGAAAATATTATTGTAATATAAAATTAGTGCAACCAAAGTTAAAAGAAAATGATGAGATATTAATCTACATTGGACAACATTCTTCTCAAGTATCATTTTTGTAGATAAAAAATTCTTTCATATTCCATCCATCTAGAAATCTTGGCAATGAGTTTATAATTTCTTAAAGTGGAAACATTATATACATCTTGGTTTTAACTTTACGTCTTCTTCCATTTGGTAAAATAAGATTATTTAATATCAAGAGAAATCGATATTCATCAACTTTCCAACCAAGATTAGCATTTGTTCAAGAGATTGGTCTAGCAATTTAATGATATGCAAGACTTCAATTTATTACATTGATAAAGATCACTATATCTTGAATAATAAATCCAAACTATTTCTTATTTCGTACGAGCCTTAGTTCCACCCGATTCAATGACTAAATTATCCTCTCGAATATCATGTAACTCTTCAAATAATTTAACATTGGTTGTCCTCCACCAGTTTTCATTCCTCATCTACATAATATTTTCTTTTCAAAATGTCCTTAGGTCCCAACCTCAACATTAAATGGAAGTACAATTTTAAAGTCATAAATTTTGGGCCAATTTGAGTGCACAAATCTAGATATCTAAAATTGATTTTGATGCATAAATATTGGCATAAGAATCTACATTAGAAACAAATTTTTGATAACATGTTGAAACACATGGTTGTTCATTAAGTTAAATGACCATTTTTCATTAGTCAAATGAAACCATGAAACACTTATATTGGGACTACACTTTTGTTAAGAAATAAAAGCCTATAATTTTCAGACATTTATCTATTTGATTTGGTTCTCATTTGAATTAAACATGAGTTTTTATTTTGAATGAGTTTATGTATCATCCTAAATGGTAAGCACCTATAATTAGATGCTTAATTAGGCCCTATTTTAGCATGTATGTGCTCCCACATTAATTTTTCGGTACTCCAATCTTGATTTCTCTTTTCATTATGGCATCCCTTCTTCAATCAGGATCCCAAAACTCAATATTATTGGTTCTTGGGGGAATAGGTTGACCTGGCTAGTCGATTCTTGAGAACAGGTCCACTCAATTAGATGATTTCCCCATAAATCCTTCTAAATTTGAACCAGAGGTTGGGCTCAATGTTTAAGAAAGATATCCACATCCCCATTGGACCCTCTTAGATTTTTGCACTCTGAAATTTTTCTAAGGGGTGATAGGCAAACACTGGGGAAAATAAGAAGAAGAAAATACTAGATTCAACTTGGTTTATGTGTCAATATGGGGAACATAGACTTGTGAGATGTCGTGGCTATTTTCACATGGGTTGAAGATGGTGAGATGAGTTGGGATGAAATGCAACCTGTAGAAATAAACCTACAAAAAACCAAAATTATTCTAGGAATACGAATTGTCACTTCCTAGTAATAGAAACATCAACAAATTATAATGATTACATAATTAAATAAACCACAAACCATGCTTACAAATAACACAAAAATAACATTTAATCAAGAATAAAAAATAAAAAAATGAACAAATGTCTAAGCTAAAAAAATCACCAACGTCCCAAGAAGTGGGTCATGCCTCCTTAGTCTCATGGATGATGGAATACAAGAAGCTTCTCTACAGGAGACTAATCATGCAACACTAATTTTATTTATCAGAAAATGATACTGTCAATACAAAAGCTTGTACATAAATCTACTCACACCAAAATTATCTATTGTAGCTCATATTATGGTAATCATAAATATGAAGCTTAACAACTACATATAGAAATGGGGTGTTTTTTTGGGCTCATGGCCAACAAACCAATAAGATAATGACTCATGCAAAACTGTATGTGTTGATCACATAATGAATAACTTTAGTTACAAGTGCGGATAAGAATATAAGATGAACGATTTTGATTTCCTTCATACAATAAATCAATTACCATGAATTCATTCAACATTATAGTGTTGAGGTGGCGATTAAAAGAGTCATGTAGTAATAAGTTGTTTTTCTATAACATCGAGCAAAGATATACAATAGATAGCAATATTCATCATGGGTTATCATGTTGATTCAAACCTAGTACACAGTCAATAGGTAATCCTTACTACCGTGGAAGCTAACATCATATTTTGGAAAGATTAAGTTGTTGTTCAAAAGGTAAAAGATAGAAGTTCTTGGCCAGAAAGTGATAGGAGTGTTTTCTACATTATGATAGGAAGTTTAGTGGCTCATAATCATCATGGTGTATAAACACAATCATATTTATTTATTCACATATTTTATCTAATATGTATTGAATCATATGCAACATAGGATTGGAAAATGGTATAGGAGTGGAATATGAAAATGAATATGAAGGCATATGTGAAGGCTAAAATATGGTATAAATAGGGCATAAATATCTCTCATCAAGGGGTATATAAGTAACCTACCTCTCCTCATTTAGTCATCACAACATAATAATTCAAGATCTCTCTTACAAATTTGTATCTCAAGCATTCTAAGGTGGATCTCAAGTATTTTAGGGCATTTTCCAAGTCAATCTTGTCCATGGAGAAAGCTTATATACCTCATTGAAGACCAAAGTAAAGGAGTCCACCATCAAAGAAGAAGATCATAGCATAAGCATCCATCCACATACATCTAAGCATTCAAGTCTTCAAGCCAACTCCTCTCTCTTCATCAAGTATTATGGAAAACTACACCAGCCATTATGCAAGGATAATCTTTTGTGATTTCCTTTTAGGTTTTCATGTAGAGCCAAAGCTATTGCATTAACACTTGTGATTACATCAAAAGAAGCATTGTGCCATCAAGGCATAAGGTAATTCATGTTTCAAATCTAAATTCTATTTCATATCCTAAAACTTCCCTTTCAAGCACATTTCATTTCAATCTCAAGGTTGATTCCTCAACTAAGGTTTGAATGAGGTAGACCCTCACTACACAACATTTTCTCTCTTTTATGTGTGCAAAAATACATGATGCTTGTGATGGGATTAGATCTTGGAAGTTTAGGATATTTCCAACAGTTCGCAGATGAAAACAATTGGAAGTGCAGGGAATAGGTCAACCTAGTCCCTAGGGAAAGTCGACCAAGTCACCATAGTCCCTCTAAAACAACATCAAACTGAGTTTACAGGGTAGTTATAGCTTTTGGACTCTATTTTTGGTTGGAAATTTGATATATGTCAATCTGTGCACACTGAAATCTATCTTTTAGCCTTAAGTCTTGCATTGTTCAATCATACTTGCATAAGTAGCCTCAATTACAGTGGAGGATCATTGCACTCACTTAGCACTTAAACCTACTTGATCCAATTAGGCCATCTTCCTTCCAATGTATTATAGGAAACAAGATTCAATTCTCATTTCTTATTACATATAATTTAAAATAATGTTATATTTGTAAAATTTAGATCTTTAGCAATGTTTTCTAACTCTTACATTCTTTGGTGAACTATAATTTCAATGGTTTTCTCTAATTTTTTGAGGATTGGATCTCTATATTCTACAAGTAAATGCACTAAAGATGATTACAAAGCCCACTTGCTAATTAGAGAATTCTAAAATTTAAATCATTTAATTCCAATTTAATCAATCAAATTTTGAAAACTGTGCACTACTATTACAAACACAAAATAAATTTTATTGAATTATATGGGATGAATGCTTTGTTGTTGTTATGATTTCTACAATCATTAAAATATACAACTATAATTGACATATTTTTGTTATTTAATTGTTCATGGTGTCGTATACATGGAGGTTTTTTTTTGTTAATTTAGTTGCTTGTTTTGATATTTTATCCTAAATACCTGCATAGTTGTTTTCTATTCCCCTTCTTCACATTGTATTGGGTTGTTTTTTAGTTGCTAGTATTGACACTTTTATCCTAAATAGGCATAATATTTATATATTTCCCCTTCTTCGTAACATATTTGGTTGTTTAATCTACTGTGATGCCATCTCCATCTCCTGGTGCACATTTGCCTGCAATGTTTAGGGCTTCCGCCGCCCTTGGCGGCACCCCTTCTGCTGCGCATTTGTCTGTAGCTCCCACTACATTTGGTGACAGTGCCCCCTTTGTAGGACCCCTTTGTGTGCCTCAAGTTGGTTCTCCTACAATGCCTAGGTTTTCCAATTCCCGCGGGTTGCATTCTGGTGTTGTGGGGGTTGTGCCTGCCCTAGGGCCTCCAGGCCTTGTGAACCCCACATCTCCTGCAATTCTGGCTACCTCTACTGGAGGCACAGTTCTGTCTCCAACCATGGGTGTGGGTGTGGGTGAGCAGGGATTTCCTGTTTCCCACCCAGGAAAATTTAAAAAGCATGCGCAGGGGAGTGCTAGCTCAGTGCCTCCTGTTGTGCCCACTAGGGGGCTTGCTCCTGAGGGTGTTTCTTCTAGTTTGCAACCTCATTCTTCTGCAAATAACCCAAATGCTTCCTTTGTTAATCCTACTTCTAGTCCAGTTGCAGTGGCTAAAGACTGTGTTGGTGTGGAGTCTTCTTCTAATGTTTCTTCTAAAACATTGCATGGGACTGGGGGCTCTTCTTGTGGTGTGCCTTCTACTATTCCGATTTACGTTGGTGGTTCTCTTTCAGTTAAACTCTCTGCTGTTGCTGAAGGGGACCTGGATAATTGCTCTGAGATCCTTACGAATCAAGCTCTAATATGTCATTTTCAAGGGTTATGGTCGAGTCTGTCCCAACTTCATGATTGGATTTCCTAAAACTGGGAACCAATATGTAATGTCCCCGCTAGGGAACCCATAAGGAATCAGGTCTATGACCTAAAATTACAAATAATTTTTTTCCTTAACATTCTAAGATATCATCATTACCATTCACAAGTACATTCTTTAAGGTTCCCTTAATGAATTCATTTACCATTATCAAGCATTGTATTTCTTTACTTAATCAAATGAATTCTATTTCTTTTTCAACTTCAATTTACATTGAGACATTGCTTTCATTCCTCATCAAAACCAACTACATTAATGAGCTAATTGCATTCATTTTCTTTACCTAATTTGCATAAATACTCACCTTTAGAAATGAATCAGAAGCACCTCATTTATCTAATACACTAAATACATTTATCCTTTCTTCTTTCATTTGTTTTCTCCTTAACCTTATCCATGCACTATCATCATATAAACCATCTATTAAAAGTCCTTACTTTCCATTTTCACTTCAAGGATCTGAATAGAAAGAGTGTAAAGTACTTAACCATCTATTGCTAACCAATATAACCCATTTATTGAATCATCTTTGTCATAAATCTAACTACCACACATTATCATCTATGTCATTGTATATATCTAGTTTAAGGATTAAGATTGAAACCACACATCACTCACATTGAACTATATATTTAAGAAATCACATCTCATTACTACTTTCAATAACATACATGTTTCCTTTCCCTTATTACTTCACCTGGAGATACCCTTCAACCCTTAGCATATATTTTCACTATTCCACATATCAAACCTAGTTTCCTTTAAGAAGTTTGCATCTATTACTACATTTGCAAAAGCTTACATAGAATCATTAATTTCAATTTCATTTAAAACTCACAAGAGAGATAAGGTAGGAATTATTTAAACATAATCCATACTTGATTTACCAATATTCAATCCCCTTTTCAAATTCCTAAAACTACCCTTCCCAAATACATAACTTCTTTCTTACAATATCTATTTACAAACATAATTACAGTTATGGTTATAGTTACTACACATGGCCCGAAGGCTCACAGAGAGATGATTACATAAAATTTCCCAAAGGCTTACATTACATATTTACACCTTGATTTCAAAAGATAGAGATACATGATACAATAGAGGAAAACTTCATCACTGAACAACTCAGAATCCAAGCCATGATACAAACAATACCTTGAAAGAGATTTGCCACCCACCATGTGAAACTGGGAAAGTTCCACCCCCCGTGCTAGGAGATAGAACCAAGGTACTCTCAAGACCTTAAGGCAATCTAAGTCTCAAATACCAATAAATCCAAGACTCAAAAGAATATGAATAAAGCACATAAAATATCAGCATACTATAACACCGAGGATAAGGTTCTAGGAGACCACCTAAGTGAATGTCATCACACAACTTGTGTATTGGGATCCACCTTGGCAACCATGTAACCCCGGTCCCCCCTTTATGAATAGGGATCCACCCTAGTAGTTATCACTGGTCTCGGTACTCCAATCAGGTATGTGCAGCCATTATTATATTTTCTTTCATTATCTTTTGAGTCCCCCCTTCCTAGGTTAATTTTTAAGGTTATCACTTTTTACAAACCAACTCATAGGATCATCTGGAAACCACTTTAGGGTTCCAAAACCTATGGTGAGTCACTCACTTAGGGTTCCTAGTCCCTTACCCCATCACAAGCCAAAGATACAAGATAACATTTCCAAGTCCTGATTCATAGGTTTAGGAAACTCTCCTATGCAATCAGGCCCTCAGAGCGAGTCCTAACCTTAGCCATATACATAACAAGAACCATTTGAAGGATTTCTATCACAAGACACTCAAAGAAAAGCATAAAACTTTCCACATGCATAAGTACAACTTTCCACGACTTATTTATAGGTCTAGGGAACCCTCCCGTGCACACAGGCCACCGAGATGAGTCCTAGCCTCATAAAATAAGCTCAAGTATATGCCAAGTGCAAAAACATCATAAATAAACCATATAACCTCAACAAAAAAATTAATTACCATACATAGGTGATACAAACTTCCACATGCATTTACACAACATTTCATCTATGGAAACCTCCTGTGTCTGAAATTTGGCTAAGTCTGAAATTTTTTAGAAATCTCCAAAATCTAGAATCTGCATCTTAAATCCTATGAAGATGAAACCTATCTCAAACATCCTGGAAGGTATTTATACAAATATAACTTAAAGTATAATTAAATGTATCAGACTTATACTTAAATGTTATATTTGTAGAAACCTTGCACCAGAATGAGTTTTGGCCTCATAAAATGAACTTAAGTGCAAGCCAAGTACTGAAACAACATAAGTAACACATAATAACATCAAAAAAACAAGTGAAGGACAAACATAGGTGATACAACTTGCAGCTCAATCATAAGGAATGAGTTATAAAGGTCATAAACCCAAATTCTTGAAATTTTGAGCCCTTGAAACCCAAAAAAAACCATACGAATTTGTATAACCCATACAACAATGTATGCATTTACATACAACATTTGACCAAGTTTCATATGGGTATGAGTACAATTTTGTATGACACTACAGGATACTTTCATGAAATTAAATTTAAAACTTCCCGAAAACACCAAAAATTAACTTTTTAAGGTGTGGAGAGTGCCTAGGAAAGGTTCCTTGAGGTCTACCTAATGCGGGGACCTCAGTACCACATCCAAAACACATCTTCAACACAATACCAAGCCTTAGATAAGATTAAATCAAATTAAAAACTATAAATCATAAAGAAGCCTGCAAAAGCCAAAATGGGAAAATATGAGTACAACCCTTCCCTAAACCTTCTTAACCTTTCCTAATTCTTTCTAAACTTCCCTAAAACACATGTACATAGATAAATAAATCCAATAATATTAATAGAACATCCAGAAGACTTCCAAAACAATTTAAACCAATATGATTAACAAAACATGCATTATCATTTCCCGGATGCATTATTTCTTAACAACCCAATTACAATCCATATTATCCATTTAACCACATAATATTTAAGCCTCATGTATAAATAAATAAATAGTATATCTCATAAACACACACAGATAAGAAGATTCTTCTTTCGGGTTCCAAACCCTACCTGGAGTCTTGCGGAGAAAATCCTTCTCAAAACCTTAGCATTCCATAGCAACTGTCCACACTTGAATGATGATTTCATTCCTAGATAATCCTCCTTTGTGATTCTTCCTTTCCTCTCTGTGAGTCTCCAAATCAACTTCCCAGAACTATAATAGTGAATAAAATTTACAGAAGAAATCCAAAAACTATCTTTTTAGAAAACTCTCAAATTCTCCATTATTTCCTTACAATCTTCCCCCTCCTCAGAACTCCCCTTCTACCAATAATTTAAATCCAACTATATAGTTGGAGGAGTTGCTTTACAGGAAGAAACTTCTCCAACTCCCATGGTTGGTTGAAAAAACAAACTCTTCTCGTAACAATATAAAATCCTTTTATTATTTTAATAGAAATATCCATTGGAGAAGGCCATAATAAGAAAAATCAAAAAATAACTATCAAGGAAAACACATAGCACACACGGAAACCAACTAGCCTAACTTCTAGGAGGTCTCGAGTTCAACTCCCTCTTAGATAGCTAGTTTTACTACAAAGATAAAAAAAAATTATTATTACTATTATTAATATTATTTTCACTTTAATATACTTCATTCAATACACTTTATTGAATTTACTTTATTTAATTTACTTTATCTAATTATTAAAATACTATTTACATAAGCAACTAAAACATACAAATAATACTATTTATATAAGCATGGGTATATGCGTGTGCACCCACATATACACATACCTATATAACATACAATCAACTATAACATAATTATAGAATAAATACTATACATATAAACAAGGTTAATTCTAAATCCTAACCTAATCTCAAAACAACATTGAATCAAAAGACCACAACATAAATTGCATTCCAAATCCCCCAACTAGGGTAACCTCCCAAACATAAATCTAAGTCCATGGGTAACCTTGAGAGTAATCTTGGTAATATCACCACACAATGACCGTTTGAGGATTTTTAAGCCATGCTCAAACCTATGTAGCCAGGTGGAGTCGATGCGATGCCTAGTACCTACATCCTGCAACACCAACCAAGTACACCAACACACACACACACACACACACACACACACACACATGTACAAACAATGGCAAACAAAGAAGGAGAGTGTGACATCATGTGGACCTCCTGTAGGAGTAACTACGACTGCCTCCCCTCATCCTACACTCACATCAGATAGTGACATCAACAAAGCATAATTGGATTAGTGTGGTTAGTACTAGAATAATCTCCTTTCCATATTGTATAACAAGAATGCATCATAACACAATCATGTAAATGTAAATCATCTATTAACTTTCACAAACCTGTTTAACCATCAAGCATGTACTCAAAATGTCCCATTATAAAATCAAGATAAATAAATCATATAAACCTAAATGCATTAATCATGTCTAATCTCAAGTAACATTATTAGAGTAGGTAACACATCTAACCCTTAAGTGATTATAATCAATTAACCTAAGGTACAAATAAATATTAATAATGAACATCTTGTAAATAAGCATATAAGTCTATCAAGTGATCCCTAAAATATCACTGACTCATGGGAAGATATACAAAAGAACATACAAATGCAATGTTATTATTTCCCAAATTAAAATATGAAGTTATGGTGAGTTGGAAGAAGTTTAGTTTAAGCAACCATCTCAAGAAGGATCATTCTCACATATAGCTCTTCCTAATTTCCAATAAGCATAACCATGATTCGTTAGGTTTGGAGGGGCATTACACAATAATCTCAGAGGATGTTCACATTTTTCCCTTAGCTAAAGGTTTCTTTGTAGCTAAATTTGATACTTTTAAGGATAGAAATTTAATATTGTCTGATAATTATTTTAGTTGGGAGGACGATAAATTTTTTCTTATGTTGAAATCGTGGCACCCAGATTTTAATCCCTCCACTGAAGTTTGTAACAATTTTCCTATTTGGGTCGAACTCCCCAATGTCCCTCTCCATCTCTGGCAAGGATCTATCCTGAAGGAGGTGGGGGAGGCTTTGGGAGAGTTTCTACTTATTGACCATGATTCTTCTAATATGTTCCATTCTACCTTCGCCCGCATTCTAGTAGATATTGATATTTCATAGGGTCTCCCTGCTGAAATTAAAATTGAGTCATCTAAAGGCTACCAGATGCAACAACTAGATTTTGAGGGCATCCCCTTTAGATCCAAAAAATGTTTTAAAATAGGCCATCATGCAACACATTAAAGCTCTGACTTTAAAAAGAAGAAAGTTTCTCATACTTGGTGGAAGGATGCTTCCACCAAGCATTACACAATCTTTAAAATCTCTTCTCATATTTTGAAGGATTCTGATCCTGTCTCGTGTCTTCAGAAGCCTATTATTGAATAAAATGGTTTGAATCCCATTCTGCCTCTTGTAGAACCTACTGGGATTGTTGTTGATGATGCTTCTATTCTCTCAGCTAAGTAGGGACCTCCCTCTCCTTTGTTGGTGGATACTAGGATTTCGGCTAGCGGATCTGTGGTTGTTGTTCCTGCCAGTCTTGGTAGTGTGGTTATTGCTAAGGATGTTGGTGTTCCCGTCTCTCCTGCTGGGAGTAATTCTGGCTTTCTTTGGGAACCGTTGCTAGGGGATGGGTCCTCTGTCTTGGATTCATTATGCTGGTAGGATGAGGCTACGAGAGTTGAAGATGGTTGGATCACTTTCAAAGGGAAACAAGCTAAGAAATCTTCCTCTTTGTTTGACATGATTCTTCATTCTCATAAAAAGGTGAATTTTGGATAGCTTTGCTGCTATCTTTTTAGGACTGATGTTTAAAATGATCATATCATTGCAATGTTCTGGGTCTGTTGTTTGAGGGTCCTGCCTTTTATTCTGGTTGAATTGATGCGTTATGGGAGCTCTTAATGTTCTATCTTAAGATTTTTATGTTAAAGGGTTTCGGGGCCCCTTCAAAACCTGTTGTTAACATTAATCAAAAACATATTTGGTTGTTTATTTTACAATAAATAAGTTTAAATTAAATACTAAATAGGCATAATATTTTCTATTCCCCTCCTTCACATCGTATTGGGTTATTTTGAGTTGCTAGTATTGACACTTTTATCCTAAATAGGCATAATATTTATATATTTCCCCTTCTTTGCAACTTATTTGGTTGTTTATTTTATAGTAAACAAGTTTAAATTAAATACAAATAATATATTATAATATTAAGAAGTATATTTTATTTACAAGCACAATGACAAGAAATAAATTTTAAGCTATAATTCATTTAAATAAATAACAATAAATCATTAATAATTAGATTAAGATGGTTAACTTGAATTTTAACTGTTATTTTCTAAATTATATATTAACAATCAAGGATGATGTCTTGTTACTTGAATGGAGAATATGCCTACACAAGATCTATCTATAGTCAATATATTTGGAAGACATGAGTGATAGAACATTGTGCCTTATTTACTAGTTTGGAGATACAATGTGTTTATGTTCTAAAGTGTTTTGATAGGTGCTCTGTGCTTTTATTGTCAAAAAACAAGGACGGGTGTTCCTTGGGATCACATTGATCTCCTATAGGAATCACATGTCATGTTTATTTCCAAGACATACCCAAGAAGTGAAATAATAAGTGAGGCATCAATTGCAACTAATTAATGAGCAATATAAAAGATATGTTGATTTGCATCAAGAAGAGAAAGTATTTACAAAAGGTGATCAAGATACGATGTATTTGTGCAAAGAAATATTTTCCCACCTAGAGCATTTACAACAACTTAAAACCAAAGAAAACTGGAGCATGCAAAATACTTCAAAAGATTAATGAAAATTCTTATTTGTTATACTTACTTGAAGGTCTTGATAACAGTTTTATTTTCCATGTGGCAGATCTTTACCCCCACCATTCTAGCAATGAAAAAGTTTGTGATGGAAAATATGCATAGGGATTTGATCAATCAACAACCCCATAAAAATAGGGAATAAGTTGAGAAAATAGTTCACACTAAGGTGGTTGTTATAAGATCTTGGAATTCTTAATTGTATTTGATAAAGTGGGTTGCTTTGCCCAAATTTCTTTGTAACTAATGGGAGGGTAGTTTTCATAATAGAACTATGGAAAATAATTTTTGGTACTCTATCTTTTTTTTTCATTATATCTTGTAGTTTACTGTGTTTGTGATATTTTTTGTGCTCTATAATTGTATAGAATTATTCAATACATTTGCAATCCTCTTTTTATTTTTCTATTAGTAAGAACTTGCAAGTGTAAAGATGTTACCTACATCACAATGAATCTACACCTTTATGTTGTTGTTTAATTTGTGCCCCTTTAGTAAATACTAGTTCATTCAATATTTATGAAAGACATGAACTGGTGCAAGAGAGGGAGGTGAATCAATATTGCGTCACTTTTATATAATTCAAACTTCTTATAATAGAACAATGCAATAATTAAAATGATAAAGCAAACACAACCATAAAACACAAGAGAACTCATAACACCATCATTTGTTCTCAAGGAAATCCTGGCCAAGGGAAAACCCCAATGGGGATGATAGCCATAAGATAACGCACTAGTCTAATAATTTCCCTGTTATGAGACCTAGCTCTATTAGGATTTGATACATTACATCCAGCACATGTCCTTATTAAAGGATATAACATGTTAAAGGTCTTCAACCCTTTAGGAGTTGGCAATTACAATGAAGAGCACACTACTCAAGTAAGAAGGTTAAATCCACCTTCAAGGATGCATTGTCCAATACAGATAAGTATAACAAAATGAATATGTGAACTATACTTAGCATCACCTATGCTTGAGTATTTATAGTGTAATCTTGCATCTACTCTACTCTGACATCCAAAATCACATCTTGCAATCACAATAGCATCATAATACTCACATCTATCATCGCAACCAAAAATACATTCATATATACCTACTAATCTTTATTTCCTAGTCGGCTCACAATAAAACTCATGAAATGTGTCCATATGCTTAACCAATCAAAAAATATCAACACATGATCCAAGTCTAAACAAAATAGATGTGGCCCCATCAATAATCAATAATTGAATTTCCAAGTCAATTCAATCACTGATGCCAATCATCACATCCACTGAATAGCTCTGTCTTTGCTGAATTATTGAAATCGACTGACTTCATCATACTATAGCTCATGGAATACTTAACTCCAATACAAGAGACCACAAGAATAGACTGTAAACTTCATAAACAACATATACCTGAAGCTACATAACCATTTGATCAATATTTTGTGCTCACAACCCAAAACTGTATGACTGCACACTGTGAAGTCATCATGTACTTGGATATTTTCACTTGACTACCCATCTAAATTATCTCCACTAATTTAGTTCCCATACCAAAGATGTATGTTTCAATCAATGATAATATAAGTATGGTCACAAGACACTCACTTTCCAACATTATATGGGATGAATACTTTTGTTGTTGTTATGGTTTTCACAATCAATAAATTATACTACCATGATTGATAGATTTATGTTATTTAAAATTGTTCATTTTGTCTTATACATAGAGGTTTATTTTTGTTGCTCATTTAATTGCTTGTATTGACATTTTACTTATGACTCCCACAAGAACTAAATAATCCCATATTACTTATAAACTATTGATAAATCTAATATTTTAAACTATAAAATAATATTTCCTTCCCTATTTCTTCTTGACCCCTTTATCTTAACCCTTTATTAGAGTTCCATGCATTTGGTTGGTAGACATGTCTACATACCAATCACATGGTTTAACCAAACCATTTACACTATTGTAAGATGTGATGTATATGGTACAAAGTGCACCTACAATATTCTCCATTGACATGCTCCTCGAAGCAACACATTTCTTAGTGAATACGCTATTGAAATTGACACTCATCTTTTAATTAGGAAAAAAAGAGGAAGCTTCTGTAAATATTAAAGATGCAGAGAAAGTGGAATTAAACATAACAAAGAAGATAAACTAGATTGACACAAGATTTATCGTGGTTCGACAATATGCCTATGTCCACACTTGAAGTAGGGAATCGATCTATTAATCCAATCACAGAATGATAAGTACAATATTAAAATGCATGACTACACATAGTCATTTATAGAGAGCTCCTCGAATATGAAGAGACAAGGGGAAATGAATGGTCTTGTGACCATTGGGCTTCACATCCCAACAATCTCCCCTGTTAAGTCCAACCGACACAACCATGAATTGCAGCATCCCCTACTCTTGTTCTGAATCTCAGTGAACAATGAGTCCTTGAGAAGATCTCAAGGTTGCCAGACTCTGCTCCAGCACACTCTGAATGAGCCTTCTCCAAGTCAGATCAGAGTTAAAAACATCATTTCCACCAATTTTTAAAAGTATAAGTTCACCCATAAATCTATAATCAGAATCACCACTTTGTACAGATTCAAAGTGCATTCCTTCATTCAAAGGAGAAAACACAACATTGTGCTCTAGTGATTCCAAAAAATATATATTTGCTTCAAAGATAGCATCAACGTGACCCACTATTTCTGTGTACTGGATCATCCCCTCTTCTAGGCCAAGAAAAGAATACTGGCAACTAGTATTGTTATGATTGTGGTCAAAATCCACAAATTCTCTGTCAGAACCAAATTTGAGCCCAACACGGTTCAGAGCTTCCCACTCTTGTAATTGACCTACATAATCAAAATATGCTCCAGCTGAGAAAACTCCAATAGGCCCTTTCGTAGTCGAAATCTTCGTGTTTCTCAGAATAACCAAGGTTATCTTGCCTCCAATGGTCTTGTTTTCTTGTCCTTCATGGTATTTCCTATAGCCATGAGGCATTGGTTCTTGACACTACCCATCAATAGCAGTCCTTGGCGTAATTAGATTATTGCTGCCCTTTTGCCTATCAACAAGCATAAACAAATTTCCAAATGCTTGCATACAGTTTTGATGCCCAACGGTGCCATCGCTTACATCAATATTTTGTATTACAGCCTGGTTCTCCGCCAACACCACATCCGTTATTGGTAGGGGCACGGGCTATAGACCAGTTAGCGTGCATTGGGGAATTGCAGAATGGAATTGTTGACTTTGAGAAATCTGAGATTGCTACAAAAAAATATTGGGGTGTAATATGCCTATGGTGGTTTGATTGTCATGTTTTGGCAAATTGATTAATGCCAAAAGTGGTGTGTTCTCTACAAACACATGGTCTTCCTGCATCCATTCTTTGCTTATCTGCAGAACTTGCCTATTTTCCAAGCACGGTGGAGATAGGCCAAAGGCATGCCAGGAGGAGTCGTCCATGCCAGTGACCAAGCCGTCCACGCCAGTGACGTTGTTGTGATATGTTGACAGGGAATTGTCCACCCTGGACATTTTAAGTTTGTCCTCCCAGTCAAATCTTCCACCGCTATCAATTTGTGTTTGCCTGAGGTAGGTAAAGAAAAATATGTCCTGCGAATATTGTCTTGCGCCATCGACATTGCCCTATTTTGGCAAATTGATTATGGCCAGCATATTCGACAGAGGAGATGAAACGCTGCTTGTTTCACAGTCAACATCATGACTTGAGCGATGACTAGCATAAGGGGCCCCCGAGCTATCATCCACTCTTCCTTCACCCTTTAACCGGGTGGAATTCATTTGGCCTGGAGTTGTATTGATTGCAAGTTGTGTGGGAGAGAGACGCCAAACCTCCTAACCTTCTTCTTGGTTGATATACAGGCCTCTCTCTTTGACCTCCACCTTCACTATCACCTTGAGCAGCTCATTGCCAACTGAAGGAAGCACCTTTCCGTCATACTCCAGCCTTTCAAACCTCCTCTTCTTATTCCTCAATGAACTATCCCTCTCTTCAGTGAACAAATCTAATCTCCTCTTTAACCCAATAGTTAAAGGAATCATTTCAGCTGCCCCAGATGACAGGGAAACAAGCAGAATTCCAAACTCTGTACATGGACAATTAATGCCAAGTCCAATCAAGGCATCATCGTCCTCGACCTTCACCACCGAGATGACATCAATTTCTATTTCTTCAATATGTTCAACATCAGCCTTATTCGCTTGACTGTATAATTTATGACAATTCCTTTTAATATGACCTCGCTCTCTATAATGGTAACATCTATTTTCAAATCCTCAAATTTGTAGTCTCTAGCCCAATGACCAGACTCTTCACAATTAAAACACCTCCCAAGACGAGGGGATGGTGATGAAATCGTTTGCTACTTTTCAGACTTGCCTCTTTCAGGCTTCTTTGATTTCGTGTCAACACTAGTAGCCAAGTTATCCTCATCTTTCCAGCCATCCCACCATTGTACATGGTGTTTCGTTTCAACCTTCATTTGTACAATATTATTTTGTAACAAATCTAAATGGCCAAGAAACTCTTCAATGACTAAATCAACTACAACATCTTCTTCCATCTTTGCTCAGCCTCTCCAGGCTCAACCTCACAAGGCTCTGATACCAATTGTAAATATTAAAGATGCAGAGAAAGCGAAATTAAACATAACAAAGAAGATAAACAAGATTGACACAAGATTTATTATGGTTCGGTAATATGCCTATGTCCACACTTGAAGTAGGGAATCGATCTATTAATCCAATCAAAGAATGATAAGTACAATATTACAATGCATGACTGCACACAGTCATTTATAGAGAGCTCCTCGAATACGAAGAGACAAGGGGAAATGAATGGTCTTGTGACCATTGGGCTTCACATCCCAACAGCTTCCCTCCATGTTCTGAGTGATTTCAAAACTCTCTTAATGAAATAGTCCAAATGATTCAATGGCATTGACATGACTAAGCTATCTCCAATACTGTAGCGAATCCAATTCTCATTTGTCCTTCTCGCAAGCTCACCACATCTTCCTAAAAGTAACATTGCCAAGATGCCATGAACAAGGAATTGTAAATGTTCTTTCATTGCATTAAGCTTTTAATAAAGTAAAGAAGATTACAATTGTTGCAATGAATCACAGCAGAGAAGTCTATTAGAATAGGCATTATTGTTTCTAAACATGATGTAAAGACTTAGCTGTCTTTAATAAGCACCAAGCGCGAGGAAATTCTCCAATATTGTAGCGAATCCAATTCTCATTTCTCCGTCGCAAGCTCACCACATCTTCCTAAAAGTAACGTTGCGAAGGCCCCATGAACAAGGAATTGTCAATGTTCTTTCATTGCATTAAGCTTTTAATAGAAGAAACAGTGAAATAAAGTAAAGAAGATTACAATCATTGCAATGAATCACAACAGAGAAGTCTATTGGAATAGGCATTATCAGTTTCTAAACATGATGTAAAGAAATTGTGATGACTTTTAACAAATATTGAAAATCAATGTTTTGGATTATATTCAATGATTCATCATCTAAATGAGAGAGTTCAAGAATGCAAAAGATGATGGATCATTGAATATGATCTGAAATGTTGATGCACACACAATCTACTCAAAAGCATAACATTTAAATCATAGATTGTGAAAATCTATAAACTTTGAAAAGTATAAACATTGTAATGTCACACCAATCCCTGTTGATTAGACCCTTGTAGTTCTTAGGAATCCACCACCATGAATTTATGTATTAGCAATAGCTCACAGTACCCATTCACACAAGAGTGCATAGATTCTGAAGCAACTTCATCTTGTTTTAGCTCCTTTTTAATGAGGGCTAATTCTTGCCTTATTGAGAAAATGGAATATTCTTTGATAGCTTGCAAAACATGTGAATGAAAAATAGATGTTGTTCGGATCTATCAAATTATGTGATCATGCATGAAAGATGATCTTTATCTAGTTTATTTGGAAGCATTTAGAAAAGGATGATTAGGCTCAAGCATCGAAAAAAAGTCAAATTTCTTCTTAAAGTTTTTATTTTGTTCTAATATTATATTATCTTGTTAAATATTTCTTACAAAGTTATTGCAGAGATGTAACTTGTCTATTTGAATTAAACTAGTCAGATAAGATAGTGGGAGAATAGAACAAATGGGGTTTCTTCAAGGAAGCACACTCTTGTTACTATGAGTTTGACATGAGAAGCTATTGAATGAGATCTATAGTTAGGACCAAATATGTGTTGGCAAAATGGTCAGTGCTCCCCTCAGGATTTGTGACATGGTTTAACAGCCTCATGTGTCTTCTATAAGTCTAGTGGTTGTATCGAGCATTAACATGTTGATCTTTTGGTGCAACGACAACCACTACTTGTAACAAGAGGTATCAGAGCTTGGTCACAGGTTCGAATCCCCTCGGGTAACACTGATGGGGAGATTGTTGGAAAAATGGTTAGCGCTCCCTTCAGGATTTGCGACATGGTTTAACAGCCTCCTATGTCTTCTATAAGTCTAGTGGTTATATCGAGCATTAACAGGTCGATCTTTTGGTGCAACAACAACCACTACTTGTAACAATATGGTTCTAGGTAACTTAGATTTTCATTAAACTTATGACTTGATATATTGAAAATGTACCCTTAAAATGATGTGATTGATACTTTTTACAATTTAAATTCATCCACATATTTAAAGATGATAAAGCTTTCATAGAGATTACTAGATTAACATCAATCTTTCCCTTTATAATGAAACATCTTTCCCTTTATAACATTTCATTAGACAATTTGGGCGTTCTTTGTCTCCATTTTTAAACAATTGTATATAGTTCACATCTTGTATTTTTATATCTTTCAATGTCGAAAAGTCAACATTGTGATAATTACAATTGTAGATAATAACCCACTTCTTGTACAAAACTCAAGGTCTAGTTTTAGTTTCTAAATGAATCATGGGATTATTAAAGGTGAATGGAAAATATTATTGCAACCAAAGTTAAAAGAAAATGATGAGATATTAATCTACATTGGACAACATTCTTCTTGTATCATTCTTGTAGATAAAAAAATCTTTCATATTCCATCCATCTAGAAATCTTGGCAATGGGTTTATAATTTCTTAAAGTGGAAACATTATTTATATCTTGGTTTTAACTTTACTTCTTCTTCCACTTGGTAAAATAAGATTATTTAATATCAAGAGATATCAATATCCATCAACTTTCCAATCAAGATTAGCATTCGTTCAAGAAATTGGTCTAGCAATTTAATGGTATGCAAGACTTCAATTTATTACATTGATAAAGATCAATATGTCTTGAATAATAAATCCAAACTATTTCTTATTTTGTACGGGCCTTAGTTTCACCTGATTCAATGACTAAATTATCCTCTCGAATATCATGTAACTCTTCAAATAATTTAACTATGGTTGTTCTCCACCAATTTTCATTCCTCATCTGAATGATATTTTCTTTTCAAAATGTCCTTAGGTCCCCCACCTCAACATTAAATGGAAGTACAATTTTAGTCATAAATTTTGGGCCAAGTTGAGTGCACAAATCTAGATATCTAAAATTGATTTTGATGCATAAAATATTGGCATAAGAATCTACATTAGAAATAACTTTTTGGTAACATGTTGAAACACATGGTTGTTCATTAATTTAAATGACCATTTTTCATTATTCAAATAAAACCATGAAACACTTATATTGGGACTACACTTTTGTTAAGAAATAACAGCCTACAATTTTTAGATATTTACCTACTTTATTTGGTTCTCATTTGAATTAAAAATAAGTTTTATTTTGAATGAGTTTATGTATCATCCTAAATTGTAAGCACGTGTAATTAGATGCTTAATTATGCTCTATTTTAGCATGTATGTGCTCCCACATTAATTTTTGGTACTCCAGACTTGATTTCACTTTTCATTCTAGCATCCCTTCTTCAGTCGGGACCCCCAAACTCAATATTATTGGTTCTTGGGGGAATAGGATGACCTGGTTGGTCAATTCTTGACAATAGGTCCACCCAGTCGGTCTATTCCCCCATAACCCTCATAAATTTGAACTAGAGGTTGGGCTTAATGGTTAAGAAAGATATCCAAATCCCCATTGGACCCTCTTAGAGTTTTGTGCTTTGAAATGTTTCTAAGGGGTGATAGGCCAACACTGGGGAAAATAATAAGAAGACGAAAATACTAGATTTAACTTGGTTTATGTGTCAATCAAGGGAACATAGACTTGTGAGAAGTCATGGCTATTTTCACAGGGGTTGAAGACGGTGAGATGAGTTGGGATGAAATGCAACTTGTAGAAATAAACCTACAACAAACCAAAATTATTCTAGGAATAAGAATTGTCACTTCCTAGTAATAGAAACATTAGCAACTTATAATGATTACATAATTAAATAAACCACAAACCATGGTTACAAATAACACAAAAATAACATTTAATCAAGAACAAAAATAAACATAAATGAACAAATGTCTAAGCTAAAAAAATCACCAACATCCCAAGAAATGGGCCCTACCTCCTTAGTCTGATGGATGATGGAATACAAGAAGCTTCTCTACACGAGTCTAATCATGAAACACTAATTCTATTTATCAGAAAATGATATTGTCAATACAAAAGATTGTACATAAATCTACTCACACCAAATTTTTTCTATTGTAGCTCATATTATGGTAATTATACATATGAAGCTTAACAACTGCGTACAAAAATGGGGTGTTTGTTTTGGCTCATTGCCAACAAACCAATAAGACAATGACTCACACAAAAATGTAGGTGTTGATCACGCAATGAATAACTTCAGTTACAAGTGCAGATAAGAATAAAAGATGAATGATTTTGATTTCCTTCATGCAAAAAATTAGTTACCACAAATTCATTCAACATTATAGTTTTGAGGTGGCGATTAAAAGAGATTCATGTAGTAATAAGTTGTCTTTCTATACATCGAATAAAGATAGACAATAGATAGCATTATCCATCATGGGTTCTCATGTTGATTCAAACCTGGTACACAGTCAGTGGATAATTGTTGCTATTGAGGAAGCTAACATCATATTTTGGAAAGATTAAGTTGTTGTTCAAAAGGTAAAAGATAGAAGTTCCTAGTCATAAAGTGATAGGAGGGTTTTCTGCATTATGGTAGGAAGTTCTATGGCTCATAATCATCATGTTGTATAAACACAATCATAGTGATTTATTCTCATATTTTATCTAATAACTAAATTAAATATTACTTATATATATTGAATCATATGCAACATAGGATTGGAAAATGGTATAGGAGTAGAATATGGAAATGAATATGAAGGCATATGTAAAGGATAAAATATGGTATAAAATAGGGCATAAATAGCTCTCATCAAGGGGTGTATAAGTAACCTACCTCTCCTCATTTAGTCATCACAACATAAGAATTCAAGATCTCTCTTACAAATTTGCATCTCAAGTATTCTAAGGTGGATCTCAATCATTTCAAGGTATTTTTCAAGTCAATCTTGTACATGGAGAAAGCTTCTATACCTCATTGAAGGCCAAAGTAAAGGAGTCCACCATCAAGGAAGAAAATAATAGGATAAGCATCCATTCATGTACATCTAAGAATTCGAGTCTTCAAGTCTTCAAGCCAACTCCTCTCTCTTCATCAAGTATTGTGGAAAACTACAACATCCATTATGCAAGGATAATATTTCATGATTTCATTTTAGGTTTTCATGTAGAGTCAAAGATATTGCATTAACACTTGTGATTACATCAAAATAAGCATTGTGCCATCAAGGAATAAGGTAGTTCATGTTTCAAATCTAACTTCTATTTCATATCCAGAAACTTCCCTTTCAAGCACATTTCATTTCAATCTTAAGTTTGATTCCTCAACTAGGGTTTGAATGAGGTAGACCCTCACTACATAACATTTTCTCTCTTTTATGTGTGCAAAAATACGTGATCCTTGTGATGGGAATAGATCTTGGAAGTTTAGGATCTTTCCAACAATTCACAGATGAAAACAATTGGAAGTGCAGGGAATAAGTCAACCCAATCCCTAGGACAAGTCAACCAAGTCACCACAGTCCCTCTAAAATAATGTATCAAACTAAGTTTATAGGATAGTTATTTGGTTGCAAAATTGATATGTCAGCTCTATGCCAATCTATGCACACTGAAATCTATCTTTTAGCCTTAAGTCTTGCATTGTTTAATCACACTTGCATAAGTAGCCTCAATTATAGCAAAGGATCATTGCACTCACTTAATGCTTAAACCTACTTGATCCAACTGGTTCATCTTCCTTCCAATGTATTATAGGAAATAAGACTCAATTCTCGTTTCTTATTGTATAATTTAAAAAAGTGTTATTATTAGTTTGATTAGACATGTTATTTTATTACATTTGTAAAAGTTAGATGTTTAGCAATATTTTGTAACTCTTACATTCATTGGTGAACTATAATTTCAATGGTTTTCCCTAATTTTTTGAGGATTGGATCTCTATCTTCTACAAGTAAATGCACTAAAGATGAATACAAAGGCCACTTACTAGTCAGAGAATTTTAAAATTTAAATCATTTAATTCCAATTTAATCAAAAATTTGAAAAATGTGCACTACTTCTATTACAAACACAAAATAAATTTTATGTAATTATATGGGATGAATGCTTTTGTTGTTGTTGTGATTTTTACAATCAATAAAATATACAACTATAATTGACAGATTTTTGTTATTTTATTGTTCATGTTGTCTTACACATAGAGGTTTATTTTTTTGTTAATTTAGTTGTTTGTATTGATATTTTTATCCTAAATATGCATAATATTTTCTATTCCCCTTCTTCACATTGTATTGTGTTATTTTTAGTTGCTAGTATTGACACTTTTATCCTAAATAGGCATAATATTTATATATTTCCCCTTCTTCGCAACATATTTGGTTGTTTATTTTACAGTAAATAAGTTTAAATTAAATACAAACAATATATTATAATATTAAGAAGAATATTTTATTTACAAGCACAATGACAAGAAATAAATTTTAAACTATAATTCATTTATATAAATAACAATAAATCATTAATAATTAGATTAAGATGGTTAACTTGAATTTTAAATGTTAGTTTCTAAATTATATATTAACAGTCAAGGATGATGTCTTGTTACTCGAATAGAGAATATGGCTACACAAGATCTATCTATACTCAATATATTTGGAAGACATGAATGATAGAACATTTCATCTTATTTACTAGTTTGGAGACAAAAACATGTTTATGTTCTAAAGTGTTTTGATAGGGGCTTTGTGCTTTTATTGTCAAAATCAAGGATGGGTGTTCATTGGGATCACATTGATCTCCTATAGGAAGATCACATGTCATGTTTCTTTCCAAGACATACCCAAGAAGTGAAATAATAAGTGAGGCATCAATTGCAACTAATTAATGAGTAATATAAAAGATATGTTGATTTGCATAAAGAAGAGAAAGTGTTTACAAAAGGTGATCAAGTTAGGATGTATTTGTGTAAAGAAATATTTCCCCACCTAGAGCATGTACAACAAGTTAAAACCAAAGAAAATTAGAGCATGCAAAATACTTCAAAATATTAATGAAATTTTTTATTTTTTATACTTGCTTGAAGGTCTTGATAACAATTTTATTTTCCATGTGGTAGATCTTTACCCCCACCATTCTAGCAATGAAATTTTTTGTGATGGCAAATATGCTCAGGGATTTGATCAATCAATAACCCCATAAGAAGAGGGAATAAGTTGAGAAAATAGTTCACACTAAGGTGGTTGCTATAAGATCTTGGAATTCTAAATTGTATTTGATAAAGTGGCTTGCTTTGCCCAAATTTATTCGTAACTAATGGGAGGGTAGTTTTCATTAAATAGAACTATGGAAAATAATATTTGGTACTCTATCTTTTTTTCATTTTTTGGAGATCAAGGGAAAATATATCTTGCAGTTTATTGTGTTGTGGCTATTTTTTGTACTCTATAATTGTTTAGAATTATTCAATACATTTGCAATCCTCTTTTTATTTTTCTATTAGTAAGAACTTGCAAGTGTAAAGATGTTACTTGCATCACAATGAATCTATACCTTTATGTTTTTGTTTAATTTGTTCCCCTTTAGTAAATACTAGTTCATTTAATATTTATGAAAGATGTGAACTCCAGTGCAGGAGAGGGGGGGTGAATCAGTGTTGCATCACTTTTACATAATTTAAAATCCTTATAATAGAACCATGCAATAATTGAAATGATAAAGAAAACAAAACCATAAAACACAAGAGAACTCATAACACCATCATGTGTTCTCAAGGAAACCCTGACCAAGGGAAAACTCTGGTGGGGATGATACCCACAAGATAACACACTAGTCTGATAATTTCCCTGTTAGGAGACCTAGCTCTATTAGGAGCTAACACATTACATCCAGTACAAGTCCTTGTTAGAGGATAAACCCTATTAAAGGTCTTCAATCCTGTTAGGAGTTGGTGATTACAATGAAGATCACGTTGCTCAAGTAAGAAGGTTAAAGCCACCTTCAAGGATGCACTATCCAATACATATATAAGTATTACAAAATGAATATGTGAACTATACTTAGCATCACCTATGCTTGATTAGGTCTAGTGTAAGCTCGCATCTGCTCTTCTCTGACATCCAACATCACATCTCGCAATCACAATAGCATCAAAATACTCACATCTATCATCACAACCAAAAATACATTCATATATACCTACTAATCTATATATTAATATTTCCTGGTTGGATCACAATAGAACTCATAAAACATGTCCATATACTTAACCAATCACAAAATATCAATACACAATCCAAGTCTAATCAATATAGATGTGGCTCCATCAATAATCAATAATTAAATTACCAAGTCAATTCAATCATTGATGCCAATCATCGCATCCACTAAATAACTTTGTCTTTGCTAAATTACTAAACTCAACTGACTGCATCATACTGTAGCTCATGGAATAATTAACTCCAATACAAGTGACCATGAGCATAGACTGTAAACTTCATAAACAACATATACTTGAAGCTACATAATGATCTGATCAATATTATGTGCTCGCAACCTAAAACTATACTGTGTGCTAAAATTGTGTCACACTTCTATGAATCCTTACATTCAAGAACACTCAAGAATGAGGTCTCAAAAATCAATCCATAGCTCCCTAGGCATGGAGTGCAAGGGTCTTAAGAATGCTCTTAGCTAGAGCTATTTAGCCTATAACCTTGCTAGTAAACCATGCAATGGGAGATTCAATGAAGACAAGGGCAAGAATGCCAATATCCTCAAGAATCAAATGAGAATGCAATGCAAGCTAAAAATGGAAATGCAAGCTAAGCTATGAAAATGAAAGATGTAAGTATTACAAAGCCTCCTAGTTAAGCTAGATGAATTAATCTAAAGCATAAAGGAAATCTAAGCTAAGAATGCCATGATAATGCAAGAAATGAAACTATGATAACATGTAGATGCAAAAGCTAAGAATGCTCCAAATCATCAAAAGCTCCAAATGTACCTAGAAAACCTGCAGCATAACATTAGCATAAAAACCTACGATGCAAAATGAGGAAGAGAGCTTTCCTTTTAAAGGGAAGGAGGAGGAATGGACCATGGAGATTAAGAGACAAAAGATTTAATCAAGGGTGGAGCTTGAAAGAGGAGCAATCCATGTGCACAAATATCCTCCAATGAGAAAATAAGAGTTGACTTTTGTGTCCATATGAGACAAAAAGTGCTTTTTCCCTTTTTATAAAATAAGAATAATGCTTTATTTGTGCAACTTAGGATAAGAGGAAAAGTGGGGACTTTTATTTATTTAAAAGGGGAGGAAATATTCCTTTTAAATAAATAAAAACTTAGGATAAAATGGTTAGCCCATAGAAAATAATCGAATAAATGATAAAACTAGGATTTGATCAAGAATAAGCAATTGATAATTTAGCAAATAATGCTAGCAAGGGGCTAATAGTCTAGGTGACCATTTTTAGGTGTATACATGTATGACTACACAATGCGAAGCCATCATGTACTTAGATATTTTCACTTGACTGCCCAACTAAAATATCTCCATTGACTTAGCACCCATACTAGAGATGTATGTTGCCATCAATGACAATACACGTATGGTCACAAGGTACTCACTTGCCAACATTATATGGGATGAATACTTTTGTTGTTATGGTTTTTACAATCAATAAATTATACTACTATAATTGATAGATTTATGTTATTTAATTGTTCATGTTGTCTTATACATAGAGGTTTATTTTTGTTGTTCATTTAGTTGCTTGTATTGACATTTTTATCCCAAATAGGCATAATATTTATCTATTTCCCTTCTTCACATTGTATTGGGTTATTTTTAGTTGCTAGTATATTGATACATTTATGCTAAATAGGTATAATATTTATCTATTTTCCCTTCTTCACAACATATTTGGTTGTTTATTTTACAGTAAACAAGTTTAAATTAAATATAAAAATATATTATAATATTAAGAAGAATACTTTATTTACAAGCACAATGACTAAAATAAATTTTAAATTATAATTTATGTAAACAAATAATAATGAATCATTAATAATTAGATTAAGAAAGTTAACTTGAATTTTAAATATTTTTGAATAAGGTAAATATAGGTTTTGAATGGAACCTGAAACCATTTACATTATAGCAAAAGGATAAAATATGAAAGTTTTCCAAAATGTGACGCTTGCTGGAAAGAATAGAGTAGGACCCAAAACAACACTAGAAACAACAACAAAAGCAAAGAAAAATAGATCTAGCAACACTACCAGCAACCAACTAGACAAAACTAATTGCTTATCATTTTGTCCGCCTTCATCTTCAAACTCCTCCATCTTCTGGATTGCTTGTTTTAGGTCCTTCAACTCCTTTGGCTTCTCAAGGATCTTCCTCTAAGTACGCCCTTTGGTTCTAGTACCTAGACCTGCATTCCCAGCGCCATCTTCAATAGTAATGGTCGTATTTTCTAGCTAGTTTTTCTCCAGGTAGTTGTGAAGCATGTTCAGGTTGATGACAACAACGTTGAGTCCTTCATTATTGTGGCTCAAGAATTCGTTAATCATTTTCCCATTGTTGCTAATTTTGACCTTAATTTCTTTAACCTTGTTGTCGATGATTTTGTTGATTTCAACAGTTATCTCCTCCTTCCAATTTTTATTGTTTACCTTATCCATAAGCTTGTTCTCCAGCTTCTCTAGCTTCATGTTCAGGGTTTCCATAGTTTTCTCCAAGGTATGAAGGTGAAGCTTAATCTCCTGCATCTCCTGCTTGGTCCAGTCTTGAGGAATACTCTGACCATCATTATTGTTAACCTTGTCTAGATTCATAGCATCTATCAGGGGAGCGATGGTATCCTCCTTATGACTTTTTCCCTCCTCAATGGCATTCTGATCAAGAATAGCATCGGTTTCTTTTTGTTCCTCCTCTTTTTCATCAATGATAGGGGAGTTCTGTCTAGTTTCTATTTCCTCTTCATCCTACCCCTCCAGGAGGCCCAAAGAATCCTCCTTTTGGTTTTCTCTGTCCTCTTTACTAGCCAAATCCAAACCATCCTCATTATCCAAGTGGGTGTTAGTTTTTTCTTCTCCAGCAGGGAAATTCAGAGCTTCATTCTTATCAACCTCGGTAGGGGAGACCTAGGCCTCTTCTTCCTCCTCGTCAGCTCCTTCCTCTTCTTTTTCATCATCATGATAGTCCCCATCTTTTCCTTCTTCATCTTCCTCCTTCTCATCCTCCATTATGACAATCATGTCCTCTTCCTGCTCGGTGTTATCAATATTCCTATCCTCTTTTTCCTCACTTCCAGAATCCACCTCCACATTTTCTTCCTCAGAATTTCCTTTTCCCAGAGAAATAGGGATTTTTTCCTTAGTTTCTTCCTCGCTGCTATCAGAGATTTTTTCTTTATTTTTCTTCCTCTTTTTCCCTTCTTCTTCATTACAGTCAGAGATTTTATCCTTGTTTTTCTTCCTCTTTTTGCTAGATTCAACCTTTCTATCCCCCTCTATGGTCGCTGAATTTTTGCCTTTGACCCTTTTAGGAATTGGGTCCAGCATAATATCTCTGGCGTAGTTAGAAATAAGGAGGATCAACCCCTCATGCAACACAGGGTTATTCAGCTTCTTCCTATGCTCAGTAATACTACTACTCAGGGAGCTCAAAAGAAAATACGGGAAGGAAATCCTCTTGTTATGCCTAAAGTGGTTAGCCAGGACAAAATGCAGGTTGTAGATTTTGGAATAGCGCCCGTCAAGCGTGAAGTACTCAATCATAACCTTCAACATTTTAGCCCAGAAATCCTTAATTTTAGTGATATCTACATAATCCCCCTTCCCTTTAGTCATGAGGTCCTTTTCATCAGCAATTTTAGGAAAAAGATTAAATGCTTCAATACCAAGCCTATGGTTGCCTCTATGGAAATGAGTTCCCTCCAGGGGTAAGCCCGTAATTTCAGCCATAAGGGTGAGTAAGGGGGAAAGATTTACCCCATAAATTAACTTTACCTCTAACCCATCCATCAGAGAACAAGGAAGTCACCTGTTTGTCATAGCCGTGGAGCTTTTTGATGTACTGAGAGACCCCTCCTTTTCTCAGCTTCTTCCAGACTTTCCTTTCTTGCCTCCATTTCTCACAGTCAGCCGACTCCTCTCTTCTCAGACTGCCTCCCATTTTGTGCTTTCTACTACTATCTTGGCTTGGCTCCTTACCACTAATCTTCTTCTCACTGCAATGCTTTCTTTTGTTTTTGTGATTACTTGAAGTAACCCAGGCTCCGTATATCATTAATACCGTGATAATTATCCCACACTTCACATTACATGCAACCTTCCTCAAAAATTATTTCATCCTTGTCATCATAATTTTAAGTGACATTCCCTTCATTGTGATTAATTTTATCATAAGTGATTAGACTCATGATCTCAGAGTTTAGATTTCCTTCCCCTCTCCACGATTTTATGATGTCACTTTGGGTACCTTCGTTAGCCAGCCTGTTTGTTGTCTTATTACCTTCATGGTAAATATGGGTGATGTGGCAATCTTCAAAGGTGATGAGCAACATTTTGATTTTGTTTATTATATGGGTTATAGTCTAGGAGCACACCAAATTCCCTTTAATAAAGTTAACAATGTTGAGGGAGTCACCCTCAAGCCAAAGTTTTGAGCAACCCATATCTTTGGCCAATTTAACCACATAAAGTGCCACCTCAGCCTCCGCTATGTGGTTAGTTTGAGTCCCCAGTGGAACCGCTATAGCACCAAGGCAATTTCTAGCCCAGTCTCTTATGAGGCCTCCCCCTTCAGCTCTTCTAGGGTTTCCTCTAGCAGATCCATCAAAGTTCCCTTTTGACCAACCCTAAGGAGGAGCAGACCACATAACATTATCTCTAGGATTCAGGTCATTTCTGCTCTTCAAATTCTCCCAAGAAATGGAGATGTCCTTTTTCGAGCTAGGATTCCAAGAATTGCAATCCTTTCTACCACTACTTCTATAATTCTCCATTATACTTCTGGTAACAGAGTTAGCAACCAGAAGGGGGGTAGCTTTTTTATCTTTGAAAATTTGGTTGTTCCTCTCCTTCCATATTTGCCATGTAAAATGAGGAAAGACAAGTTTCCAGAGATTCTTAGCATTTTTATCATAAAAAGGGCTTTGCCATTGCTGGAAAAAGTCCTAGATATTTTGAGGTTTGACCCACTTCAAATTCAGAGATAGAATAATGGAGTCCCAAACTTCTCTAGCAAAGGGGCAATGGATCATCAAGTGGTTACACAACTCTGCTTCCTCACAGCACATGATACATCTATTAGGCATTTGGAAGCCTCTTTTCATAAGGTTATCCATAGTGAGGATTTTATTTTGTACAAGCAGCCAAAAAAATATGTTAATTTTAGGGATAAGATCTTTATTCCATACTTGAGCACAGAAAGGATGATCTCCAGAGGGGATGAGAAGAGCCGAAGTAGGGGCAATCAAGAATTTTCCAGAGATAGCAGGCCCCCAAATTAGTTCATCACATTCATTTTCTCTAATAAACTAGTTGTTAAGCTGTTTAATCACCTCTATTAATCTGATGTCCCTCAAACCCAAGTCAATCCATTCTTCATGAATCCAGTAGTCACTCACAAGTTCCCCAATGCACTCTTTACATTCCTAGATCACAGTGTTCCACTCCTCATTCTCTACGAGGGGTTTGTCCGAGAGCCATTTATCATCCTAGAAAAGGATTTTCTTGCCATTTCCTAGCTTCCATCTAGCCCCTTTACTAATAAGGTTCCTACCCTTACTTATATTGTTCCAAATAAACGATCCCTGGATATCATTAAAAGAATGAAGGGTGCTTTCTAAAGAAGTGAGATGGTATTTGCTTTTGATTATTGCATTCCATTCTTTTTCATCTTCAAATATCCTCCAACATTATTTAGATAAAAGGGCCTTATTAGTATTAGAAATATTTCTGATGCCCAGACCCCCTAGCTTCTTTGGCTTACAAACCTTCTCCCAGGCCACCAAGCTAAGTCTCTTTTTCTCTTCCTCGTCGGTCCAAAGAATTTTTTTTTGAATTTTTTCAATAAGGTCAATATACTTTAGAGGAATTTTGAAAAGACTTAGACCATAAACCGAGAGATGTTGAAGAGTAGCCTTCAACAATTGAACTTTTCCAGCTTGGCTAAGAATTGCCCCTTTCCAACCCGCCAACTTATTGTGGAATCTATCAAGAATTTCATTCCCGAAGTTGGCCTCCGATTTTAAACACAGTGACAAACCTAAATAGGGGGTAGGAAGCCTTCCTATCTTACAACCAAGAATTTGAATTTTAAATGTTATTTTCTACAAATTATATATTAATAGTCAAGGATGATGTCTTGTTACATGAATGGAGAATATGCCTACACAAGACCTATCCATACTCAATATATTTGGGAGATAGGAGTGACAAAATATTATGGCTTATTTACTAGTTTGAATATAAAATGTGTTAATGTTTTGAAGTGTTTTTATAGGTGCTTCATGCTTTTACTGTTAAAAATCAAGAATGGGTTTTCTTTCGGATCACATTGGTCTTTTGTAGGAATCGCATGTCATGTTTCTTTGGAAGACATACCCAAGAAGTGCAATAATAAGTGAGACATCAGGGTAAAAGCACAATCGAGTGTCACCTTTTGGGCTAACTCAAATCACTCGGCCGAGTTAGACTCGGTCGAGTCCAACACGATCAAGTACATGTAGGTGCCACGCGGTGCCAAATGGCATCTACGTGGCCCATTAGACTGGGCCAAGTGGTACTCGGTCGATTCTAAACAATATTTTTAATATTAAAAAATATGACAAACCACTCATTTGCACACTATTAGGATATTTGAGTGGGGCCAACCCCTAGGGGACTCGATCGAGTCAGACTCGGCCGAGTCTACTTAGGTGGCATGCCATGTTGGCAGCCAAACCACCAAAAACACAAAAAAACTAGAATTTTCACTTCTGTTGTTCCTTTCTTAGATCAAAATAGAAAATGTTAAAAAACTAAAAGTACCCTTTTCTAGATCTCGAAAATATGATTCTGGATATATAAATTTTATATTGTTTCATCTACAAAACATTAAACAAATTTGCTAAAAACTACATGTAGGTATATTAAACTTTGAGAAGATGTTGATTTGAAAAATATAGAAAAATACTAAATCAATTCAGAAAAATTTTAAAATTATATACGGCACTATAGGAGAGAGTCCTCTTCAAGAATATATAATTTATTTGGTTTTTGGTATAGTTTTGATAGGATAAAAGTGACGGGAGACAAAAACTGTTGATTTCAGGTAAGGTCGACTTTCAATACTTATAACGGGTAAACCATAGATCGAATTTTTTTTTTCTTTTTTCCTGCACTAGATATACATGTCATCTAAAACATGTTCTAAAATTGGAGGGAAAAAAAATGTTTTACTTATAATGATTTGACGGGAAGTGAACTCCCTTATTTGTAGTATTTTCAGGATATGAAAATAGACCTAAAAAATTAAAAAAATATATTAATTTTTTCTCGAATTAATTTTAAAAAATTATAGGCATAAAATTCATACTATTTTACACATTTCATCAGTTTACATCATCTTCAAATTCTCAACAGAAATGTGACTTTTATGCCTTTGAAGTTTTTCAGTTTTTGTGTTGTTAGCCTCTTCCTTTGTAAAATGGTGATAGCTTATTGTGCTTTTACCCATCAATTACAACTAATTAATGAGCAATATAAAAGAAATGTTGATTTGCATCAATAAGAGAAAGTGTTTACAAAAGGTGGTCAAGTTACGATGTATTTGTGTAAAGAAATATTTTCCCCACCTAGAGCATGTACAACTAGTTAAAACCAAAGAAAATTAGACCATGCAAACTACTTGAAAAGATTAAAGAAAATTCTTATTTGTTAAATACTTGCTCAAAGGTCTTGATAAAAGTCTTATTTTGAATGTGACAAATCTTTACCCCCACCAATTTGGTAACGGAAAAGTTTGTGATGGAAACATGCATAGGAATTTGATCAATTAGTAACCCCATAAGAAGAGGGAACAATTTGAGAAAATAGTTCACACTAAGGTGGTTTCTATAAGATCTTGGAATTATAAATTGTATTTGATAAAGTGGGTTGGTTGACCAAAATTTCTTGGTAACTAATGGGAGGGGAGTTTTCAGAATAGAACTATGGAAAATAATTTTTGGTACTATTTCTTTTTCCATTTTTCAAAGATCAATGGAAAACATATCTTGCAGTTTATTGTGTTTAAGCTATTTCTGTGTTCTATAACTATTTGGAATTATTCATTGCATTTGCAGTCCTCTTTTTATTTTTCTATTAGTAAGAACTTGCAGGTGCAAAGGCGTTACCTACATCACAATGAATCTACACCTTTATGTTATTTAATTTGCGTCCCTTTAATATAGTAAATACTAGTTCATTCAATATTTATGAAAGACATGGAATTTAAATTAATTACCACTTTTTGATAGTGATAAAGTGTAAAATTGCTCTTACAAAAAAGTGTGATGATTAAATGGAACATCTCGTGGATAAAACCTTTCTACATAGTCTAATATGCCTATATTGTAACTAAATAACTTGAAATTATTAAATAAAATAAATATCTTAAAATTATTATTTAATCTTAAATCATAAATTGATGATTGAAAATATTTTTTAAAAAAAGTAAATAATTAAGATAAAATAAAATAAAATAACGATTACCCAGATAAAATAATTCTAAATTAATATTAATTAAATATTTTTAAAAATAGATATATATATAAATTTAATTCTAATAAATTTTAGATATGATTTTTAATTTAATTTTTAGAAAAAAATTATTTCACTAATTTCTATTCTCTTAACATTACATTTATGAAATCTATTGTTTTTGTTGCTCCTAATATAAAAATAATACATTTAGTAAATTAAATATATTTTATACTATTGATATTAGGTTTCCACAATCTATAGTGAATATTGCAATTGTTTTAGATTAGATTGTGTTAGATAACTTTTTCATCAATGTTTCCGATCTCACTCTATGATCCATCATCAAGATGATCATTTTATCTCCTTGGACTCTCTATTGCCATCTTGATCATGTATCAGAGACTGTGATTGGAAATATCACTCTAACACAATCTAATATTTGAGCTCTCTATTACCATCCTCACGATGGACTAGAAAATGTGATCCCAAAACCTCATCATGACACAACGTGATCTAAAACTGAATTGTCATAGAAAGCATGATCTGAAACCAAAAAAGTCATCATAATCCAAAACCCAAATATTAATTAAAAAAATCTCTCACACAATCTACTCCAGGAATTTAACTATATAAATTATCTCTAATATGTTTTAATAATCAAAGCAGTCATGAGAGCTCATTGAACAGGTCTCAACTTGAAAAACCTTGCCCATACAAGCAGTAGAGCAGGTATTTTACTTATTTTTTTAAATGCCAATAGAGAAATTAGAATACGCTACAGAGACTTTCCTCGATGGCCTTGTTTCGATGCTCATGGACCCACAAATGTTATCCATTGGCTACCGAAGACCTTTTTTAGTGTTTTGAAAGGGTGCCGACCTTACCAAGGGGAAATGGGGATGTTCGTGGAAGACTGGTCTTCTGTCATTACTGTCCGGCCAAGACGTACCTTTGCCAACACTTGCAGTTTCCTCCCTTTTGCCGAGAACTTTCTCTCAAGATGCAACATTTCCACACTCGTTCTTCGCTTGCTTGACAAGTCCACCCTCGGTTCGGCTATAGATAGGGATTTCATTCATTCACACAATCAAATTGAACAAGAGCAAGGAAGGAGAGAAAGACATTGTTTTTGAATATTTCAGTGCCGATCCAATTTCTCAAGCTTATCATGGCTTCTGTGCTTGCAAGGTTAATAAATTTATGATCTTTTCATTTCATCTCTTTATGCTGTGAATCCCTGTATAAAGTTTTCAGATTGTAGATGTTTCAATTTTGGGTTTTGTAGTTTTTGACTTTATTAACAAATTTCTGTGAAATTCTGATCTGTAACGTTCTAGAAAAGAAAATCCACTTGATAGATCCTTATTCAGGGGGCTTCTAAGTTTTTCCTTGTCTCATATTAGTACTAGTTGTTCTTTTGTTCTTGTTTGTGCTGAATTTGTTCTTGTGGGTTCTGATTGCAGTTTTGGACCACCAGAAAATATCGAGAGGGCAAGTTATGCAGCTTACAACAGTGGTAATGGATATGTTTCACAAGACTGTGGAAATAACGTACTTTGCGTAGCTTTTTCTGGTTCTGTAGAGCCTCGTGCTTTTAGTCAAACAGACACTAAATTTGGTGTATGCAAAATCAATGAGAATAATGATTGTTTTGAGTCCCTGGTGGATGGGACTACAAGGAAGGAACGAGATCAGGCCAGTGTCTTTAAAGAACCTCTCACCAAATTCTTACCCACGTGGGAGGATCTCAAAGCCCAGGTTTGTAGATTATTTCTAAACTTGATCGATCAGATTTGACTAGGAATGAGGGAATAAAATGTATTGACGTGTTTTGGGTCTGTAAATGTAAAGACTAAATTCATTTTTAAGAAAAATCGAAGCTTTTAGAAAACTACCCAGCTCTGGAATCTGCTTGACATGTGTAAGTGAAAGGTTTTCAGAGCCGGGGAGGTTATCTTTCTAGATTTGGCTCTATGGCCAAGATTTCCCAGTATCTAGGGGAGAATTTCAGCCAATCAAAAGTGGGTATTTGTGCAGTTAGTATCTAAGAGATAGTCCGCATAATGTGTTACACCTGTGCAGTTCTTATGAAGGGGCGTTAAAAACAGAGGACTGTGCCAGTTCTTACGTAGGGCAGCAGTCAAAGGAAGTTGTCTCTTCCCTACCCTCCACTTTTTTCGACATCTGTTCACTTTTTTCGGGTTTTTCACCTGGGCAAACATAGAATGTTTGTGTTTATTGGGTATAAATGAAATCTCTATTATCTATCTTTCCAAATGTTTCACAGGTCTCAGGCCTGTTACGTGGGTTTAATTTTGCCCCTTTTCTTAAGCCAGACCCATCTGAGAGTGAATAGACTTGACTGGGCTAGTTTATCCAGTCCAGGTTCATTCCTATCTGTTTGGAGTAAATCTACCCAGATCCATACATGTGTCCAAGTAGTCTAGTCCATTTAGGAGAGCATGAAGATTACCATCCCGAACTTTACATTCCCCAAACAAAAAAGAAACATAGAGCTTTATCGTTACAATGGGGTCTTTAAGGAGTCCAAAATCCAAGTTTTGCCCAAAGAAACTGATAGGTCAACGTGGGTTTGGGTGTTTCTCTCAGGAGCCAGAGATGGCAGACTATACCCAGACTCAGGAAAAGCCAAACCCATTTTGATTCAGATTCTGTAGCCAGCTATATCTATCTATTTAGCCAAATCGAGGAAGTAAAAAGGAGTAATTTTGGAACTACAGAAACAAAAGGTTCTTCCACTTCCAGATCTATAAATCTAATACTCCCTCGTTGTTTGAGTGTTCTCCGTCCCTGAGAGGATCCTCCGTTCTGAGATCATCCCTTATCTCCTCACTCTTAGATCTATAAATCCAAGACTCCACCTTTGGCCATTGCTTAGCCCTCCCTCAAGAGAGGGCTTTGAAGTTTGAAGTACTCTGTGGTCATTGGTCAAGCAGTCATATTTTCCCCTCATTGTCATGGCTGAATTTATCTTCAGACGGCGTTACTTTTTTTCAATGATTTATATTCATTGCTAGACTCTAGGGTTTTGTATATGGCATTTATTAAACTCCTATTTTGTTCCTGCAGGTTGCAGATGCACTTGGAAGAGGAAAAACAGTTCTGTTTACAGGCCACTCCATTGGAGGTGGGATTGCTACTTTGGCCACGCTAGCAAGTTTGGAGAAATGGGGTAAGGGGGCTCCTGTTTATGCCATCACATTTGGGTTTCCCCTGATTGGAGATGAAATTCTTGCAAGTGCAGTGAGGAGGCAGGGGTGGGCCAATCATTTCTATAATATTGTTTCAAAGGGTGATGTTTTTGCCAGAACTCTGCTGGCTCCCTGCATATCTGTGTCGGCTTTTCTGGAAGCCCTGTTGCCTTACTGGCAGAAGTCTGTTGAGCAGATGAATGGTGGTGATACAGACATTCTTATGGAGCCTGCAGACTTGGACTTTCCCAAGTATTTGCTCACTGTCCTGCACCATGCTTGTGCAGTGGTTAACCTGAGCACTGTTAACAATATGGAGCCTGGAAACAAACTGATTGCAAGTCTGAAGCCTGCAGTCAAGTTAAGCCCTTATAGGCCATTTGGGTATTATCTGTTCACCTCAGAGAAGGGAGCCCTTTTTGTTGAAAACTATGAAGCTGTGTTGCCCATTCTCTTTTATTCCTTGGCCAGTGCTCAGGATCAGGTTTCTATCTCAGATCACACTGATTATGGGAGAGTGTTCCATAGCAACACAAGCATGGTGAATTTGGAAGGGCTTCAGAATCTTCCATTATCACAAGGTGCAGCACTGTCTTCTGTCATGGAAGTGCAACTGGATGCTCTTGGACTTGGCATTCAGGTAAGCATTTTAACGTCGTTCATCTTGTTTAATTAATTATCCTATATATATATATATATGTTTATACTTTATAAATTACCTTTATTGTTAAAAATAATTTTAGATTGATTCAAGAACATGCTTATATAAAAATAATGGAATTGTGTTCTTAGTAAATTTTTGTGGCTTAAAAAACTTTTAGGATCAGTTCGTATATCACATTCTATTATTAATCATATATAACTCAATCGTGTGCTTCAACACCACACCACACCCTTTACCCTTTACGTTAGTTATAATATAAATTACTAAAATAGTACTGATACTCGCTAGCTTCAACAGAAAAATAGAATTTAAATATTATTTTACTGAGCTGAACATACTACAGATTGCTTACCAATAGATACTGAATTTTGCAATTAGATCCAAACCATGAAGTTACCCTAATGTAGCCAGCAAGTTGAGTTTAGTTTATACTTGCTCTCAAATTCAGGTACCAATCTTATTATTTAATATTTTAAAATAATGATATATATGTATATATATATATTTTTTAAATCTATTCTTTTAAAAAAGTTAATATAAGCTAAAATAAATTTATTAACACTTTTATATATTAATACAAGAAATAAAAAAATAGATATACTATGAATATAAGTTTAGATTAGGATTACATAAGTAAATATAAATTAAGATATGGATAAGGATAAGTAGTAAGTAAGAAACCTAATTTTAACAATTTTAATTAATTTATTAATATATTCATGTGTTAACTCCTTCCTCCCCTCTTAAAAAAATCATAAATGGTATAGATATGCAAATTCTACTCTTATATTTTGCCTCTACTTTGTGGGGTACATGAAACTTAAAATAACCATATCTCAAAGTATATAGCGTAGTTTGAACTTTGAAGACTCGCTAGTTCTCAACAAAACTTGTCAGACTCGCTAGTCTCTTAGCTTTTTGAGCTGAGTTTGGCTGAGTCTTGGAGAGTACTCAACCAAGTCCTACTCCAAGACTCCCAAGTCTTCGACTCAGATTCAAGAGCACTTGAACATAATATATAGACTGAAATTTAAATTTTGAGACTTTGAGGGTCATATGACATATAATGTTTGAATTATGACATATTTATAGTTAAATTAGACTTTTATGTTCTCTAAATGCATTGATTTCTTTTCCATGTGTAATTATGAGGTTTTTTTTGTTGAGTTTGTGTTGAGTTTTATGTCGATTTTGAGTCAAGATTTTGTGCTGCTCATTCAAGTATGAGTGAGTTTTTGACTATGGTATGTAGCACTCATAAACATACATGTAAAGTAAATATTTATATACTCAAAAAGATATTGTCATCAATTGCATATAAAGTATTCTAGACAAGTGCTAGGAGTATGATCACGTATCATCGCCTTCCGTGTATTTATCATCCATAAGTTAACTCTCTATGAGCACGTGTGATAATTTGCACATCTAAATATAGGAAGGTATACAAAGAATCAATAGAAGAGAGATAACCGATATATTAAAAGTAAAGTCAAGTTCTAGTATATCTAGTCTAAAGCCTCTTCAATTGCTCCTCATCTCTCAAGGAAAAGGAACAAACTTACTCTTTGTTAAACCTTTTCTTATAGAGAAACAAGCTATTAAGTTGAGCAATAAGCTTCTTGAACTTAAATCTCAATCCTCCTTATCTTTACCACCTTCGAGCTCCAATTCATCATAAGTTCCATAGAAAGGGTGGGTTCATACCTTTAATCCTTTTTATAAATACACCTTTTTCTTATAGAGAAACAAACTATTAAGTTGAGCAATAAGCTTCTTGAACTTAAATCTCAATCCTCCTCATCTTTACCACCTTTGAGCTCCAATTCATCACAAGTTACATAGAAAGAATGGGTTCATACCTTTAATCCTTTTTATAAATGTTGTGAGCCGATCCCTATATGAAACCTTGATGTAGTCAAGGACAATGGGAACTTCTAGAGTCTGACAAATCCTTGCAGGAAGAGTCAACACAGCGGAAATAATTGTTAGGATTAACAAGGCAGAAATAATAATTACATGCAAATATAACCAATATAAGAAAACAATAAACCACACAGAAGAGAACAAAAGACACAAAGATTTAACGTGGTTCACCCAATCCCTAGGCTACGTCCACCAACAGCGAGTCCAATATATTATTATCCAGTGATTACAACCTGATTACAATCCGTAATCCCCTTTCAGCTCAATTTTGCCGCAAGTACTAAAATGATACATGATGAAATCCCTAACCCTAAGCCATATTATACAATATTTTTCTGCTTTAGGGTTAGAATGAGTTACAATCATGTCGGCCCAAAAATAGCCAAAAATATGTCGGCCTCAAAAAAATTCACCTTGGGGGCAACCCCCACTCAGGACTCGGCCCAGCCCCGAACCTCGGTGAGGGCAGGAGGAAAAGTGTACAGTACTTTCCTGATCAGTCACCACAAGCTAACAATAATCAATTCCATATCTTAAACAACTCAATGAGGAACAACAAACATGCCCATTTAGAGCTTTGCATTATCTTAGAATCAGAATTTACATCCCATTTACCTGGGACATGAAGATTACAAGCTTTCGGCACACATGCCTAATTACAACAGAATTATAGACTAAAATCCTACTACGAACCTCCAAGGATAATCTCTCTTAAAAACTACCTAACAAAGATCATAAGACTCAACCCCCACTCAGGGCCTGGCCCAGCCCCGAACCTCGGCAAGGGTAGGAGGAAAAGTGTACAGTACTTTCCTGATCAGTCACCACAAGCTAACAATAATCAATTCCATATCTTAAACAACTCAATGAGGAACAACAAACATGCCCATTTAGAGCTTTGCATTATCTTAGAATCAGAATTTACATCACATTTGCCTGCGACATGAAGATTACAAGCTTTCGGCACACATGCCTAATTACAACAAAATTATAGACTAAAATCCTACTACGAACCTCCAAGGATAATCTCTCCTAAAAACTACCTAACAAAGATCATAAGACTCAATATAAAGAGCTTCACAATGCATATGTCGGTCAAGACAATTACATTTTCCAAAAATAAGAAAACATAATACATAAATCTAGGTTAGGACCCAAATCATAAGATCTTAACACCAAAATGTAGAAATGATGCGTGATCCCAAAATGACATTGGAAAAAGATTCTAGAACATCGAAAAATGAGTCACCAAGCTTCGTTGATCAGAAAATTACTTCGCGAGATCGGAAAACCCAACTGACCGTTAGAACATGAAGAACACTTTGGCTCGAACTTGTATCCAAGATAACTCCTCAATGAAGTTTCTAATTGAGGTGCAAAGCCAGACATGAGTAAAACACGATGTCTAGAAGGTTCCCTGATGTTCACAACAACAAATGATCTAAAACAAAGGAACACCACCAAAACTAAGAAATTGAAGAACGGGAACAAAACTGAAAGGAAATATTTTGGGTGATGCAAGATTGTCAAGAACCCACAATGCTCCTTCATCAAATCTTCTAGATCTTGGCATTTCTTTTAATCAATTTATAGGAGATGGACTCCTCTATTACAATCTCAACCCATGAAGTCTAAGCCTTAGTCCAACTTGTAACTTTGAATTGCTTGCTTGATCTCGACAACAAGGGTCCACATCTTAAAATTGTTCAAAATAAGCTTATCTCTATGAAGATTTCACCAAAATATAGTTTGAAGCTTCTCAAAAGGCCATGAATATTCTTCATTGCACATCTTAAAGTTTATGACTCTAAAGTGAAGCAAGGTGGAACTAAATGTAACATCCAAATTAAGATAATTCATAGTTTATTATTTTGTGAACTTCAATAGAATAGTTATCGTCCCTATCCATCTTGAGTATTCTTCATGGTAGACATCCCAATTCACAAAGAAATCAGTAGAAGAGTTACTCTCATGAAAAATGTACATGATATTGACATTAATAATTGAGTGCAAAATATTTAGGCAATTAACAAGGTGGTCACTAATAGTAGTAGGAAGTATGTACCTTCTAAAGGCAGTCAATGATATTTAAAGAAGCACCCTCCACTTCCAAGTGTTGGACACCTAAATGCTTGGCTAGGATGATCACTTGAAAAGTAGTTGTCACCTTGACAAATTGATTGGTTCCAATATTGCTAGAAAAAAAATGCCAATTAGTCTTTTCATACAATCTCTAATCACTCCAACTCCTGAAGGGCCTAGGTTGCCTTTAGAGACTTTGTCAAAAATCAACTTATGTCATAATGGTTGAGGACATGACCAATGAACAACAGGCTTTTGAAATGACATCTTAAACTCTACCCATGTTCTAACACTCAACTTTTGTAGAAACCTCAATAGTCTCAAATGAATGAACCCAATTCTTATAAGCTATAAAAATAAAGCTTTAGTTATTATGAGTCCTTTATAGAAACCAAAATAGTCCCCACAAAAATGATTCCAATTCTTCTAAGCTATCATTTTTTTTAATTTGATAGTCAAGAGATTCTAAAGAAGACAATATCAACTAAAGATGTCAAATCTTTGAAAATTCTAACATCTTTTCATGACATAAACCCCACACAAAACAAAACATGTAGGAGGGTTAGATTCCAAAGCACCTTGAGAGGAGGATTGGAGGGAGAAGACCCTAGGGAAAGAAGGCTCAAAATGGCTGGATGCAGGAAAAGGATATCTATTTGGTTCAAGCCTTTGGATGGCGGCTCAAAACAAAATCCTTACAGTAGATAATCTGATCGAAGAGGATTTTGTTTCCCTAACATGTGTGCCTTCTGTAACCTGTTGATTCGGAATGCCTACCATCCTCCTTTTGTTGAATGCCCCTTGATTGAAATGTGGGTGATCAAGAATGGGGGCAGGCTAAGGTGGGAGAAGCCAACCAAAACAAAACGGATGCTACCAATTAATTATCCAACAAAGAGTTAGCCCAAACGAGCCGCTTTTTCCCAGCACAATGCTTTCTGCCCTTGCAATAAAAGATAAACTCTCTGAATCGCAATAACAGAAACATTCCCACCAATATGGTATTATCAATGAGTTGCTAATGGTTGATAGGAGAAACCAAGGCGGCAGGCATGAAACCTTTCAATTTACTTGAATTTACATTGTTAAGACTTCTTCTCAATGCTCCTGTAAAAAGGACGTATGAAAATGGATTGAGTCCTCTGCAGGTCTTATAGAAATCTACAGGAAGACCATTTATTAGAACAGAACCAAGGAGAAGATATGCAATTTCTGATCATACTTTTTATTTTTCGCAGAACCCTTCAATTTTTTAATTTGCATAATCTTTTATCAATTTTTTTTCATGATTTTTCATTTGAAGATGTGTGTGATAGTGGTGGAAATGGAATGTTTGGTTAAATTTATAAATAATAGAGATATTAAAATTGTCATTTAAAAATTGGTATGTAAGATATATATAGTAAAAAGAGTATATTTTGATGAGAATTGTGTATTATAGGAAATACAAAAATTTTAAAGTGTAGAAGTATTCAAAATATTATTCTAAAATTTGTTTGATAATAGTGGAAACAAAATGTTTAGTAAAATTTAGAAAAGGTGTAAATAATAGATATATTAAAAATGTCACTTAAAAATAGGTATCTAAGATATATATAGTAAAAAGAGTCTAGATTGATAAGAATTGTGTATTATAGGAGATACAAAATGTTTAAGATGTCGAAGGAATGAAAATATAAGATATTATCTATAATATCATTAAACTAGATAATATAGAATAAATTTACTAAGGAAATCTTATGGGATCTACTTTTTTTTTTATGCATACAATCTTTTGGGATCTGTTAATGTACTCATATAAATGTCAAATTATAAGCATTGTAATGTTTTGTCTAAGCACATGGTTGAGGATGATATTGGTGAATAAGAATGTTGCTTCTAGCATGGAGAATAGAATGGAAACACGAACCTTAATGACTTAGTAACGCTTGTGTAAGTACATATGTATTAGATTAGACTCATCCAATGTGACATTCAAAACCACAAGCACAAAAACATTAGTAAGATAATATTCCTTAGTAGATATAGAATCAAAATCATGGGTAAGGCCCCAAAACAAGGCATGAAGCTGAAATAGATGGCTTGAAATCGTAAAGAGTGAGGACACATAATTAGATAAAACAACAAAATAATGGGCTAACTCCTCATGTTATTAAAATAGTGGACACAATATGGAAAAGAGGAAAGCATCATGCCCCTAAATGTAAGAGAAAGTGTAATAGAAAGAGAAGTACATAGTGCAATACACTCAATATAAAGGTGTAATCATGAAGATACGACATATAAAAAATAAGAAAGGAGGAGGCCCCTTAGTGTAAATGCTATAGGTGTGGTAATAGGATCACATACGGTATGAAAGACAAAAAAAACAACATGTCTTTGAGGTACAGAGATAGAACAATAGAAGCATAATATATATAAGGGGAGAGACATAATGTCCTCGATCTACAAGTATGGAAAAAGTTCAATATTTCATATGGGATAATCATGATGTTTCTATAACATTATGAAATATGAAGAAAATCATACCAATATTTAGGTGTTCGAGACAAGAAACACCGAGATTATTGAGTTCGTAGAATAAAAGGACTGAGAGAGTCATGACGGCCATTCACTTGAACAAGATGAACGGTTAACAACACTCCACACTAACACGTTAAGATTTCAGCTCTTCAGGATGCGGGGGCCCTTTGATTGGCCAGCTCTTTGTCAGATCTGACGGTTCCGATTTTCTGTGATATGCCATTAAGCACACGTGCGCATAAGGTAGGGGCCCACCACTCGTGGCATTGATTGTAAGGTAAGGTTTTTGACCGTTGGATCAATACTGAGATCAATGGTCGAGGCTCTTCTCACTCACAACAACCATGCAACCATAGAAAATATAAGTAGGGAATTTAAAGGGCACGGATTATCAGTCATATTGTCCGGGATCTCATCGTGTCTAGTAGGGATATTCAGCGTAGACTAGAGCTATCAACACAGCCTAAGGTGACCAACGATAATTCAGAGCCTCTTCATTAAAGAATAATATTATGATATCTAAATATATCTAATTTTTTTTTATATTTCAGATTCGAATTAGAGTAGACTTGTATTATTATGATTGAGAAATTATAAACATCTCAGATTATTGGATTCAGTCATGATTGGTCGTTCAATTTTTTTTTTAAAATCACAGAGGACAATAGTTCCCTTGCTTTAAGGATAGTGATGCCATTGTCTAACTAGTTGATTCAGAAGGGTGATTAAGCAGAATAATATTAGAGCTGTTGTGGAAGGTAGACTTGAAATGTATGAAGTGGTAGATTGGAAGGAACATATCATGAGATATAGTCCTGTTAAATATACAGTTTATTCAATGTTTTAGCATTTATTTGAATTTTGTTTGATATTAGAATGAAAATCATTAGTGTTTTATGTTTTGATTTTTGGTTTTATATAAATTTAGTTAAATTAAGAATTTAAAATTTTCCACAATTCATATTATATGAACAATTATAATTGCTATCCAATTTAACTTGGGGATTTTCTTTTATGGAAGTTTGCTAATTTTAATGTCCTAACAATTGACTATATTATAACAAACACGTAATAACAAAAACAATACACAAACTGGCATACATATATAACATACTTATATCTTCTCTTTATGTTTCTTAATTTTGTTGGCAGAACACAAGAGCTAGACTTGCTCTGAGAGCTGCAGGAGAGGCGGAACACAAGCTGATAGACAACCGCAACAAACTGAAGGATGAACTGGCAAAGCTGGTCGAAGGAGGAGGGCGTGGGAGAGAAGCAGGACATATGACAAAACTGAAAGAGTACAGAATCAAATGTTTGACCCAGAGAAACATTGGATACTATGACGCTTTCAGAGAACAGAAGGAGAAGCAAGATTTTCATGCCAACCTCAACAGGCTTAATCTTGCTGCCTTTTTTGACAAACTTGAAGAGATGGTGGAAACCCACCAGGTGCCTGACGACTTCCAATTCATTGAAGATCTGATAAAGGAAGGAACAGAGTACAGGCTTCTGGTAGAACCTCTTGATGTCGGTAATTATTACCGGCTGGGCAAGCATGAGGATTCGGGACATTATATTAGAAATGCCAGGCCTCGTCGTTATAAGGCTCTTGAAAAGTGGTTGGCAGACATTAAACCCGAAGAAAAGAAGCAGGCTGTGATTAGTAGTCAACAGGATATAACAAAGGATTCGTGCTTCTGGGCTCATGTGGAAGAAGTTTCATGGATAATGAGTAATCCAAAGGAAAAACAAGACTTTAAGAGTAGCAGGTGCATCGAATTACAGAACCATGTGAAGCAACTGTTGGAGAGGAATGAGTTGTTTGTGCAGGAAGTTATGGCGGGAGATTCCACTTTTGTGAAGTGGTGGAATAAGCTGAGTCCACAAGAAAAGCAAGCCTCCCCTATCGCTTATATCTTTGGAGGCATAAACTAGGGCCATTATCATCAGTTTTTGGATTGGCCCTCTTAAGAAAATTTAACTGACACTATGGTTGAAGTGGAGCAATGCTTGAATTGGCACTTTGTTTGTTTTTCAGTTATGTTCTTCTCAGAGATTGTTATGTACACTTATATTTTATTGCTGTAAGGTTTTCTGTTGAGTTCCTCTTTCTTATGTAGATAGCTTTTTATTTTACTCTATTCTGTAATGCAGCACACTAATATTTTCCCTGGTTATATCAGGATGCTAATGTAAATTCCCTTTTTTGTGAGTTCAATAGTTGGCCAAAATCAAATCGTAGGACCTTTGCATGTCAAAATATTTTGTGTTTTTTCTGTGTTTATAACTGATAATTTGAGTTCTGTATTGTAAGATAAGTTTGTTTTTATATGATTTTGTAAATATTGTTAATCTTATCTTCATATTGTCGAAAATTTTAAAATAATTAATTCTGAGATTGATATTCATACCTGGTTTCCATCCAGACCTGAAGTGTTGTGATACTTCTGATAAAGAAAGAAGGTGTCATTACTCCGAGTAATTCTTATATTGCTTCAAGTCTATTAGTATTTATATTGAAACCATTCGGATATTTACCTTCTCTGAACCATTATCATTATATTTTCTTTTTCCTTTTCGCCATGTTTGATCCATTGTGGATTGCTTGATTGATCAATTTTCTATTATTTTCGAACTTTCCTATTAACAGACGAGAGTTTTGGGATTATCTTAACAATATGATGTGTGGCTCGCTTTCTGTAAAGTTCTTGGCTCAGATCTGACTCTAATACCACTATTAAGTCAGCTTTAAAAAGCGGGACAAATGGAGTTACCTCCAATTGCCTCAACAAATGAAGATTTAATTGTTTATTCATAGGAAACTTGAAAATTAAAATTTTTATGGTCTTAACTAACATTGCTGTTAATTTATCATTTGTTAGAAGACAGTTATAATTGATTGTGCAGTTCTAGGTGATCTAGTTTTAAATAATCTTATGTCTACATTTAGTGATAAAAAGCGAATTCCTTATTTTTTAAATTGATTGATTACCTTCGATTGACTTTAGAGCAATTGGAAGGAGATCTATATTTTTGTATATGAAAAATGAAAATAGTGGGAAGCTGGTGGAGAGCAATTAGTTTGCCACTGCAATTTTGATTACTGTATGCAGCGTAAGAGGTTAGTGTTTTCAAAGTTTACATTTATTTTGTTCACAGTTTTCTGGCATACCTAGTTTGCATTGATTGGCAAGGAGCCTGAAATCTCTAGATAAGAAGTTTTTTTTTTTTTAATAAATTTTTTGTTTTGTTTTGTTTTATATGAGATTTGAATGAAAAAAGAGTTGTTGTTGGCTGTAAGGAGGAATTGAATCAGTAAGAATATAGGAACCGAGGGTCTGTCTGATTTCTATTTTTGTTTAGAATTTTTTTATCTCATATTTTTCAAAATATTATGCATAGTATTTAGAAATTGAACTTACAAAGGAAAGTGTGTTTGGAAAGCTGGAGGATCAGTTAATTTTTGGAAATTGAGTTTAATATGGGGAGTTAATTTTTTCATTTTTTACAAAGCAAATAATTCTATTTATTCTAAGATGGCAAATATAGCAGGTATGTGAAGATTATTGATTCTTATTTATGATGGGATACATTTTGCCAATTCAAATATGTGTATTCAGACTTTTTTAAAATCTATGAATTTGTGCAAATTGCTATTGAGCGGTATGAAGAATCTGACATTAATTTGTAAAATATACAACATTAAAGGAAACTTAGGCAAATTGAGCAAAAGGACAGTGGAGATATATGCATAAGTCAATTAATCTTTTTTAGATAACTTGTGTTGCACATTCAAAATAGGTATGGTTAAGTATTGTAAATGTATACTAAGATGTTCGCATTATTAAATTGTAAACATAAAAAAAGGAATTTTGTTCAAATGTTAAATTGAGTCCAAATGAATTAGTTAATGAATTTTTCATAAAATCTGAAGGGATGATAAATCAAATACAAATTATAGGAGATTATTGAGTAATCAACATTTGAAACGGAGGAAATTTTAAAAGATCGACATACAAAATATCAATATCATTTTCACATCGAAATTCAAAACGGTCTTTATTACTATGGAAAGAACTAATTGAAGAGAGAAAGGTGGTCGTCGCGTTGGTGTGAAGGGTTTAGAGGCAAGTGTGTGATGCGTGTGACCGGTACAAGTTAGGGGCAGGGGGTAGAGGCGGGGGGACAAGTCTCCTCCTATTAGGTTTGTTAAGAAGTCCATTTGGTTGAAAAAACTAAGATGGTTTGCAAGTTGGTGAGAAGTGCTTGGAGGTCAAGAATGTGAGGCGTATTACTAGTGCGAGTGGAGGGGATCCAAGCCCCCTCTTGTCAGGTTTGTTGGCTGCTAAGTAAGTGAACTCCCTAACTTTGGCTATTACCTTATTTATCTAAATTGGTGCCTATGTTCTGAATGTACTTTCGCATCTTTTTTGGCAAGAGGTTTTTATGTATCTGTGCGTTTTCTTCCTTAGAAGTAATGTGCATTTATTAATCTATCAGCGATTGTGTATATTGAATTCAATGGATGGAACCCATCTGCTGGCCTAGAAAGGGCATCAAATATTTATGGTGAAGGTAAACATTTTAGGGATATTGTTGTGGAAGAAAGAGAACAAAGGATGGTTGCAAAGGAGGAGGACAAGGTAAGATCCCTCGCTACAAACTGACAAAACTTACCATTGGGGCAAATCTAGATATGCTTAAAGTTTTGATTGAGGAAAAAAATGCATATAGAAATATTGCTATTTTCCTTATTGCAATTGATAATAACAAGATTCATGCTAGAAAATTCTTGGATGAGTGGATTAGAAATGTATGGTACATTAAATTAGGAATCCAAGTTTCATTATGTAGAATGATGTATTTTTTAAAGATTCTAAAATACAAAAAATTATGGTTAATAAAAAATATTAGAATTTGTACTTGCATAGCTTTGAGATGGCTCCTTGAGGTCGGCAATGACAAAGTTTTGGCTCTCTCATGTCCTAAGTGGATAACCATTAAGAATGTTTCCCCTTTTTGTGGGTTGTTATCCCTTAGTTCCTCACTCCTCTGGAAAAAGTTCTTAGGTTGGATGAAGCTAGTGTTATATTGTAACATCTTGGTGCTAGGGTTTTAATGGTCTCTAACACCTAGCATGGAAATACTGAGGTTCATCGATATTAACTTGGAATATTTCTCTTTTTCTAATGCGTTTGATATCTTAGGAGGCTTGAATGCTTTTATTTGTGTTGAAAAGAAGGGAACATTAGAAAGAATGCCCAGTTATTCTTAATAAGCATCTTAAAGGCAATTTGGACTGAATCCCTAATGTTGTTTCTAATCATAGTAATGGTGCCAAACCTGTGGCACTTGGTCAAGGCAAAATCCCACAAGAGTGGGTTACAAATTTGGGGACATCCTAATTTTTGTTGAAATCATATATTTTTAAAAATACAATGGTTTAAGCCTTGAGAAGTCCCATTTGAAGGAATTCATTGATGAGGGTTAGATCAAATGCTCTTAGATTAGTTGGGCTTTTAAACACATCAGTTCTTTTTGTGACATGGAGGGGCAACTCAAATCTTGGGCTAATCTGTGCTACTCAGGCCTGCTTGTTATAGAGAGTAGTGTGCTTGTTCAAGGGTCGAATGTCTTCAAGTCTATCTGGAAGAGTTGGAAATGCATAAGGAAATTTCTCTGCAACACTAGTTCAACATAAGGTAATGGAGTGGTTTGTAGTTTGAAGTCTTTGTGGTGGAATCTAAAACACAAGAATAAACCTCTAGCCTTACTCCAAGGCTGCTTTGCAAATAAATGGTCAAAGAAAGGTGTCAATAAGTTTCAACATGTTTTGCAAAGTGGTAAAATTATCCCTTGGGAGAAGTTGGAATCAAAATTTTCTATCCTCAAATCCCAAATGAGAACATATGGGATTCTTTCTGCTGCCCTTAACAATTTGGGAATAGTGAATGACTGCTGCTCTCCTAACAGGTGCTCCTTTCAACTTGCATGGCCAAACAACTCCCCCCTTCATCTTGTCAAGGCCAAACATATTTACCACCTACTTACCCATAGCCATGATATCGTCTCTCATGCTAACACTAAATGGAAACTAGATGCTCCTATTCCAGACTAGAACAAATAATTTACTTCCATTTGGACCAGACATGTTGAGCCCAAGATCATTTGCCTTTTGTCGAGACTCCTTTTACATAAGCTTCCTTTTAAAAAGCCTAGTGGAGACCCCAGTCTTTGTACAATTTGTAGACAACTTGAATTTGTCTTCCATGTTTTTTTTTTGAATATTTGTTTGCCTCTGAAGACTGGAAGATGTTTGGTCTTACCTACAATGCTCATTTCAATATTTTGAACATCATCTTAGGGTGCATTAGCAGCAGCAAATTTTGTAATATTTTTTGGTCTATCCTTTCTTCTATTAGATTGTGGATTATTTGGAAGGCTCGTAATAATGATGTGATGGTAGGGAAGGACAAGAATCTTACTAGGTCTCTTAGGAGACTCATATACTTTGATATTTCCTTGCAGGTTACAACTGTCATCAAGATGAAGGAGAGAAAATTATTACAAATCCTTAGAGATGGTAAGGCTACCATTGACAAGAATGACATAGCTCATGGTTGTACTACCATGAAATCTAGAACTAATTTTGAGGATAAACTTGTGGAGTTCATTAAGCAAGTTAAAAAATCTAATTAGGATGTACCAGTTGAAGGAGGCACAGGTAGAGCAGATACATCTACCTTTAGAGCCCATGAGATCATTGGGTACAATGTTGTATCCCCTGGCTCTAATGAGTCAGATGCAAACCATGAAGTCAATTTTGAGTGATTTAATAGTCCATGACATATATAGAATTTTGATACTCTTCAAGATGGCTTCAGTGTAATTTTTTGAGTTTCTTTTTGATTTGGCTGAAGATATCATTCCAGCCTTGTTGTAATGATCTGTAAACTATGATGTATCTATTTTATGACTTATGATATGCAATAGAAAAAAAGAAAACTCGCTTGCCTTGACTTGGGTTACTTACCACGTATGCTCCCATTCAATCAGAAGTAATTGTGCAAGATCAACAAGATCCAATACAACCTCAGCTAGTTTAGCTCTGAGAACAATCAACAACTGATGAAAACCCTAAGGCAGATCTAAACTTGAGCTTGCGAGCCTCCAAGCAATCTCCTTGTTTCCAAGCCTCAGCCACTAGCTCTGCTAATACAATCTATCAAAAATCAATCTGATCTGCAAGATCTCACAGGATCTTTTCCAAAACTTCACTTATCAGATCTATTAAGAACTGATTTCCCAACCTCCAATCTGATGTCCTAAATAACTACCCAACCATCCCTATAAATACTAATCATCAGCCACAAGTCGGTTGGATGAAACCTTTAACTCCTCTTAACAAATATTAAATGCAATACAAGTTGGCCCCAAATCACCTTACAAACATTAAATTCAACATGTTGGCCTATAACAACAGCTACCAACAATAAATACACCAAGTTGGCCCAACAAATCACACAGAAATCCAGTTGGTAAACTGGAACAACCGAGCATCAGTGAAATAACCGAGTATGCCAAGCATCGCCGAGTACCAGTGTCGACCGAGTACCACAGGCATCACAGAGTAACACTTCCACCGAGAGCTAGAGATTACCGAGTTCCTTCAGCGATGGAGCTTCCTTCAATGACCGAGACTATCGATCAAGGCTGCAACCGAGTAACACCGGCCAAATAACACACCTCCCATGCAGATCCATCGAGTACCCTAGAATGCCCCTGCATCAAATAATGAAATATTTAATATTGTTATGCAATAAACTCATTTATATATGTATGTATATGTGGGAAATGGTCTATAATCATTGTTAATGAATCAATTATATCATATAATCATAACATACTAATGCATGTATGAACAAAAAATATACATTAATAACCCAAAGGTAAACTATATAGTCCAATCTTTAATCTAGAGTAACCTTGTTGGAAGGATAGGTTGGTGTGTATAGGGAGAGGCAAGTAAATCCATCTCACATTAAGTGAAATCCCAAGAGGTGGTATTGACGGGTGTTCATGAAACCCTTTGGCTTAATTATGGAGGTGGTGTTAAGCATCCTATGATAGTAAATCCCCATCCTTCATTAGAGGTTAATAAATAAATAAGGACTTGGTTCAATATAGCATCCACCCTTGTATTAGGAGTAAATTAACTAGCTCTTAATGTAACTTTGATACAAATTGTGCTAGTAATTTTTACAATTATAAATGTTAAATAGGAAATCATTAGTAGGGGACATTACATTCTGCTTTGAGGACGATGACTTCATCCGTAATGCTTCAATCATCTTGGGTCATGACTATCTTGTAGAGGAGGGTTGTAACAAGTAAAATGTGGAAATTTCATCACTCTTCTTAGCATCATGTCTAGAATTAGCTATGGTGGAAAATGCATGGTGGGTCATCACTTCTTGTATTCATGAAGAATGGAGAGGTGACCTGGACAATATCTTGCTTAGGGCGTGGATAGGGATGGGTTTGTTGGCTCGTGATGAGGACTTGTACCAAATTAGTGAAGGCTAAGGGGATCCCTTTGGCTCTATTCATCCTTCTATTCTTTGGAATGTGTATGAGAATCCTGAAGTGTGTAGTCCGGCTGCAAGTAAAGGCCTCAGTGCCATCATAGATTACCTCTGCAAAAAATAGGCTAAATGTGGATGGGGCCATCCAAAGGGAAGCACAAAGATGAAGGTGAAAAAGATCGAATCAAGTGTAGTAGGATCGTCGAAGCAAGAACAATAATGGTGTCTCCAAAGGATTCTCGTCTATGATTTGAATCTTTGATGTATGGGTTGGGAACTTGGGTGTGGACTCAAGGCGGCTTAGCGTGGAAACTAGTTACTCCAGAAGAACTCTATTTTTTGTAATGTTATAACTTATGTAAACTTTATCGATCATTAAAACTGTTGCACTTTTTTATATTTATATAATTTGTTAGTATATTTATGTAATTCGCCAATATAATAATTTTATTACTTCTAATATAAAAGAGTAATTCACCAAGAAAATTTTTATGGTTTTGTATACTAAGTAAATATTGCCACTAAAATGACTTCATTAGTTTTGTACGGTAGTGTAAATCGCCAATAAAAATAACCATTCACATTAAATCGTGTTTGAATCACCAAATTCTTTATTACATTATTTGAATACAAGGCACACTTGCCAACACTAATACATTTATATAGCAGATGGAAAAAATGTTTCACTAACAATTTTCTACTAATTTTGGGCGATTATGCAAATGATTCATCAACAACAATAATATTATGTTTACACGGGAATTGAAAAACTTCGCCTATATAATTACATTTGATTTCTTCGAGTATTGAAAAATTTGCCAATATTATGCTATTGTTCCCGAGGGTGTCTTAAAGTTATTGCTGGTTGTGACCAATGGGATTTTTCACCATTGAGCCACTTGTCCTTTCATAATGGAAACTTTAAAATTCAATGAAGAATTGTGTTTTGATTTCAACACACCCTCTAAGGTATATTTATGTTGAGAATAGCTAGAATACCAATTTCATAATTTTAGACATGATATAATTAATGTCTATAGACATTCCATAGTAGCATTAAGGAATTATCATTCTTGTTTACAAAGAATTAAATCACAACTGAAATATATTTTAAAAATAAAATTATAAAATATCAAAAAAAGAAAAGAAAAGGTTCTTTTGTAGTCTATAAGAGGCACCTAAGTATATGAACATATCTACCTCTTTAAAAAACGCAGGTAATCGAAACAATCTCGCGTGGACCCCTCGATAGAGAAACTCCGCTTAGAAAATCATTTTTTTGAAGCGCCATGCACAACGATTCAGTAGTTAAGAAACGAAGGAAGGAAAGAGAGCCATTGGTTTGAAGTATCCAATTTCTAAGCTAATGGCTTCGTCTTTCGCAAGGTTAATACAATTCTGGCTGCTTCATTTCAGTTCAGTTATGCTTTTTGTAGATTTGGCTTCATTAACAACTTCATTAATAAAATGTCATTTTTGTAAGTTTATGCTTGTGTGTCTTGAGTGCAGGTATGCCGAGCCAGAATATATCAAAACAAGTGTGAGAAGGGGATGGAACGCAAGCTGTACTGCTTACACCAGTGGTACTGGATATTCTTGGCAAGGCATTGGATGTAGCACGGTTTCACTGGCCTTTTCTGGTTCTCTAGGTTCCAGTGCCTTACGTCAAACGGGCCACAAATTTGGTGCGTGCAACATCAATGAGCGTAATGGTTTTTTTGAGTCCATGGAGCCAGCGCTTGTCAGCAAAGAGGTTCTCACCAAATTTTCATATGTTTGGGACGACAATCTCAAAGCACAGGTTCGTAACTTATCCATCAAATTCGGCTATGAAGGGGAATGAATTGTATGACCCGTGTTTTGAATATGTAAATATAAAATCTACATTCATGTCTAAGTAAAATTGCAGCTGTTAGCAATCTACCCAGCTTTAGAAATTAGAAATTGCTAAACATGCATGGTATTAAAGTGCAAGGTTCTGAAATTTGAGAAGGCTAAGCAACATGTAGGAGAAAATTACACCAAATCAAAAGTAGTACTTGTCCAGTTAGTATTTAAGAGAGTCCACACATAGGATTACACCTTATGAAGGGGTATTTAAAAGAGATCTACCCACTTCTCATGCAGGGATGCAGGGAACAATCAAATGATGTTATTCCTCTACCCTTTCTTGAGAGCTTCTCACCTTTTTGGGTCTTAATCCTGGGGTACCATAGATTGTTTTGGTTTTTACAAGAAACCTTGTAGGTTTTAGGCCTGACATCTGGGTTCTGTTTTGTTTCTTGTCTTAGGCCAGGCCTATCTAAGAGTGAATAAACTTGATTGGACTAGATTATGTTAGTATCAGCTTCTGGATTTGATTGTGTAGAATTTTTTAACATCAACGTTTCGGATCATACTACATGATCCATCATCAGGATGCAAGAGAGAAAGAGGAGCATAAGATGGTAGATTGTAGATCTAACAACCAATAAAAATAAAAGAAGAGGAGGGAGAAAGGAAGAGAGGAGAGAGAAGAGAGGTACACAAATATAAAATAAATGTAAAAATATATAAAAAAGGCCAGGCCTTCAACTAATCACCAAAGTAAAAACAAGAGGCAACACACCATATAATGAAGAAACACAAATATAAAAAACTAAGTGAATAACTAAACAAACCAAAAAAGAAGAAGAAAGGGGGACGTGCATAACTAAGGGGAAATGCATGGGAGAGAATGACACTATCGAGAAATAAAATATAAACTGATAAATAAGTGCATGGGAATGCATACGAGTGAAAACATAGATTATTCTTACCATGAATCATTGCAGATTCATTACTACATGTTTGGAGTAAATTTACTAAGGTTCATCCATGTGCCCTGTTGGGAATGTGAAGCCCAACAGTCACGTGTCTGTTCAGCTTCTCATGACTCTTTGCTTGAAGGCTGTATGTAAATGTATAAATGAATGTGTGCAATCATGCACTGTATTGGATTGTACTAGTGACTAATAATAGACTGATTCCCTATTGAGAGTGGATGTAGGCAGTTGCCGAACCACTATAAAATTGTCTCTCTTTTGTTCTTATTTTTTTGTCTTCAATTCTATTTCTCTGCTCGCTTTAAAATTTACAATTGGTATCAAAGCTATGGTGAAGTATTGAGCGGAGATGGTGCCAAGACGTCGTGTCCATTGGTGGGATGGATGGACAAAAGAGAAGGATTCAGAGGAGGAAGCTAGGTTTGTTTTCTTCTTGACTCTTGATGTAGTTGTGGCTACAATTGGCAAAGAGATGGAAGAGAACAAAGAGGCTAAGAATCGGGAGGATTGTCTTAATAAAGAAATTATGATCCTTAAAAGGGAGGTTTTGATGCTTAGAGAGCAAATTTCTTGTATAGAGAAGGAAAAAGAGAAAATTGTGAAAGAGTGAGAGTTTTCTGAAAAAAGAAGAAACGAAAAGCTGAAGAAAGAATTGTTTGAGCTCAATATAATTCTTATTGAGTTAGGAATTGAGGAGGAAAAATGTGAAACCGAAGAATCCATACGAGATGGAGCAGCTGGAATTGAAGGTAAAGCTATCGAGACAATTGGGCCAAGTGATGGGCCTATGTTCTTTGAGGTTGCCAAGTATAATGGCGGTGGTGAGAAATCGTGTGATGTTAATGGGAACGACAGAATTGTGGCAACCGAGGAAGATGGAGAGGTGGCATTTTACATGGAGGCTCTACATAAGGAGCACATTGATTTGGGGATCTCATTTGATCCATTAACTAGTGATTATGGCATGAATTTCATGTGGAAAGAGAAGATTGTTTTCAGTTTTGAGGTTAAAGATGTTATGTTGCTAAGTGTTATTAGTTTTGATTTATTTTGGAGAAGACTGATTCGTAGTGTTTGTGAACAAAGTTTCACAAAATTGAAATCTTCAATGGGCCTGACTGCTGTGTAAAAAATTGAAGATGCAGGGAATGTTGCAGAGCATGGTTGTGCCAGTTGGGCTTCAAGTGGGAGATTGTTGGGAATGTGAAGCCCAACAGTCACGTGTTTGTTCAGCTTCTCATGACTCTTTTCTTGAAGGTTGTATGTAAATATATAAATAAATGTGTGCAGTCATGCACTGTATTGGATTGTGACTAATAATAGACTGATTCCCAGTTGCCGAACCACTATAAAATTGTGTCTCTCTTTTGTTCTTATTTTTCTGTTTTCAATTCTCTGCTCGCTTTAAAATTTACATGCCCAAGTACTCTGATCTATTGAAGAGAAAAAGAGATTGCCACACTATCAACACGAATCTTTACAACCTCCAAACAAAAATGAAATAGATAACTGTTTCAATGAATTCTGAAAGGACCCAAATTCATAGTTTTGCCTAAGCAACCTATAGGTCAAAATGGGCTTGGGTAGTTCTATCGAGTGCCAAAAATGTTAGATGATACCCAGCCGCAGACAAGGTAAAACCCATTTTGATTTAGATTCTGTAACCATCTATATCCATCTATTGAGCCCAAAGTGATATTGGATTTATTCTTCTTATCATCAATGTGGTTTACACAATCACTAATTGTGTACTCTATGAGTTTGAACTCATCCAACCTTAAGTACATAATTCCATAATTCTTGGTTCCACTCACAAATTTCAAAATGTAGGCTCTCAAATATAAAATGATTTAACAAAGATTATAAAATGATTTAACGAAGTTATAATCTTTTGTTGACATAGTTTCAACATTCACAGCTATGCAGATTTTATCTCAATCATTCTTTGAAATGTAGTTTGAAGGATATCTCATGCTTCGCTGTGATATTATTGCAGCTAAGTTTTTTCAAAGATGCAGAGGAGAGCATTTTGCTTGTTATCCTTATTCATAATTTTATTTATTTTCCCTATAAACTGAAGAATCCGAGGATTTATACGACTTGTGCCAAAAGAAAATGTCATTATTGGTTCTGATACCAAATGAGTCAGAGAGAGTAAAACAGATTAAGTTTTAAAAAGCTTATAAGAGCTTCTTACATAGATTTGATTATAAGAGCTTCAACTTTGTTCTGCAGGCCAAACAAAAACACCTTCTCTTTGCATAGCTTCAGTTCTGTTTATTAAAAAAACTCAAAACAGAGGAAGTATATGACTTTTACCAAACGTCTTATCACTTATAGTAAATACAAGCTGAGCAGTTACCAACATAATTTTTTATACAAAGACTGTATCATAAATAAAGAACTGGTCCCATTCAATGAGGAGGAAGCCCATCCCAAAAGACATTGACTATTACATCAAGGTAAGAAAAAATAGAACAAAACAGGGGAATAGATCAGAGATATTAAATATGAACTATACTGAGAAATAAAGAGGGGCAGATGAATCCATGACCATAATGATTGTTTTAAGTCGATGAAGCCAGCGCTTGTCTACAGAGAGGCTCTCAACAAATTTTTAGATATTTGGAACGACAATCTCAAAGCACAGGTTTGTAGCATCGTTAATAAATTATATCTAGACCTGATCCATCAAATTTGACTATGATGGGGAAGAAATTGTATAAACCCTGTTTTAAATCTGTAAATATAAAGTCTAAAATCGTGTCCAAGTAAAATTGCAGTTGTTAGCAATCTATCCAGCTTTAGTAACTGCTCGACATGGATGGTATTACAAGTAGAAGGTTCTGAAATCTGGGTAGATTGCTCTATCATTTTGGGTGCTGTGGCCAAGATTAATGATTATCTAGGAGAAAAATTACACCCAAACAAAAGCGGGTACTTGTGCAGTTAGTATTTGAGAGAGAGTCCACATTTAGGATTACAACTATTCCTAATTCTTAGGAAAGGCATTTCGAACAGGACTATTCCAGTTCTTGTTTATGGGAGCATTTAAAAGAGGTTATCCCTCCTCCACCCTCCTCCTCGATAGCTTCTTACTTTTTGTCTTTTCAACTTTTGATTTACCGTTAGGAAGTTTCTTGAAATAGACACATGGATCTGATGCATACCTTGTGAATTTTTGTTCAGTCACGAAGCGATCAAATTTTAAGTACCACTATCTTGGGGTTTGTTTGAGTCTATACAAATTCCGATTTAATCTGTAATAAAGATGTTCATTTTCTTTTTTGATAAATCTTTGATGTAACGGTTCTGACAGAGAAGAATATGAAATGGCTCTGACTGTGCAGTCCAATCATTGCCGTCTTTTCCTCTTCCAAGCTATTCTTGTCTTCCATTGAATGTCTGTTATTGAATAAGTAAAAAGCCAATTTGAGGCTGCTGTAGTTATAAGAGATAGACCCCTGCTTGAAGAGTGGACGTAATCTAGAATAGCTCGATGAACCACTATAAATCTCTGTGTTTTTCTTTGCATTCTGTGTGTTTGGTTTTATTTTAGTTTCTTAAATTGTTTCAGCATTTTTCATTAGCTCAACAATTGGTATTAGAGTTGGTTAAGCTTGTTTGATTTTCTGAAAATCGGTGAAGATTTGTAGACGCCATGGAGGAGGTGGATAAATGGAAAATAGAAAAGTTTTTTGGGCAAAACTTCGGGCTATGGAAAGTGCAGATAGAGTCTTTGCTTATCAAGTAGGATTTTCAACTTGCATTGCTTGGTAAAACAAAAGGCCAAGGATCATTATCAGATGAAGAATGGGGAAAAATGGATTTGAAAGCACGGGCAACAATCTTTTTAGCTCTCTCAAGCAATGTGTTGTTTAATGTTTTAGCGGAGAAGACAACAAGAGAACTGGTTGAAAAGTTATTTTCATTATATGAAATACCTTCAGCTTCGAACAAGGTCTTTATAATGAAGAAGTTATATAATCTGAAAATGAAAGAAGGGGGAGTGATGTCAAATCATCTCAACGAGCTCAATAATCTAGTTACTAAGGTGATTTCGGTTGGTATCCCATTAGATGATGAAATAAAAGCAATCTTATTATTATGCTTACTTCCAAATAGCTAGGAAGGTGTAGTAATGGTTGTGAGCATTTCAGTTGCAGCCAAGAGCAAGCTGAAATTTGATGAAGTTGCAGCCACACTACTTAGTGAAGACATGCGAAGGAAGCATCAAGAACGCTCTTCCGGTGATGCTCTAATAGCTGTGAGCACAAGCAATAGAGGTAGAAGTCGTGAGAGAGGAAGAAACAATAATAATAATGGAAGAGGTAGATCAAATCATCACTCGAAATCAAGAGGAAGAAATGACACTTGCTAGTTTTGTGGAAAATTAGGGAACACAAAGAAGCAATGTTGGAACTACAAAAAAGCTCAAAATAAAGTTATCAATTATGGCGTTAATGCTACAACGGATGGAGCCTTGGTACTTGCAGCTGGTGACACAGATTCAAGCTTGTGGGTTCTCGATTTCGGTGCCTCATTTCATGCTACTCCATGTTGGAGTGCTTTCACAAATTACCACAAGGTATGTATGGTAAAGTTTTTCTTGGGGATAATAAAGAGTGTGATATAGTCGGCAAAGGGGATATTTTATTGTCGCTGAAAAATGGAAGTAAATGGATTCTAAAAGATGTTAGGCATGTTCCTACACTTAAGTGTAATATGATTTCAGTCAGTCAGTTATATACACAAGGTTGTAATGTACATTTTGATCTCGCTTCTTGGAAAGTGTCCAAAGGTCAATTAATTTTAGCTAAAGGGTAGAAAATTGGAAGTTTATACACATTAGAGTGCAATGGTGAAGTGGGAGTAGCCATGGCGGTTGCAGATAGCAATGCTAAACTTTGGCATAAGAGGCTTGGTCATATGAGCAAAACGGGTATCGTTGTGCTGGAGCTCTTGACTGGTCACCGGGCTTTTGACTCGTGCACTAAATGTCTTGAGCATGTACTCATTTTTGACTGGGTGGTGGACATGAGTCAGAATGAGAAATCTAGCGAAATAATAGATGAGAGGATTCATGATAGTGGTTGCAGGCAGAGTATGGAGAGGGTGTTGTTGCTAGCGCTGCAGTGCATGCACCCTTGAGTGGGGTGTAGGTCTTCAATCGGGGAGGTTCTGTTCATTCTAGAAGGCATGGTGCGCAACCCTTCACCAAACATGATTTGTCACTGAAAAATGGAAGTAAATGGATTCTAAAAGATGTTAGGCATGTTCCTACACTTAGCGTAATTTGATTTTAGTCAGTCACTTATATACACAAGGTTGTAATGTCCATTTTGATCTCGCTTCTTGGAAAGTGTCCAAAGGTCAATTAGTTTTAGCTAAAGGGCAGAAAACTAGAAGTTTATACACATTAGAGTGCAATGGTGAAGTGGGAGTAGCCATCGCGGTTGCGGATAGCAATGCTGAACTTTGGCATAAGAGGCATGGTCATATGAGCAAAATGGGTCTTGAAGTCATGCTTCAAAGAGACCAACTTCTGGGTCTTAAATCGGTTGATTTGCAATTGTGTGAGCATTGCCTTTATGGAAAGCAAAATCACACCAGCTTTGTAAGGACGGGTCATGAGAAGAAATCCTCTCTATTAGAGCTCATTCATTCTGATGTTTTCAGTCCTATGGAGGTAACATCTATTAGTGATGCTAATTATTTTGTCACATTTCTTGATGATTACACTCGCAAAGTTTGGGTTTACATGTTGCATTAGAAATCAGAAGTATTTTTAAAATTTAAAAGTTTTAAGGCTATGGTGGAAAATCAGATTGGAAGGAAGATTAAATATTTACTAACTGACAATGGTGGTGAGTATTGCTCTTCGGAATTTGATAATTTTTGTGCAGATCATGGTATTCAGAGGATTAAAATAGTCCCTTATACACCTCAAGAAAATGGTGCAGCTGAGAGGTTGAATCATACTATTTTGGAGATAGCTCGGTGTATGTTATCTAATGCTAGTTTGGGGAAAGAATTTTGGGCAGAGATGTGTAATACAGTGGTTTATTTAATAAACTGAACTCCTTTGTCACGTCTGGATTTTGATATTCCGGAAGAGAGGTGGGCTGGTAAGAGAATTTCATTTTCTCATTTGCATGTTTTTGGATGCGATGCATATGCTCACATTAATAAGGAGCAGAGAATGATGTTGGATTTCAAATCCAAAAGATGCGTATTTTTGGGGTACAGTGAAGATTAGTTTGGTTTTCAGTTGTGGGATCCGGTCACTCACAAAGTTATTCGCAGTCATGATGTTGTTTTCAATGAGAAGTCATTCTTAGGTTTGCATACACCAGTCACTACTTCTGAAAATTATTTTTAATATGACTTATTTGATGTTGGATCATAGTATACTCTAAAAGGCCAAGTTCAACATGGAAGATCGGTGAGTTTTTTACCCACAGTTACATTCCCCTCAACCCCATCAACTATGCCTATACTCTCTAATCCCATGTCTATGCTCAACATTCCTACAACGCAGGGAGAAGGAAACAATGCAATGCCATGTCCTCTGCTTCATGTCACCCCTCCAGCGAATTCCCCTCCACCCGATGCTCATATCTCTAGCGGTGACTATTTTTTAGAGCACCCTACTCTTTTCCCACCACTTCCCTCTCCATCGTTATCCACGCGATCTGACGTGTCCTCCATACACCCCGTGGCAACTCATGATAGGGCATATGCTGAGGGAAATGAGCTCCAGCCCTTGGTCCATTCCCTCATGCTGGGCATGCTGTCGTGGACTTCTCTCCCACGGACAGAGCCAACTCTACAACAATAGCCCCGTGAGGACCCAGCACTGCAGCTCAAGCAGCCTACGCTGTTGTCTCCACAACCCCCTTTGCCATGTGAGGAGTCTGCTCACCCACGCAAGCAACACTGTCCACAAGCAATGGACTCCTCTGCATGCCAAGACCAACATATTAGTCAAGAGAAAATTTCTGGCAAACAACAAGCTCCTAGTCATTTACAAGGGTCTACAAATACAGAGGCTTCTGATGTTGATACTAATCAAAATATCCAGTTGAGGAGGTCTACCAGAGAGAGAAAGTGTCCAAGGAAATTCGATGATTATGAACTGTTATTTACTTTATGTTCTAATCAGGCAGAGCCACAAACATTTAAACAAGCATGTATTGATGTCAATTCAATGTTTTGGATGGATGCCATGAAAGATGAAATGGATTCTTTACATACAAATCAAACATGGGATCTGGTTCCTCTTCTGCCAAACCATAAAGTTTTGAAAAATAAATAGGTCTATTGCATAAAAGAGGAAGATGGAGGTCGAAAAAGATACAAGGCCAGATTGGTAGTGAAGGGATTCACTCAACAAAAAGGTGTGGACTTCAATGAGATCTTTTCTCCAGTAGTCAAAATGAAGACTATTCGTTTGGTTTTAGGCATGACAACAACATGGGAGCTTGAGCTTGAGCAACTCGATGTCAAAACAACATTTTTATATGGGGACATTGATGAAGAGTTATACATGGAGTAGCTGGAAGGATTTGTTAAACAGGGACGAGCATTTATATTGCAGATTAAAGAGGAGTCTATATGGGTTGAAGCAAGCCCCGCACCAATGGTATTTAAAGTTTGATAACTTCATGACTCAGCAAGGTTTTACTCGCTGCGAATCAGACCCATGTTTTTATTACAAACAACTTCCTACTAGTGAGTTTGTGATCTTTCTATTGTAGGTTGATGATATGTTGACTGTTGGTAATAGTCTGAGAGTCATTCATGAGTTAAAGACACATTTGACTCTTCATTTTTCCATGAAAGATTTAGGGGTAGCGAAGAGAATTCTTGGGATGGATATAATCTAAGATAGACATAAGAGAGAAATTAAGTTATCTAAGAAAAGTACATCCTTAAAGTTTTAGAAAAATTTAATGTCAAATGCAAAATCGGTTGCCACTCCATTGGATGATCATTTTCGATTGTCCTCTAAAATGTGTCCTTCCACTCAGGAAGAAAAACATGAGATGGATGGTATTCCTTATTCTTCATCAGTTAGGAGTTTAATGTACGTCATGGTTAGCACACGTTCGAACATTGCTCATGCAGTGGGAGTTGTGAGTGGTTTTATGAGTAATCCAGGTAAACTCATTGGCAAGCAGTTCAATGGACTCTTCGGTATTTGAGAGGCACTTCCTCTCATGTTTTATGTTTCAATAGTAAGACCCATTACATTTGTGGATATGCTGATTCTGATATGGCTGGAGATTTAGATACAATGAGGTCAACAACAGGCTATGTGTTTACTTTTGCGGGGGCAGCGACTAGCTGGACTTCTCGGAAGCAACATGTTGTTGCTCTTCCCTCTACTGAGGCTGAATACATTGCTCTCACAGAGGGGGATAAAGAGCTGATATGGTTACAACGATTGTTTGGAGAGTTGGGATTTAAACAATCCTTCTTTACTCTATTTTCTGATAGTAACAGTGCCATTCATTTGGCCAAAAATTCAGCTTTCCATAGTCACACAAAGCATATTGAAACCATATTTCACTTCATCCGTCATGCTCTTGAAGAGGGAAGATTATAGTTAGAGAAGATTGATACAAAGGTCAATTCAGATGATGCATTCACCAAGGTTGTACCTCGAGAGAAGTTTGAATTCTGTAGAGCTTCTCTCGACATTGTCACTACATAGCCATAAGCATTCCCTGTAGGGGATATCTCTGTGCAACACTGATTGGACTTCAAGTGGGAGATTGCAACAGTTCTGACAGAGAGGAATATGAAACGGCTTTGACTGTGTAGTTCAATCATTGTCGTCTCTTCCTCTTCTAGGCTATTCTTGTCTTCCATTGAATGTCTTTTATTGAATAAGTAAAAAGCCAATTTGAGGCTATTGTAGTTGTAACATTTTCATTATCCGAATAAGAGATAGACCCCTGCTTGAAGTGTGGATGTAATCTAGAATAGCTGGATGAACCACTATAAATCTATGTGTTTTTCTTTTCATTATGTGTGTCTGGTTTTATTTTAGTTTCTTAAATTGTTTTAGCATTTTTCATTAGCTCAACACTTGAGGCTGCTACATGTACAACTCTTCATCTACATGACCATGTAAGAAGGCGGTCTTCACATCTAGCTATTCCAATTCGAGATCAAATATGGTTGCCAATCCGAAAATTATTTGTATTGTAGTCATCTTTACTACTGGAGAAAAAATTTCATTAAAATCTATGCCTTGTTGTTGATCATAGCCTTTGACAACAAACCTGGCACGATAACGAACCTGGCCTCCATCCTCCTCTTTTAGTTTGTAAACCCATTTATTTTCAGAACCTACCTATTAGGTGGTAAAGATACTAGATCCCAAGTTTGATTCATTATTAACAAATTCATTTCTTCACTCATTGCCTCTTGCCATTTGTGAGAATCAGGAGCACTATAGGCAACCTTGTAGTTTGATGGTTCTGAGTATTCAGAAACCAATAAAGATGGCTCTGCTTCTTCAGGGAATAAGAATTCATAATCAGAGAGCTTGGCTGGAAGCCTTCTCTATCTTGTGTATTTTCTCAATCCTTGATCATTTCCCCCCTTCATAGAAGTTTCAATATTGTGGTTATTTCCAATATTGTCAGAAGAAAGGACTTCATGGGCACTGCCTTTAGAATTGGGCATGAGTAATTGATGGTGTCCCTTGTTATGGACTGCAAAATTACCAAAATTCTGAGGGAGAAAAAAATTTAATATGTTATTGTAGTGTGGAAATAGAGAAACCTCATTACCATGTGGAACATAGGAGTTGGATTGTTGGTCTCTTCCTATGATGTGTGGTGCAGAGGAAGCAGGAATACACACGCGAGCTTGTGACTGACTGGGGTGATTGGCGTGTGCAGATTAACCTGTGTGGCATGAAGATTCATTTCCATACTGCTGCGCATGATGTTGTGTGCAGTTGTCAAGGCTGCGTAAGGAGGATGTTGGATTAGTTTGCGCTAGCAGTCCCTCAACATAGTCTCCCATACCTTGCAGCATTGTTTTGATATGTTGGGCAACCACACATGAACAGAGAGGGAAGTTTGCAATGGATGGAGTGCTGATAAGATGAGTGAAGGGCAGAATGTATGCAGAGTCTTGCACAAGATCATGTGCGTTAACAACATTGAATTGAGGATTTTCGATGGCATAATTTTATGAGAAACTAGAGTCTTCTGCTGTGGAATCCCAAGTTTGGGGAATGAAATTTCCTTCATGACCAAGTGTTTGATCAAAACTTGATTCATTAATTTCATCTTCTATTATTGTTTGTGAACAAATAGGGATATAATTATGATTTTCAGTAAACTTCTTATGTAGAAGATGATCTCCAAAAAAAGGAACATAATAGGAACCTGTGATTTTTCTTGACTTTGCAAAGCTGGAAAAGCTGATGTAGCACACAACTCTCAGTTAATAATAAAAATCAATTACAATACAAATAAACACAAATTTAGAACCTTCAATATTTTTCATTCATCATCGACTGCTTCTACAATTCTCTACAAACTCTTAAATAACCAAAAAACTCAAAAAATCAAGAAATTTGAAAATTACCCTTTTTGGCAGTTTTTCTCATAGTTGTTTTTTTGCCATTTTTGGTAATTTTAAAAACAACACATAAAAAGATGAGCTTTTGCCTAAACATGCCCTTGAATAAGTTAGAATGAATTGTCAACTAATATCCAAGATTATAAACATAATTTCAAATTTATTACAAAACAAAACTTTCTAAAAATTAGAAAAAAATACTAAAAGTTGATTTTGGAGCCCTAAATGAAACTTTCAACTCCTGAAAATGTGCCGAACGGACCCCAATTAGTTTGAGATATTTGAAAAAACATATGCCACCTCCTGAAGCATGCACCAACAAAATTTGAGCAAAAACCCAGAACTGAGTCAAAAGTTATGACCTTCGAAAGTTTCTGCATCATTCTCCCCTTCTTTAAAGGAATGTAGGTCCTACAAGTGGTTGCCTGTGAACTGCTGCAATTTTTTGGGATCCAACTTTATAATTTCCCGCTCTGAGATCTAGGTGCTATCTATCACTGGTAATCCCTCCCACTAAATCAAGTACCTATTGTAATGACCATTTAGTGTGACTGTAAACTGCTTATCCAGAACGTGGGCAATCGTTTCCTTCTTTTTACTTGGAAGGTGGTGATGGCAATCCACCTCATCTCTACTATCTGGCTCAGATAGCTTTCCATGAAATGCATACAAATAAAAAACTTTAAACACAAGAGAAATGTCCAAATCATCTGGTAAACAAACCTCGTAAGCATTATCATTGATCTTCTTCAGAATTCGACGAGGACCTATCTTTTTGTATTTCAGCGTATGATATGTGCTAGTAGGAAATATCTCACGTGTCAAGTACACCATCACCAAATCACTTGTATTAAATATTTGTCTCCTTCTACTGACATCTACAACAACCCTTATATTTCTCATTTCTATCCCGCAATTTACTCCTCACATCTTGTTGAAGTTGTTGAAGGTGTTCAACAAATGCTTCCCCGTCATCGCTAATTCTATCTTGCATAGGAAGCTGTACAAGGTCCAAAACACCCCAAGGATTCTTACCATATACAATATGAAAATGAGATTTTCCAGTTGATCTGTTAAGAGAATTGTTGTAAGCAAACTTTGCTTGAGGCAATGCCACGTCCCATTGCTTGGGCTTTTCACCAACAATGCACTGTAATAGGTTTTCCAAACTTTGATTGACCACCTCAATTTTCCCATCAGTTTGGGGGTGATAGGCACTGCTAAACTACAACTGTATTCCCATGTTCTTCCATAAGGTCCTCGAGAAATGACTCAAAAATTTAGTATCCCTGTCAGATGTGATGGTCTTTGGAATGCCATGGAGTCTAATAACTTCTAATAAAAATAAGTTGGCTATCCTTGTGGCATCACTAGTTTTTTTACAAGCAATAAAATGAGCCATTTTAGAGAATCTATCAATAACTACAAAATAGAATCTATACCTCATTGGGTGTGGGGAAGCTCCAATACAAAATCCATACTCACATCTATCCATGGCTCGATGAGTACAGGTAGAGGTGTATACAAGCCCGTGTTTTGGGAGTGACCCTTAGCCACTTGATAGATTCTGCACCTTGCCACATACTTAGTAATGTCCCTTTTCAATTTTGGCAAGTAGTATTTATCTTCAACCAAGGCTATCATCTTGTCCTTCCTAAAGTGACCAGCCAAATCACCACTATGAAATTCTCGGATAATATTTTCCCTCACGGAACCAGCTGGTATACAAAGATGTTTTCCTCTAAAGAGGTGACCATCCTCTAGAAAGTATTCTCCTCTCATGTGATTTGAAAGACTAGTTGCTAGCTCTTTAATCTTCTCTATAATTTCCCAAAAATCATCATCAACCTCATACAAAACTTTAATAGAATCAAAACCAATGACCTTTATTTCCATTGTAGTTATTAGTGTAACATACCGACTTTAGGCATCAACAACCCGATTCTGCTTTCGAGACTTATGATTCAAAACAATATTATACCCTTGTAAGAAAGACACCCATTTAGCATGCTATTAGGCCATTTTCCTGTCATAGCCAAAATCCAATGAAAATGGTCTATTCCTTGCAAAACCCTAAGGAAATTGTCATGCCCTAATTGCAACTTGTTTTTATCAGTGAAGATGTGTAAGGTTTTATACCCCGCAAGCTTAGCCATGGATAGTTTAAGGTGTGTCCAAGCTTCAGTTTAGATCGCATGTGCTCAAATGTAAAAACCAGGGAAATATAACAATTTTAATGTCTAAGAAATAGGGTTTATCCATGTCTAGGGTTTTATAAAATTTGTCTAAGTCAAAAAACCCTAGCTTTGTTCTTTTTCCCCGTTACCTTTTCCAGCCACTTAAGTCCCCTTTATGCACATGTTTTATTTCCCATTTCGGGCAGTTATGTTTCTATTCAGTGAACTGGCAACTGAGTGTTCGTGTGTTCTCCTAATATTGGCAGCTAAGTTCTTAACATCTAGCGACTTGGAAAATGGTCTATATTTCCTTCAGTTGTTGATTCTCCAAATGATCCGATCAAGTATGCTAACATTCAGAGATTGAATGAGGACTGTCAATGTTGATCTAGAATGGCGGCTGGCTCGTGTTCTCATAATGAAACCCAAGGTTGAGAAAATATCCAGCGACTATGAGTTTTCTTTAGTTGCTTATTCTCCAGATGGTTTGGGTTAATTCAAGGGTTAGCATCAAGTCTGGGTGTGGCGGTTAAGTGAAAGATCTGGTGACTTGATGAATAAAGGCTATCTTGTGTTCTCCAGATGTAACTGGGGTTAAGAGAAGGGTTCTGAGATCTAATGAATACTTTAGTCACGTGATCTTGTGATTGAGCATGAGTTAAGGTTAAGGACGCTTGGAGATAGAATCCAGACCACTGGATGAAAGATTAATTGATGGCTGTCGTGTGTCCGCTGGATAAAACTCAAAGTTAAGAAAGCATCTGGAGATCTAGAGAATGCTTTATTCACATATTCTTAGGATTAAACTAGGGTCAAGCCAAGTATTCAACGATTATGATAATGCTTTGGTCGTTCGATCGCTAGATGGAGTTGGGTTGAAGGTAAAGGTTTCAAGATTGAATGTGGGTCATGGATGCAGATAAGATTGGGCAGTGGTCACATATGCTCTGGATGAAACCCAGAGTTAAGAAAAAAATCAGTGATCACACGAATGCTTCATTCGCGTGATCTCCTGGTCAGACCCAGATTAAGTATAATGTGTCGCAACCTAGTGAGTGCCTACAGTCATGTGTTCGCCAAATAAAATAGGGTTAGGGGCTTTTCGTGGTTAAAGATAAAGGCATTACAAGTCAAGGTTGATCTAACGGTGGTCATGATGCCGCTAAAGAAAGATGTGAGATTGGTTAGTCATCGTGAGTTTCCGCCAGCTATCCGATGGAAAGACTAATAAGATAGTGGGTCCAGGGCTAGGTGTTACTGAGATGCTCGCTTATGATTGAATCCCAAGATATGATGATGTGGTTGGGTAATTTTAAAAGGTTATGTTGACTGTTGTCATGTTCTATAAACCATCCGATATGCCAGGAAAGGGTAGAGATCAATGGTCATGTTTTAAACTTGTCTGATTGACTGTTTCCACTAGAAATTTGAAATATTTAAGTGTTTTTTGTGAGTGAAGGACTAGTTATTTAATGCTTGGGTGAACGATCTACCTAATTTGATCTTGTCCACTATCATAGTATGGTTCATAAGTGATGCTTGACTGCGGAGGATGTCCATGCTATGGAAAAATGGGTGAAACACTCACTCAATTTATTATGCAGATGAAGTAAACAGGGAGCGATTTCCAGTTTCTTGTGTACCAATCAGGATTTTGGCCATAAATGAAGATCAATTTGGACCCGATTGCTCCAGATTGCTTGGCATGTCATTTCTGCAGTAAATTTCTTGATTATCTGGTTGGTGTGGTTATTGAAACCCTAGTTCTGTCCTAGATATCCGAAGCTTGTTGCATCCTTTCTTGGGGATTCCAAGATAGCTAGTGACTATATATAGCAGTTGATTGTATTTTTCTAAGGATGGTGAAATTGGTAACTGAATAGAGAGAGCTCGGAGTTAGCGTTTGGTTCTAGCATTTGTCATTTTCAATGTATTGATACTGAAAATTTTAATGAGAATACACATGAATTCCAATCTCAGATTTGTTAATGTCTTCTTGTTTTGATCTTGAATTTTTATATGTTAATGTTGCAAAATAGGTTAATGTATGGTTTACAAAGTAAATTGTGAAATTATCTTTGAGCTCCTTCCAAAGTCGGGATTAAATCCTTATAGATAGTTTCAAGGAATTCATGGTTTAGTGAGAATCTGATGTCCAAGTGTGAGAGTGAAAGGAGTAATAGGCAAAACGCTTATTTTGGATTTGAGTGTGTTTGAGTTAGGTTTTCTATTGAGGTATATTGTATTTGATTCTTTTCCCTAGGATAAGACACTAGTCTATTCTTAGGAAGCAGTTCTTCATCATAAACCAATTTATAAATGATAAAATCTTTAAATTAATGTGTTAAGGAAATTAATGCTTAATATTTGTTGATTCCTTTAAGAAGTGAATCAAAGGTATACCTGCCTAAGCATTAAAGGTCAAAGTGTAGGAGGATCATTTTCTTAATCCTTCTTAATTGGCCCTTTTTCTTGTCAGATTTGGAGTGGTGATAGAGTTAGTGACATTTGTTTGTCAATCATATTATAAATCTGCAAGTAGAAAGAAAAAGAATCAATAAAATGGAAACTCTATTAGGGAAGGAGTAAATGACAACAAGTTTTAGGAGGGTCATTTCCTTGATTTGTTGGATCATCCCAGAGTCTTGGTTGAAAGAATAGAGTTAGATTCAAAGATTTTAAATCTTCTCACCAAGTGTGGATGGTGACTCTAAATCCTCCATTTGATCATTGTAGTCCCTAATAAAAAATGTGTAAATTCCTGGTGAAGTTTTGTGTTGATTGGAAGAAAATACAAAAATAAGTGCAAAATTTTCCTCTTCAAGGAGGTGGCAACTCTAAAAGAAAAGAACCTGATGGAGCTACAAAGAGAGTTCTAAATGTTCATATGCATAATTTTTATGAAAATTAAGTGTAAGAAATGTATCCCTATCAAGTGTTTAGCACTAGTGTAAAGGGATGAGAGATATTGGGCAATTTCTTATGGAGGAATACAAATCCTTTTGTTTTGATGGTATTGAAGGTGCCCCTAATGAGTTTTCTACTGAGGATGGGGAAGGATTGACAAGTTTTATGGCTGATGGATCAGTTTCAACAAGTCAACATGTGGATAACCTTGTCGATTTATTTAGTAAGATAGATGTTGAGCATGAGGATGTGGCCATGAGGTTGTTAGTATAATCTTTGTCATGTAGTGCAAGAAATTGGTTCCTATTCCTACTGGAGGATACAATATCCTCTTGGGTAGAGTTGGGTGCTTCATTTATAAAATTCTTTGATGATAAGCCCAGTCCATATGTGGCACTCAAAAGATTGTTGGACATCAAAATAAAACAAGGTGATTTAGTCTCATTTTTTAATTACATATTTATAAAGGTTGTGTTTGATATTCTAAAAGAATCTGAGCCTAGTGAACGGCTTTGTACATGCTCTATAATGATGCATTCACTGGAAAAGTGACATCTACATTGGAGGAAGGGTGGCCTAGGTCACTTTCTCAGGCCTTTTTGATGACTAGAGACCTAGAGGATAGTTTAAAATTTGAAGTCCTAGAGGATCTTTTATTTATGGATTCTCCCTATCATCAAACTGATAGCGACTTTGATTATGATGCTGAATTTGAGGTCAATGCATTTGAGGCCAATGATGATGAAAATAAGGTTCAATGTCCATTAAGCAGTGAAAGGATCTGAGCACTCTTGTCTAATGAATTCCAAAGGTATGCACCTGACATGGATTTTGATTTACAGCTCCCCTTTGATGTATTCTTTGATACTGATAATGAGGTCGGTGTCCAAAGTGATAAAGAGTATGATCCATGTTTACCAGAGTTCCCCTCATGTAGTGACTCTGCAAAAGAAGAGGTTGAAAGCCATGATAATTTGTTTTCCTCTCATAAAGATTCCAGTGATGAGAAAGTTTCTTGTTCATATCCTTTTCTTCTTTTTCCAAGTATGATAGTGAAGGTGACAATATTGAGGACCTAGTCTGCAATGATAGGGGCAGTAAATTCTTTGATAAAAATGTTGATATAGATCAGTTGTGCCTAGGTCACAATATTTGTGAAAAGGACCTTCACTTGGTTCATGATCCATTCCATGAAGACATCAGTGAGGAACCAAGTTGCTCAATGGCTGAGGCAATGCATGAAGGTAACTCCGAGGATCCAAGTCCTTCTCATCCTGGTAATTTTGTAGTAATGCATGATAATCATTATGTTTTATATTCTGATGCATTACCAGATCAATTTTATATTTCCAGTCACCAAGAGATGGATGATGTCCCATACTTCTTAGAGTATGATTAAATGATAATGGTTGTGACTGGAAGAGCATGGGTAGTGATAATTATAGTTTCATTTTTCAGCCCATGAGTTTTCACATATGTTGGCAACCGAATGGTCATGATATCTTCAGATGGTTGGCCACATATGTGGATGAAAATCATACCTTTAACTTAGGAGGGTTTTGATTTTCCTTTGGTGGCTAGGGGCCACCAAGTAAAGTTTTGATCTTGTAAATATTTGTACATATTTTCCTTTTCTGTTGTGTTTTTCCTTTCCTATTTTTCCTAGTTCACTTGCCAATGTTTGAGAAGGTTCCTTGTAAGTTTTTGTCTAGTGGGTGGTCTACTTCCTCCAGAAATTATGAATCCTTATCATTCTTGCAAGAGGTATGCATCCCTAGACAGAACCACTGTTAGGCCATTTTCTTGTCATAGCCAAAATCTAATGAAAATGGTTTATTCCTTGAAAAACCCTAAAGAAATTGTCATGCCCTAGTTGCAACTTGTTTTTATCAGGGAAGAAGATGTCTAAGGTTTTATACCTTGCGAGCTTATCCATGGATAGTTTAGGGTGTGTCCAAGCTTCAGTTCAGATCGCATGTGCTCAAATCTAAAAACCAAGGAGATATAGCAATTTTAAGGTCTGAGAAATAGGGTTTATCCATGTCTAGGGTTTCATAAAATTTGTCTAAGTAAAAAAACCCTAGCTTTGTTCTTTTTCCCCGTTACCTTTTCCAGCCACTTAAGTCCCCTTACTGCACATGTTTTATTTCCCATCCTAGGCAGTTATATTTCTATTCAGCGAACTGGTGACTGAGTATTTGCGTGTTCTCCTAATATTGGTGGCTAAGTTCTTAACATCTAGCGACCTAGCAAACAGTCTATATTTCCTTCAGTTGCTGATTCTCATGATGATCTGGTCAAGTATGCTAACATTTAGAGATTGAATTAGGACCATCGATGTTGATCTAGATTGGTGGCTGGCGCATGTTCTCATAATGAAACTCGGGGTGGAGAAAATATCCAGTGACTCTGAGTTTTCTTCAGTCGCTTATTCTCTAGATGGCCTAGGTTAAGTCAAGAGTTAGCATCAAGTCTGGGTGTGGTAGTTAAGTGAAAGATCTAGCGACTTGGTGAATAAAAGCTATCTCATGTTCTCCAGATGTAACCAAGGTTAAGAGAAGGGTTCTGAGATCTAGTGAATACTTTAGTCATGTGATCTCGTGGTTGAGCATGAGTTAAGGTTAAGGAAGCTTGGAGATAGAATCTGGACCATAGGATGAAAGATTGATTGATGACTGGTGCATGCCCGCTAGATAAAACTCAGAGTTAAGAAAGCATCTGGAGATCTAGAGATTTCTTTATTCGTGTATTCTCAAGATTAAACTAGGGTCAAGCAAAGTATTCAGCGATAATGAGAATGCTTTGGTCGCTGGATCACCAGATAGAGTTGGATTGAAGGTAAAGGTTTCAAGATTGAATGTAGGTCGTGGATGCAGATAAGATCAGGCGGTGGTCACTTATTCTCCACATGAAACCCAGAGTTAAGAAAAAAATTTGCGATCACGCAAATGCTTCATTTGCGTGATCTCCTAATCAGACCCAGATTTAAGTAAAATGTGTCATGACCTAGCAAGTGATTTCAGTCATGTATTCGTTAGATGACTTAGGGTTAGGGGCTTGCCATGGTTAAAGATAAAGGTAGTACAAGTCAAGATTGATCTAACGGTGGTTGTGATGCCGCTAAAGAAAGATGCGAGATTGGTTAGTCATCCTAAGTTTATACCAACCATCCAATGGAAAGACTAATAAGATAGTGGGTCCAGCGCTAGGTGTTGCTGAGATGCTTGCTTCTAATTGGATGCCGAGATATGAAGATGTGGCCAGGTAATTTTAATAGGTTATGTTGACTATTGTCATATTTTCTAAACCGTCTGATATGCCAAGAAAGGGTAGAGATAAATGACCATGTTTTAAACTTGTCTGATGGACCATTGCCACTAGAAATTTAAAAGATTTAAGGTTTTTTTCCAAGTGAAGAACTGGTTATTTAATGCTTGGGCGGTCAATCTACCTGATTTGATCTTGTCCACTATCAAAGTATGGTTCAGAAGTGATGCTTGACGGTGGAGGATGTCCATGCCGTGGAAAAATGGGTGAAAAAATACTCAATTTATTATGCAGATGAAGTAAACATGGAGCTAAAATGATGAGATTTCTAGTTTCTTGTGTACCGGTTAGGATTTTGGCCATAAATGAAGATCAATTTCGACTTGATTGCTCTGTGGCATGTCATTTCTGTAGTAAATTTCTTGATTATCTAGTTGGTGTGGTTGTTGAAACCTTAGTTTTGTCCTAGCTATCTGAAGCTTGTTGCATCCTTTCTTGAGGATTCCAAGATAGCTAGTGACTATATGTAGCAGCTGATTGTAGTTTTCAAAGGATGGTGAAATTATTAACTGAATAGAGAGATCTAGGAGTTAGCATTTGGTTCTAGAATTTTTTCCTTTTCAATGTATTGATACTGAAAATTTTAATGAGAATACACATGAATTCCAATCTTAGATTTGTGAATGTCTTCTTGTTTTGATCTTGAATTCTTGTATGTTAATGTTGCAAAGCATGTTAATGTATGGTTTACAAAGTAAATTGTGAAATTATCTTTGAGTTCTATCCAAAGTCAGGATTAAATCCTTACAGATAGTTTCAGAGAATTCATGGTTTAGTGAGAATCTGATGTCCAAGTGTGAGTGAAAGGAGTAATAGGCAAAGCACTTATTCTAGATTTGAGTGTGTTTGAGTTAGGTTTTCTGTTGAGGTATATTGCATTTGACTCTTTGCCCTAGTATAAGACATTGGTCTATTCTCAGGAAGTAGTTCTTCATCAGCAACCAATTTATAAATGATAAAATCTTTAAATCAATGTGTCAAGAACATTAATGCTTAATATTTGTTGATTCCTTTAAGAAGTGAGTCAAAGGTATACCTGCCTAAGTATCAAAGATCAAAGTGTAGGAGGATCATTCTCTTGATCCATGTTAATTGGCCCTTTTTCTTATTAGATTTAGAGTGGTGATAGAGTTAGTGACATTTGTTTGTCAATCATATTGTAAATCTACAAGTAGAAAGAAAATGAACCAACAAAATGGTGACTCTTTTGGGGAAGGAGTAAATGATAGCAAGTTTTAGGAGAGTCATTTCCTTGATTTGGTGGATCATCCTCGAGTCTTGGTTGAAAGAATAGAGTCATATTCAAAGCTTTTAAATCTTCTCACCAAGTGTGGATGGCAATTTTGAATTCTCTTTTTGATCACTGCAGTCCTTGATAAATAGTGTGTAAAACCCTGGTGAAGTTTTGTGTTGATTGGAAGAAGATAAAAAATAAGTGCAAAATTTTCCTCTTCAAGGAGGTGGGGACTCTATAAGCAAAGAACTTGTTGGATCTACAAAGAGATTTCTAGATCTTCCCAACTTCCCAATCAACAAGTTAAGTTTGAATTGCAATACTTCCAGGTATGTTGATTTTCATATGCATAATTTTTATCAAAATCAAGTATAAGAAATGTATCCCTATCAAAAGTTCAACACTAGTGTAAAGGGATGAGAGATGGTGGGCAGTTCCTTATGGAGGAATACATGCCCTTTTGTTTTGATGGTATTGAAGGTTCCCCTAATGAGTTTTCTACTGAGGATGGGGAAGGCTTGCCAAGATTTATGGCTGATGGATTAGTTTTAACAAGTCAGCATGTGGATAACCTCATGGATTTTTTTGGTGAGATAGATGTTTAGCATGAGGATGTGGCCATGAGGTTGTTAGTACAATCTTTGTCACATGGTGCAAGAAATTGGTTCATATTCCTACCGGAGGATTCAATATCACCTTGGGTAGAGTTGAGTGCTTCATTTATAAATTTCTTTAATGATAAGCCTAGTCCAGATGTGGCACTCAAAAGATTGTTGGACATCAAAATAGAAAAAGGTGAGCTAGTCTCATTTTTTACCTAGATATTTATAAAGGTTGTTTTTGATGTTCCAAAATAATATGAGCCCAGTAAACGACTTTGTATCATGCTCTATAATGGTGCATTCATTGGAAAAGTGAGGTCTACATTGGAGGAAGGGTGTCCTAGGTCACGTTCTCATGCTATTTTGATGACTAGAGATTTGGAGGATAGTTTCAAATTTGAAGTCCTAGAGGATCTTTTATCTATGCATTCTCCCTCTCATCAAACTGATAGCGACTCTCATTATGCTGCTAAATTTGATGTCAATGCATATGAGGCCAATGATGATGAAAATGAGGTTCAATGAACATTGAGCAGTAAAAGGATCTCAACATTCACGAAGTTATAATCTTTTGTTGACATAGTTTCAACATTCATAGCTATGTAGATTTTATCTCAATCATTATTTGAAATGTAGTTTGAAGGATATCTCATGCTTCACTGTGATATTATTGCAGCTAAGTTTCTTCAAAGATGTAGAGGAGAGCATTTTGCTTGTTATCCTTATTCATAATTTTATTTATTTTCCCTATAAACTGAAGAATCTGAGGATTTATATGACTTGTGCCAAAAGAAAATGTCATTATTGGTTCTGATACCAAATGAAGAAAGAGGTAGAGAGAGTAAAATAGATTAAGTTTTAAAAATCTTATAAGAGCTTCTTACATATATTTGATTATAAGAGCTTCAACTTTGTTTTATAGGCCAAACAAAAACACCTTCTCTTTGCATAGCTTCAGTTCTGTTTATTAAAAAAACTCAAAACAGAGGAAGTATATGACTTTTAAAAAACATCTTATCACTTATAGTAAATACAAGCTAAGCAGTTACCAACATAATTTTTTATACAAAGACTGTATCATAAATAAAGAACTGGTCCCATTCAATGAGGAGGAAGCCCATCCCAAAAGACATTGACTATTACATCAAGGTAAAGAAAAATAGAACAAAATAGGGGAATAGATCAGAGATATTAAATATGAACTATATTGAGAAATAAAGAGGGGCAGATGAATCAATGACTGTAATGATTGTTTTAAGTTGATGAAGCCAACACTTGTCTATAGAGAGGTTCTCAAATTTTTTTAAGATATTTGGAACTACAATCTCAAAGCACAGGTTTGTAGCATCCTCAATAAATTATATCTAGACCTGATCCATCAAATTTGACTATGATGGGGAAGAAATTGTACAAACCCTATTCTAAACCTGTAAATATAAAGTCTAAAATCATGTCCAAGTAAAATTGCAGTTGTTAGCAATCTATCCAGCTTTAGTAACTGCTTGACATGGGTGGTATTACAAGTAGAAGGTTCTGAAATCTGGGTAGATTGCTCTATCATTTTGGGTTATGTGGCCAAGATTAATGATTATCTAGGAGAAAAATTACACCCAAACAAAAGTGGGTACTTGTGCAGTTAGTATTTGAGAGAGAGTCCACATTTAGGATTATAACTATTCCTAATTCTTACGAAAGGGCATTACAAACAGGACTATTCTAGTTCTTATTTCATCCTTCATCTCGGTTATCTCTATTGTTGTGTCGGTAGCCTCTATTGACTCTTCTCCCATAGCTTCCTTTAGATCGGTCTTTGGATCTATCATCATCTTTCTTCTGAGGACATCTAGCAGCGATGTGACCAACTTCTTTACAATTAAAGAAATCCAAAGGTAGCTTACCTCTATATCTTCCTTTTCCTTTGGGAAATCTTCTCGCCATAAGTGCTTCAAGCTCATCAAGTTCATCATCGGTATTGTCATCACTATCACAGTTTTTACTATTCCAGCTAGACTTTCCAATCTTCAAAGAAGACATGAAAGTAGATTCAACAGAAGGAACAATACTGTTATCACAATTGTTTAATTCAAAGGTTGTAAGTTTACCAATCAAAGTGTCAAGAGTAAGATTGGATGTAGCTCTTGTTTCATGAATTACAAAAATCCTGATTGCATAAACTGGTAGCAAAGTTCTGAGAATCTTGCTTATCACTATTTCATCATCAATGACTCCATTAGATGCTCTAATAGCATGTACTACATCTTTGAGTCTATTTGAATACTAGACAATGTTCTCACCTTCTTTCATTCTCATATCATCAAATATGCCTCTTAGGATTTTAGCTTAGGCTCTTTTGACATTCAGATCTCCATTGTATATTAGTGTTAACTTATCCCACATTGCTTTGGTAGTTGTGCAAGTCCTGATATCTTCAAATTCAGCATCGGTACAAGCAGCAACAAGTTCCATCATAGTAACATTGTGTTCATGCTTGTCCTTCAATTGATCAAGAGTCAAGGGGCCAGTGGGCGGTTGTATGTAGCCATTCTCCATCAGATCTAGTGCAGAATTCCCAATTCCAGATATGTGCAGCTTCATTCTACTTTGCCATACTACGAAGTTCTCTTTGTTTAGTTTCAGTACTTCCCTCTTATATATCTTGAGACCTTTATGCTTAAGTCCTTAAAACTCTGTTCCAAGAAACCAACGCTCTGATACCAATTGTTAGAATAACTAAGAGGGGGGAGAATCAGTTATCTAGTATCCCAAAACAAAATGTATAATTCAAAACAGCTTCTTCAATTTCATCGATAATAGCTCTTTGTAGCTCAGTAACTATTCTGTAGCTCGGTTCTTACTAACCAGTATGATCAGAATGCATGAAAGCTTGTTTCACGCAAAATCCCCTGCAACTTCTTCTTCTTCCGACATTCTTTACAATTGAAATCAATGTCTCTTATATAGAAGATTAAATCATTTTCTTCTCCACCTTTAGATTTTCCGCTTAATCACATTCATAGATTTTTCCGCTTCAAACTTTTTTGGCTAACGTGTCAATAACACGTTTCAATTTGTTCTGTTAGATCTTCCTTTAATTTTGTTAGTCGTCGATCTTTGTAATAAACTTTATCCGTTACCTCAATTTTATACTTTTTCTAGCTCATCAATCTTAATGGCTAAGCTAATCATTCGGTTCATTCTGTTTCCCTCGGTTAACAAAGAATTGCGTCGGTGAACACTGCTTGATTATTACTGCGGTCGGTATACACTACACTCTGTCGGTGTATAATAGAAATGCTTCATTTACCGACAACACTGATTTGTGTCTTTGAGGTCTATACTTCATCATAGATGAATGCAACATAATAAAGTCAATATCATCAAGTCATAGACTCATCAATAAGTTACTCAATGTGTTCCTTATCGGGTAAAAGCACAATAAGCTGTCACCCTTTTACAAAGGAAGAGGCTAACAAAATCAAAGTTGTTCAACTTCAATAGTATAAAAATGACATTTATGTTTGGAATTTGAAGATGATGTAAACTAATTAAATGTCATAAAATGGATGAAGTTTATGATTAATATTTTTAATATTTTTTTTGAATAAGAATTGATATGTTTTTTTAATTTTTAAAGATGATTTTTCAGTTGTTGAAAATTAGGGGTCTAGTTCCCACCAAAAAATTATATGTAAATAAACATATTTTCCCCTAATTTCAAAATATGTCATACATGACATATATATCTAGTGCATAAAGAAATAAAAATTGATTTGTGACCTATATTTTCTCTTTTATAACAATTCAAATTCCAAATCACTGAAATCGATAGGTTTCATCTCGCAACATATTTTTCATAACAAATCTATCCCAATTAAAAAAAGAAATACATATTCTTGAAGAGGACTCTCTCCTCTAGTGCACCATGTGTTTTTTAAATTTATTTAATATGATTTACTATTTTTTTCTTTCTCCGAATCAACATCTCCTTGACTGTTAAAATACCTACTTGTAATATTTTTTTAGTACAATAAACTATGTCTAATTAAAAAACTATAAAATCCATATAAGAATATTCTTGACTTTGATCTCTACAAAAGGGTATTTTTTAATTTTCAAAAAAATGTCATTAAAAATATTAGGAGTTATTGAAATGCCACTTTTCTGAAATAATTTTATTTTTATGTTAATTGGACCCAAAGTGGCATAAAACATGCATTTAATAGATATTTCCAATTGGAAAAGTTAAAGAACTTATCTAACTTAGCCATAATGAATCTAGCTAGACCATATGTTTGACCAAAATTAATTTTTAGTTAGAAATACTAAAATTCAGCTGTGCTGATAAGTTAGCCAAAAAGGTGACACATGATTGTACTTTTACCCTATCCTCATCTGTCATGTACAACTTTCCTCATGTAGATTTCTCTGTTCTTCATCTCTTTCACCTTTCTTCAGATGTCTCGGTATAGTAACTTACAAGATAAGTGTTGTCAAACTAGTTGAAATCAATGACAACATAATACTAATTTCATCATATTACATATCTAATCAGCAACTCCTCAGTGATCTTAAATCATAGATACTTCAATCAGATTCTAAATCAGTTGTAGTTCAACAATCTCGCCCTTTGACATTGATGGCAACTCAGGTAATATGAAATGTACCATACACATACCAAATATATATTCTACAACTTTGTAAACTAAATGCTTTGACTTACATCGTTAGATAGTACAACTTTACCATTCTATAGTTGTGATCTTGGTGCAGATACCTGCCTTTTGATTCTGTGCTCATTACAAAAATTAGTAAATTCATCAGAGATAAATTCACCTCCTCTATAAGATCTTAAGCATTTTATTTCCTTTCCAGTTTCTTTCTCTACCTTAGCTTTATACCACTTAAACATTTTGAAAGCTTTAGATTTCTCTTTTAGGAACATAACAGTCATCAGTCTAGTATAGTCATCAACAAAAAGAATAAAATATCTATCACCATAATAACTCTGAGTTCTCATAGGACCACATTGGTCGGTATGAACCGACTCAAGTGCCTTCTTTGTTGAGTAGTCTTTGCTTTTGAAACTAGACTTAGTCATTTTACCTCTTTGACATTCATGGCACATAGCATGATCAGGTTTTGTCAAGTTAGGTAGTCCTCTAACTCTTTTCTTTCTACTAATTTTGATCATGTTGTCAAAGTTCACATGGCATAACCTTCTACGCCATAACCAAGCATCTTCATCTTTTATTAACAAACAAGAAGACTGATCCATATCAAGATAAAATAGATTACCTTTGGATTGTGTACCAATTCTGACAAGTCTTCCTCCATCATCATAGATCTTCACCTTTTTGTTCTCAAAAGCCAGTCGATGGCCTGAATTGTTCAATTGAGCCACACTTATTAGATTGTAGTTCAGTCCATCTACCCAGTATGCATTTTCACATTGAAATCTGTCATGATCATCAGTGATCCTTTACCTCTTACCATACAAGCTACATCATTTCCCATTCTGACATATCCACCATTATATTCAACAAGTTGATCAAAATTCTCTACATCAGCAGTCATATGATGTGTGCAGCCACTGTCTATGATCCATGTATCATTTCTACTTACTTTAGAGATCAATAATGTTTCTTCATGTTTCTCTTTTTCCTCTGAATCATCTTTCATAGCAACAAATACAATTTCTATGTCATCATTAGAATCAGATTCAGTTTCAATATCTTCGGCTATGTAACATACCTTTTTTCCTTTTTCATCTTGGTTATCTCTTTTGTTGTGTCGGTAGCCTCTGTTGACTCTTCTCCCATAGCTTCCTTCAAATCGATCTTTGGATCTATCATCATCTTTCTTCTGAGGACATCTAGCAGTGATGTGACCAACTTCTTTACAATTAAAGCAAGCCAAAGGTAGCTTACCTCTATATCTTCCTTTTCCTTTGGGCAATCTTCTAGCCATAAGTGCTTTAAGCTCATCAAGTTCATCATCGGTATTGTCATCACTATCACAGTTCTTACTATTTCGGCTAGACTTTCCAATCTTCAAAGAAGACATGAAAGCGAATTCAATAGAAGGAACAATACTGTTATCATTATTGTTTAATTCAAAGGTTGTAAGTTTACCAATCAAAGTGTCAAGAGTATGGTTGGATGTAGCTCTTGTTTCATGAATTGCAGAAATCCTAATTGCATAAATTGGTAGCAAAGTTCTAAGAATCTTGCTTATCATTGTTTCATCAACAATTACTCCATCAGATGCTCTAATAATATGTACTACCTCTTTGAGTCTATTTGAATAGTGGACAATGCTCTCACCTTCTTTCATTCTCATATCATCAAATTTGCCTCTTAGGCTTTCAGGTCGGGCTCTTTTGACATTCAGATCTCCATTGTATATTAGTGTTAACTTATCCCACATTGCTTTGGCAGTTGTACAAGTCTTGATATCTTCAAATTCAATGTCAGTGCATGCAGCAAAAAGTTCCATCATAGTAACATTGTGTTCATGCTTGTCCTTCAGTTGATCAAGAGTCAAGGGACCAGTGGGCGGTTGCATGTAGCCATTCTCCATCAGATCTAGTGCAGAATTCCCAATTCCAGATATGTGCAGCTTCATTCTGCTTTTCCATATTGCAAAGTTCTCTTTGTTTAGTTTCAGTACTTCCCTCTTATACATCTTGAGACCTTTATGCTTAAGTCCTTAAAACTCTGTTCCAAGAAACCAACGCTCTGATACCAATTATTAGAATAACTGAGAGGGGGGGTGAATCAGGTATCCAGTGTCCCAAAACAAAATGTATAATTCAAAACAACTTCTTCAATTTCATCGGTAATAGCTCTCTGTAGCTCGGTAACTGTTCTGTAGCTTGGTTCTTACTAACCATTATGATCAGAATGCATGAAAGCTTGTTCACGCGAAATCCCCTGCAGCTTCTTCTTCTTCCGATGTCCTTTACAATTGAAATCAATGTCTCTTATATAGATGATTAAATCATTTTCTTCTCCACCATTAGATTTTTCTGCTTAATCACATTCATAGATTTTGCCGCTTCAAAATTTTTTGGCTGACGTGTCAATAACACGTTTCAATCTGTTCCGTTAGATCTTCCTTTAATTTTGTTAGCCGTCGATCTTTGTAACAAAATTTATCCATTACCTCAATTTTATACTTTTTCCAACTCATCAATCTTATCGGCTAAACTAATCATTTGATTCATTCTATTTTTCTCAGTTAACAAAGAAATACATCGGTGAACACTTCTCGGTTAATAGTATAGTTGGTATACACTACACTCCATCGATGTATACTAGCAATGCTTCATTTAGCGACAACACTGTTTTGTGTCTTTGAGCTCTATACTTCATCATAGATGAATGCAACATAATAAAGTCAATATCATCAAGTCATAGACTCATCAATAAGTTACTCAATGTGTTCCTTATCCTCATCTGTCATGTACATCTTTCCTCCTGTGGATTTCTGTATTCTTCATCTCTTTCACCTTTCTTCAGATGTCTCGGTATAGTAACTTACAAGATAAGTGCTGTCAAACTAGTTGACATCAATGACAACATAATACTAATTTCATCATATTACATATCTAATCAGCAACTCCTCTATGATCTTAAATCATAGATACTTCAATCAGATTCCAAATTAGTTGTAGTTCAACAATCTCTCCCTTTAGCATTGATGGCAACTCAGGTAATATGAAATGTACCATACACATATCAAATATATATTCTATAACTTTGTAAACTAAATGCTTTGACTTACAGCATTAGATAGTACAACTTTACCATTCTGTAGTTGTGATGTTTGTAGTTCTCCTTTTCTTGCTTTTGTTCTCTATAACTGATCTTCAATATTCTATTTCATTCAGATTGTCTCTCCCTTAGATAGTTCTCATCGGTTCTTATTCTTTTCATATTATACTTCCTCTCCCTTTGACAACAATGCCAAAGAAACAAATAAATAATCAGCTCTATAATAGCCAAGTAACTCTTTGGTTGTCCATTTCTTCCTCTGTATCCTTGAATACTGATATCCCAATCGGTTCAAGTTCTAAGAACTTAATCACAACCTTGAACAAAATTCAAAGTGTGAACTATGCTGCATCAACATGAATGATCTGCTAATAAAAATAAGCTAATGCAACAACCAGATCACCTTAGTGACCAATAGACAAGGGACAAATCCAAAGTCTAGACCTCAAATATTCAAATGTGTCCTTTGGTAGAGGCTTTGTGAAAATATCAACAAGTTGCTCTTTAGATGTGACAAATTCTAACTTCACTTTCTTTTCTTGCACTTATTCTCTTAAGTAATGATACTTAATAGATATATGCTTTGGCTTAGAGTGCATCACAAGATTCTTTGAAATATTAATTGCACTAGTGTTGTCACAATATATAATCATCGGGTCAGTGATTACCTCATTCATTCCTTCCAACACTTGTTTGATATATGCAATGTTTGAACAATTAGTAGCAGCAGTAACATACTCTGCTTCAGCTGTAGATTGAGAAATACAAGCCTTCTTTTTACTTGTCCAGGTTACAAGTCTTTCACTAAAGAAAAATGCTCCTCCGGTGGTACTTTTTCTATCATCCACATTTCTAGCCCGATCAACATCGGTGTAAACTTTTAGTTCAAACTTCCTTCCTTAGGATACCATAATTCATAATCCTCTATTTTCTTTAAGTATCTTAAGATTCTTTTTGTAGCTATCATGTGTGATTCTCTAGGATTAGCAAAAAATCTTGCAACAATACCCACAACATGTGCTATATCTGGCCTATTATGAACTACGTACATTAAATTACCAATCATGGATCAGTAAAGTGTCTGGTTTACCTCTATAGTTTCATCCTCCTTTGTTAATTTGCATCCAGTAGCCATCTGTGTTCCCATAGGTTTAGCATCATCCATGCCAAATGTTTTCAGTACTTCCTTTATGTATTTAGATTGTGTGATGAAAATTCCATCACTTTGCTAAATCACTTGTAGTCCAAGAAAGAACTTAATCTCTCTGAACATAGACATTTCAAATTCTTTTTGCATTTCATCAACAAATGCCTTGCAAACAAGATCAGATCCTCCAAATACAATATCATCAACAAATATCTCAGCAATGATAATTGTGTCATCAGTATCACCTTTCACATATAGATTGCTGTTTTCACTTGTTCTAACAAATCTTATACTTAACAAATAAGTATGCAGCCTTTCATACCATGCTCTCAGTGCTTGCTTTAAACCATATAAAGCTTTATGTAATCTACATACCATGTCTTTATTGTCGAGATCAACAAATCCTTCAGGTTGTTCAATGTGGACTTCTTCTTCAAGTATACCATTTAAAAATGCTGACTTCACATCTATTTGATAGACTTTGAATTTCTTGTGTGCAGCATATGCAAGTAGCATTCTAACTCTTAATCTAGCAATAGGTGCAAATGTTTCACTGTAGTTAATGCCTTCTTCCTCTGCATATCCCTTACATACCAATCTTGCTTTATTTATTGTGACTTCACCATTTTCATTCAATTTATTCCTGTATATCCACTTAGTACCTATAACATTCTTATCTTTTGGTCGGGGGTACCAAGGACTAGGTTTTGTTCTTCTCTATTTTCTCTATTTCTTCCTTCATTGCATTAACCCATTCTTCATTTTCTAATGCAACTTTCATAGTTTTAGGTTCAAATTTACAAATTAGACATGTACCTTGTCTTGTTTTGCTTCTAGTTTGCATTCCAGCATGTCTGTCTCCAATGATTTGTGTTTCAGGATGGTGTCTTCTGACAAAACTAGCTAGAACTCAGTTTCTTCTTTCTTGTTCATCCTGATTAGCATCAATTTCTTGCTCGGTAGCTTCTTCATGTTCATTGGTTTGTGGTGCCTAGTGTATTGCATTATTTCCCTGCTGACCAGTTGACATAGCTTGTGACATCGGTAAATACTCTGGATGTTCAATGTAAGTGAATCTACTATATTCTTATGGTTCCTTTGTACTTTCCTTTGTGTACTTGTCATCAAACTCATCAACACAGACATTAGTACTTTCAACTATCTTATTTGTCACTTTATTCAAACATTTATATGCTTTACTTGTAGTGGAATATCCCAGAAATATCCCTTCATCTCCTTTAGAATCAAAGTTGCCATTTCTCTCATCTTTCAAAATAAAGCATTTACTTCCAAAAATTCTGAAGTAACTTACAGTAGGTTTATGTCGAAACCACAGTTCATAAGGTGTTCGGTTGGAATCTTTCTTTAGTTGTACTCAGTTAAGAACATATACAACAGTACAAACAGCTTCCCTCCAATCTGTCTAAGCAACATTCTTCTGTATCATCAATGTTCTTGCATAGTTAATTATAGACTTGTTCCTTCTTTCAGCAATGCCATTTTGCTGAGGTGTCCTTGGTGCAGATACTTGCCTTTTGATTTCATGCTCATTACAAAAATTAGTAAATTCATCAGAGATAAATTCACCTTCTCTATCAGATCTTAAGCATTTTATTTCCTTTCCAGTTTCTTTCTCTACCTTAGCTTTATACCACTTAAACATTTTGAAAGCTTCAGATTTCTCTTTCAGGAACATAAGAGTCATTAGTCTAGTATAGTCATCAACAAAAAGAATAAAATATCTATCACCATAATAACTCTGAGTTCTCATAGGACCACATAGGTTGGTATGAGCCAACTCAAGTGTCTTCTTTGTTGAGTAGTCTTTGCTTTTGAAACTAAACTTAGTCATTTTACCTCTTTGACATTCATGGCACATAGCATGATCAGGTTTTGTCAAGTTAGGTAGTCCTCTAACTCTTTTCTTTCTACTAATTTTGATCATGTTGTCAAAGTTCACATGGCATAACCTTTTGTGCCACAACCAAGCATCTTCATCTTTTATTAACAAACAAGAAGACTGATCCATATCAAGATAAAATAGATTACCTTTGGATTGTGTACCAATTCCGACAAGTCTTCCTCCATCATCATAGATCTTCACCTTTTTGTTCTCAAAAGCCAGTCGGTGGCCTGAATTGTTCAATTGAGCCACACTTATTAGGTAAATTTGATGAAATGAGAATTCAAGAAGGTGAGAATATTGCACAATATTTTGGTAGAATAAAAGAAGTTGTTAATGCTATTAGAGGAGCAAATGGAACTATTGATGATGAGACTATAATAGGAAAAGTATTGAGAACTCTGTGCCGTATCTATGCCATCAAAATTTTTGCAATTCAAGAATCTAGATGTAACCCTACAAATGCTCTTACTTTGGAAAGTTTGGTTGGTAAGCTTACTACTTTTGAACTTTCTAACTATGATAAATTCATTGTTGGTACTATTGAATCTGCTTTTAAGTCACAAATGGTTCTGAGTAAGTCAAAGAAGGAAAAAGAAAGATGCATAAGTGAAAGTGAAAGTGAAAGTGACAGTGACACATCTGATGAAGAACTTGAGGATCTAGAAGCTCTTATGGCTAGAAGACTGAAAAGGGGAAAAGGAAGGTACAAAGGTAAACTCCGTATTATATGTTTTTCATGTAATAAAGTTGGTCATATAGCTGCTAGATGTATTGACAGGGTTGATAAGGTTGAAGAAAGAGACATCAAGCATAAAAACAAAAGAGAAGATAGAGGTTACCGAAGATACAAGGACTACAAAGGAAAAGGTAAGAAATCTTGCTATATTGCCGAAGAAGAGACTGACACTGATAGTGATGATTTTGAAATTGAGGTTGTCTATGTTGCAATAAAAGATGCATCTGATGAGGATGAGAAAATTGCATTGATATCTTATGTGAACAAAAATTATAAATGGATTATTAATAGTGGTTGTTCACATCATATGACTAGAGACAAGAGTAAGTTTGATACCTTAGATCATTATAAAGGTAGGAGTGTGAAATTTGGTAATGATGCACCATGTCCTATTAGAGGAAAAGGATTGATTAAGATGACTGATAAGATCACTTGTGAAAATACTTATTGGGTTGAGGGTCTTAACTATAATCTGCTGAGTGTTGCACATCTTAATAGCACTGACTACCGAGTGGAATTTCATCACAAAAAGGAAAAAATATTTAATGCCATTGGTGAACTGATTGGAAGTGGAGAACAAATAAGAGGTAATTTGTTCTATCTAGACCTATCTGAAGAAACATGTATGATTGCACAACTTGATGATATTTGGTTATGGCATAAGTGACTATGTCATGTTAACTTTGATAATCTGGTAGAAATTAGTAAGAAAAAGAAAGTGAGAGGTCTACCTAGATTGAAGAAACCTGAGAATGTAATGTGCAAAGAATGTTAGTTGGGTAAGATGACAACGTCTAGTTTCAAGAGAAAAACTTTTACTTCTGAGAATACCTTAGATTTGGTTCATACTGACCTTTGTGGACTAATGGGTGTACAAAGCTATTGTGATGCTAGATATTTTATCCTGTTTGTTGATGATTATTCTAGAATGATGCATGTAGTGTTCTTAAAAGAAAAATGTGATGCTTTTCAAAATTTTAAGTGGTATGTGGCTAAAGTTGAAAAGGAGACAGGTAGGAACATAAAGTCTCTGAGATCTGACCGAGGTGGAGAATTTATATCCAATGAATTTAATTTGTTTTGCAATGATAGAGGGATCAAAAGATAAATGTCTGCACCTAAAACTCCTCCACAAAATGGTATAGCAGAGAGAAGGAAAAAATCTACTTTGGATTGTGAAAGGACATTAATGATTGAAAAGAATGTTGCACAAAAGTATTAGAAAGAAGCCGTAAGTACAACTGTCTATACTCTTAACTGAGTACAGATAAAAAAAGGTACAAATATGACACTTTATGAGTTGTGGCATGGGTATGCACCTAATGTAAAATACTTTATAATTTTTGGAAGTAAATGCTACATATTAAAGGACAGTAGAAATGGAAAATTTGATGCTAAAAGCGACGAGGGTATATTCCTAGGCTATTCCAAAAAAACTAAAGCTTATGAGTGTTTGAACTCTAACACTAACAAAATTATGGAAAATGTGAATGTCAAAGTTGATGAGTATGCAGATAAAAATGAAGCTGACACTAAAAGAGAACTAGAAGATTACAGATCTTTTTTGTATATAGAAGAAGGAGAGGCAAGTGACATACTTGCACCTGATGTTGAGTCTCAGGTAAGCAATGCCGAGCATCAGGAAAACAATGTCGAGAGAGAAGAAGAACATGCCAAGTGACAGGTAGAAGCTGTCGAGTATCAGGGAGAGGTTTCTCAACATTTAGAAGATGAATCTGACAATCTTGTTGGTGAACTTGATGAGAAAAGTGAAAGGAGAGAAGAACCTGTTCTAGCACAATATGTAAGGAGACACCACAAACCTGAACAGATTATTGGAGATAAAGATACTGGAATTTTGACCAGAAGCAAGGCAAGAGATCCAACATGTTTACTATGTGAATTTGAGCCTAAGACAACAAAGGAAACATTATAAAATGAATACTAGATAGAAGCAATGAATGAAGAGATAGACCAGATAGAGAAGAATGATACCTGAACTTTGGTGCTGAGACTAGAAAATAAGAATGTCATTGGGACAAAGTGGGTATTTTGTAATAAGCTGAATGAGCATGGTCAAATAACAAGAAATAAAGCTAGGTTGGTATGCAAAGGCTAGGCACAAGAAGAAGGAATAGATTATTGGGAGACATTTGCCCCTGTAGCGAGATTGGAAGGAGTAAGGACTCTGCTTGCATATGCTGCCTATAAAGATTTCAAGTTATACCAAATGGATGTTAAGTTTGCATTTTTAAATGGTATATTTGAAGAAGAAGTGTATATTGAATAGCCAGAAGGATTTGTTGATCCAAAGAAAAGACACATGGTTTGCAAACTGAATAAAGCACTGTATGGACTGAAACAAGCTCCCAAAGCATGGTATGAGAGACTGCACAACTACCTAATACAAATTAGATTCTCAAGGACAAATGACACAAGCAATCTATACATGAAAGATGAAGAAGGTAAAGGAATCTTGTTAGCTAAGATCTTTGTGGATGATATTATATTTGGTGGACAAGATGCCTTGTGTAAGAAATTTTCAAATGAAATGCAAACTGAATTTGAAATGAATATGTTTGGGGAGATCAAATTTTTTGTTGGTTTACAAGTATATCAGATAGAGAAAGGAATTTTCATCACCCAGTCTAAATATGTTCATGAGATACTGAAAACCTTTGGTATGGAAGACTCAAGTCTAGTAAGCAGTCCCATGGCTACTGGACAAAAGTTGTCTAAAAATGATGATGCTGTAGAAGTTAACCAGACTTTTTATAGATCTATGATTCGAAAGCTACAGTATGCTATACATAGTAGACTAGATATTGCATTAGCTATTGGGATTGTGGCAAGATTCTCTACCAATCCTAAGGAAACACACATGATGGTTGTCAAAAGAATAATGAGATATTTGAAAGGGACTGCTGACTATGGATTGTACTACAAGAGGCATGAGAAGTTTGAACTGAGAGTGTATATAGATGTTGATTGGGCAGGAAATGTAGATGACAGAAAGAGTACTAGTGGTGGAGCTTTCTTTCTTGGACAGAGATTAGTTTCTTGGACAAGAAAGAAACAAAATTGCATTTCCCAATCTACTGCTAAAGCTGACTATGTGGTTGCAACTATGAATTGTTCAAACTTGATATAGATAAAGCAATTGTTGGTAGGCATGAAAGAAGAAATCACTGAACCAGTTGTCATTTTTTGTGACAACACAAGTGCTATCAACATTTCTAAGAATCTAGTGATGCACACAAAGACCAAACACATTGCCATCAAGTATCATTACTTGAGAGAATTGGTACAAGATAAAGAGGTCCGAATGGAATATGTGAATACAAAGGAACAACTAGCATACATATTCACTAAGGCTTTACCTAAAGAAGCTCATGAATACCTGAGAAGTCAATTAGGGGTCCTTCCCCTAACTGAGGTTGCCTAGTCAAGCTAGGAGCACTACATCAAATATGCTGCAAAGAGTATTTAACAAGTTGATGCAAATACATGTCATACTTTAGGAGCAGCCTAGAGTTTTGAAAAGCACAACAAAGACAAGAATCAATCATAAGCAAAGATGATAGAGGGAGAAATACTGTTACTGAACTGAAAAGATGATATCTACATTTGTAGGATGTATGTTTTTGTTGTTGCTGCTTTGGAATTTTTGTCAAAGAGGGAGATGATCACAGATGAATACACAAGATGAGAAGATCAAGAAAGAGGGAGAGATTCAGTGGATGGTCATACACGTATGGCTAATTGATTCTATATCAGAATGAAGCTAAGGATATTATAAATATTTCTGATGGACAGATAAGTTTTGGATTGGTTGGTAATTCATGTGATATTCATATGGTGTTGCCATCAATGCCAAAGAGGGAGATTATTGAAAACTGCAATTGAAGCAATTGTTGTATTGTCATTGATGTCAATCCTTAACTGGTAAGACTGTTGCTATTTAAGAAAGTACTATATCTATTTGAGTGTTGCTAAGGGGAAAGGCAAAGTTGGTAGCAATAGCACCTAAGGAAAGGTTGGGTTACTTGATACTTCAATGAGTACTTGATTCTGTGGCACAATGATAAGATAATGTATTATTTATCTAACTAAGAATGAAGACTAAAATGGTAGGTTTAATTGAGAAAAAGTGAAGAAATCTAGTTTAAGCCGAGTGTTGTTAGTGTCAAATGGGCTAGTATATGCCGAGTAAATTTAGTGTTGACCAAACACTAATTAATTACCAAGGAAGACAATATTAGCCGAGGAAACAATTTTTGAGGTGACCGAGCTTTCTAGTGAAGATCGAGAAGTTGAACATAGTATTGACCGAGCATTAGTATTTTACATTTGACGAAGAATTCAGATTTCCAGCCGATAGTTGAATTCTTGGTTTATGTAAAACTCGTTGACTTTATTTATTGATTGTATGAAAGTATTTATTGCACTGTAAAATATTTTATTGTAAATCTATTGAGATATTTCTAGAAGGATAGCTGAAGAACATAAAGTAGGATGAATTCAATGAATCTGACCTAACCCTAAGATCTACAAAGGAGATTAAGTGGAAAAAGATGTATTGACCTAATGGAGGAAGTATTAAGGGAACCTAAGCTAGAGGTTGAAGAGAGAGAGGATGCTGGAAGTATTGTTGATGTTATTAACTGTCTAAGCAAAAGAAGGCTGAAGGAGAAGTGTTGTGATTTCTTGAAGAGAGTTCCGAGGAGATTAGTGATGGGGATGGTAAAGGTTCACAGTTAGTAAGCCAACATATGTGTATGGAATTGGATCTAATATTTGTAAAGTGAGTTGTATGTTTTTCAAATCAATATTATTGCTACTTTCTAACCATTGTAACAGTCAAAATCCTTTTAATAGAGGTTGACCTAATAGTCATAGGTATAAATCCTTTGAACAAGGTTGCATTCTAATGGAGTGTATGTAAGTGCTATAACAAGGCGCACTTTTAATAGAGTGGTTTAAATCGTTTAACCGGGTCACACCTGATATTGTGTTTGTAACCCTGGATAGGGTTGGCTTTTCACCGAGCTCACTTTAGAAGAGTGAACATAATAGGGTGAACCCACAATAGTGGATTACACTTTTTAGCTGAACGGACACTGAACTCTACATTTTGAGAAAAACTTTCAGATTCGGATACATATTGCCGTTGAACCACTGAAAATCAGAGGATGAAGTAAATTAGAGTCTTTTAGGATTTTTTGTCTAGATTCTAAATATTTATTTTTTTATTTTTTTTGAATTTTTTTGAATACTTTTTTCTTTCTCCCACGAAAACTTGTATGGTGCTGAAAACATCATTTTCAAATAGTAACACTGTTTTCATAGAGCATAACTTTTTTTGTAAAGTAGATATGGATGCGATTCTTTCAAATTTAGTTTTGTAAGATCCATACAGAGGGCATGCAATTCGCTTGACAACATTATCACTATTATTACATATTTTATTAACGTTTGAAGTTGACTAAACTAAAATTTTAACCTACCTTGACTACATAGCTTATAACTTATTGTGTATTTATCAAATTTCAATTATTATTTTTTTAATAGAAAGTAGACTTGAATACGGAGGGCACTATTATTTTTCAATTTGTTTTTTCCTTGTTTTACTATTTTTCATTTAATGTCAAACTCATAGGTTTATATTTGATAAAAACCCAACATTCATTTAGCGTCAAAAACCATACACATAATAAATTTAAAAATAGTCAAATATATAATCGTTAGAAAGCTAGTTCTGAGTACTTGTTGTATGCAAAATGACATCTTCTTATTCATCCATTTGATTAGCGTGCTTGAGGCCCGAAGCCATGAAATTCTCAGAATTTCTTGAAAACTTGAAACTATGTCCCATTTTAGGCACTTTCGATAGAAAGTAATTTGCCCAAAAATACAAAATTTATTCATTACTAAGAGACTCTCAATCGAAAGTCTCTTAGTTTCGATCAAAACTATTTATGCCAAAAAAACTTAATTTAGGACTTTCGATCGAAAGTCAAGTACGAAGGACTTTTGATTGAAAGTCCTAAATTGACTTTCTATCGAAAGTAACAAAAGACTTTCGATCGAAAGTCAATTTTGATCGAAAGTATCTTGCATAAGAAATTTTGATCATAAGTTTTGTACTTACGATTGAAAGTACATCTTGGTTTCTATCGAAAGTGAGTAAGGTGTTTTGCACCAAATTCACTTTTCGAGCCAAATTCGTTCCTCTAAAAAAGTGTAACCCACTATTGTGAGTTCACCCAATAGTAACATGTTACAAAGTGGTTTTCCCAAATTGAGTTTCCACTATAAATAATGGTGTTGATACTTGTGTGAATGTGTTAGTCTGAACATTTTTGTGTTTTACAAGTTAGATGCTATTGGATAAGTGGATTGCACTATTATATGTTTTTGTTATGCAATCAATAATGACCGAGTAGCTATTGGTTATTAGATCTAATTTGTTGAAGACTTTTAAAGTTTGTATTATACATCTAGACCTGAGAACAACTGATTCACCCCCCCTCTCTATTGTTCTAAATCATATTAACAATGTATGGTTTACAAAGTAAATTGTGAAATTATCTTTGAGTTCCTTCCAAAGTCAGGATTAAATCCTTACAGATAGTTTCATAGAATTCATGGTTTAGTGAGAATCTGATGTCCAAGAGTGACAGTGAAAGGAGTGATAGGCAAAGCACCTATTCTAGATTTGAGTGTGTTTGAGTTATAGTTTTTGTTGAGGTATATTATATTTTACTCTTTTCCCTAGTATAAGATACTGGTCTATTCTCAGGAAGCAGTTCTTCATCATTAACCAATTTATAAATGATAAAATCTTTAAATCAATGTGTCAAGAACATTAATGCTTAATATTTATTGATTCCTTTAAGAAGTGAATCAGAGGTATACCTGCCTGAGTATTAAAGATCAAAGTGTAGGAGGATCATTCTCTTGATCCATGTTAATTGACCCTTTTTCTTGTCAGATTTGGAGTGATGATAGAGTCAGTGACATTTGTTTGTCAATCATATTGTAAATCTGCAAGTAGAAAGAAAAGGAACCAGCAAAATGGCGACTCTATTGGGGAAGGAGTAAATGATAGCAAGTTTTAGGAGGGTCATTTCCTTGATTTGGTGGATCATCCCAGAGTCTTGGTTAAAAGAATAAAGTCATATTCAAAGCTTTTAAATCTTCTCACCAAGTGTGGATGGAAACTCTAAATTCTCTTTTTGAGTACTACAGTCCTTGATAAACAGTGTGTAAAATCCTAGTGAAGTTTTGTGTTGATTGGAAGAAGATACAAAAATAAGTGCAAAATTTTCCTCTTTAAGGAGGTGGCGACTCTACAAGCAAAGAACTTGATGGATCTACAAAGAGATTTCTAGATCTTCCCCACTTCCCAATCAACAAGCTAAGTTTGAATTGCAATACTTCCAGGTATGTTGATTTTGATATGCATATTTTTATGAAAATCAAGTGTAAGAAATGTATCCCTATCAAAACTTCAACACTAGTGTAAAGGGATGAGAGATAGTGGGCAGTTCCTTATGGAGGAATACATGCCCTTTTGTTTTGATGGTATTGAAGGTGCCCCTAATGAGTTTTCTACTGAGGATGGGGAAGGCTTGTGAAGATTTATGGATGATGGATCAGTTTCAACAATTTAGCATGTGGATAACCTCATGGATTTATTTGGTGAGATAGATCTTTAGCATGAAGATGTGGCCATGAGGTTGTTAGTACAATCTTTGTAACATAGTGCAAGAAATTGGTTCCTATTCCTACCAGAGGGCTCAATATCCCTTTGGGTAGAGTTGAGTGCTTCATTTATAAATTTATTTGATGATAAATCTAGTTCAGATGTGGCACTAAAAATATTGTTGGACATCAAAATAGAACAAGGTGAGCTAGTCTCATTTTTAATTACAGATTTATAAAGTTGTTTTTGATGTTCCAAAATAATATGAGCCCAGTAAATGACTTTGTATCATGCTCTATAATGGTGCATTCACTAGAAAAGTGAGTTCTACATTGGAGGAAGGGTGTCCTAGGTCATGTTCTCATGCTATTTTGATGACTAGAGATTTGGAGGATACTTTAAAATCTGAAGTCCTAGAGGATCTTTTATCTATGGATTCTCCCTGTCATCAAACTGATAGTGACTCTGATTATGATGTTGACTTTCATGTCAATGCATATGAGGCCAATGATGATGAAAATGAGGTTTAATGAACATTGAGTAGTGAAAGGATCTCAACACTCTTGGCTGATGAATTCCAAAGGTATGCACCCGTTATGGATTTTGATTTGTAGCTCCCTTTTGACGTATCCTTTGACATTGATAATGAGGTATGTGTCCAAAGTGATGAAGAGTATGATCCATGTTTACTAGAGTTCCCCTCTTGTAGTGACTCTACAGAAGAAGAGGTTGAAGGCCATGAAAGTGTGTTTTATTCTCAAAAAGATTCCAATGATGAGAAAGTTTGTTGTTCATATTCTTTTCCTTCTTTTTCCAAGTATGATGGTGAAGGTGACAGTATTGAGACCTAGTCTTCAATGATTGGGACAATAAATTCTTTGATAAAAATATTGATATAGATCAGTTGTCCCTATGTCACAATATTTGTGAAAAGGACCTTCAGTTGGTTCGTGATCCAGTTCATGAAGACATCAGTGAGGAACCAAGTTGCTCAGTGGCTTAGGTAATGTATGAAGGTAACTTTGAGGATCCAAGTCCTTCACAGCCAGGTAATTTTATAGTAATGCATGATAATCATTATGTTTTATGTTCTGATGCATTACTAGATTAGTTTTATATTTCTAGTCACCAAGAGATGGATGATGTCCCAAAGTTCTTAGAGTATGAGTATGATAATGATTGTGATGGGAAGAGCATGGATAGTGATAATTGCATGTTTCATTTTTTAGCCCATGAGTATTCACATATGTTGGCAACAGAATGGTCATGATATATTCAGATGGTTGGCCACATATGTGGATGAAAATCAGACCTTTGACTCAAGAGGGTTTTGATTTTCCTTTGGTGGCTAGAGGCCACCAAGTAAAGTTTTGATCTTGTAAATATTTGTACATATTTTCCTTTCCTATTTTTTTTGGTTTGTCTGCAAGTTTTTTAGAAGGTTCCTTGTAAGTTTTTGTCCAGTGGGTGGTCTACTTCCTCTAGAAATTCTAAATCCTTGTCATGCCTGCAAGAGGCATGCATCCCCAAACAGAGCCACAGTTAGGCCATTTTCCTGTCATAGCCAAAATCCAATGAAAATGGTCTATTCCTTGCAAAACCCTAAGGAAATTGTCATGCCCTAGCCGCAACTTGTTTTTATCAGTGAAGAAGATGTGTAAGGTTTTATAGCCTACGAGCTTAGCCATGAATAGTTTATGGTGTGTCCAAGCTTCAGTTCAGATTGCATGTGCTCAAATATAAAAAAATAGGGAGATATAACAATTTTAAGGTCTAAGAAATAAGGTTTATCCATGTGTAGGGTTTCATAAAATTAGTCTAAGTCAAAAAACCCTAGCTTTGTTCTTTTTCCCTGTTACCTTTTCTAGCCACTTAAGTCCCCTTTATGCACATGTTTTATTTCACAGCCTAGGTAGTTATGTTTCTATTTAGGGAACATATGACAGAGCATTCGTGTGTTCTCCTAATATTGGCGGCTAAGTTCTTAATAGCTAGTGACCTAAAGAATGGTCCATATTTCCTTCATTCGCTGATTCTCTAGATGATCCGGTCAAGTATGAAAACATTCAGAGATTAAATAAGGAATGTCAAAATTGACATATATTAGCGGATGAGGCATGTTCTCTTAATGATACCCAGAGTTGAGGAAATATCCGATGACTCAGTGTTTTGTTCAGTCGCTTATTCTCCAGATGGCCGGGGTTAAGTCAGGGGTCAGCATCAAGTCTGGGTGCAGTGGCTAAGTGAAAGATTTTGTGACTTAGAGAATAAAGGCTATCTCATGTTCTCTAGATGTAACCGGGGTTAAGAGAAGGGTTCTTGAGATCTAGTGAATACTTCAGTTGCATGATCTTGTGATTGAGCATGAGTTAAGGTTAAGGAGGCTTTGAGATAGAATCTGGACCATAAGATGAAAGATTGATCGATGATTGACATGTGATAGATGGATAAAACTCAGAGTTAAGAAAGCATCTAGAGATCTAGTAAATTCTTTATTCATATATTCTTAGAATTAAACCAGGGTCAAGCCAAGTATTTAGCAATTATGAGAATGCTTTGGTCACTGGATCAGTGGATAGAGTTGGGTTGAAGGTAAAGGTTTCAAGATTGAATGTGGGCCATGGATGTAGATAAGATCAGGCGATGGTTGCATATTCTCTGAATGAAACCCATAGTTAAGAAAAAATTCAGTGATCACACGAATGCTTCATTCACGTGATCTCTTGATCAGACCTAGATTAAGTAAAATGTTCTGCGGCTTGTTGAGTATCTTTAGTTGCATGTTCACCAGATGACTTAGGGTTAGGGGCTTGCCGTAGTTAAATATAAAGGCAGTACAAGTCAAGGTTGATCTAATGGTGGTTTTGATGCTGCTAAAGAAAGATGTGGGATTGGTTAGTCAACGCATGTTTGCATGAGCCGTTTGATGGAAAGACTAATAAGATAGTGGGTCCAACACCAGGTGTTTCTGAGATGCTCACTTCTAATTGCATGTTGAGAGATGATGATGTGGTTGGGTAATTTTAAAAGGTTTTGTTGATTGTTTTCATATTCTATAAACTACCTAGTATGCTAGGAAAGGGTAGAGATCAATGGTCGTGTTTTAAACTTGTCTGATTGACTATTGCCACCAAATATTTGAAATATTTAAGGGTTTTGTATGAGTGAAGGATTGTTTATTTAATGCTTGGGCAACCGATCTACCTGATTTGATCTTGTCCACTATTACAGTATGGTTCAGAAGTGATGCTTAACAAAGGAGGATGTGCATGCCGTGGAAAAATGGGTGAAATAGTCACTCAATTTATTATGCAGATGAAGTAAATAGGGAGATAAAATGATGAGATTTTTATTTTCTTGTGTACCAGTTAGGATTTTAGCCATAAATAAAGATCAATTTGAAATTGATTGCTCTGGATTGCTTGGCATGTCATTTTGCAGTAAATTTATTGATTATCTAGTTGGTGTGGTTGTTGAAACCCTAGTTCTATCCTAGCTATCAGAAGCTTGTTGCATCCTTTCTTGAGGATTCCAAGATAGCTAGTGACTATATATAGTAGATAATTGCATTTTTCAAAGGATGGTGAATTTGGTAACTGAATAGAGAGAGCTTGGAGTTAGTGTTTGGTTCTATTTTTTTGTCATTTTTAATGTATTAATACTAAATTTTTTAATGAGAATACACATGAATTCCAATCTCAAATTTGTGAATGTCTTCTTATTTTGATCTTGAATTCTTATATGTTAATGTTGCAAAGCAGGTTAATGTATGGTTTACAAAGTAAATTGTGAAATTATCTTTGAGTTCCTTCCAAAGTCAGGATTAAATCCTTACAGATAGTTTCACAGAATTCATGGTTTAGTGAGAATCTGATGTCCAAGTGTGAGAGTGAAAGGAGTAATAGGCAGAGCACTTATTATAGATTTGAGTGTGTTTGAGTTAGGTTTTTTGTTGAGGTATATTGTATTTGACTCTTTTCCCTATGATAAGACACTGGTCTATTCTCAGGAAGAAGTTCTTCATCATCAACCAATTTATAAATGATAAAATCTTTAAATCAATCTGTCAAGGACATTAATGCTTAATATTTGTTGATTCCTTTAAGAAGTGAATGAAAGGTATACCCACCTGAGCATTAAAGCTCAAAGTGTGGGAGGATCATTCTCTTGATCCTTGTTAATTGATCCTTTTTCTTGTCAGATTTAGAGTGGTGATAGAGTCAGTGGCATTTGTTTGTCAATCATATTGTAAATTTGCAAGTAGAAAGAAAAGGAACTATTATACACTAAGTTTGCACCCTTGTTTCAATCTCTCGTAGTCTTGATAACCTAGTATAACATGGGAATAATCTCAAGGTTGTGGGACCTATGCTAACTGAGATGAGACCTCCAGGTTCTAGGCTGGTTCCTCTTGGATAATCACCTTAATTTGCTACTTGACATGAAAAGTAAATCTTTGAAGGAAAGGGATAGGAGTACTTGAAAGTAAAAAATGCTTGAAAGAAAACTACCTACTAGGTGATACACCGAAATGAAGGGTTTGAATCTTAGTATAGAGGATGAAATTAATGAACAACTTAGGTCTAGGAGATCACAACTCACTAAATAGGCCTGCATAAATATTTCATAGAAGGGTCTGTAATAGAAAGAGACTATTCAGGGAAAGAGAGAAACCTTCACAAACAATAGCATTCCTAAGTGTTTAGACACAATCTACAACTCGCAGACAAACATTCACCTCTGCAACTTGGTATAGGAATGAGACAAGATTGCTAGGGGGTTGTAGTATACCCAAAAAAGCATTCACATCAAATCACCCACAATAATTCACAACAATTGCAAAAAGAGAGAGGGATCAAGAACCCTAAGGTATCATTCAAAATATACATATACTTCAACTCAATAAGAGGTAATTCAGACAAGGAAGCATAGGGACATGAAGAATTGTCACAAAATACCTCTGCAATATTTGAATTATCAATGAAAGATTTACAACTGTATAAGCTAGAGGGTAGAAATGATACCACAGATGACCCTTAAGAAAAGTGAAATTCTTTTACAATTGTCCAACTCTGAGCTCTAAAGCTCCAAAAATTAACTATATATACATCTCTTCTAAGCAAGTAGGAGCAAAACCTAACTAGGGTTACATATATTTTACTAGAATAATAACTAACCCTAAGTCAATCAAGTTTGATCATAAATGTATCTTTGCAACATCATGGCCAATTAGATATTTTGTTTACGTGCCCATCCCTGTACTACATTTGCCTGTAGACAAGCAACCTAGATTCATCTACTTCACTGCAAGAAACTCGATGTCATGGTACCTCAAGAAGCAGGAATTGACTAAAGACGGCTTGCCTAGACCTCTTCATCATCCTCCCAACCACAAATGTCTGGAAGAAATAACTTCAAGCTACCGTGTTGTTTTATATGGCTTTTGTGAGAAACAATGGTGAAACTCTTCTCCGAAATATTTGAATTTAAATAACAACGGTTAGCAGGTCATTTTTAAAACACAGCCGTTGATATCTTTTATCTCCCGATAGTCAAACAGCTTAGATTATCCTGACAATAGTTATAAAACCCTTTGAAAATTCTTTGGCCCACCTCAGCACACTAGCATTGGACCCACTAATAGGACCTAAACACTTGGCAGATCGAATGGTGGGCGCATGATCACATGGCTCTAACACAACGCATGAGATCATGTGCCAACCATTGGATTAAGAGTTATGCAGTTCTCTGGGTTCACTCTGATGGAATTCCAAATCATTACCTTTAGCCAATGAAAAGCCTCCACATAGGATGACGTGGTAGTGGACCCACTAAACAAATGAAGCGTTGCACAATTGGAAGATCCAACGGTTGTCGCAAGATCACAAGCCTCTGATAGACCCTTCGTGAGCTTACAACGACCATTGATTTTGCTGGACTAGGACCCCACAAATCTAAGACCACCAAATCATTAAGTGACCACGTGACCAAAGGAGACGTTAACTGCTCACTGAGTTGCTAGCCGTTTAGTGGTCACCATGAAACATTAAGCGACTGAGAGAATCACTACAGTCGCCGAATCACCGAATGGAAAAGGTAACCGCCAGAGAACAAAAGGAATTAGCGACTAGCCAATAGGATAAAAGCATACATGGGTATTGGGGAGTTTAAGTGACCGATAAAGTAACAAAGAATTAAAACATGGCTTAGGGTTTTTGAGGGTTTGGCCTATAACGTCTAGTTTTAAAATTTTTTAGAGGACGTTTCACCTAGCCAGGGACCTAAAAATAGTTGCAGAGACTAGAGGGAAGTAGATAAAGCCCATGAAATTTTTGGAGCTTCTCATAGGACTAAGGAGATGAAGGTCTGACATAAAAACCAAGGCCAAATTTGAATGGAAGGAAAAATAGGGCAACATTTTGGCGCTTTCTGCTGGATGTCAGCCTACTATACATAGAAAACCAGTGGCCTTAAAGTAGTCCATTGGGCATGGGGTCATTTCAGGAACACAAAACTTTGATAGAGAGACAAAACTAGGACCAAAGAGACAAAATTGTGCATAGGCACTTCTTGAAAAGCAAGGAACTAACCTAGAAAATAGGGAAAGAAAGTAGGGGAAATATTTACAGAGATTTACAAGGAAGGACTAACCTCAAAATAGGGCTTCAAGTGGAAACCATTGACTGAGATTGGCAAGGAAACTCCTTGAAGATTTGATAGCTGGAAAGCATTGGATCCCTTACATTCCGTGATAACAAATGGTCCACCCCAGAATGAATCAAATTTTGTATGTCTACCAGGCTTGGATCTGAATTCATCCCACTTGAGGACTACATCCCCAACCTTGAAATTCCTTTCTTTAGCTCTCTTATCAAAACTTCTCTTTGTTTGAATCTGATGGAATTCCGTGTCCTTCATGGACCTATCTCTGATTTCCTCTAACTCCATCAACTGAGCATATCTGATCTACGAGGGATCTCCTTCTTCAAATAGAGCATATTGAGTGGCCAAGTCCAGAGCTGGTAATTCAATTGAAATGGACAACTTAGCCTCTCTGCCATACACTAGCACATAAGGAGAATTTCAAATGATCTTCTTTGGGGTAATTCTGTCTAACCACAAGGTAGACTTCAGTTTGGTATGCCAATCCCTTTGCTTGTCTTGCAGAGTCTTCTTGATTATCCTAATCAAGTTCTTATTTGTTGATTCAGCTAAGCCATTGCCTTGAGGGTAATAATTTGAATTGGTATTCAGATAAATACCATTCTTGATTGCCCACTCTGAGACTTTGAGGCCTGTGAATGCTAGTGCATTATCTAAAATTATGGAGTATGGAGTGCCAAATCTATGAATTATGTCATCATAAAAACTCAAGACAACACTCATTTTCTTCCTTTAAAGCAATTGCTTCTGTCCATCTAGTGAAGTAATCAGTTGCTGTGATTATCCATTTATGGCCTGCACTAGATGGAGGATTGATCATTCCAATGAAATCTATGCCCCACTTCATGAATTGTTGCTCTGTTCTGACTGGCTGTAGGGGCAAGGCTGCAAGCCTTTCTTTTCCTGCAAACATGGCACACTTGATGCATTTCCTCACATAATCATGACTATCCTTGAAGATAGATGGCCAATAGTATCTAGCCCTCCTGATTTTAAAATCAGTAGTCCTAGGAGAAAAGTGACCTCCAGAAGGTCCATCATGAAACTCAAATAGAACATCAGCTATCTTTTCTGAATCAATGCATCTCAAAAGGACACCATTGTGATCCTTTCCGAAAAGAACTTCATCTATCAGCACAAAAGGAATAGATTGCAATCTATAATACCTCCTTTTTGCTGAATCCAAACCTGCAAGACATTGTCCTGTCTTCAAGTAATTGATCATATTAGGCAACCAACTTGTTGCCTTGGCTTGTTCTTCTATAGAATTCACCACCAGAGATACATCTATTTGCTCTAATTTCTTTGAACTTTCATCCCCTACCAAATGTTCACAAAGACCTCCTCCTCTAACCAGCTTGGTGGTTTGGATATCAATGTCATATTCCATCACCTTGGTGATCCAACCAGCTCTTTTCTCATTAAGGTCCTTGGAAAGAAAAAATTATTTGACACTTGGATGAGTAACCTTCAAGTGTACCTTGCTATGGGTCAATAAATATCTAAAATTTTTGAGGCTCTTCACATAGTAAGTACACGTTTCTCTACAAAAGAGTATCTCTGTTCATACTCCTCTAAACCTTTGCTAAAGAAAGCAATAGGCTTCTCCAATCCATCTAAATTTTCTTGGGTCAACATTGCAGATATAGCATCATGACCCCCATAAGCATAAAGGATAAAATCCTTACTGAAATTTGGGTTTAACAGGGTAGGAGCTTTTGTTAAGGCCTCTTTGATAGCTTGGAAATTAGCTTTCCCTTCCTTAGTCCAGCTAAAAGTGGAACTCTTCTTCAACATGGCTGTCAATGGCTTTAGTAAATCTGGAATGTTAGGCAGGAAACACCTAAAAAAATTAATCTTTCCTATGGAAGATTGGAGACTTTTCTTATGATGTGGCAATGGTAGCTCTAAGATGGTTATAATTCTCTCAGGATCTACTATGATCCCTTCTTTGGATACTACTGTTATACACTAAGTTTGCACCCTTGTTTCAAGCTCTCATAGTCTTGATAACCTAGTATAACATGGGAATCATCTCCAGGTTGTGGGACCTATGCTAATTGAGATGAGACCTCCAGGTTCTAGGCTGGTTCCTCTTGGATAATCACCTTAATTTGCTTCTTGACATGAAAAGTAAATCTTTTGAGGGAAAGGGATAGAAGGAATGCTTGAAAGGGAAATGACTGAAAGCAAACTACCTACTAGGTGATGCACTGAAATGATGGTATGAATTGTAGCATAAAAGATGGATTCAATGAATAAAATTAAGTCTAGGAGATCACAACTCACTGAATAGGCTTGCATAAGTATTTCATAGAAGGGTCTGCAAATAAAAGAGGGTATTCAGGGAAAGAGAGAGATTCTTTCACAAACAATAACACTCCTAGGATCGGACAACAATCTATGACCTGCAAACAAACATTCACCTCTGCAACTAGTTATAGGAATGAGACAAGATTGTTAAGGGGTTGTAGTATACCCACAAAAGCATTCACATCAAATCATCCACAATGATACACAAAATTGCAGAAAGAAAGAGGGATAGAGAAACCTAAGATATCATTGACAAACATATAAATACTAAATTCATTAAGAGATAATTCAAACAAGAAGCATAGGGACATGAAGAATATCACAAAATACCTCACAATATCTGAATAATCAATGGGAGGTTACAGAATGTAGAAAACTAGAGGACAGGAAAAATGTCATAGATAGCCTTCTAAGAAAAGAGCCTTTTCTTCTTTACAAAATGTGAATTCTTTGAGCTCTAAGGCTCCAAAAATTAATTATATACATCTCCCTTTGGCACACAGGCCGGAGTCAAAACCTAACTAGGGTTACATGGTTTTACAATACAATAATCAAACCCTAAAGGTACACTGATTACCATCATCAAATCTCTGAGAACAGCTGGTGATCAAATCATATATTTCTTTGCATGTTGATCCTGGTACTGAGCCCTCCTGCACACACATCAACCTTGATCCATCTACCCACCTACAACTCCACTAAGCCATGAAGGCTTCAAATCTGATCCTTACAGATATCTAAGTTTAAATTGTACAACCGACAAAAGGTGGCACCAACCTTTAGATGTTTCCTCAGAGCAGGAACATGACATGATACCCTACAAAATCTATGGCACCGACTATCAGATCATCTTCATCAACCCCTCAACCTTCATTGTCCTAAGAAATTCAATTCTGAGCTACCCATCTGTCATAATCGATTTCTGAATCAAAAACCTAGCCAAAAACCCTACAGAGAAGTATTTAAATTTGAATAATAATGGCTACCGGGTCATTTTAAAAATGTAGCCATCGATGTGAAATCTTCCCAATAGATGAATGGCATGATACACTGAGAAAAAAACCTCAAAAACCCCTCTGACAAGTCAAAGCCACCGTGGAAGTCAATAGCCAATCAGAAGTGAGAAAATTAGCATCTCTAACAAAAATAGACCCATGAGCCTGACAACACCATCGAACGACAGTCGCTATACCACGATTCTTAAAGATCAAGCATCTTGGATCTGCAGTATAACGACAAGCATGAGATCCATCTGTGCTTTAAACCCTTTAGAAACCCCCGACCCTAGGGGCTCACCAACATTAGCCATGTTGCATTCATTTATTCATTCTGACCGCTTCATCAGCAAACACCTCGGCAGACCTCTGACAACAGACCCACTGCAAACCAGATTCCAATCTAACGATAGACGCATGATCGCATGGCCACCAAATATTCCTCATGATTATGCAACCATTCGTTGATCCTTTTGGAGCTAGGACCCTACTGACACATAGGTCCACATGCAAATCCTCATCATCACTCGACAACCAATCAGAACATGGAAAATCAACACACTTGGCAACACGGTCCCACATATTCTCCCTTACCTCGACCAATCAAGAGATGGCATGGCACCCTGATCTAGCATTGGATCCACCTGACTGAAGCTAAAAACTTGGCAAATTCAATGGTCAGTCACATGATTGCATACCCTCAAAAGATTTCTTGCGATCACGTGAGCACCGTAGGATCTTAAGGAATGACAGATCACCGAGCCCCGCTCTGACAAGCTTTACAAATCATCACCAACTGACCAATCAAAAGTTGCCAAATAAAATATGTGGCACCAGACCCACTGACAACCTACAATGCTAAATGAAAAAGGAAGATCGATGGCTATCACCAGACTGTGATCTTTAAAGTGTTTGCATCTTTGCCCAAAAAAATGGCGATGACTGTCAGATCTTGCCTAGACTTAACCTCACATACTAAGACCCCCAAACATTTAGCGACTACGTGACCAAAGGAAGCATTAACCGCTCACTGAGTCGCTAACCACTGAGACTTAATTGCCAAATATTACATGACTAAGAGAACTACTGTAGTCGCCAGTTCACCAAAAGGAAAAGTAACTGCTAGAGAACTTAGAGAACTGGCGACCAAAGAAAAATAAAGTGCACGTGCTGAAAGGGGATTTTAAGTGGCCGATAAAGAAACGATGGATTAGAACCGGCCACAGGGACTTTTCTCCTAATGGCTAGATTTTCAAATTTTTTACCTGTAGAGCAGAGGATTAAAAGGATTGCAGAGGCCAGAGGGTTTGTGATGAAGCCATGAAATTTTTAGGGATGCTTGGTAGGGTTAAAATAGGGACCTAGGGATAGATTTAGCCAAATTTGTATATGACAAGAAAATTTGGGTAATATTTTGGTGATTTTTGCTGGATGTCAGCCTGCTAGACATTGATCAGTGACCTTAAAGTAATCCATTGGGCATGGGGTCATTTACGGAACACAAAACTCTTGACAGAGAAACTTGGAACAAACCTGTGCTCGAGCACTTCTTGGAAAGCAGGAAACTAACCTAGAAAACTGGAAGTAGGAAAACTAACCTACTCTAAACTAACCAGTTATAAAAACTTGGTCAAACAAAACCATTCACCGGTATTGAAAAATAACTTCCTTTCCTTATTAGGATATCTTGCATTGGACACATGAGGATAGCTAAAAAGATATGAGGCACACAAAAATTTGTCAAATAATTATTAACTGCCTCTGCAAAAATAGGATCAAGTTTACTCACCTCAAATTGATCATATAGAGATGTCTCAGTAAACTTTTTCTGGGCCAAATATCTGATAGGGAAGCCTCTCAAAAGTCTGAAGGTAGGACTTTCCTTGATAGCTTCTTTTTTATCTTCCTGGTTGCCCTTTATTATGGATAGCCATGTCAACTCATCCTCTGTAGATAGGGGACTGTCATCTTCCTCTTTTAAACAAGCCAAGAGCTCATCAAAGTTGTCAATATCCTGAAGATCCCCAGGAATGACTGTCTCTACCCCTTGCTCATGTAGTAGCTCCTCAGAAAGAGAGCAATCCAAAACTAGGCATCCTTCTATAGGCATACAACTTTGAGCCTCCACTCCAAGGAATAAGGACTCATCACTCAATTTTTCACAAAAGACCTCTATGATATTGGAAAAATCATATTCTTTAAGGCTTTTGTCTATGTTCTTTTCTTGGAAGAGCTCTTCCATAACTTTATCATCCTGCTCAACAAAACTAGGCAGCTCATCCAACAAGGACATGGTATCCTCCTTTGTATCAACCTCCTATTGATTATGAACCTTTTGTTCTTATTGACCTTTAGCCATAGGTAATGGCATGGTTTCCTCTTCATCATCAACAAAGAGGGGGAGCTCATTCAATAAATCAACTAAGAGTTCAAGCTGGCCATCAAACTCCACTTCCTCACCTTGTTGTCCCACTTCACCACAATCATCACTCTGCACTGATACCTTATATTTCTTCTCCTCCTCATCACATGAAAGCTCATTTTTCATAGGTCCTTGCTTAGACACTAGACTAGTATCCTTGAAAAGATCTCGCATCTAACAGCTAGGAGGCAAAGTCCATTGGGGTATCCACAACACTTCATCATCAGGAAGGAAACTTGAGATTTGAATCATGAGAGTCTCTAGTCTGGTTACTCATTGCACCTCATCCTTAAGGGGATGTGTTTGAGAAACCACTGTCTCTTGTTGTAGCACTTCAGACCTTTCTTCATCAGGAAGCTCATAGTTCAAGAGAACAAGTGGAAAATCTATAGCCTCTTTCCCAAAAAATGGGTTCAGGTGACTGCCAACTGCTTTGATGCTCTGTGTTGGGAATGTCCTCTTGACTGGATTATATGGATGAAAAGGCCTTTCTACCAAATTCTACCTTTTTCTTTGATGTTTTTCTTGATATTGTGGCCTATCCTCCTGATATAGTTGCTCCTGAACTTGCCACTGCTGGTTAGGATTTTGATCCTCTCATTGATAAGGTAATCTAACCTCTTGATTCTTCCCTTTTATAGTGATCAACTCTTTGGTTAGAGCTTGCAACAGGCTCATCATCTCTTTGTTTGTTGCTTTTTGATCACCTCTCACCTTGAGTAGCTCTTGAGGAAGGTCAACTATGAACTTCCCATAGCCAGTACTAGCCTAAGGTTCTATTAATGTAGGTATGGGAGTAAATGGGGGCATTTGCAGAGGTATAGTGGGCTGAAGATTGGGAGAGATATGCATGGGTGGCCTTGGGGTTATCACACCAACCTGGATTAAACAAGTTTCTGCCTTTACAACTAAATCAAAAGCTTAAGGTAATGAAGTACCTCCTAAGGATTGAATCATGACAGATATATCACTAGTTAGGCTTCTCAAAAAATAAAGGAAAGCATAATCTGCTGAAGGCCTTATATTAATTGGAATCCTATTCCATGTCTTGAGAAATCTGCCATTAAAATCAGTCATCTGCTCTCCAAGATCTCTCTTTATAATTTGGAGTTGTTCTACTAGAGACAAGGAATCTAAATCATCCTCAAAGTATTTGATAAGGAGATCTCCAAGTCTATCCCATGAAGTAATAGAGCCAATTGCCAGAGTCCTAAACCATTCAAGAGATTTCCCTTTGAGAGAGGCTGCTAATAGCTTCATAGCCACATCTTCTTGAGTTATGTTGTGAATGCTGCAAATAGTGGTCACATCTCTTATGTGCTCAAAGGAAGTAGTTTGCCCTTCACTTGTGAAGTTAGGTACACTTTTTAGTGCTGCCAAGGGCACATCATGGTTTTGGGCAAAATTTAACGGGCTACCCTGATTAAAGGGTGCAAATGCAAATTGTCTTGCCATAAGAAGGGTCTATATCCTTCATAAGCTTTATCAGAAATTAGGTCATCATCTCTTAACACTAATGGAGTCGCCAGATATACTTGATAAAACAACTTCTAAAAGTCTATATTATGCAATTTGTATATTAGAGATAGCATAACTTTCAAACAATGAACTTCTATTGTAGTCCCACTGGGCGTGCCAGAATTGTTATACACTAAGTTTGCACCCTTGTTTCAAGCTCTCATAGTCTTGATAACCTAGTATAACATGAGAATCATCTCCAGGTTGTGGGACCTATGCTAACTACGATGAGACCTCCAGGTTCTAGGCTGGTTCCTCTTAGATAATCACCTTAATTTGCTTCTTGACATGAAAATTAAATCTTTTGATGGAAAGGGATAGAAGGAATGCTTGAAAGGGAAATGACTGAAAGCAAACTACCTACTAGGTGATGCACTGAAATGATGGTATGAATTGCAACATAAAAGATAGATTCAATGAATAAACTTAATTCTAGGAGATCACAACTCACTGAATAGGCTTGCATAAGTATTTCATAGAAGGGTCTACAAATAAAAGAGGGTATTCAGGGAAAGAGAGAGATTCTTTCACAAACAATAACACTCCTAGGATTATACAACAATTTATGACCTACAAAAAAACATTCACCTCTGTAACTAGGTATAGGAATGAGACAAGATTGTTAAGGGGTTGTAGTATACCCACAAAAGCATTCACATCAAATCATCCACAATGATACACAAAATTACAGAAAGAAAGAGGGATCAAGAACCCTAAGATATCATTGAGAAACATATAAATACTAAATTCATTAAGAGATAATTCAAACAAGAAGCATAGGGACATGAATAATATCACAAAATACCTCACAATATCTGAATAATCAATGGGAGGTTACATAATGTAGAAAACTAGAGGACAGGAAAAATGTCACAAATAGCCTTCTAAGAAAAGAGCCTTTTCTTCTTTACAAAATGTGAACTCTTTGAGCTCTAAGGCTCCAAAAATTAATTATATACATCTCCCTTTGGCACACAGGTTGGAGTCAAAACCTAACTAGGGTTACATGGTTTTACAATACAATAATCAAACCCTAAAGGTACATTGATTACCATCATCAAATCTCTGAGAACAGCTAGTGATCAAATCATATCTTTCTTTGCATGTTGATCCTGGTACTGAGCCCTCTTACAGACACATCAACCTTGATCCATCTACCCACCTGCAACTCCACTAAGCCATGAAGGCTTCAAATCTGATCCATACAAATGTCTGAGTTTAAATTGTACAACCAAAAAAAGCTGGCGCCAACCTTTAAATGTTTCCTTAGTGCAGGAACATGGTACGGTAGCCTACAAAATCTATGGCGCTGACTATCAGATCATCTTCATCAACCCCTCAACCTTCATTGTCCTAAGAAATTCAATTTTGAGCTACCCATCTATCGCAATCAACCACTGAATCAAAACCCTAGCAAAAAACCCTACAGAGAAGTATTTAAATTTGAATAATAATGACTACCGGGTCATTTTTAAAATGTAGCCATCGATGTGAAATCTTCCTGGTAGATGAATGGCCATGATATGCTGAGAAAACAACCTCAAAAACCCCTCTGACAAGTCAAAGCCACCGTGGAAGTCAACAGCCAATTGAAAGCAAGAAAATCAACATCTCTGACAAACACGGACCCACGACCCTAACAACACCATCGAACGGCTGTCGCTATACCGCGATGCTTAAAGATCAGGCATCTTGGATCTACGGTATAATGACAGCTGTGAGATCTGTCTACACTTTAAACCCTTTAGAAACCCCTGACCCCATGGGCCCACTGACATCAACCATGTTGCATTCATTCATTCATTTTGACCACTTCATCAAGAAACACCTTGGCGGACCTCTGACAATGGACCCACTGCAAACCAAATTCCAATCTAACGACAGACACATGATCACATGGCTGCTAAATATTTCTCGTGATCATGTGACCAGCCATTGATCCTTTCAGAACTGGGACCCTACTGACACACGGGTCCACCTGCAAATCCTCATCATCACTCGAAAACCAATCAGAACATGGCAAATCAACACACTTGGCATCACGGTCCCACATATTCTCCCTTACTTTGACCAATCAAGAGATGGCATGGCACCCTGATCTGGAATTGGACCCACCTGATTGAAGCTGAACGCTTGGAAAAATTGACGGTCGGTCACATGATCACATACCCTCAAAAGATTCCTTGTGATCATGCAACCACCGTAGGATCTTAAGGAATGATAGATCACCAGGCCCCACTCTGACAAGCTTTATAAATCATCACCAACTGACCAATCGGAAGCTGCGAAATAGAATACATGTCACCGGACCCACTGACAACCTACAACACTAAATGAAAAAGGAAGGTCGATAGCTGTCACCAGACCATGATCTTTAAAGTGTTCGCATCTTCGCCCAATGAAATGGTGATGACTGTTAGATCTTGCCAAGACTTAACCTCACATATTGAGACCACCAAACATTTAGCGACTACGTGACCAAAGGAAGCATTAACTGCTCACTGAGTTGCTAACCACTGAAACTTAACTGCCAAATATTACACGAATAAGAGGACTGTTGTAGTCGCCAGTTCATCGAAAGGAAAAGTAATCGCCGGAGAACTTAGAGAACTGGCGACCAAAGAAAAATAAAGTGCATGTGCTGAAAGGGGATTTTAAGTGGTCGATAAATTAATGACGTATTAGAACCGGCCAAAGGGACTTTTTGCCTAACGGCTAGATTTTCAAATTTTTTACCTGCAGACCAGAGGATTAAAAGGATTGCAGAGGCCAGAGGGTTTGCAATGAAGCCATGAAATTTTTAGGGATGCTTGGCAAGGTGAAAATAGGGACCTGGGGATAGATTTAGCCAAATTTGTATAAGATAGGAAAATTTGGGTAACAACTTCATATCCTAACAATTTTCCTTCATGGACTACAAACACACACTTCTTGGGATTAAGAGATATCCCAAATTCTCTACACCTTTCAAAAATCTTCCTCAAATGTTTGATGTGATCTACTGCATGCTTTGAATAGATAGTTATGTCATCCAAGTAGACCAACACAAACTTGTACATGAGGCTTTTAAAGGCCATATCCATTTCCTTTTGAAATGTAGCACCTGCATTTGAAAAACCAAAGGGCATCTTCTGATAGGCCATGGTTCCCCACTTGGTTGTAAAATCAGTCTTGTATTGATCCTCTTCATTTACTAAGATCTAATTGTATCCTAAATAGCCATCCAATAATGAAAACCTCTCAGATCCACAGACATATTGTAAGATTTGTTCCATAGAGGGTAATGGATGGCGGTCTTTAAGAGAGGCCCTGTTAAGATCTCTGAAGTCAACACATAACCTCAACTCCCCATTCTTCTTCCTGATAGGAACAAGATTGGAAACCCAACTAGTATGCTTGATGGGGTAGATGATACCACTTTCTATCAATTTGAGCACTTCTTTATGCATAAGTGGCTCAAGCTTGGGATTAACAGGCCTTTGTTTTTGCCTCACTGGTTTGGCATTTGGTTCTAATTCAATAGTGTTCTGAGCAAGAGCAGGATTAAAACCTTTGAGGTCCTCATATTGCCATGTAAACAAATCATTGAATTCTTTGAATAACTGAGTGTAAGCTTGCTTCTCCAATTTAGTGTTTACCTTCCTAAATTGTAAGCTCTTACCTGGCTCCAACTCTAATTCAACACAATGTTCTTGTTGGACTACCAGGCCAACTTTTCTTCTCTTAACTTCATCATCCTTGTTGAAGATAGTCTCTAAGGTGACAAGACCTCTAGGCATCTTGTTGGACTTAAGTTGAATCACTTGATCATCATACTTCTGTGATAACCTATCTTGATTATGTTCTGAAAAAACATCTTCTTCAAACAAGAATTGTAGAATTTGTTCATCATTGTCAAACACCTGCCAATTGACATCATTATTAGGAATAGAGGGTCTAACAATCAATTTGATATGCTGTTGATCTATTTCTTTTGAAATGCCATTTGGAATATCATACTGAGATTCAACAATAGCTAACCTATCTACATTTTGATTTAGTTTCCTAAGGATAGCAACAATATTGAAAGCACATAAATCTTCAATTGCATCCCAAACTCTATGTTTGTATGCTTTCAAAGTGTCATTCTTGGTTGCATTTATCCCTCTTACTTGGCTGACAACTAACTCACTGTCACCATAAACTTTTAAGGCCTTAAGCCCTCTTTTTCTAGCCCACTCTAGTCCATTCACAAGGCTTTCATACTCTGCAGTGTTGCTAGTGCAGGAGAAACTAAATCTAAAGGCAGTATAGTACCTTTCTCCTTTTGGGGACACTAACATAGCACGACCACTAGAACCATGTCTAATTCTAGCTCCATCAAAGAAAATTTTCCAAACTTGATTGCTCTAATCCTCTGAATTAGTGTCTTCGTTGAGAAGGCTTGGCTCTATGGATCCACTTTCTTGTATCAAATAAGTTCCCAAACCAAAATCCCAAACAAGATTTTCTTGGGCCTTTGAAGCTCTTTCATCTAGAAAAATATCAGGGATACTTTCTATCTTTGTGTTTTCTTCACTAATGGTTTGGAAGTCATTGTTATCAAATATAGGGCAGTTTACATTGATGGCATTGGATACATATGGCTCTATATGGTGTGCTGCCAATAGTTCTGATTTAATGGTGACCTTGGTACCATATCTTGTATGAAAAAGCATGTGAGACCAATTAAATGATAGGTAACCTCCTATCTTAGCCGTAAACTCCCTTGAAAGGCATATAACAAATAATGCAGGAAGATCTATGATGTATATATCAAGGAGGATGGAGAAATTAGGACTAGCATGAAGGATTAGGCTAGTATCCTTGGCCACACCTATAGTATTGACTGAGGATCCATCAAGTTGTGTAACCTTCTTTTGGAAGGGTTCATATTTTAGTCCTAATTGGTCAGCTACTTTCTTGGGCATTACAGTGCTAGTAGCTCCACTATCTACCATACAATTATGTACTAAAGATTTTCCAATGATTAAAGATACATAAAAGGGAGGTGGTTTTGAATTCCTACCTTGCATGATATTGGCCTTGGGGTTGCTACTTGGAGCCTCCTTTTCTTGATTAGTGTTAACCAATACTGGCTTTGTAGCTTCTTTTGCAGGTTGAGGAGTTGCTACTTCAGTTATGGCCTTCTTCAAGATTTCAGACTGCCCTAGGATAGCCAAAGAGTCCCACATGGACATGGTAACATTCACCTTTTTCATGTTGTCTACAATATTGAAAGGTGTCACAGTGTGCACCTTTTGTTGTGCTTTCACTATGATGGGCTCCATCTTTTTTGGAATTTGGCCTTCTTTGCCTATGATGACAAGAACCTCCTTAGGTGTGATGGGATTAGCTTGCTGCAGTGGTTCTGCAGATGTAGTGGCTTTGGCATTGGAATCTGCTCTCTCCATGTCTTGAGCTCTCCTTTTTGCTCTTGTATAGGCAACAAAAGAAACTTCATCATTGACTCCATTGAAGTCTGACTACTCCCAATTGAAAAGAGCAGTCTCATTTTCTTGTGGTTCTTGCTGAGGAACTGATCCACTAGATGAAACCTGTGATTGAGCTCGTGAGGCATTTTGAACCATTAGAGCTTGGTTCATCCATCCATTTGAACATGTATCCTGATTGTGAGGTTGATTACAAGGAAAACACCATTCATTATCCATAGCCACATTGTTTTGACTAGGAACCATATCCCTCACTAGATTTGCTGAATTGAGAGGTGCAGGGTTATATGGTTGAAATGGTCTTTGATTGAAATTTTGCCTTTGTCCTTGATAACCTCCTTGGTATGGTGGCCTATTTTGTTGATAAGGCTGCTCTTGATTCTGGTATTTTTGATTAGGACCTTGGCCTTGTGGTTGAAAGGGTGGTCTGATTCCTTGACCTTATTTCTTTAGATTTGTGACCTCCTTAGTCCAGGTCTGCAACAAATTTGTCATCTCTTGCTGACTGCTCTATTGGCTATTCTTTATTTCTTATAGCTCTTGAGAGAAACTTGTTCTTATCTCTTGACCACTAGTACTGGCCTGAGGTGCTAGTATGGTGGGAATAGGGGTAGATGGAGGTACTTGTGCAAGTGCAATGGGTTGAAGGCTAGGAAAAATGGGCATTGGTGGCCTTCTAGCTATCATGCCTGCTTGGATTAAACAATTTTCAGCCCTGACAACTATGTCAAAAGCTTGGGGGAGAGAAGTACCACCCATAGATTGGATCATGACAGAAATTTGACCATTGAAGCGTTGCAAGTAATATAGACAAGCATGGTCAGTTGATGGTCTCACAGAAATTGGAATTCTATTCCATGTTTTGAGGAATCTACTATTGTAATCTATCATTTGTTCTTGAGGGTCTCTCTTAATGGTCGTTAACTGCTCAACTAGAGACAAGTTATCTGATTTATCCTCAAAATGCTTACTCAATGCATCTCCTAACTCATTCCATGAAGTAATAGAACCAATAGTTAGAGTTCTAAACCATTCAAGAGCCTTACCTTTTAGAGAGGCTACTAATAATTTGGTGGCTACATCTTCTTGAGTAATATTGTGTATGCTGCAGATGGTGGTCACATCTCTTATGTGTTCAAAAGTAGTTGTCTGCCCTTCACCTGTGAAGTCAGGTACACTCTTAAGTGCCACCAAGGGTATGTCATGATGTTGAGCAAATACCAAGGGACTTCCTTGGTTGAATGGTGCAAAAGAAAACTATCTTGCCATTGTAGGAGCTATGATTTGAAGATTAACAACTATGTGAGTTGTATTTGCTACTGGATTTGAATCCTCCTCTAGATCTCTGGTTAGAGATCTCCTTCTTATTTTGGAATAAAAGGGCAAAGGTCTCCTTTCTGAAGTATCAGGTGGTGTAGATTGGACTCTCCTTGCAGGGGATGTTCTTTGAGTTGACCTACCTTTGTAGCCTCTATTCAAGGGCAACTCTGAAAATTCAGTAGGCTTTGAGCTTCTAGTCTCAATCTTTCTCATAAACCTTAAACAAGGTTGGCCTGGATCTTTGAAATTAGTGGAGTCACCGGATATACTTTATAGAACAACCTCTAAAGGTCTATATTATGCAATCTATATATCAGAGATGACATAATCTTCAAACAATAATTTCTTTTGTAGTCCCACCGGGCGTGCCATAATTGTTATACACTAGGTTTTCACCCTTGTTTCAAGCTCTCGTAGTCTTGATAACCTAGTATAACATAGGTCTCATCTCAGTTAGCATAGGTCCCACAACCTGGAGATGATTTCCATGTTATACTAGGTTATCAAGACTATGAGAGCTTGAAACAAGGGTGCAAACTTAGTGTATAAAGGAACCAACAAAATGGCGACTCTGCTAGGGAAGGAGTAAATGAAAGAAAGTTTTAGGAGGGTCATTTCCTTGATTTGTTGGATCATCCTAGACTCTTTGTTGAAAGAATAGAGTCAGATTCAAAGCTTTTAAATCTTCTCACCAAGTGTGGATGGTGACTTAGAATTGTCTGTTTGATCAGTATAGTCCCTTATAAACAATTTTTTAAAATCCTGGTGAAGTTTTGTGTTGATTGGAAGAAGATACAAAAATAAATGCAAAATTTTCCTCTTCAAGGAGGTGGTGACTCTACAAGTAAAAAAACTGATGAAGCTACAAAGAGAGTTCTAGATCTACTCCGCTTCCCAATCAACAAGCTAAGTTTGAATTGCAATACTTCTAGGTATGTTGATTTTCATATGTATAATTTTTATGAAAATCAAGTGTAAGAAATGTATCCCTATCAAGTGTTCAGCACTAGTGTAAAGGGATGAGAGATAGTGGGCAATTCCTTATGGAGAAATACAAGACCTTTTTTTTTGATGGTATTGAAGGTGCCCCTAGTGAGTTTTCTATTAAGGATAGGGAAGGCTTGCCAAGATTTATGGCTGATGGATTAGTTTCAACAAGTGAGCATGTGGATAACCTCATGAATTTATTTGGTGATATAGATGTTGAGTATGAGGATGTGGCCATGAGGTTGTTAGTACAATCTTTGTCACATAGTGCAAGAAATTGGCTCCTATTCCTATTGGAGGATTCAATATCCTCTTGGATAGAGTTGACTGCTTTATTTATAAATTTATTTGATGATAAGCCTAGTCCAGATGTGGCACTCAAAAGATTGTTGGACATCAAAATAGAACAAGGTGAGATTGTCTCATCTTTTAATTGCAAATTTATAAAGGCTATGTTTGATGTTCCAAAAAAATATGAGCCCAGTGAACGGATTTGTATCATGCTCTATAATGGTGCATTCACTGGAAAAGTGAGGTCTACATTGGAGGAAGGGTGGCCTAGGTCACTTTCTCATGCCTTTTTGATGAGTAGAGATTTACAAGATAGTTTAAAATCTGAAGTCCTAGAGGATCTTTTATCTATGGATTCTCCTTGTCATCAAACTGATAGTGACTTTGATTATGATGCTGACTTTGAGGTCAATGCATATGAGGCCAATGATGATGAAAATGAGGTTCAATGTCCATTGAGCAGTGAAAGGATCTCGAAACTCTTGGTTGATTAATTCCAAATGTATGCACCCGATATGGATTTTGATTTGCAGCTCCCCTTTGATGTATCCTTTTATACTGATAATGAGGTAGGTGTCCAAAGTGATGAAGAGTATCTCCATATTTAGCAGAGTTCCCCTCATGTAGCGACTCTACAAAAGAAGAGGTTAAAGGCCATGACAGTGTGTTTTCCTGTCATAAAGATTCCAGTGATGAGAAAGTTTCTTGTTCATATTATTTTCCTTCTTTATCCAAGAATGATAGTGAAAGTGACAGTATTGAGGACCTAGTCTTCAATGATTGTGATAGTAAATTCTTTGATAAAAATATTGATATAGATTAGTTGTCCCTATGTCACAAAAAAGGACCTTTACTAGGTTCATGATCCATTCCATGAAGACATTAGTGAGGAATCAAGTTGCTGAATAGCTGAGGCAATGCATGAAGGTAACTCTAAGGATCCAAGTCCTTCTCAGCCAGGTAATTTTGTAGTAATTCATGATAATCATTATGTTTTATATTTAGATGCATTACTAGATCAGTTTTATGTTTCTAGTCACCAAGAGATGGATGATGTCCCATACTTCTTAGAGTATGAGTATGATAATGATTGTGACTGGAAGAGCATGGGTAGTGATAATTGCAGTTTCATTTTTTAGCCCATGAGTATTCACATATGTTGGTAGCAGAATGGTCATGATATATTTAGATGGTTGGCCACATATGTGGATGAAAATCAGACCTTTGACTTAGGAGGGTTTTGATTTTCCTTTGGTGGCCAGGACCCACCAAGTAAAGTTTTGATCTTGTAAATATTTGTACATATTTTCCTTTTTTGTTGTGTGTTTCGTTTCCTATTTTTCCTGGTTTGTCTTCCAGTTTCTAAGAATGTTCCTTGTAAATTTTTGTCCAATGGGTGGTCTCCTTCCTCTAGAAATTCTAAACACTTGTCATGCTTGCAAGAGGCATGCATCTCCAAACAGAGCCAGTGTTAGGGAATTTTGTTGTCATAGCCAAAATCCAATGAAAATAGTCTATTCCTTGAAAAACCCTAAGGAAATTGGCATGCCCTAGGTGCAACTTGTTTTTATCAGTGAAGAAGATGTGTAAGGTTTTATAGCCTACAAGATTAGCCATAGATAGTTTATGGTGTGTCCAAGCTTCAGCTCAGATCGCATGTGCTCAAATGTAAAAAAAAGGGAGATATAACAGTTTTAAGGTTTAAGAACTAGGGTTTATCCATGCCTAGGGTTTCATAAAATTAGTTTAAGTAAAAAAATGCTAGCTTTGTTCTTTTTCCCCGTTACCTTTTCTAGCCACTTAAGATCCCTTTATGCACATGTTTTATTTCCCAACTCGGGTAGTTATGTTTCTATTCAATGAACTAGCAAGTGAGTGTTTGCATGTTCTACTGATATTGGTGGCTAAGTTATTAACATCTAGCGACCTGGTGAACAGTCTATATTTCCTTCAGTCACTGATTCTCCAAATGATCTGTTCAAGTATGCTAACATTCAAAGATTGAATGAGGACCTTTGATGTTGATCTAGATCGGTGGTTGGTGCATGTTCTCGTAATGAAACCCAAGGTTGAGCAAATATAAAGTGACTATGAGTTTTCTTCAGTCACTTATTCACCAGATGGCCTGGGTTGAGTCAAGGGTTAGCATCAAGTCTGGGTGCGGCAATTAAGTGAAAGACATGGTGACTTGGTGAATAAAGGCTATCTCATGTTCTACAGATGTAATTGGGGTTAAGAGAAGGGTTCTAAGATCTAGCGAATAATTCAATCCCGTGCTCTCATGATTGAGCATGAGTTAAGGTTAAGGAGGCTTGGAGATAGAATCTCGACCAGGATGAAAGATTGATCAATGGCTAGCGCATGTCCGCTGGATAAAACTTAGAGTTAAGAAAGTATTTGGAAATCTAGAAAATGTTTTATTCGCATATTCTCAGGATTAAACCAAGGTCAAGCCAAGTATTCCATGATTATGAGAATGCTTTGGTTGTTGGATCGATAGATAGAGTTGGGTTGAAGGTAAAGGTATCAATATTGAATGTGGGCCATGGATGCAGATAAGATCAGGTGATGGTCACACACTCTCCAGATGAAACCTAGAGTTAAGAAAAAATTCAGCAATCACGCGAATACTTCATTCACGTGATCTCCTTATCAGACCCAGATTAAGTAAAATGTTCCACAACCTAGCGAGTGCCTTCTATCGCATGTTTTCTAGATGACTTAGGGTTAGGGGCTTTCCGTGGTTAAAGATAAAGGCAATACAAGTCAAGGTTGATCTAATGGTGGTCATGATGCTGCTAGAGAAAGATGCAGGATTGGTTATTCATCACGAGTTTACGAAAGTTTTTCGATGGAAAGACTAATAAGATAGTGGGTCTAGAGCCAGGTGTTGCTGAGATGATCACTTCTGATTGGATGTCAAGATATGATGATGTGGTTGGGTAATTTTAAAAGGTTAAGTTAACTGTTGTCATGTTGTATAACTTGTTCGATATCCTACGAAAGGGTAGAGATCAACGGTCATGTTTTAAACTTGTTTGATTGACCATTGCCACCAAAAATTTGAAATATTTAAGTGTTTTCTATGAGTGAAGGATTGGTTATTTAATACTTGGGTGACCGATCTACTTGACTTGATCTTGTCCACTGTCACAGTATGGTTCAGAAGTGATGCTTGACTGTGAAGGATGTCCATGCTGTGGAAAAATGGGTAAAATAGTCACTCAATTTATTATGAAGATGAAGTAAACAAGGAGCTAAAATGTTGAGATTTCTAGTTTCTTGTGTACTAGTCAGGGGTTTGGCCATAAATGAAGATCAATTTGCACCTGATTGCTCCAGATTTCTTGGCACGTCATTTCTGCAATAAATTTCTTGATTATCTGGTTGGTGTGGTTGTTGAAACCCTAGTTTTGTCCTAGCTATCCAAAGCTTGTTGCATCCTTTCTTGAGGATTCCAAGATAGCTAGTGACTATATATAGCAGCTGATTGTATTTTTCAAAAGATGCTAAAATTGGTAACTGAATAGAGAGAGCTTGGAGTTAGTGTTTGGTTCTAGCATTTTGTCATTTTCAATGTATTGATACTTAAATTTTTAATGAGAATACACATGAGTTCCAATCTCAAATTTGTGAATGTCTTCTTGTTTTGATCTTGAATTCTTATATGTTAATATTGCAAAGCAGGTTAATATATGGTTTACAAAGTAAATTATGAAATTATCTTTGAGTTCCTTCCAAAGTCGAGATTAAATCCTTATAGATAGTTTTAGAGAATTCATGGTTTAGTGATAATATGATGTCCAAGTGTGAGAGTGAAAGGAGTAATAGGAAAAGAACTTTTTCTAGATTTGAGTGTGTTTGAGTTAGGTTTTCTATTGAGGTATATTGTATTTGACTCTTTTCCCTAGGATAAGACACTGGTCTATTCTCAGGAAGCAGTTCTTCATCATCGAGCAATTTATATAAAATCTTTAAATCAATGTGTCAAGGACATTAATGCTTAATATTTTTTGATTCCTTTAAGAAGTGAATCAAAGGTATACTCGCCTGAGCATTAAAGCTCAAAGTGTAAGAGGATCATTCTCTTGATCCTTTTTAATTGACCCTTTTTTTTGTCAGATTTGGAGTGGTGATAGAGTCAGTGACATATGTTTGTCAATCATATTGTAAATATGCAAGTAGAAAGAAAAGGAACCAACACATGCCTTCTATTCAATTTTTTTTCTGTGTTCACATATTTCAAGGCCAAATGATCTATAAATAATACAAATTCTTGTGGGGGGAAATAATGCCTCCAATGCCTTAAGGCTTGAACAATAGCGTAAAATTATAAATCAGAGGTAGAATAGTTCTTCCTCACATCATTTAACTTTTCACTAAAAAAGGTTATTGGTTTACCTGCTTGGCGAAGATCAACACCTATTCCAACATGGGAAGCATCACACTCTACTTGAAATATTTTTTCAAAATTTGGAAGTTCCAATATAGGAGCTTCAGTTACCTTTTTCTTCAAGAACTTGAAACTCTATTCAACATTTTTTGTCCATGTGAATTCCCTTCCTTTCGTACAATCTGTTATGGGCACTACAATACTATTAAAATTTTGAATAAAATTTCTATAGAAGGTTTCTAATCCATGAAAACTCCTTACACCTGTTATGGTGGATGGACTAGGCCATTCTAGGATTTCCTTGACCTTTTCTAGGTTTATCTGAACACCATCTTCAGAAATGATGAAGCCCAAAAAAGTCAAACTAATTTGCATGAATCTACACTTCTTTAAATTTTCATAGAGCTTCTCTTTCCTCAGTACACTCAAGATGACCTTCAAGTGTTGTAGGTGTTCTCCTTTTTTTTTTCTATAAATTAGGATATCATCAAAATATACTACAACAAACTTACCAATGTAGGGTCGTAAAACAATATTCATCAATTTTATCAATTTACTTGGTGCATTAGAAATCCCAAATGACATTACTGTCCATTCATCCAAGCCATCCCTACTCTTAAAATTTGTCTTACACTCATCTCCTTCACAAATTTGAATATGGTGGTGTCTACTTCATCGATCAATCTTGCAGAAGTATTTGGCCCTTGCTAATTCATCCATCATATCCTCTATATGAGGAATAGGAAACTGATACTTGATACTAATCTTATGAATTTATTTAAGTTATCCATACACATCCTCCATGTTCTATCCTTCTTCAGAGTCAACAATGCAGGCACAAAACATGGGCTCATTCTTTCTCTAACCAGGCCTTTCTCAATTAGTTATGTTACTTGTTTGTTGAGCTCTGCATATTGTGTTGGGTTCATTCGATAATCTTCTTGATTAGGAAGAGTTGCTCTTAGAATCAGATCAATATGGTGTTGTATATCCCTTTTTGGTGGAAGACCGTTAGGTAGCTCATTTGGAATAACATAAGAAAATTATTCTAGTATCTTTAATACATCATGTGGTACTATGTTTTCTAGTTCTTCTCCTCTTTTTACTACCAATGCATAGTAGCAATCTATCACCTTCATTTCTTTGACAACATCCTTTGTAGACAACATGGTCTCATTCTTCCTTTCAGCCTTAAGTGGCAAGAGAGTCACTTTAGAGACATCCTTCCATCATGCAGGATCTTCCTATCATACCGCCATGGCCTTCCTAGAAAAATATGACAATCTTCCATAGGAATAACATTACACCATATCTCATCCTTATTAATTTTTCCTATAGTAAACCTAACCAAACATCTGTTATCAACAACAACCTTATTTCCTTTCTTAAACCATGCAATACAATAAGGATGAGGATGTTTCTCACATTGCAGATTTAATTTCTCTACCATTTCCTTAGCTGCCATATTCTCACAACTACCCCCATCAATAATAACATGGCATAACTTTCCACCTGAAGTGCATCTAGTTCTGAAGATGTTGGTTCGAAGCCACAAATCATCAAAGTTCTTTATAGGGACTTCTTCCTTCTCTAGAATGATCATCGATATCCTCATCATGAGAGTTTCTCCCACGTCAATTCTAGCTGAACCAGGTTCACTCTAGGCTGTCTTCCTTGATTTCTTTTTGGCATGTTATAATTTGAGCATTCAAAGGCTCTGTGTCCTTCTTCTCCACACCTAAAACAAGTGAAAGGTCTTCTCTGGTTTTCTCAGCCTCTTCCGCTTTTGTAGCCTCATCCTCTTTGACACCCCCTTCGTCTTTCTTGATTTGGAGGATCTTGCCAATTGTCTATATTTTTTTCAAATCCTTGAAAAGAGTCTCCCTGACCATTATTAGAACCTCCTTGAAATGGAGTTGAGGTACCCATTCAACCACCTCTATTCCTCTGGATATATTGCCTATTATTCTTTTCTTCAACCTTTAGAGCTAATTAGTAGGCTTTCATTATACTGTTAACACGATGCATGCTCAATTCATCTTGGATGGAGAATTTTAGGCCATTCATATATCTACTATCCGTCTACTCATTATTTTATTGATTCTCTATGCATATGGATAGCTTGTAGAATTCATTTTTATAGTCTTGCATTGAAGACAAGTTTTGCTTCAAATTCTGGAACCTACAAAAGAGGGTTTATGAATAATCCATGGGTAAGAATTTTTCTTTGAGATTTTTCTCCATCTTGCTCCATTTCTTAATCTTTTCCTTTTCCTTTCTAGTTCATTCCTTTTGGAGGTGATCCCACCATATCATTTCATGTCCTTTTAATTTTGTGCATGCAAACTTCATCTTCTTTTCTTCTATCATAGGCTTCCATTCAAAAAAATTTCCCATCTCGTTTAGCTAGTTTATTAATTCTTTTGGCTTAAGACTACCAACATAGTTTGAAATGTCAATCTTGATTGCTTCACTTCTTCCTTCTAAAGCCCTGAGAATTGTATCTTGATAGCTCATTTCTTCCAGCCTCTCTTCTATATTTTCTTCATTTTGGTCAGCACCTCTTCGGTTTCCCTCTTCATCAGATTTATTCCCTCTTTGTATTCCTTGATTATCTGTTCACTCATTGAGTCTTTCAATCTTCCCCTGCATATCCAGCATCAACCTTTACATTGGCATGACACCTCCTCTTCCTCTTCCTCTTCCTCTTCCTCTCCTAGCCATTTTCCTGCTTCGATACCAAATGATGTAGCATACAACTCTCTATTTATAATAAAACTCAATTACAAGACAAATAAACACAAATTTTGAACCTTCAATATTTTCCATTCATCATTGATTGCCTCTACAATTCTTTGCAAACTCTTAAATAACCAAAAAAAACCCAAAAAATTAAGAAATCTAAAAATTACCCTTTTTGGTAGTTTTCCCCATAGTTATTTTTGCCATTTTTGGTAATTTTCAAAACAACACCTAAAAAGATGAGCTTTTGCCTAAACATACCCTTGACTAAGTTAGAATGAATTGCCAACTAATATCCGAGATTAGAAACATAATTTTGGATTTATTACAAAACAAAACTTTCTAAAAACTAGAAAAAAACACTAAAAGATGATTTCAGAGCCCTAAATGAAACTTTTAGCTCCCAAAAATGTGCCAAAATAGACCTTGATCGATCTGAGATCATCGAAAAAACATATGCCACCTCCTAAATGATGCACCTGAAAAATTTGATCAAAAACTTAGAACTGAGTCAAAAGTTATATGACCTCTGGAAGTTTTTGCACCAAAAGCTTTCTCATTGAAGAATACATTCTGACTTCGAATGACTTTCTTTGACACCGGATCCCAAATTTTGAATCCATATTGGTCTTCACCATAACCAATGAATATGCCTTTTTGTGATTTAAAATCCAATTTTGTCCTTTTTTCCTTTGGCATGTTAACATACGCCTCACAATCAAAAATCTGAATATGAGAGTAGGAAATCCTTTTACCTTTCCATTCTTCTTTTGGAATACCAAAATCTAGCTTAGTTGAGGGACTTTGGTTGATAAGGTAAATTATTGTGTTGCAGGCCTCAAACCAAAATTCTTTTCCCAAACTGGCATTAGAGAGCATACACCGGGCTCTCTCAAGTATAGTTATGTTCAATCTTTTAATTGCTCCATTCTCTTGAGGAGTAAAAAGAACAACTTTAATCCTATGGATACCATTATCTGCACAAAAGGAATCAAATTCTGAGGAGAAAAACTCTCCTCCATTATCATTTTTTAAGCACTTAATCTTGTGCCCAATCTGATTGTCTACAAGTGCCTTGAATATTTTGAATTTAGAGAAAACATTTGATTTCTTAGAGATCATATAAATCCATATTTTCCTAGTGCAATCATCTAGTAAGGTAACAGAATATTAGCTCCTCCAAAGGAGGTTACCTATGTTGGTCCAAAGACATTCGAATGAACTAGCTCCAAAGGCGTCCCCTTTTTGTCATTACGGGTCTTCAAGAAGCTAACCCGCTTCTGTTTGTCAAAAAGCTAATGCTCACAAAACTCTAAATCAACAAATTTCAGACTTGGTAGTTGTTCTCTTTTTAGCATGACTTCAAGAGCCTTTTTTCTTGTATGTCCAAGCCTTTGATGCCATAGCTCCAAGGTATTTTCTGTGAGTGTCATTTCAGCTCCCATTTAATTATTTTCTAGAATATCTAGGCTCCCAATTCTATTTCCTTTTTCTACTATCATTGATCCCTTGGTTATTTTCCAAGTATCTGGATTGAAAAAGGTATAGCAGACTTGAGTATGTAATTGAGAAATGGAAATAAGATTTTTCTTCAATTGAGGAACATGATGTACATCCTTAAGCAACCATGTGTCCCCTCCTTTTGGTGATAATAAGATATCACCTTTCCCAACAATTTCACAAGATTTTTTGTCTCCCAAAAAGATGCTTCCAAATTGACCTTCATGGTAGTTCAAAAAACCCTCTGTGCAAGAAGAGGCATGAAAGGAGGCTCCCAAATAAGGTACCCATGAATTTGAGGTAGAGTCACTTGTTGTCAATATAAGGATGTTGGGGTCATTGTGATGAACAATGTTCTCTTTGCTGTCCTGCACTCTCACTTGTGCCTTTTTGTAGTTTCTACAATCCTTCTTAACATGGCCAGTTTTTCCACAAAACCACCATTCACCATTCCTCCCTTTTGATCTTTTGACCTCCTAGTTGATTTAGGCCTTCCATGGTGATTATTTCTACCTCTATATTGGCTCCTCCCTCTATTTTCGGTACTTACCACCATTAAGGCTTTGCTAGATGAGGGTTCTTGATGTCTTCTCCTCATGTCTTCACTAAGTAGAGTATCTACCACATCATCATAAACTAGCTTATTCTTTCCAGAAACTAAAGTGCTTACCGATGTCACCACACCATCCCAATTATTTGGTAGAGAGCACAATAAAATATCAGCCTTTCTCTCATCATCTTGAGGCATGCCAACTGATTGTGCTTGACATATGATAGTGTTCAATTCATTGATGTGATTTGACATGGCGGTTTCTTCCTTCATCTTTAGCTTATAAAGCTGCTTCATAATGAAAATTTTATTTGCAGCTGAAGCCATTTCATACATAGCTTTCAGCTTGTCCCAAACACCTTTTTTTGTGACTTCATTCAAGATATTAAAGAGGAGATTCTAGAATAGTGAGAGAAGAATTATTACTTTTGCCTTTCCATCAAGGATCTCCCAATCTTTGTCTTTCATTGCTGCATGTTTCTTTGTCTTTCCCCCAAGTGCAAGGACCAAATCTTGCTTAACCAGTGACACATGCATTTGCACTCTCCACAAACTGTAGTTTTGTCCTAAAAATTTTTGTACCTTTATATCCTCCATGATTACGGAATTTTAACCATCGAAAATCACAACCATCAATCTACCTTTCTCTGATACCAATTGTGAAGAAAAAAGAATAGAAAATGGTACGAACAACATAGACTAAAATGAACACAAAGAACACCAAGTTTTATCGTGGTTCGAAAAACTAGCCTACATCCACACCGAGTAGAGGATTGTATTTATTAAACAAAACGATGAATTTACAAAGACAAAGCAACAGTATATAAAGCCACCAATTACAACATATGAAGGGGAACATAATATCAAAGGTCACAATTGGCAGGACAAATGAGAGTTTGTTGGGCTTCACTTCAACAATTCCTGGGGTACTGTAGACTATTTTCGGTTGTTGGGCACCATTAAAAAATCTCTATTTATCTATTCGCGTAAAAGCCTCACAGGTCTCAGGCCTATTAAGTGGGTTTAATATTGTCCCTTGTCTTAGGCTAGACCTATCTATCTGAGAGTGAATAGACTCTACTGTGCTAAATTATCCTTACTATGGATCAGTTCAACTTCAGATTCATTCCTACCTATTTGGAGTAAATCTACTCAGGTTCATTCATGTGCCCAACTAGGCTAATGACTAATCCATTTAGGAGGAAGGAAAGATTGCCATGCTATCAACAGGATTCTTACATCACACCCTCACGATGTTGCTTGACTTATTTTTTCTAGCAGCAACAACTTATTTTTTGTGGCCCCAATGGATGGTAATGTTTGTTGCTTAATTTTAAGCAACATGCTAAATATTAATTTTAAATCAAATTTTTAGTCATTTTTGTTGCAAATAAATCTGAAAATTAAATTGTAGGCAAATAAAAAGAGGATAAAAAAAAATGGTGAAGACATGTGTTGCTTTTTTCAATAAGCAATTGCTACTTATTTCTACCTCCTCTTTTCCCATAGCTTATTTTCATTGCTAAAAAATAGCTGCTTCACAAAAATAGGAAAAGATTCTAAATTTTTTTTTTTCCCACTTTTTCTTATTTTGGATGGGAACACTATACTAAATTGGTTTAAGCGGCAACATGGGGACATGATATTAAGAAGCTTTAAACAAAAAAGAAGCATAGTTGTATCATTACAATGAAGTCTCAAGGAATCCAAATTCTTAGTTTTGCCTAAGCAATCTGATAGGTCAAAATGGGTTTGGGTGGTTCTTTCTATTAGGAAATTGCTGGAAATTATCCAATCTTTAAATTCAAAAAAGTATATATGAGATTCAATCTATATACTATTTTGAGGAAAATCTGAAAATTAAGTTGTCTTAATATGGAAAATCATAAGACATTTTTCCTTATTATACTAAAAATACTTGAACATACTTTATTAACCTATCTTAGATGAAGATAAAATATCACATAAATAAATATTATTTCATTATAAGATAGCAGTAATAAAAAATCATACATTAGCAATACAAGAAGAACATTTATGTGGAAAAATTCCATCTCGAGAAAACTCTATACCCAAAGAAATCCAAAATTTGTATAAATCTTTCCAATGAATTACATCAATACAACTTCTTTCTAACAACATGAGAATAAACTTATTTTTCCATCAAGTCAAACACTCAATATACAACATTAAGACATAAATCACAAAAACATAAAACTTTCTTTCCCAATTTGTAATTTTATCCTCCTTTTAAATGATCTTTCGTATCTTATCCAAGTTTTTATTTAGCTTTACCTTTTTTAATGCTATTGCTAATTTGACAACTGAAAAACATAAATGCATATAACAACTTTCACTGGAACTAAAAGATAATTACAAATTGCCAATTAATAATTAAATACAAATAAGATTGGAATATTTTCGCAACACTCTCAGGTGCCAAGGTTGTAGAATCTACCAGATGCAACCAAGGCCAAACTCATTTTGATTCTTAGAACTACAGAAACAAAAAGTCATTCCACTTCCAGAGCTATTTATCTTCAGACAATGTTACTTTTGTTTTACTATTTATATTCATTGCTAGATTCCATGGTTTTGTACTTGAAATTAATGAAACTCAAAAACTGTTCTGTTTACAGGGCATTCCTTTGGAGGTGGGATTGCTACTTTGGCCACACTTGCGAGTTTGGAGAAATGGGGTAAGGACGTCCCTGTTTTCGCCATCACATTTGGTTTTCCTCTGATTGGAGATGAAGTTCTTGCTAGAGAAGTTCGTAAGCAGGGGTGGGACAATAATTTCTTCAATGTTGTTTCAAGGGGTGATGTTTTTGCCAGAACTCTGTTAGCTCCCTCTGAATCCGTGTGTACTTATTTGGAATACTTGCTGCCCCACTGGCAGATGTCAATGGAGTAGATGAATGAAGATAATGCGGACAATTTTATGGTGCCTGTAGAGTGGGGTTTTCCCGACTATTTGAGCACTGTCCTGCAACATGCTTGGGAAGTGATTGGACTCATCACTTTAACTAATATGGATGGTGCAAAGAAAATGATAGCGACTCTGGAGACTGAGGTCGAGTTAAGCCCTTACAGACCATTTGGAAATTATTTGTTTTGCTCATGCGAGGGAGCCCTTTTTGTGGAAAACAATGAGGCTGAGGTGGCGTTGCCCATCCTATATAATTCCTTGGCTAGTGCTAAAGATCAGGCTTCTATCTCAGATCACATTGACTATGGTAGAGTGTTCCATGCCAACACAAACATAATCAATTCAGAAAGGCGTCCGATTCTTCCACTATCACAAGGTGCACCGTTTTCTGCCCAGGAATTCCTACTCGAATCTCTGGGACTTTCTGGAAATAGTAGAGTCCTCCATGCCAACACAAATACTGTCAATTTGGAAGGGCAATCTGCTGCCACGGGAATCCAATTGGCTGCTCGTAGACTTCCGATTCAGGTAAGCATCTTGATACCGTTCGTTTTCTTTGATTATCCAAACCAAAAATAATTTTAAATAATGATAATAGATTTGTTTTCTTATTAAATTTTTAGGTTAAGGAAAATGTTTAGAATTGATTCATCATGTTATTTTTTTAAGTCATCAAGCTAAAACAAATTAGAAGGAAGCAGCCAAAGAAAGGACTGTTCAGATTGAAAGAAAAATACATCGAAACTTAATCACATTAGGACAGCTAAATCAACTAAATTGAAACATAGAGCAAAACTGTTTAAACCATACATGAGCAAACTGTAAATACTAGCTGTTTGAATATTCACTTGTTGAATTCAAAAGAAAACTAAAATTTAAATCTTATTTTACTCAACTGAATACATATATGGGTTTCTGAGCAATCAAATCTGAAAGTTTTTATTAGATTCAAATTTATATAGCTGACAAAAATTAACTTCCATAGCTCTCAAATTTAAACACCAATTTAATTAATCATTCAATAGCAATTTGAAATTATTCCCTTATATTATTGAAAGAAAAATAAATATTTTTTACAAGTTAATTTAAACTAATTTAATGATACTAATATTTATATTTTAGAATAAATGTAATCATACTTTTTTAATATAAGAAGAAAAATTAAATTTGTATTTTCAATTTATGAAATTAAAAAGTAGATGCATGAGTGAATGAATAAGCATAAGGATATGTGTAACTAACCTAAATTAACAGATAAGAATAATGTACAATCTATTTATCAATATCTTTATGTATTAATGTATCAAATCTAAATAAGAAATAATATAGGTATGTTAATTTTAGTATATATTATATAGTATATTAGTCCCAAAGTATATAGTACTTATGTTAAAAAGCACGTAATCATGTAATAAAAAAAGCATCTAATCCTTGGAGACATTAATAGAGTGTATCATATTACAAGAGTTTGTAATGAGGGATTTAATATATAAAATAAAATAAAATACATTTCTTTGATTAGATCAATTGAAAAAACTATTGACGAGTGAACTCAGTTTAAGACAAGTTTCAAACCTATTTCAATTTTGATCAAATGGAAGCTTCAAAGATTAGGCAGATATCCTTGATACAAATATTCCCATGATTTGTAGTTCTCACTTTAAATTCTTATGCTAAATTTACTTGCAAATTAATTGCATTTCAATTTGCACTAGTGTGGCTCTAGTACCATTTGAGATGTAGCCAAGAGCACTAGGCAAATAGAAACAATAGATAAAGAAATGCAAACCAAAGTGAAGATTGATGTATCAAGTGCATTGAATACATAATAGAAGAGTGTAGTAAAATAATGTACAAACATCCTGTTTGAAATAAGTGACGCCTAAACCAAAGATGGGCTGGCCAAGACTAGCCAATAGCTTGGTTGGTAGAGTACTCCAACAACAAATGGAAGGTCCTAGGTTCAAGTCCTAGCCAATCTAAATGAGAAGCAACTCTAATAAATGGTATCAAAGCTAAGATAGGAGTCACAAGCATTGGTAGTGTGGCTTATGTGGGGCATTGGAAATAAGCCACAGATGTACCGAAGATGTGCTGGCTAAGAGTGTTACAAGTGTGGTTGCAATTGCACCAAAAGATTGACTTGTCAATGCTTGATACAACCACTAGACTTATAGAATCCACATGAGGTGATTAGTCCCTTGTAACGAATCCTGAGGGAAGCACTGATCATTTTTCCAACAATCTCCCCTCAGCAATACCTGATGGGATTCGAACCAATAACCAAGCTCTAATACCCCTTGTTACACGTGTGGTTGTCATTGTACCAAAAGATCAACCTGTTGATGCCAGATACAACCACTAGAATTATAGAATCCATAGGAGGTGGCTAGCCCCTTGTCATGAATCCATCAACAAACAAAAGCCAATAGTTTAACTAGTAGAACATTCCAACAACAAATGGAAGGTCCTTGGTTCAAGTCCTAACATGTCCAAATGATAAAAAGCTATAACATATCCTACCTACTACTTTACCTAACTTTCCACATTGGTAAGGCACCTAAGCACATAAGCATGACTATAGACCAAAAAACTCTTCAATACAATACTTGACTTGCATGCTATTAAATTTTAATTTATTTTTAATTTTATATTGTGAAGCCTTACTTTGTGGATTCTCAATGATATGACTTGTTGGGTTTATTGAGTCCATAGGCTTAAAAAGTTAAGATAGACTTGTTGGTTGTTCATATTCTAAATCTTTGGGTCTTGGTTCACTTTGCCTACCACATGTCTTGTCACACCTAGACAAGTATTGCTGAATTTTTTTAAGCAGCCTAATCATAGGCGTCCTTGATAATTTCTAATACATCAAATAATTAGCGTCTCACTTGACAATGATAAGAGAAAAGTCTTTTCATTTCTTAATAGCTTTAAATATATTTTTAGATGTTTTAATTAAAGGAATAAAGTAGATTTTGAAGGAGCTCATAAACCTTTAACAATGCAAAAATGCACCCAGACTTAAATGAAACAAAATGAAGGGACATCAATCCCACAAACCATGATACATAATGACAATACGACCCAACAACAAACAACCAGCCCTAAACAATGCCTTTTATTTTTCATAGCAATCCTCTTCCTCTGAACTCTAAGTTGGGATTCCACAATTGATTTAAGTAGACTTTTGAATATATTTTTAAGATGTTAATAAATACATTATATAAATGATTATGATAGGATAAAAAATATGTTTCTTCAATTTAATTATTAGAATAAGATGTGTTAACAATTAAATATTTTCAAACCCTGAAATATAGCTATCTAAAGTCATTAATAACATTGAAACTATCTCAAACTTTAGCCCCTAAAAAGGATAAGGAGGTACGACAAACTAATAGTAAGTCACAAGTTATTTGAAATGGAGATAAATGCTGCATTTTTTGTATATCAAATGAAGTTAACTAGCAATTGCACATTGGTGCACAATGGGTATGTCAAAGAGGTGGAAAGGTGAATTAGATAAAATTTTGGTCTATTTTCTTGCATAAATTTGTTTAGTACATGAAACTAAACCAAAAAAATTTGGTCTATTTTAGTCGATCACAATCTTATGCTCCTTTTTCTCTCTTGCATCTCAATGATGAATCATATAGTATGATCCGAAATGTTGATCTGACATGAAACTCTACACAATCGAACCCATAAACTGATATTGCATTTGCATGGATTGTGAAAATCAAATAGATTTGAGGAAATGAATAATCAAAAGTTTGTATATCAGCGTCTCTTAATCTAAACTTTTAATTTAGAGTGAGTTATGATAAATAAATAAATAAATAAATAAATAAATAAATAAATAAATAAATAAATATATATATATATCTATATATATATATATATATATATATATATATATATATATATATATATATATAGACACACACACATACATGATTATTTGTAATTCACTAACAAACATAAATAATTAAAATAAATTTCAAATGGATAATAAGAAGAAGAAAAATAATAGCAATAAATTTGATTATTTCCTTTTTAATATATTTTTTTCATTTTAAAACTTAAAAATAGATAAAGTATCCTATTAAAAGATATTAGAAAGATAATTTAATATAGTTTTTGTGCTTTTATTCCTATTTTTAATTAATAATATTAGAATATATATTTTTTAATTTTTTATCATAGAACACTATTTTTAAATTGATAGAAATGTAACCAAATGGTTGAAATTAAATCTCTTATCTTCCTTCCCTTCAATTTTGAATTTTTGATTTCAAGAAATAAGTTATCCATTTCATAGAAGAATTTTAAATCTTAATTTCAAAAAATAAATTATCCATGTCACATTAAAAAATGCAAATATTTTGGGGAAAAAAATAATCTGTAAGTTTCGCTAACAGTAAACGAGAGAAAATTTGTGTGAAATGAAATTCAAGGGAATTTCTAGAGAAATTGACTGACTTAACCAAGGAAGTGAATAACATGCAGGAAAACACGTTCACATTTGGGGACTCAATGACCAACAATCGACATCTGAGTAACGAAACCATACGATGCTCTGAGATTCCTACAATATTGAGCCCTATAGAAGAGACAGAGGCATCTAAGAAGAAGCTGAAAGGAAAAATGATTGAAGAAGATGCTGAAGCTCCTGCAGAGATGCAATTTCATTCTGGTGCTTCAACCTCTAATTCCTGTATGTTTTCTTAGTTACTATTTTGAGCTACTCTTGCTCTATTTTGATCTTGTTTCTAAACTTGTGCTACTTTGGTAAGATTTTGTTGGTTTCTTTATGATCATGTAAATAGTCTAAGATCTTAGTTTTCCTATTAATAGAATAGGTAAGATAATTATAATTTTATGTGTTAACCTCATGCATTAGTACTCATGTTTTTTATCTAATAAATGTACAGGAAGATATTGGACGTACTGCAGAAGACCGATGAGCATATTGAGATCATGAAATTCTGTTTTATAGATTAGATGCTTCTAGAAGCGATAGTATTTCATGGAATGCCTTTAATTAGAAGTGACAACGTTTCATATTCTGCTAATGATTTAAAAAAAAAAAACTTTCTGAGTTACTATTTCAAGGCTATAATGCGAAAACTTATATCTCTGAACAGTTTTGAACACAATGTTTTAATTTCTTAAACTGTGGCCACATTATAGACTGCTTCTATTATGAAATTGCATGGCTGGACCAGAGTTATTAATGTCATAAATTGTGATCACTGATTTGAAAAGTTATGATATTAATATCAGATCTTAACTGTGTAAATTTTTAGTAATTGATTCATATTTCACGGTATTAATTCATATCAAGTCATCCCTAATATTTAATTTATCTTATAATTGATGGTTGCAGATAAACTCTGATGAGATTTGAATAGCAGAAAATAAAATGAAAAACCAGAATAGCATACACACACACAGAAAAGACACAAACACAAAATTTAGACTGGACTACATCTACTCTACAAGCAGGGAACTCTCTATTTTATTCAGAATAGTCTCTATGTCTCAATACACAGCAGCTCAATGATACAAAGGAAGAAGAAGACTTCCTATCCACGCAGCTCAATGTGGAGTTGAACGGTTTTGGGAGGCAAAGATTCTGCCGTTATAAACCCAGACAATGATTGGGCTTCAGCATTGTCAGAGCCATTACAATCTCTCACTTGAAGTCCAATCAGTGCTGCGAGAAGAGCTGCACAGAGATATCCCTTGCTTGAATCTTATGACTATGTCGTTACAATGCCGAGAGAAGTTCTACAGAATTCGAACTTCTTCCAAGATGCAACCTTTGTTAATACATTTGTCGGATTGACTTTGGTCTCAATTTCCTCTAACTGCAACTTGCCTTCCTCAAGAGCATGACGAATGAAATGATATCTAATCTCTATGTGCTTTGTGTGACTATGGAAAGCTGAATTTTTAGCCAAGTGAATGGCACTGTTACTATCACAAAACAGAGGAAAATCAGATTGTGTACACCCTAACTCTCCTAATAGTCATTGTAGCCATATCATTTGCTTAGCTCCCTCAGTGAGAGCAATGTATTCAGCCTCATTTCCCACCTTAGTAGGTCTTGAGTGTTCTGAGGAAGCTGACCTATAGCTCTCCAACATCCAAGCCTCTCCATCTGCAGACCGGAAGTAGCCATGGCATCAGCCACAACATTTCCTTCCCTATAGATATGAGTGATGGTGACCCTCTGCAAGCTATCCATAATGCCCCTAATATCTCTCAAAATACTATCCACTTTCCATCGAGCGTTACTAATTCCCTTGGAAACATCAACAATGACTTTGGAGTCCCCTTCCACCTCGATATTGATGCAGCCCATGGACAAAACCAATTTCAATCCCTAGAGGAGAGCCATGCCTTCCACCTGATTGACAGTGTGGTTTTGAAGAGGACCCGCATAGGCCTCTAATAAGCAACCATTGTGATCACGAATGACCCCCCCACCAGCTTGCAGAAGATTGTGAACTAAACCATCAAAATTCAATTTATGCCAGGTCACTTGGGGTGGAGACCAAAAAGTGGCCTTGCGGGCAGCAATCTTAGAGCCATCAAACTTGGCAAACCCCTTATCAATACCCCAGTTCAAAGCAGTTTTGTGATCCCAGGTAGAGGGTGGAAAATAGGGAGTCTTCTAGTGGGAAACCAGTAAGTTTTCCTAAAGTAATTTCAATGCAATTTGGAACACCACCGTACAATTCAACTCAATTTCTCTAAATATTCTATTATTGTGTTCCTTCCATAGAGACCAGCAAAAGATAGGTAGGACCTGATCCCACAAGATCTTTATCAGAGGGTGATGTGATGGAGATTGACAGCTGTGGAAAAGATCTCTTATATCTTTATTAGGGGTCCACTGGATGCCGAGGTGAGTTAGAATTTGCTGCCATAGCTCAGTCGCATAATCACAATGGATAAATAAGTGATTAATGCTTTCCTCTTCTTTCTTACATAAACAACATCTGTTAGCCAGATTAAACCCCCTCTTAGTGAGGTTGTCCAAAGTCAAAATTTTCCCATGCATCAGCGCCCCCAGGAAAAATTGACTTTAGGGATAAGCTGTGGTTGCCACACCTTTCGCCAGCAGGTTGAGTCAACAAGGGTTATTGTAAGTTGATTGTAGGCAGATTTGACTGTGAAGCTGTCGTGAAGGGTATGGTGCCAAAGAAGTCTATCAGGCCTATCAAAAATTGTGATGCAGATAGAATTGATAAGGGAGGAGAGATTAGCAGCCAAATTGAGGAGATTTGGTTTGTCCCTCAAGAAAGGAGTAATATCAATCCACCTACCATTTGTTATGAAATTGGAGACCATGCTGCCCACTCCCAAGGTTAGAATGTTTCTTAAATGTGAGAAACACGTAGCAGCAAGAATACCATCTAGAAGGCAAGGGTCCTCCTAGAACCTTATGTCCCTGCCATTACCTAATTGCCACAGAGCTCCCTTCTCCAACATACATCTATTTTTGAGGATATTATTCCAAATTTGGGAACCTCTCGGGTGCCCCTGTTCCATGAAGAGCTTACAGAAGCGTCCCCCATCAAGGTATTTAGCTTCCATAATTTTGCACCAATCAACAAAACTCACAACCATTTGCCAGGATAACTTGGAAAGCAGGGCTTTGTTGAGGTTGTTAATTCTTCTTAGACCAAGGCCCCCCAAAGGTTTAGGACTATAGACTTTCTCCCAATTAACCAAAGGAAACCTTCTCTTTTCTTCAGTTCTTGACCATAGGAAGGTGTGTTGGATCTTTTCTAACTTATCAGCCATAAAACCAAAAATTTTGAAAATGGAAAGGAAATAGATAGGAATTCCTTGAAGAGAGGCGACAAGAAGTTGTAGCTTACGAGTGCTGCTAAGAAGTTTACCTTTCCAACCAGCCAACTTCCTTTGAGTTAGCTTGAGGATGGAATTCCAGAAGTCATTCTTCACATCTTTGACAGTGAGAGAGAGCCCAAGGTAGGTTGTAGGAAGCACATCAGCCTGGCAGCCCAGAATTCTCAGGATCTTAGATTTCACCTTCGGCTCAGTGTTAAAGAAGAAAATTCTGCTTTTATGATAATTTATGTGTTGTCCCAAAGCAGTGGCATAACTGTCAAGCATATGTTTCCACTCCTTGGCTTCCAGGAATGAGGAAGTACCAAAGAAGAACATGTCATCCGCAAACTGCTGCGGGACTTCAGGAGGCAAGCTGGAGGCAGGTTTGATTCCCTCAATTTTTCTAAGTCGTGCCAGGTGCATCATGTTATGACCTAGAAAATCCACAAGGAGAATAAAAAGATAGGGGGATAGGGGATCCCCTTGGTGAAGACCCTTAGCAGGGGAAAATTTAGTGCCTGGTCTGCCGTTAAACAACATAGAGAATTTGACCATTTCAATGCAAGCTTTGATCAAAGTTAGGAAGTCTTTCGAGAACCCAAATGAGGCAAGGACCTTGTAGAGGAAGCTCCAATTCACTTTCGCATAAGCTTTAGAGATGTCAAGCTTCAGAGCCATACCAACAGCCTTGCTGTGAGAGATAGAGTGCAAGATTTCATGGGTAGTGATGGTAGCATCTAAAATTTGCCTACCTGGGACAAACCCTTTCTGATTAGGATTAATGATTTTATTGAGAAGGGGTTTGATTCTACTAACCAAAATCTTAGAGAAGATTTTGTACAAGGTGTTACAAAGGTTGATGGGTCTGAAGTCATCCATAGTTTTGGGCTCAATACATTTAGGCACTAGGGCAATGTAGGTGTCATTGAGTTGTTTAAGAATTTTCTTGGCTCTAAAAAAATCCTTGGTGGCATGTGTTACGTCATACCCAAAAATGTCCCAGAAATCTTGAAAAAAGGCTGGGGGAAAGCCATTAGGGCCAGGGTATTTAAAGGACTTCATGGATAACACAACATTACAAACTTCTTCATCAGTAACTTTAGCCAGTAAGGAATTGTTGTCGCTGCCAGTGATCCCTTTTGGTAAGATAGAGATAAGCTGGTTTTGAAGGGTATCAGAATTAACAATATACACATCCACAAAGGAATTGGCAAAGTAGCATGTAGCTAAATTTTCCAGCAAGGTAGGGTCCGAGATCCCATTCCCCCTTCCATCCTTTAGAGTGCTGATAGTGTTTCCTCTCCTATGCTTGCAGTCAGATTGATGGAAGAAGGAAGTGTTCATATCTCCCTCTCTCAGCCACAACACTATGGATCTCTATTTCCAGAAAGTTTCCTCATTAGCCAGGGTAGCTTTCCAGTCTTTCCTAACCTCTTCCTCATCATTGACTAAGTCTGGAGACAAATTTGCAGAATCCATCAGCCCTTGGAGGTTTTCCAATTTCTCATTTAGAGCTTTCTTTTTATGAAATATGTCACAAAAGGTGGTCTTACTCCAATCTTTAACCGCTCCCCTGATGATTTCCAGTTTAGAGGCAACCCTAAACATAGCAGAACCCTTAATCAGACTAGACCACCATTGCTTAACCTTGTCCCTGAAGTTGGGGTGCGATGTCCACATAATTTCATATTTGAACAGTGCGGGGTAGGAGTTCTTCCCATCCATCCATTTAAGTAGTAGAGGGTTATGATCCGAGGTGGTTCTAGGAAGGGCAGTAAGAGAGCAAGATGGACCAAGGTCCCAACCTGATGAGATTAAGGCCTTGTCAAGCCAGACCTGAGTCAGGTGGTTTCCCTTCCTGTTGTTGGTCTAGGTGAAAGGTTGACCCTTGAGATCGACATCTTGTAGACCATTCAAATTGATAAAGTTGGACAGGTCCCCCATGCTTTCGGTAAAATCCACAATTCCTCCACATTTTTTAGACATGTAAAGAGGGGAGTTGAAATCCGCTGCCACCAAAAACTTAGAGCCCTGAAGGAGGCTAAAAGAGGATGAAAGCTCCTCCCAAACAACCTTTCTACCCTGACTGGAATTAGTGGCATAAACATTGTAATAGTGCTAGGTAGCCGTCAAAGAGGTGAAAGAAACAACAAGATGGTGGTGAGAGAAGCTGAGGGCATCTCCCTGTACTTTAGAAGGATTCCAAAGGGTAGCAATCCCTCTCGAAGCCCCACATGCTTCAGAATAGAAGAACATGGCCCCAGGCCAAAGCCACCCCACAAGAGAATTAAAGTTACAATAAGTCATTTTGACTTCTTGAATAAGGAGAATGTCAACTTTATAATCAACAATATATTGCTTAACAACAAACTGCTTTTGCGGGTTATTTAAACCCCTAATATTCCAAGAAAAAACAATCATTTCTTACCTTTGGGTGTGAGGTCAAGGGTTTGATGTCTGCCCACAACAATCTCCTTCATTGTGTTCCTGTGTCTTCTTGTCATGTCTAATGGATGACCCAGCTTTGTGTCCACACCCACATCAATTTTTTTTGTCCTTGTTTTCTTTTGTTGGGTTTTCCATTACCCCTATTCACCTTTCAGAGCTTCAGGTGGCTTGACTGGAGTACTACAACCAGCCTGTTGAGGACTGATATCATAGGTATTCAGAACCACTTCCATCACTGGATTGACCTCCACTGCCGGGACTATAACTCAACCACCAGAGATCAGGTTGACTTGGTCTTTCTTTTCTTTCAGAACACTATTAGGCGGGCAGATTCCTGCTTTGGCTGAGACTTCACCTATAGGTATTTCACCCTCTTCCAACAGACTCTTCAGGGTGGCTTGTTCCAAACCAAGGGGATTAACCTTAGTATCAGGGGTCAGAACCTCAATAGCAGTCTGGGGCTCAGTGGTCGGAACCTCAACAATAGTCTGGGCCTGGGGGGCCTTAAGCTTGGGCTCAGGTTGCTTAGGAGCTTTACAATCCTTCCAGGTGTGCCCTTTAGAGTTGCATTCTTGACAAAAGAGGGTCACATTCTCATACACGATGGCCTGAGACCATTTCCCCAGCTTGGATTTAAGGATAGAAAAGTTTGGGAGAGTCTTGTTAATGGGGACATTAACAAAGAAACAAGAAAAGATAAGATGAGACTTGGTGAGGGTGATCAAATTCGCAGCTATATAATGCCCAAAGGAGTTCCCAATAGACCAAAAGACCTATTCATCCCAGAACTCAAGTGGGAGACCCAGTAGCTAGATCCAAATTGGGGCCATCTTATTTAGGTCAACAGAAGGGTCAAAGTCGGGCTTCCATTTAGCCAAAGTGAGAAGGTGCTTACCATACAGCCAGGATCCCGCAAGGATAAGGGCAAGGTCCTCTATAGCCGTGAATTTGAACAAAAAGAGACCACCTGACATCGCAGAGATTGCCACACTACCATTCAGCTTCCAGTTACCTCCAACCCATTTTCTCACCATATCTATGGTGGGTCTAAAATTAAAAAAGTGACCAACCAAGGCTTGATGGAATTCTGCCATAGCTCTATCGATAATGGAATCAGGGAGAAGGATTTTCGTTCCTTCATCCATGATGCAAGATACACAACAAAGAGATTCCACCTCAACAGCATGGGACCCCACAAGCGTGCCCTTCCAGTCTGGCTTGGGTCCAGAGGTGAGCAGAGAATCCAAGGCCTTAGTCTGTGGAGCAGCAATAGAGTCACACAAGGGTAGACTGGTTGGTGACAATAGAGGTTCACTAGGGGGTGGGGGAGGGGGAGCGGGTTCCTCCCCAGATGCTTCCACCATGCAAGGAAAATGCTTCATCATTGTTAATCTAATATAAAAATTTAATTTTTAAGTTAATGTATAATTCAGTATCAATTATGACTTATATCTATTAAACACCTATTACATAACATTAGTGATTATTGCTGATCGCAGATTTATATGTAGAGTGGCTTAGTTACTTCTTGTTCGATGCATACTGATTTTCTACTATTTTTTGGGTTTGCCTCTTCCTTAAGGAATTCTTTTATTATAAATCCATGTCTCTCTACAAATTCTCCCAAACCAGACATCCAATGATACAAGAGCTCATGAATTATATTTATGTCTTTATTATGTTTCTTTTTCAATATTTTGTACAATAAGTTTGTTCAAATATAAATAGTAATTTCATAAATATCAGCTAACCTTTGGGGTTGATGTTGGGCTTGCAGAGGAAATTGAAGAACTAGTAGAGGGGTTTTTTGGTAGATGTGTAACACTTGGAATTGAATTATCAATTTGTTGCCCCATGATTAATAAAAGCAATAATATCATTACTTAAAAAAGATTTAGACTTTTCAATATGGTCTTTTTGATGACCATAAACTCCCCCTTCATAAAAAATAACATCTCTTGAGACAAGAATACTATTATAACAAGGGTTATACAACCTGTAAGCCTTGCTATGCTCACTTTACCCAACAAAAATACAAGACTACTCTTAGGATCTAACTTTTTATGTTATGATTAGCAACATGTACATAGGCTAAACAACCAAAAACTCTATAATGAGTAACATTAGACTTTTTGTCATACAATACTTCATAAGGAGTCATCATTGAAACTACTCTAGTCGGACTCCGATTGAGAATGTACACAATTTTTGTTAGGAATAAGAATCCACCAATATAATTGAGAGGAGGGGGGGTGAATCAGTTATATGACAAAATATCAAACTTTAAACTTTTAAGTAGCATCAATTCCAAATCAAATGAACACAATGAATGCCAACATAATATCACAATATTTTTTATCGAGGAAACCCTGTTAAAGGTAAAACCCCGATGGTAATTAACACCCACTAATGATGTACTGAGAGTATAGTATCCTTGTTAGAAGATCTAGCCCTGTTAGGAGGTGATTAAAACATTACAGTACATAGTCCTTGTTAGAGGATAGACCCTGTTAGGAGTCAAAGAAAAGGGTAGGCTCACTGCCCAAAGAAGGTTATGTCCACCTTTAGAACACACTGTTCACAACACAAACTGTGTATATGAGGAAATACACAATCCTTGTGAACTGTCTGATAGCAACTATCTTTTCTTGATCAATTCCAATGAAGTACATACAATCCTTTGATCTACATCCAGTAGATACAAGCTCGCAACTTCCACAATCCTCTTTCACAACATATCCATATCACATCTATCTTTTCCAAAGAAAATATCTTACATATATACCCTATTACATTTTTCATGATCAGGTCGGCTAATTAGGCTTTCCCAATATATATATAATTACATAACTCCTTGCTAAGATACACATGATATCTAAAATAAGTATACAACAATAATATTACATCAATTAAGGACCGACATCTGAAATTCATGTTCATCTTTCATAATACACACTACATCTCTCAAGTCCGCTTCCAAATAGCTATCCTCCTGAACACATGCCACAACTAACATCATCCTGATATTTGTACCTTGTATAGACCAAAAAACATTCTTCAATGCACTAACTTCCATCCCTTAAGCTCGCATACACTGAATCCATACCGTATGTAAGATATACCCAAAACACAGAGACTTCCTTTGTCAACTTTCACTGTCATAGTCCAATAACCAATCTTCACCAAAATATCTGAAACTCATCTAATTCACAACATTACATTATTCAATCTTAGATATAAGATCAAAACACATTTCTATACTCACAATTGACTTCACACGTTCTGAAATATCAGTATAATGTTCCTATACTATAATAACCAGTCTATTTTCCTTATAGAATCATATGTTGACATCAGTGACAAAACATGAATGACAACAATATGAATGCCAATTCCAACACCAAGATAACATGGTGATTAAACATATAAAATGCATCATCAATATCCAACAATATCCATCAATCTCCCCCTTTGGCATTGATGCCAACATATGGAAAAATCTATTAACCCAAAGTTTTATCAACCCAAAGTTCTGTAACCAATCAATACTCATATAGTAGAACTTCTCTCATTATCACTACCCATAGTATCTCTCCATACAATCTCCCCATACAATAGGGATTTTCTCATAAAATCTCTCCCTCTTTGACAACAATGGAAAAGGTTTCCATAAGTTATCAACTATTGCTCTACTTTATCTTCATCAACCAGGTGCTGAATCACCCAAATTTATTATATAAACTTTCATACGATCACTCCCCCTGAGGAGTAGATCCATACATTAAGTCCAGAATATGATAAGGCTCTGAAAACCTCTGGACTGATACATCCTTTCATCATTTAATTCTCATAAGGAGGGGCCTACACCCCAAGCATACCTATGAGATACTCAAAGGAATCTTTTAGCAATGACTTTGTAAAGATGTCTACAATCTGTTCTTTTGTGCTAATGTATTCCAACCTTATTTCTTTCTGTGCCACCTTGTCTCTCAAAAAGTGATACTTGATAGAAATATGTTTAGTTTTAGAGTGCATCACCGGGTTCTTTGACATATTTACTATAATGGTTTTATCACAATGGATAAACACAAGCTCAAAAAAAGTTATCCCAATGTCTTTCAACATTTGTTTCATCCAAACAATTTGAGTGTAGATAATAGCAGCAACAACATACTCTGATTCAATAGTATATTGAGCTATACAATCTTTCTTTTTACTTAACCATGAAACCAACCTTTTTCTAAGGAAAAATTCACCTCCACTAGTACTCTTCCTATCATCAATATTCCCTACCCAATTGGCATCAGTATAAGAATGTAGTACAAAATCATCATCTTTTCCATACCATAATCCATATTCCATTGTTCCTCTCAGATATCTGAATATCCATTTTACAGCACCCATGTGTGTCTCTTTAGGATCTTCCTGATATCTCACCACAATTCCAACAACAATAGCAATTCCTGATCTAGAGTGAGTCAGATATTGTAATCCTCCAATCATTGATCTGTACTTAGTTTGAAAAGAACTCTTGGTCTCATCAGCATTTGATAGTTTATTAATAGTCACCATAGGTGTACCCACAGGTTTACAATCTTCCATTCCAAACTTTTTTAACATCTCTTTAAGATACTTAGTTTGAGAAATGAAAATGCCATTCTTTCTCTGACTAATTTGTAGTCCTAGAAAGAATTTCATTTCACCTATCATGGACATCTCAAATTCATTCTCCATTCCTTTATAAAACTTCTAACACATCTCATCATTTCCTCCAAAAAAATATCATCAACAAATACTTCTATTATCAAAACTCCATCTTAACTTATTTTCAAATATAAATTACGGTTAGCATTACCTTTCTGAATCCAAGGTGAATTAAGTACCTATCTAACCTTTCATATCAAGCTCTTGGATCTTGCTTCAATCCATACAGTGCCTTGTTCAACTTTCATACCATGTCTTCATCTTCTAATAGAAGAAATCCATCAGGTTGTTCTATGTATAACTCTTCTTCAAGATCCCCATTCAGAAATGCAGATTTCACATCCATTTGATATACCTTGAAGTCTTTATGTGCAACATAATCCATGAATAGTCTCATAGCTTCTATCCTAGCAACATGAGAAAATGTATCTTTAAAATCTATGCCTTCTTTTTGTGAATAGCCTTTGCGTACCAATCTTGCCTTGTTCCTTATAAAAATTCCTTTTTCATTCATTTTTTTTCTGAAAACCCACTTACTTCCTATCACATTTTTGTCTTTAGGTCTAGGAACCAATTCCCAAGTTTTATTCTTCTTTATCTATTGTAATTCTTCTTGCATAGCTTTGATCCAAGATTCATCTTTAAAGGCTTCATCAGTAGTCTTTGGTTCAACTTGAGAAATCAAGCAAATTTCTTCCCTTGCTTTTGATCTAGTCATTATTCCTTGACTTTCATTACCAATAATTTGGTTTTCAGGATGATCTTTCTTTACATACCTCAGAGTCTTAGGAATCTTAGTAGCCTCATTTGTGTCATCATCACAAATCTCATTTTCACATTTAGCTTCAATAATTTCTTCTTCTTTTGAAGTAGCAGCCTCCTTGATCTTTGTATCCTAAATACACTCATACATTCTCTCTTGTATTTGGAACTTCTCCTCTATCCTCACATTGTTACTTTCAATCATCTTTCTAAATCTTAGATTAAAATATTTGTAACCCTTGCTTTTAGTGGAATAACTAAGAAAGATTCCTTCATCACTTTTAGCATCAAATTTCCCCATTTCATCATCTCTTTTGATATAGCATTTACTACCAAATATTCTAAAATATTTCACAATAGGAGTATGATCAAACCATAGTTCATATGGAGTCTTACTTGTACCTTCTCTGATTTAAATTCTGTTCAAAGTGTATACTGCTGTCCCAATAGCTTCTCTCTAATGTACATGAGATACATTTCCTTCAATCAACATTGTCCTAGAAACATCAAGTATTGTTCTATTCCTTCGCTCTACTTTCCCATTTTGATGTGGAGTCCTAGGAGTAGATGTTTGCCTTTGTATTCCATGTTCTTCGCAATATGAATTGAATAGATCTAAAGTAAACTCTCCACCTCTACCTGACCTTAAATTTTATATCTTTAAACCTGATTCATTCTCTAATTTTTCTTTGAATATCTTGAATTTGTCAAATTCTTTTGATTTCTCTTTCAAATAAGTGACCCACATTATTCTAGAAAAGTCATCAACAAAAAGTATGAAATACCTTTCACCATAGTATGATCTTGTCCTTGTAGGTTCACATAGGTCCATATGTACCAGATCCAATTTTGATTTTGTTGTATAAGATTTACTTTTATAATTGCTTCTAGTCTACTTTCCCATAATACATTCTCTGCACATAGTGTTAGATGGTTTCACAATTTTTGGTAGATCTCTTATTGCAGTAGTCAAACATGCCTTCACAATGTTATCAAAATTGACATGAAAAAACCTTATGTGCCATAACCAACAATCATCTACCTTTGCAAGAAAACAAGAGGCTCCAGATATATTTAATTCAAATACATTAGGTCTGGATTTAGTACTGGTTGCAATCAACTTTCCTACCTTACTTTTGATAAAACATTTTCCATCAATGAATTGTAATTGAAACTCTTTGTCCATCAGTTGTCCAACACTCAATAAATTATGCTTAAGTCCATCAACAAGAAATACATTATCATTATTAGTCTTTCCATCCAAATAAATAGATGCTACTCCTATGATAGGTTTAGGAACATTGTCTCCGAATCTTACAACACCACCATCATACTTGCATAGTTTAACAAAAAAATTTCTATCTCTAGTCATATGATGTGAGCAACCATTGTCTATGATCCATTCAGATTTCTTATCCACATGAGAAACTAAATCCTTTTTCTTCATGAACTAGTTTTTCATCCTTAATAGCAATAAATCCAATCTCCTCATAATCACAGTCATCATCATCAGAAATACCTTCACTTGCATAATAACATTCCTTATCTTTTGAATACTTAGACTTGAAAAACTTAGGCTTGTGCTTAGGAACTCTTGTAGGACATCTAGATGCAAAGTGACCTATCTTATTGCATGAAAAACATTTCAAAGGTAACATTCCTTCAAATTTACCCTTACCTCTTTTTTCTCTTCTAGCAATAAATGCAACAAATTCATCTAGCTTTCTTTCTTTTGCTTGAATCTATTCCCATTCTTCAGCATACTCACCAAGCTCTTCTTTTAAGTTCTCACTACTGGTGCTCAAAAATGCAGATGTTATCTTCTTGTGTATAGATGCCTTAAATGCTGTCTCAACTTTAGGTACAAAATCTCTCATTTCAACAACTTCAAAGGTAGTTAGCTTTGCAATCAACATTTCTATGCTAAAGTTCAGAGTCAAAGGTATAGTTTCTTCTATAGTTAGAGCTTTAGTCTTGTAATAAATTGTTAATGATCTAAGGATCTTTGCAATGACTTCTTATTCATCATAGGTACCTCCACAATTTATGATTCCAATCACAACCTCTATAACCCTTTGAACATAAGCCCTAATGCTTTTATCATCCTTCATTTGTAGCTTCTCTATTCTTATTTTCCAGTTCTGTAAGTTCTCTTGTTTGGTAAAATTGTCTCCTTCATACAGTGCTTCTAATCTTATCCAAATCTTGTGTGCCGAATCCAGATCTTTAACCTCAGTAAATTATCCTTCAAAGGGTGTGTTGATCAGTGCTTCCCTTGTGACCATGTTATATGAAAATACCTTCTTTTCATCATTAGTAGCTTTTTCCAATTCATCCTCAGCCTTCATAGCCACTTGATTCTTTGTAATCATCTAGTAGTCAATACCCAAACATAGCAAGTGAGTTCATATCTTGTTCTTCCAATTGTCAAAATTTTTAGGATCAAATTTTAGACTATCCTTCCTATAGTACGCCATCTCCAAGATCACCTCAAGATGTTAAGCTTTTTCTCTAAGGACCAGTAGCTCTGATACCAATTGTTTGGAATAATAGTCCACTAATATAACTGAGAGGGGGGGGGTGAATTAATTATATGACATAATATTAAACTTTAAATTGTAAAGTAGAAATAATTCCAAATCAAATGAAGACAATGAATGCCAACATAATAACACAATTTTTTTATCAAGGAAACCCTGTTAAAGGTAAAACCCCAATGGGACTTAACACCCACTAATGATGTACTGAGAGTATAGTATTCTTGTTAGAAGATCTAGCCCTATTAGGAGCTGATTAAAACATTACAATACATAGTCCTTGTTAGAGGATAGACCCTATTAGGAGTCAAAGAAAAGGGTAGGCCCAGTGCCCCAAGAAGGTTATGTCCACCTTCTAAACACACTGTTCACAACACAAGTGTATATGAGGAAATACACAATCCTTGTGAACTGTTTGATAGCAACTATATTGGCTTGATCAGTTCTAATGAAGTACATATAATCCTCTGCTCTATATCTAATAGATACAAGCTCACAGCTTCCACAATCCTCTTTCACAACATATCCATATCACATCTAGCTTTTCCAAAGAAAAGATCTTACATATATACCCTATTACATTTTCCATGATCAAGTCAGCCAATTAGGCTTTCCTAATATATAAATAATTATATAACTCCTTGCTAAGATACACACGGTATCTAAAACATGTATACAACAATAATATTAGATCAATTAAGGACCAACATCCAAAATCCATGTTCGCCTTTCATAATACACGCTACATCTCTCAAGTCATCTTCCAAATAGCTATCCTCCAGAACACACACCACAAATAACATCATCCTTCTTTCCGTACCTTGCGTAGACAATAAAAAATTCTTCAATGCACTAATTTTCATTCCATAAGATTGCATACACTGAATCCATACCATCTATAAGATATACACAAAACATAGAGACTTACTCTATCAACTTTCACTATCATAGTCCAGTAACTAGTCTTCACCAAAACATCTAAAACTCATCCAATTCACAACATTAAATCATGAGATCTTAGATATAAGATCACAACACCTTCCTGTACTCACAACTGACTTCACACATTTTGAAATATGTGTACAGTGTCCGTACACTGTAATAATAGTCTATTTTCCTTATAGAAACATATGTTGATATCAGTGACAAAACACAAATGACAATAGTATGAATTCAAATTCCAAGACCAAGATAACATAGTGATTAAACATATAAAATGCATCAATGATATCCAACAATCTCATCAACACACTAATAAATTTGGGGCCATTTTGCGATGGCTATGTGTCGCCATTGCGACGGCTATGTGTCGCTATAGCGACAGTGATAGACGTCGCAATTTTTTAGTTGCAAATCACGACGTCTATGGGTTTCCATCGCAATTGCGACGCCCTGCCGTCACAATGTCACTGCTTCACCCATTCAGTGCCTCCGTCGCATTGCGACGGTAGGGCGTCACAATTGCGACGGTCCTCCAAAGCAATTGTGACGGGCCTGGGCGTCACCAATACGGCACCGCCATCACATGTCTTGGAAGGACCGTCGCAATTGCGACGGTCCTCTGAAGCAACTGCGACGGGCCTGGGCATCGCCAATACGGCACCGCTGTCGTATCTCTTGGGAGGGCCATCGCAATTGCGACGGTCCTGGGTAGAATTTAAAAAAAATAATTATTTAATACATTGCTAATGAACCACATTAATGCTTTTTTCCTTCAACAAATGAGGATAGTCACTCTAAAGACAACATGATAGTGTACACTCACTGTAAGGACAGTCACAAATGAGGACATCTCACAGTGACTGTCCCTTGTGTGATTGCCACTTGAATGTATTGCTATTCAGCCACATTAATGCTTTTTTCCTTCAACAAATGAGGATAGTCACTCTAAAGACAACATGATAATGTACACTCACTGTAAGGACAGTCACAAATGAGGACATCTCACAGTGACTATCCCTTGTTTGATTGCCACTTGAATGTATTGCTATTCAGCCACATTAATGCTTTTCTTCTTCAACAAATGAGGATAGTCACTCTAAAGACAACATGATAATGTACACTCACTGTAAGGACAGTCACAAATGAGGACATCTCATAGTGACTGTCCCTTGTGTGATTGCCACTTGAATGTATTGCTATTCAGCCACATTAATGCTTTTCTTCTTCAACAAATGAGGATAGTCACTCTAAAGACAACATGATAATGTACACTCACAGTATATGTATATATGTATAAGATGGTGTCCTAAGCTTCTCTTTCACTAATCCTCGATATCTGACCTAATTACAAAGACTAAAGATGTCAACTTGAGAACAATAACCTCAAACTCATTATTAGATAGACACAAGCTCAAGGCCAATGCGTAGTCTATGCTAAACCAAGGATGGTGATTCCTTCAGTTTTATACATATAATTAAAGGAAAATAAAACAATGATTAACTTTTGTTCGTAGCTACCCACCCTTACCAGATGAAGGCCTAAAAACTATCACTAGACTTTACTATGCACATTTGTGTACTCAAATTCAAATCCCATTTGATCAATATCATGTATTATAAAGGACACAAACAACTCAGCATAACCGTCAACAAATTTATCAAATGCTAGCTTCCATAAAATGGTACGACATCAAGTTTATCAAGCTTTGCTAGTTGATAATACAAGTCAACAAAAATAAAGATAAATGAATTTTGATTTCCTTATGTGGGTGGGGGTTGAGTGGTAGCAGACCAATGACTTCATCTAAATTGAGTGGCAAGGTTCAACCTTCTACACCAAGTACTCATGTACATAAATAAAAATGTTGCTTCTAAAGTATGACATGACCTAGGACACAACAGAAAAACCAAGACTATACTTGAACTAATAAAGTCTAGCTTTACATTTTTGTTATGATGTATTCCAAATGTATGGTAAAAGTTCATAAATCAGGCATATACTTTATCAATCGTAGGCTATCATATAAGCTCCATATTTTTAAAAATATATGGCATTGAACTTTCACAAGTCTAGCTAAATTAGCTAAATACTTCTTAGAATAAACTTCAAATGGATTGGAAGAAATCAGAAATCATGGATTACTTCAGCAATTCAAAGACTATCATATAAGTTCTATATATTGCAATAGAGTAGATTCTATGATAAACCTTAAAGAAACATTACAGCTTTTGCTCAAGCCAACCAATTTCAATCAATATTCATATCAATACATAGCACCCAGTCTAAGAACACCCAAATTAGCATACTCTTGCACGGTTATATCTTTTCTCAGAAATTTATAATAATATATGAATTCATTGAATTCCAATTTTACTTGACCTTTTGGCACCCAAGACATGCATTGCAAACTGAAAGAATGTCATCCCCCAGTCTTGACCGTAAATGCTTTCACAATTTTCCTATCTAAAACACAGACCATCAATCATCTTATGAGTTGAGCCCTTGCAAAGGATTGAGATCAACAATCTGAGTTGCTCTTGAACAATCAAGAACATTTTGTAAGTAATAACTTAATAAAACAATGATTTTTTTTATAAAAAAAAATTAGTTGGTTAAGTGACAAAGCAACAGTCTCTTTGTCTGAAAACTATCACATTAGCAATTATATTGACAAATCAGAGAAATGTCCATTTTAAGAACATCAAGTTCTTCATACAAACCTCATAAAAGAAACAGTAATTATTATAATAAAGAGAAACTTCTAATAAAGGGTTTGACTAGAAGAAAGAGATCTAAGAATAACCTTAATACAGTGATAAATATTTGTCGAGAAGATGCAGCAATTTGCTATTCAAAACCATAGCAATGGAAATCAGATTAATAGCAAGCAAGATAATAATAGACACTAACTTTAGGAGTTCATTTCAGCAAGCAAACAATAATAATAGCAAGCAAGATTAATATATTTAGCAGTTCATTTCATCAAAAGCAGAGGAAAGAAATACACAACAACAGAAAGACATACATCTGAAAGATAATCAATGCCTTCATCAGCAGCAGATAAAGATAGACTCAGCAGTAGCAGCAATAAATTAGCAGAGGAACATTGATACATGTTTACAACTATCACTGTGATATTACAAGGAAACCTACATAAATCTATCACAGCAGCATAATCAAAGTCCTCAAACACATTCAACAATTCATCTCAACTATAGAATCATACGTATCAAAACTACAGATTAAGCATTCATCGACACAAGAGATCAAATCTCCAACATAGCATTAAGCATTCATCAACACATGAGATCAAACCTCCAAACTAAGATTTACATGTAGCAAGGGCATGACTACAATGATTTGGATGGTTCATGACAAGAATTCACACATCTACTTATATTGCTATAAAATAATGTGCTATAACCCTACAACAACTCAAGCAACTAAAAATAGGTCCAAAATCCAAGGTAATATAATTTGGTTGTGAGACACCTGCCTATAAATTTTAGACCTTATAAACTTTACAAAATATCCTTAAAGAGTGAAAATCTTAGTAGAAAATATTGCAAGGTTACATATAGAAATGTTCATAACACACTTACCTTTTACGAATCTAATATTGTGTCACTAAATAGGACTGTATACATAAGAGGCATTCAAGTTTTTATGAAATGAGATTTTCTTAGCCAACACAAACTTAGCTTAAGATAGATTCCTTCTATTACAAAGCATCTCTCTACTTCATACCTCCATATTCCTGCTAGCAATTTCGTCCATTTGTTGAAGATGTTGCTGCCTCCCGTGCTCATCTTCCTTGAATCAAAGATGAAGCTTGACCACTGAGCAAATACACCGATTCTGCAAATGCCTCAATTATTTTTGAAATTCTAAAGCTTCAGCCCTATATGTTGTTGTTGCTTCCCTGCCATGCAAGAAAAACAAGACAAAATAATTAATATGCATTAAGCTAGTGACACAGCTAAGTATGAAAAATGCTCCAAGTTATGATAAAATTGTGAAAATAATTTAAACTTCAAAATTCTACATCTCTAACAAAGAGCCACAATGCAATGATGGTTGTATATAAATTTTCATGCAAACTAGTTCATTCAGAGTGGTAAAATATGATTGCATCCACATTAGTTAAACTACCTATAGTTTTTGAAATCTATGCTAGATCGATCATCTTGACTTTTTTGGAGAAATTTTTGCTTCAGTTCTGAAATATAAGACTCAAATAACAAGTTCTGTACAAAATTTGAGACATTACTAATTAAGGACAATGTGTATTTTTATGGCACTGAAAGTTTGTGTCTTACAGGCAATGTGCAAGACTATTTATCAAAATGGTTTTATGAAAGCTCCAGGCTATATATGTTATAGTGGAGAAAGTTCAATATGTTCCAAACTTCCAACAAAATAATCAGATGCAATATTTCTTTAGTGTTAGTAATTTATAGTAGCTCCAATGGCATCCAAGACCTTAAAAAATAAAAGAAATTTTTAAAATTAATATCACTAGAATACTTCCATTTTCACACACCAGCCTTTGCATTATTGCTTGTTTGTTTCAGGTATGCACCTTATTTTTATTGGCATATAGAAAGGCTAAAAAACCAACAAGGATGAAGTATCAAAGCCACAAACTCTAGCCACTGGAACTTCTAACTTCATCGTGACTACATATCAACTATCAGATACACCAATGACCCAATTATATTTAACATTTATGAAAATCAAATTAATTTGGAATTGAATACTAAGCACAATTTCATTAGGAACATGATAACATATTCTTAAGAAATAATGCTCTACAATAAAAGTGGCTATTTCTGCACCAAACACTCTAGTAATAGGGGTCTCATGACTAAACTGAACAAGAGAGCTTACATCTGAATGTGTGAAATATCTAGAGTTTCATGTGTGAAGTCTGATAGAAGCTCTTTATAATAGGAAAGAAAAAGGTAATAGCAATTAACCAATCAACAATACACAAAAATCAGAAAATAGCAATTATCAAATCATAAACTTATAAAGAAATCAAATGATCAGAAAGAATAGAGTGCTCTATTTATTATTGAAGGCTCTATTTCCTTTACAACTTGCATACCACAAAGAAATAATCTCAATATTAAAACCTTGGTGCCTAGAGATTGACGATGGTGAAAACTACATTTTACTGATTGTGCCGTTAATTTTCTTTATTCGAATTAAGTCTAACGAGCTAAAGGAAGCTATTAGAGCATGAATCTATGTTTTAGTTACAATAATCCATTCAAGCAATTTATTATGCAAACAAAGTGACTAAAATAAGACTACTATTTGATTGGTCATTTCCATTTTTGTCAGTGGTTTTTCGATCTGGGTGAAAAAATAAATTCCCATAATTAGTCTCTCATCCAAGGTGAGCGGTATACCTTGCCTAGAATAGTAGGGCATTCAGGTAAGGGAAATAATTGGATTTGGAAAAATTAGGTTTCTTAATGCATGGCGATCTCTCTCTGGTTAATGACCATCTATCTTTTGAATCAAGTTGATTAGGTTAATATCTAAATGCGCAAATAGTAGATATTCTAAGATGGTCCTGGATAGAATTAAAAAAAATAATTATTTAATACATTGCTAATGAACCACATTAATGCTTTTTTCCTTCAACAAATGAGGACAGTCACTCTAAAGACAACATGATAATGTACACTCACTGTAAGGACAGTCACAAATGAGGACATCTCACAGTGACTGTCCCTTGTGTGATTGCCACTTGAATGTATTGCTATTTAGCCACATTAATGCTTTTCTTCTTCAACAAATGAGGACAGTCACTCTAAAGACAACATGATAATGTACACTCACTGTAAGGACAGTCACAAATGAGGACATCTCACAGTGACTGTCCCTTGTGTGATTGCCACTTGAATGTATTGCTATTCAGCCACATTAATGCTTTTTTCCTTCAAAAAATGAGGACAGTCACTCTAAAGACAACATGATAATGTACACTCATTGTAAGGACAGTCACAAATGAGGACATCTCACAGTGACTGTCCCTTGTGTGATTGCCACTTGAATGTATTGCTATTCAGCCACATTAATGCTTTTTTCCTTCAACAAATGAGGACAGTCACTCTAAAGACAACATGATAATGTACACTCACTGTAAGGACAGTCACAAATGAGGACATCTCACAGTGACTATCCCTTGTGTGATTGCCACTTGAATGTATTGCTATTCAGCCACATTAATGCTTTTCTTCTTCAACAAATGAGGATAGTCACTCTAAAGACAACATGATAATGTACACTCACAGTTGAGTGTACATTATCATGTTGTCTTTAGAGTGACTATCCTCATTTGTTGAAGAAGAAAAGCATTAATGTGGCTGAATAGCAATACATTCAAGTGGCAATCACACAAGGGACAGTCACTGTGAGATGTCCTCATTTGTGACTGTCCTTACAGTGAGTGTACATTATCATGTTGTCTTTAGAGTGACTGTCCTCATTCTGTAAGTGTACATTATCATGTTGTCTTTACAGTGACTGTCCTCCTTCAAGTGGCAATTACACAAGGGACAGTCACTGTAAAGACAACATGATAATGTAGAGAAACGTTGTCATTTGTATTTTCAACAGCGCTGAGAGAGGTTCCCTCCGCGAAATCACAGCTACAATTTCTGAGTACGTTGGGTTTATTTTTCTTTTGTCATTATTATGTAATCTGGTATTCAGCTGTTAGAGAGCTAAAATACCCAGAAATGAGGACATATCTGTGTTGAATTTATTGTTAGCAGCTTTGGTTATTTAGAATGCTTCCCCACAATACTTAATAGGATGCATTTGGTTTTCAAAGCTTTCACTGACTTGGATTCAAGATTCTGAGACTTTCACGTGCCTTGCTTCAGTTGTTTCCGCAAACAAATTGCGTGCCTTTTGTATGCTTCCACATTTTATATACATGTCCATCAGGGTAGTCACCACCACTATATTTGACAAAAACCCATCTTCAATTACTTTTTGGTGAATTTCCCTACCCTGTTCTATGACTGTACCTCTAGTTTTAATGTATAAAAATGACCCAAATTTCAAAGGAAGTATATAATAAATTCCACCTAACACCTCCTAATCCCTGGACAGTGTCTTCTTACACTTTGAAACAAACAATTCCAAAGGGAATTAGCCTCTAGGGCTCTGCAACACCCAAACCCACAATTCTTGGCTCTAAACCCTTCTTAACTAGGGCATTCTCAATCACCCGATTCTACACCCTTCAAATCCAAATTAGTGGATGATTCACCATCTCACAAACATTATACAATGTTCCACATTATAACAATCCACCCTTGCTTGGATAGATCACTCACTGCTATACATTAGCATTCAACTCAAGGTAATTTCCCACAGTTTATCCTGTGATCACACTGTTTTCCACAAAACTTTGCCTATGCAATGTCAGTACTTCATAATACAAGTTAGTTATTGTCATCCCATGAATATTAGGCCTTCTATGTTACAACAAAATCAAAGTAAACTCATTCAAAATGGTTTAGAATGGATGAAAGAAATCCTTCTAACTCATGTATGTGTTAGTTCAAACAAATGAGGATAGTCACTCTAAAGACAACATGATAATGTACACTCACTGTAAGTGTACATTATCATGTTGTCTTTAGAGTGACTATGCTCATTTGTTGAAGAAGAAAAGCATTAATGTGGCTGAATAGCAATACATTCAAGTGGCAATTACACAAGGGACAGTCACTGTGAGATGTCCTCATTTGTGACTGTCCTTACAGTGAGTGTACATTATCATGTTGTCTTTAGAGTGACTGTCCTCATTCTGTAAGTGTACATTATCATGTTGTCTTTACAGTGACTATCCTCCTTCAAGTGGCAATTACACAAGGGACAGTCACTGTAAAGACAACATGATAATGTAGAGAAACGTTGTCATTTGTATTTTCAACAGCGCCGAGAGAGATTCCCTCCGCGAAATCACAGCTACAATTTCTAAGTACATTGGGTTTATTTTTCTTTTGTCATTATTATGTAATCTGGTATTCAGCTGTTACATAGCTAAAATACCCAGAAATGAGGACATATCTGTGTTGAATTTATTGTTAGCGGCTTTGGTTATTTAGAAGTTTAATTTTATTTGTTCATCTTTCAAGCACAAATGTTTTGTGGACCGTAACGTCTTCATTGTTTCGGGTATGCAATGAAACAGCCCTAACTTGCGACTACCTTCACAGTACTGCAAAACCGAAGAGGGAAAAGCAAGTTAGGATGGAAATAAACAAACTTAAAACTCAGACTTAAGAAAGATGAAGGCAATGCTTCAAAAGGCCAATGCCCTAAACATGGGAAAACACAATACCACCATTAAATGATGCCCTAGTCACCGTATCAATGCTGCCAGCTCCGTACCAGTATGTTGACTGCTCACTTTCATCCTGTGATAAAGGTAACTTCATTAATCATACTTGAAATGGCAGCATACGAACTAAAGCTGATGAACATTTATAAACTAAAAGTTTAAAACTACAGATTAAAAATGTAGTAGTTTCATACGAAAAGAACTTGATGTCTGAAATTTACCATTAGAAGTATCCAAAGGAATACCACAGTACTGTTGAACTTGGAGAATCGGAGATGATCTACACAGCAAGGTTCAACAGCTGTAAGGACTGTTACACCATCTTTAGCATTTGAATACATTTTCTCCTTGGCTTCTGGTGGATCCTCAAAGACCCCCAATGATGTTTTCCCTACAATTATCAATTGTTTGTCAGTATGAGATATTAATAAATAAACATTAATCACAATATTAGGCAAACAATGTTCTTGATGTCTGAATCTAAATCACAGAAAGCTCTAATAAAGCAGTTCTCAGTTTCACATTAAACTAAGTTTCAATTTCAAATGGTTATAATAATTTTTGCAAGTTATAAGTAGCTGGTTACAGTATATGACATAAAAAGAAAAAAAATCATTTCTATTCTTTTCTTCTTTTTCTCTTTCAACGAAGCTTTTGCACCACACAAATGCATACCAAGAATTTCTCAGGAGGTTTCAAGACCATTGCATACCAAACTTCTTCTCTGTAGATGCTACTATGTGTCGTGGTCCAAACGGGCCCATAAATGTGGTTGAATAACAATACATTCAAGTGGAAATTACACAAGGGACAGTGACTGTGAGATGTCCTCATGTGTGACTGTCCTTGTCACAAATGAGGACATCTCATAGTGACTGTCCCTTGTGTAATTGCCACTTGAATGAGGACAGTCACTGTAAAGACAACATGATAATGTACACATACAATGAGTGTACATTATCATGTTGTCTTTATAGTGACTGCCCTCATGTTGTATATTCTTCTCTGTAGATGCTACTGTGTGCTAGGGAACTTCTTAGAACTATTGGTATATTCTTAGAGCTTGTTACACCTAGGATATTCTTCTCTGTAGATGCTACTGTGTGCCATGGTCCAAACGGGCCCATAAATGTGGTTGAATAGCAATACATTCAAGTGGTAATTACATATATTATAATGTATCTATCTAGTCCTCATGACTTCTCATAACAGTACAAGTGATATTTTTTTGGGAGTGGGGAAAGGTTCGAGACTTTCACCTGTATGAAGAATCCTTTCTACCTAACACAAAAATGCACCCCATAAAACATCTGATTGGTTCGAGTATCTTTGAACTATTTGGGTCTATTGACAACACTAGACCAGTGTATACAGAATGACTAATTTCATGCAAGACAATGTGATGCAGAGTGGTCAGCAAGAAACTTGGTCTTAAGCCCCAACCCACTTCAAGACACCAAAATGTTACACCTAAGCAATTTAGCCTCTGATTCTATCAGACCAGTTTAAAATCTCTATACTAGAGGGACTTCAAAGGTTTCAAGATACTTCTAACACCTTATTGACTCAATCCCAACCAAGACCAAATTTCCTTTTAGGGACAAGTTCCCTGATTTTCTACCAAAAGAGACTTTATTGATCCTAGGCTTTGCCAACCCAATCAAACATTTGAAAACTCTTAAGATTCCCTAAAACATGCAGAATCATGCATTGGTTGTGTTCCAAACAACCCAAGACATCAAAATCACAAATAGACCTAGTGACTCTAGTAGGTCTCCAAAACCTGTTCTGTAGCAATAACTCTTCAATTTGACAAAGGACCTTATGAACTTATATGTTTTTTGAGTACCCTTTTTGATGTTCTAACAATCCTCCAACTCCCAGACCCTGACTCCACTCCAGCATATCAATGTCCTTATTGAGTCCGCAGACCTAATGCATGCCTTTGGGTGTGGGTTCCAAAACAAGGCATTGAAAATGGGTGCATGAAACCAAGATCAGAGTTTGAAGATGTCCACCATGCTCTAAAGATCTAGATTTAACAAGGTTTGAGGTCCTTTACTTGCCACTACCCTCTTATCTTGCATAATCCATCAACTCCTAGTCAAGAACATTGAGATTCTTGACCTAGGGCTTGCTCTCGAAATTATCTGGCTTAGTATCCTATTCCAAAGCTTTTAAAATATGAAAATAAACCCCCTTAACTTGCATTTTACAAAGAACAGAGGATATCCTATGGTTTATTTGCAAGTTAAGGCCATTTGAATGCAATAACCCTAAAAATGAGGGTTTGACAGAACAACAGATAAGAAAAAGGAATAACTTTGATATAAGGTGTCTTGAATCTACCAAATAAACTCTCAAAGCATAAGATATAAATACTCTAACTTCCACACTGGTCTGCCCTCCCTTTCACATCCGTACACTGTAGAGTGCTTGAAGGAAATGCACAGAAAAGGCTCTGAAATAGTGGCTCTATCTGACAGAGAGTCCATGCTAGGCTTCATGACTAACCTAGAGCACATTCCTTGTTATGGAGGAAGTTTGAATGGTGAAGAACTTATGGAATGGATAGAGGACCTAGATAACCATTTTGACTACAAGTATCTTATTAATAACCATTTTGACTACAAGTATCTTATGGATAGAGGACCTTGATAACCATTTTGTCTCATTTAGTATCTTATTGAGCTTCACTTTGTTTCGAGAATATAGTTTAATATTCTCTACTAAATAGGGCCAACCACGTGAAGGTGGAAGCTCATTTGGCCCCACCCCCCTCCCCCTAACATCACTCTACATTCCCCGTTAACATCTAACATTCATTCATTCTTTCAATTATTAATAAAATGTAACATTCAATCAATATCACATGATAACATTCATTAACACATTAGATTCGTTAACACACAACATTCATCAATATGAAAATAAACACATAATTCATGAACATTCATTAGCACATAATTAAATTCATTGAGACATAAAATTCACTCATTATCAATTAAGGTATTTAGATGACAATCATTTCTTTTTTCTCTTTCTAATTTTTTTTTCTATGTAAGCTCTAAGAGGAGCATCAGTGTTATCATCAATACCCCCCTCATCAGTTGTTTTGTTCTCTGTTCTTGATGATCTCAAATTCCTATGCTGCTGCAAAGGGGGGTCCTCTACAATAACAAATAAAAGAGTTAAATTTAAAATATTTAATTATAATTGTTACAAGTATTTAATTATTTTAAAGAACATAACTGTGGCGCTCTTTAATTACCTGATCTGGCCACATCATTTTGTCTAGACTCAACCTCAACATGCTCATGAGCACCGACCCCTCGATCCTCTACAGTTGCTATACAAAATGTTACATTAATCCAAACACCAATTGTAATTACATATAAAAATTTTAATAGCAAATGTATACCTCCACCACTAGGATGCACATCATGCGAACCTTCATTATGCATAGATTGTGTAGAAGGATTGTCAGGCTGCATTCCAATATCCTACACATTGTTATCATTGCTTTCTTAAAACATATATACTCACTTTATATTAGAACTTAACATCAAATAGACTAATTGGTAAAGTATTCAATTTGAAATAAATTTCATTTAGCTTATTTACCTGTGGCTCAGATGCATCATTATTTGAACCTTGCACACTGATTTCAGCTCGTAGCCATTCAGCCACGGCTCTATAGCCTTGTTGGAAGCCAATTCTCTTGTCCTCTTCTGTGAGGCATCTATTGAACTCTGACCCCTACATTTTTGCTTGGTATGGTGAATTTTACTTGCATTGTTTGATCAAAAAAAATTTCCTTGCAATATATAAAAAAATTGATACAAGTTTTCATTTACTAATACTTACAACTCGTGCTTGAAGTTTGGAAAAACCACCAGAGCCGAGCTTGTGTGTCCTGTGCTTTTCTAATCTTGCCTTTGTTGCCTTTGATGTGTCAGGCAATCTATGAAAAGTTTGAAATATGTTAGAGACCAGTACAGGAAAAATTTAGAGGTTAATTAGTACATAATTACATTCTCAAAAGTATCACATACCTTGCTCTACTCTCTACTGGCGTAATTCCTTTTTTCATGTCGGCTTTATACTTTCCATCCAAAATCAAAGCCTGCCACTCAGCCTCAAGAACACAGGGCGGACGCTCGTGCCTAGGGTTAACCTCTAAATATTTCCTGTACTGGTCCCTAATATACTTCAAACATAAATCGGCTCTTTCAAGGAGCTTGTTTCTCTCAAATGCACGAGGTCCAAAAAGCTGGGTCATACTATGTACAAGATCATCCTTCAACTTTTTATCTTGGTTATTCCACCTTTTAAGTAAAAAAAAACATGTTAGACTCATAAATGAAGAGAAGCTACCTTTAATATAGTTCAAGAAATTGATGAAAAGGAAAACTATTCTAGCAATGATATGAAATCAAAATAGTGGTTTGGGGTTTTAGTTAGGATATGATGTTCCACCATGTACGTAGGGTGGGCCCGAATATCCGCAAACACTCGTCACCAAGTTTTCACCAAAAAATATCATTCCCTACAAAATAATCATGGGATCATTAGTCAATGAAGAGTGATCAAAAACTAAATTACTATTATATCACTATAGAATAATAATAACTTTAAAGTACCTGGAACTTTGGCTACTTTTAAGGGAATGCCTTCATCGTCGCTGACGATCAATACGCAATCCTTCACCATTCCCGTACTAGGAACACGGGAACATCCAGGAAATGATGCTGCATCGGGACTTGTTGCATCTCCTATTGCAAAAAATGAAAACTAGTATCAAATGCCTCCAAGAAATAATACTTCAAGGGAAATAAATTGGTGCAGAGCACCCATGGCACAAAAACAATCAAGGGATCTACATCGTAAACACATAACACTTAAACACATAACAAAAGAGAGAAAAAGAGGGATTTGTGTACCAGTAGATGGTGCAACAGTTGGTGCATTTAGGCTGTGTGTTGTTGACATGGCAGTCGGAAAGACATTTGTGGCTATCCTGGATGGAGGCGGCGTTGTCATATCATCATGGAAAGGAGCTGAAGAATAAAATTGTTAGAGCATGCATAAATATAGAACGCGTGGACTAGCATGGACAAGATTGTTAGAGCATTAAAAAAAAAGATTGTTCGAGCATGTATTGTCAATGATTATGATCATTCCTATATATATTCAGTGGAAAACACAAGTGGGGAATGGAACATGTGATCTACCTGAACCACTTGTAGTATCGGCCTCATCATGGGAATGGGGTTCAAAATTACGCAAATAACTCTGTAAAGACAATGCATCCATATTTTAATTAATGTCATAAAAGAGCATAACATAAAAACCATTATTGAACTCTTGTAATAATTAAAAATTTCATTAATACTTACTTTAAAGTTTTCAGAAGTGCACAACAACTCAGCTGCCCTATCTTTTATTTCCTGAGTCTGAGGATGTATGGATACCAAACGTAGAAGTTCTTTCCCAATTTTCTTTAGCAGCTTTTTAATGGAACCGATCGGGTCATCGGTCTCTGCTAAATCAATAAAAAAAGGGTCCACAAGGGGGGACTCCTGAGGGACTGCAGGTTGCTTTCCCTCTCTCCGACCACCGGCCCTCTGTGACAACAATAGTATTAGTATTATCAAAATTACTCCAAAACAATGAAGAAAATAACATTAAAAAAAATAACATTTTGCTTCTATCTAGTTTGCACAATTACAATGAGTTTTACCTGCTCATGTGTAGATGAGCTAGGAATATCATCACCATCACCTTCGAGCGGTTGCTCCATATTGTGCCCCTGTGTCAAAGATCAAGTATAAAAATGTTAGCCAAAAATTTAATAACTAAATGGTATGTTGGAGTCATTGATTAGAAGTTGGTTTAATAGTATGTACCACCCCCATGATAGTAGCCTCGTTTGTATCTATGCGGTTCAAATTGTAATCAATAAGCAGCTCTTCCCCTGCACGTATTGATTTTATCACATAGATGAATACACGATTTCCCTCGCGCGCCTCAAATATGCAATTGGGTTGCTTTATAGTTGACCCAGGTCATCTACTATTTATAAAACCCGCAATATTCCCTGTTGCTTTTGGCCTTCCATCAATGTATATAGCCACACTTTTACTTTGATTATTGTCTTGCTATTGTATATAATTTGCCGAGAGTGCATACCTATGCATACTTTTTTTATATTGAACAATATGCATCCAACTTTTGTAATCTTAACATGGTCCAACATACTCCATCAATTCAGAAACTTTGTTGTAAGACACCTTTATGCCATCCATAGAAAATAGGCCCAAACCATGTAATGATGATGGTGCTATGCGATATATCCTCTCATTAACACAAAAATCAGCGTTTATTGGAGGAAGTTCCTTGGGTACCCAATGTTTCTGTAGATGTTGGTACCTCAAGGGCACCTCGATGTCGCCTTTCATCTCATCATCATAAGAACATGACCCCCCTTGAGCAAGGAAAAATTTTATGTGTTTATTGAATTTCCTTCTAGTCCTTTGACCTCTAGTTAATCTCCCTATTCTAGATAAACTGCATGTCTCACTTTCCTCTTCTATTCCTATATTTCCCTCACTCGAGGAAGACACTTCTGACAAATACCTATTTGCTGGTACCTGCAAATGGGAGAGATCTTAGAAGAAATCAATCTTACTATTGATAAGTGTATTAAATAGACTTTTTATAAGGTGTATTGACTTATACCTGTCGATCCATGAGACTGTACGGGATGCTCTTGAAAGGGGTTCAATTTCCTGCAAATGTAATTCAATTATCGTGAGCATAATCACATCATAATCATAATCACATCCATCATAAGCATCACATAAAAATTAAAAACATTAAAACGTACACATTATAACACTTAAATCAGGCTCACATTATAAGCCTGCTAGGGAAGTAGGCCTACTGAAGGGCTAAAACTGGGTTTTTGTATCAGCTGATGAGTTGAGGGCTTAGTAACCTTGGGGACATGCTATTTGAAGTTGTTTGATGTGTGTGGTGGAGGTGGAGGAAACACCTAGTTAAGGTGAAGTCAAGTTTGGAGCCTATTGAGGCATTGTGAGCATTTGATAGTTTGTTGATTAGATTGCTTGGATGAATCCATTGGATGGATTGAGGGACATTGGGATTATTCCAAAGATGTAGAATGCTAAGGTGACATAAGGATTTGGTGTGCACTATGATAGGTTATGGAGTTGGCTTGGATCAAGGAGAGTGATCTTATGAAGATGCTTGGTTGGTGTTGTGAGAACACTTACAAATGCTTTTGACCTGAAAGAAAATAAGGCTCAATACATTCATGCATCAATATGTGTTTTAAATAGTTTTATTTAATTAATTTAGATTAATAGTTAATTTAGATTAGCAGTATTCTATTTGTAGTTGAAACTTGTAGCTTTTAAATAGATAATGAATAAACTATGTAACCATTTAAGACAAATATATTTCTATCAAGAAATGAATATTAAATACATTAAGGATTGATGGCATACCTTTAAATTTCATCATCATCATCCTCATCATCATCATCATCATCATCATCATCATCATCATCATCATCATCCTTGTCATCATCGTCATCATCATCATCGTCATCGTCGTCATTGTCGTCGTTGTCGTCATCATCAACATCATCATCATCAGTAGCAACATCATCGTCATCATCATCTTCTTCTTCTTCATGAAAATTTGTCTCAGGAACATCATCCAATAATTGTCGATCGTGATCATCATCTACATCATCTTCTACTTCTTCGGTATCTTCTTCTTCCATCGCATTATACTTTATCGACCTTCCTCTCGGTTCATGTCTAACAACAAATGACCAACCCAGTTTATGTGAAACCTCTGAGTAAAATACCTGCTCACATTGGCTTGGAAGAACATAGGGCTCATCCCCAACTGGCTCAAACGACCTTGTATTAACCATTGTAAATCCATTATCATGTTCAATAACAGTTCTATAAGGATCATTTGGATTAAGTTGTAGCCTGTACCATTTGACAATGAAGAGTACTAATTTGAAGGAACTAAAGTCACACTCAAGTATATCATCCAAAATGCCATAGTATTGATTTTTAGACTCTTGAGGATGTAAGTCATTTCTAGATGAAATATTAGTCACTTGAAAGACTGCAGTTATTCTAGAATCACAAGTTTTCTTCGTGTCATCCAACACTTTGACGCAAAATTTTTGACCATTACAGAACATACCCTTGTGGTGTTTAACCTGCAATAATATGTGAAACATGTCAAAATTATTATATCGTGAGTTGATAAACATACGGGTGATAAATAATTTTATACGTACCTGGAAATCTCTTAAACCATATGCTAAATCTATTTCCCTTTGCGTAACATTAGAATCTCCATTATGATGAGCTTCTTTAACCAATGAAGATACACCTTCCCATGTTAATGTGTGACCAGAATGTTGACATCGTTCAATCCATACCTTCATCCAATCAAGATTGTTTGCAATATACAAATGTAGTGCATCCCACTCTCGAGCAACTGTACCAAAAAAAAATAGATGACTTACAACCGATTTATTTTGAAGATTAAGAAATAATTTATTACAATAACATCTTATAATTTATTACCTGTCACTTTCCTCAATCTACCTTTCCCCATCAAGTACTCCCCTTTGAATTTTTTAAAAGGGTCGAGATCCCAAATGCGATCTACATGGATATTTGAAGCAAACTTAGGAAGATATTCAGTAATGTACACCATAGTCTGGTATACCATGTATCCCTCTACCATAGAACCCTCAGGATGTGCTCTTTGTCAAACCAAAGCCTTCAAAGATTTCAAGTGCCTCTCAACCATCCACATTGACCTAGTGTGTGCAGGTCCACACAATTCAATCTCCTCAACTTGGTGTATGAGGTAGTGTTTTTGTGCATTGAAAAAAGTTGGAGGTAGACACTTTTGCATTTCACACAGTAAATGAGGAATTCTTCTCTTCCAATAGTTTATATCTTCTTTATGGATTTCTTTTGATGACAACCACCTACATTAAGAGATTCAAGTCACAAAAAATATATAAATACGAGACTTTACAAAATAATATACAATAGATTACATAGCAAGAAAAAAAAATCACGAATATAATAAATATATACAACAAATTGAACAGATATTACTACTTACCTCATGTATTTTTCAAGATCATATATCACTTGTTTGATGTTATTGTTGAAGTGCTCTGGGAGAGATAGAGGTAGCACGTACTGCAGTAATTATAAACCAATCATTTCATTATTTTCTAACATAACATAATGAATAGTACACGTAGTTTATGAATATATTGTAAATACAGAAAAACATAACTTACCTTGATGAAAGTATGCCAATCATGCGTTTTGAGCCCTGGCCCAAATTCACTTTTCTTTGATATGAGATTGCTTATGTTCGCAGCAAATCCTGTGGGAAATCAAATTTTTCGTATGACTTCTTTTATGGCATCACTTTGCTGCTCTGTTAATAACCAAGGAAGGGCACTTATATTAATATGATCTCTATTGCTATTTGAGTGAATGAAATTCTTCAGTGCATGATTGGATTCATGAATGTCATTACAAATTTTGACAATTTTTTCTTTGTCACGCCTTCCATCCAGTATTTTCCACAATGTCTCTGTTATATTCTTTCCAATATGCATAGGATCAAACAAATGCACAATTTGTAGGTCCTCGTAGTAGGGCAACCTACTAAATTGTCTGGGATAGCTTTTTAGTCCCTTTGGAAGGTTGTCAGTAGTGCCTTGACGACCTTCACGATCATCAATTACATAATTAGTAAACAAAAATCATAATAGAAATATATAAATTACAAACATAAACCATTAGGTGGAATGACATTACCTCGATGATTAATTCTATTATATTCCAACTTCCATAGGCGAGGTGTCATTCTTCGTGGCTTTGATGTAGTCTCTTCTTTCCCATTGAAAAGATGTTTTTCCATACTTTGATACTTATGATTCCTATGGAGGAAGTGTCTGTACTCATCAAACACCTGCTTTCCTAAACTTTTTGAATGACGAGATTTCATCTTTGGACCACAAACTGGACATGCAAATTTTCCCTTTGTTTGAAGACCTACAAGATAATGATATAATTGGATTATTAAATATGTTGATTTTTATAATTAGAATTATCATGCGCAACTTGAATTCACTATAACATACCACAAAAATGTGTTAGCCCTGGGGCATCATGTATTGTCCATACAAGTATTGCATGGAATTGAAATTGTCTTTGTCCTATTGATCTAGACACGTCATACATAGTGACACCGTTCCATAACTCCACCAACTCGTCAATAAGAGGCTCAATATATACATTCGTATCTTTAACTTGATATTTACCTACTTGAATGAACAGTAACATTACATAATTATTGTGACCATTTTACTGTAAGATTTGTAAGTACATGTAAATTAATAACTATCAAATGATAAAATACCTGGAACAATCATTGCCAACATAATGTGCTCCCTCTTTATTGACATCCACGGAGGAATGTTATTGTTGATAACAAAAATAGGCCACACCGAGCAAACAGATCTCATCTCTCCAAATGGATTGACACCATCCGCTGCCAATGAAAGCCTGAGATTACGAGGTTCTTCTTTGAAGTGTTGCCACTTTTCCTCTATGTGCATAAATGCTGAACCATCCGCAGGGATTCTAATAATGTCATCTCGACTTCTATTGCGTGCATGGTAATCCATAAATTGTGCCAAGCTAGTACACCTGAATAATTGTCGTATCCGTGGAATAATGGGGATGTAACGAAGAACCTTGTGAGGCACCTTTTTTGTTATTTGATCTGTTCGATATCTACTCGTATGACATACAGGGCATTGTGTTGCAAATTCATGTTCTTTATAATATATAATATGATCATTGGGACAAGCATGTATTGCTTGATACTCCATTCCAATATCTTTCATAATAGCAGATAATTCTTGATATGAGCGAGGTAGAATATTTGATGGTGGTAACAAAAACTCGCCTATCAATCTACAACAAAAAATATAAGTTGTTAATATAAACAATATTAGTGGTACATTATTCACCCTTTGTTAACTATAAAGACATATATGACATACCTTAACATACGTGACATTGTTATGTTGGATAAACCATTCATAACCTTCAAGTTCAACAACAACAATACAGCAGAGAGAAGAGTTGTTTGGGAGTCTTTGTATAGGGGCTCGTATGCCTTCTCAAGTAGAGGTACATCGAGGCTATCATCATCATTATGATCAGATCCGCTTGGACTAAATGTGTCATGGATCAATGTATTTATACCATCATCTTCAATTGTGTTTTCTAGCACATGATCATCATCTTCCATGGGATCATTATCTTCACCTTGGATATTCGCACCCCCATGTTCCTCCATATCATGTACTTCCCTGGGGAGATCAACCTATATAAAATTGATTAACATAAATAAACCATGATCTTCAACTCATCATCAAGTGATTTCATATGTATATAAATTGTTAAAACGATATAATGAACAACTTACCAGTGGATGATAGTCATGCCCCCCTTCAATGTGACCATTCTCCCTACAATGTCTCTTAACTGTTTTGATTAGCAGTCTTCTACGGTTTAAGCCCTTAAAAATTTTGCAGGGACAATAACATTTTCCATCACCTTTTATTTTCAAGTTAGACCACAATCTAGCGATTGTCTCCCTATTTTGTTCTTCACTTATATTATCTGACATGATCGTTCTTCTCAAGAAGCAAAAATTGGGCTATGAAAACTTCGGTCTACAACTTTCAGTGACTAAGCAAAATTGTCAAAAGTACACAAATCTTCTTAGAACTAGTTAAATCCTTTAATATTTTAAAAGTCTAGTTAAAATATACATTAGATTAAAAAATATACAATTTTCATACCTGAGTGCGCGACTACGACTAGTGCAATGGTCTTCTTGCTTAGCTCTAGAAGCTCTCTAGCAATCAAAACATATAAGCTACAAGGCCTAACAACAATTTCAAAACATATAAGCTACAAGGCAAGACATATTACATGACATGGAAAAAGGATTAAAATATACATTAGATTAAAATATATACAATTTTCAAACTTGAGCGCGCGGCTATAACTCGTGCAATGGTCTTCTTGCTTAGCTCTAGAAGCTCTCCAACAATCAAAACATATAAGCTATTAGAATTCATTAACTTTCTGTAATTGGAAAACTCTATTTGATATTAGACCGTAAACTACTACTATTCTCTCCATAAGAACTAAGTACAAAATTCTTTCAAGTTCACATCCATGATTCCCTTTAGATTAAAATATACAGCAAAAATAAGCTAAAAGTCTAGTTAAAATATACATTAGATTAAAAAATATACAATTTTCAAACCTGAGCGCGCGGCTATAACTCGTGCAATGGTCTTCTTGCTTAGCTTTAGAAGCTCTCCAGCAATCAAAACATATAAGCTACAAGGCCTAATAGCAATTTCAAAACAAGGGTCATCAAAAGAACCAAAAACAATGTGTGCAAACAATACCTTGTGAAGTGGTATAGACAATTAGAAGATGCTACTATGTGCTAGGGAACTTCTTAGAACTGTTGGTATATTCTTACAACTTGTTACACCTGGGATATTCTTCTCTGTAGATGCTACTGTGTGCCATGGTCCAAACGGGCCCATAAATGTGGTTGAATAGCAATACATTCAAGTGGCAATTACACAAGGGACAGTCACTGTGAGATATCCTCATGTGTGACTGTCCTTGTCACAAATGAGGACATCTCACAGTGACTGTCCCTTGTGTAATTGCCACTTGAATGAGGTCAGTCACTGTAAAGACAACATGATAATGTACACATACAATGAGTGTACATTATCATGTTGTCTTTACAGTGGCTGCCCTCATGTTGTATATTCTTCTCTGTAGATGCTACTACGTGCTAGGGAACTTCTTAGAACTGTTGGTATATTCTTACAACTTGTTACACCTGGGATATTCTTCTCTATAGATGCTACTGTGTGTCGTGGTCCAAACGGGCCCATAAATGTGGTTGAATAGCAATACATTCAAGTGGCAATTACACAAGGGACAATCACTGTGAGATGTCCTCATGTGTGACTGTCCTTGTCACAAATGAGGACATCTCACAGTGACTGTCCCTTGTGTAATTGCCACTTGAATGAGGAACAAGGAGGAAGTGATACAATAATAGGGGGGTGATCATTTTAAAATGTGTTGGACAACAAAAAATGCTATGCACGGGGTAAAACATGGGCTCAAACCTTAAGAAAACTAGAGACTAACAACAAAGAAAATGTACCTCATGATACTTATTGAGCTTAAAGCATAAATAACCTACTATGTACAAGAAGGAAGGATAAACTATTAATAGAAATGTTTAAGATGGATCCTATTTATCAATATCTCAAAAGGATTACCTTCCATGTTTTCCAACTCAAAAACATAATTTTCTTTGTAGCGAGAAATATAAAAAGGACCCTCCCATAAGGCATCAAACTTTGTATGTTGACTTGGATTGGCTGCTCTTTCATTGTACTTCAAAATCATATCATTTTTCTTAAGAGGGGGATTGCATACCTCTTGTCAAACCCACATTATACTATTCTTTGGTGATGTGTCAAGGCATTATAAGCATTCTCATAAGCTTCTTGTAGATTCAACAATTTTACTAATATGACATTCATCGCACCATCTTCCTCTACTTCAATTAATGTTAGAAGTTGTAGAGCTAGGATTTCCATTGATATAGGAAGAACAACTTCTATTCCATTGGCGAACTGGTGCCGGAGCACCTCACACAACCAATTTGGAGACGGAGATTATACAGACTTTCAGGACAAATCAGAGGGATGGAATACATAAACAGGGTCAACAGGTCAATTGGAGGATCTTAGCACCTTTAATGTTATTAAAATAATGCAATACTTCAATGAGTTTGTAATGATGTCCTTATTAGGACTAAAAGCTTGTTTACAATGGACTGAGATTGTCCAAAGTTCAATAATGTTCTAAGAATCTAGAATAGGCTAGTGCGGAAGTTTCAGTCTTTTGGAAAGTTTAATAATCATAAGAGATCAAAGTTAGTGAGTTTAGTGGTCTTTGGATTAAAATAATTCAATTAATTATAAGTTGGAATTTTTGAATTTTCAAAATCCAACGGTTAGCTAACAATGGAGGGAGTTAGTATTTAAGATTTAGTTAGGCTCAAACTAAGCTCCAACCAATGAAAATTGGTTGGATTAGTTTTTGAGAAGTTATAAAGAATCTTATATATATCTCTGTTACGACAAAGAAGGGAGATATATACAGACTGCAACAGTAAGAAATATAAAACTCTTAGTTTTTGCAACTCCATTTATCTTGGAAGTCTTAGTTTGTTTGAACTAACACATACATGAGTTAGAAGGATTTCTTTCATCCATTCTAAACCGTTTTGAATGAGTTTACTTTGAATTTGCTGTTGCGCGGGTGTATGGACTGGTGAAGGAAACAGCGAGCAATAAACTTTAATTTCTACAAGTTCCTTGATCTTTTAAGTCTCAAATCATTTGGTTTGATTATTCAATTATTCTTGTTATTGAATGAGTTTACTATTATATTGAGACTGATGTCGCGCCAGTCACTGCTGAAACAGTCATTCTTTTGTCTAGACTTGTCATTGCAGTAGAGTTTTAGAGATAATGAAGATCATCCCATGAACATAGAAGGCCTAATATTCATGGGATGACAATAAATAACTTGTATTATGAAGTACTGACATTGCATATGCAAAGTTTTGTGGAAAACAGTGTGATCACAGGATAAACTGTGGGAAATTACCGTGAGTTGAATGCTAATGTATAGCAGTGAGTGATCTATCCAAGCAAGGGTGGATTGTTATAGTTTGGTTTTATACCTCTCAATTGCATTTGTTTAAAAATCATTGGAGGTTTTTAAACAAATGCAATTGGGAGGTATAAAACCAAACTCAACCACTTTTGCCAGCATTCTTCAAGCATATGCCAAAATGGGATCTTTAGAACAGGGTAGGGAAATTCACCAAAAAGTAATTGAAGATGAGTTTTTGTCAAATATAGTGGTGGTGACTACCCTGATGGACATGTATATAAAATGTGGAAGCATACAAAAGGCACGCGATTTGTTTACAGAAACAACTGAAGCAAGGCACGTGAAAGTCTCAAAATCTTGAATCCAAGTCAGTGAAAGCTTTGAAAACCAAATGCATCCTATTAAGTATTGTGGGGAAGCATTCTAAATAACCAAAGCCGCTAACAATAAATTCAACACAGATATGTCCTCATTTCTGGGTATTTTAGCTCTCTAACAGCTGAATACCAGATTAAATAATAATGACAAAAGAAAAATAAACCCAACGTACTCAGAAATTGTAGCTGTGATTTTGCGGAGGGAATCTCTCTCGGCGCTGTTGAAAACACAAATGACAACCCGCTTGATTTCGCGGAGGGAATCTCTCTCGGTGCTATTCAAAACACAAATGACAACCCGCTTTGTTCAAAACACAAATGATAACCCACTTGATTTCGTGGAGGGAATCTCTCTCGGCGCTATTGAAAACACAAATGACAATGTTCCTTTTTTTTTTTTGCACTTATATCCTGACAATGTCACAATTGCGATGGTGTCGGGCTATATTTGAAAAAAAAAAGCCAAAACCGCTTAACATTTCCCTGTCGTCGCAAATTTCCGTCGCAATTTCACCCCAAATGTATTAGTGACAATATCCAACAATTATAGCAACTGCATCAGCCCAAAAGTCAATGTTTAAGCCTTTAGTTTGTAGCATACTTCTTGTCATTCTAACGACTGCATGTTGTTTCCTTTAGCCACCCCATTCTGTTGAGGTGTGTATGCAATTGTGAGTTATCTTTTGATTTCATACAAATCACAAAAACTCTTAAAGTTTCTAGAGAAAAACTCACCTCCATGATCAATCCTTAAACATTTAACTTTAGAACCTTTCTCATTTTCCACAAGAGATTTGAACTTTTTAAAAGTATCAAAACCCTCATCCTTTGACTTCAAAAAGTAAACCCAATGATGTGAGTAATCATCAATGAAAGTAATAAAGTACGATGACTTACCCAAACTCTTGGTCTGGATAGGACCACAAATATCAGAATGAATCAATTAAAGTGGGTAATGGGCTCTCCATGCTTTTCCTCTAGAGAATGATTCTCTTGCTTGCTTTCCTTTAGCACAACTTTTAGAGGGTTCTTTTTGTTCTTGAACCTTATGCAACCCAAAACTAAAGCATTTAATGTAAGAAACTTCACACTATTAAAATTTAAATGTCCATACCTAAGGTGCCACAACCAATTCTTGTTCTCATAAGCCATATGACAAGTTGATTGTTATGTTCACCAAACTTCAATGGAGACATCTTATTTTGTGACATAGGCACTATTGTAACTACTTGATTGCCTTTATTTTATTAATAGATTGCACATTCTGGTTTTCAAAAACAACCTTATAATTCTTCTCACATAATTGTGCTTCAACTTTGGAGTATAAATAATGTCTTGAGCAATTTTCATACCTTCCATTGTATGGACATCAATGGCTCATTTTGTTGCAACCTCCAATGTGTTGTCATTACCAAGCATAATCTTGTATTTAAAACCCTCTTCAAGTTTAAAAAATAATTGTTGACTAACAAATATCTTGTTAGAGAACCCCAAGTCTAAATACCAAACATCATTGACATTATTTTCAACTTTTCCAAAAGATAAAAATAAATTACCTAAGGAAGGATCTTCACTCTTTTAAGCATAATCGACATTTTTATTGTTATTACCTGATTTTAATCTACAATATTTCTCAAAATGACCATACTTGTTACATTAAATGTTTCTTTTATCAAATCTGCATCTACTTCTTCCTCCTTGGCCACCTCTTCTTCTTATGTTTCTGTTGGCAATTTGGCTAAGTAGGATATCATGGTGTTGTCATTATGGAAACATATATTCAGTATTAAGACAACATGATCTAAGGATGAAGTTCTGGATGAGAACTTAAGCAAATTGTCTAAGTATAATAGTGTTTATCTGTCTACACAGAGACTATTATAGTCAACAAAGTTTTCAGAAGTACTTTCAGTGCATGTGCACTTGAACACAAATTATATAAGGTATGTTGAAGCTAAATATAAGAACACAAGACTGTACGATATGTACGAAAAAATATATTAATATTTTACAGAAATAGTGTTGAACCGACCAGAACAGAGCAACGATCAGTAAATTATTATTTTTAAGTTAATGGATTATTTTGTTTATAAAAATGACTTAACTAATTTGGGATGAGATCCTAGATCTTAACCCTAAGGAAGAAAGAGTTAATGTTATGATTCGATTTAACATGGAAGCTGACTGATAAGCTATATTTGAGATAGTTGGTATATAGGAAAGTATTATGTAATGAAAAGAATGTAAGAGACTAATGTGAAGTTGTAAAAAGATTTTGTATTGATGTATCGATGATGTATTATCCGAAATCTGATATATGATCATATCAGTGCGAGCTGATAGCAAGTTTTGTGAAGAGCCTACAAGCTAGATCAAAATATTGAAGATATTCAACAACAACAAAGGTTTTTGTATTCTATCTTTTGTATTGAAGATTATTATTGTATATTGCATGTTTGGGAAGTGGGCTCATCTTGCATACATTTACATTTTGTAATACCAAATCCTAACAGGGTTGAGGCTTCAAACAAGGCCTAAAGTCCTCTAACAAGGACCGAGAAACTATACAGATGTAATAGAATCCTAACAGGGTCAATGTCTTTAACCAGATACTTTTGATTAGTGGATCATTTTTGGGTATCATCCCCACTAGGGTTTTCCCTTGGCTAGGGTTTCCTCAAGGACAAACATGGTGTTATGAGTTCCTTTTACCTCGAGGACAAACATGGTGTTATGAGTTCCTTTATTTTATGGTTGTGTTTATTATTTAGTTTATTCAGTTTAGTTTCTTATGCAAGTTACAAGTTAATTACATATATCCATAAGTGGGAAAAAGCATAAGTTTTTGAAATACTGATTCACCCCTCCTCTCTGTATTTCATATTTCTAACAATTGGTATCAGAGCATAGTTACTCAAAGAAGGCCTAATAGCTTGAGTAAGATCTCTATGGATATGGATCAATTGTAGAAAAATCTAGAGGAAGCTCTTGAGAAAATTGATATTCTTATTGAAGAAAGCAATACTGTGAAGAGAAAATATGAAAGTGAAAAAGACTACATTGAGAAACTAAAAGATAAGATGGAAGATCTTAAATCAGAGAAAGAATCTACAAATCAGATCAAGGATAGTGATGAAGTTTCAAAACTGAAAAAGGAAAATGAGATTCTAAAGCACAAACTAAAGATTATAGATCTAAAGTTAATCTTGAAAGATGATAATATAAAAATTGAATGAGATCTAAAGCCTGAAAATGCAGATCTAAGATCTAAAATTACCAAAGTAGCATCTAGAATTGAGACTAAGAAGTTGCAGTATGTTGAACTTGAAAAGTATAATACAATTGTGAAAGGAGAACTAACTCAATCCAAGCAACATCTTGAGAAACTGTATTCTAACAGTGAAAAGATTGATGAATAGATTTCTTATCATAAACCTTCTTATGATAAAACTAGTCTTGGATATTTTGAAGAAAAATTCTCAAAGAAGATTGAGGAATGTAAAGAACCAGATCTGGAAATTCAACAACCTGAGAACAAAGAAGAAGAAAAACAAAACAAAGTTGAGTCTAACCAATCTGAAGATGTACCTAAACAACCTAAACAAGATGGATCACCTAAAGAAATGTGAAATGAATTCAAAGGTAGATGTTTCACATGCAATTCATTTGGACACATGAAAAGAGATTGTATAGGTAAGAAATTCAATCCTATCTCTAGTTATTGTTATAATTGTCATGGTTTTGGTCATAGAGCTATTGATTGTAAGAAACCTAGATCTAATAATAAAGATAATATTAGAATGTTTAGAAATACTAACCCTACAGATAAAAGACCTACTGGAGCAACAAAAAATATAAGAAATAGGGTTGTGTGTTCTATATGCAACAATTTTGGACATATTGCAAGAAATTGCAGATCACAGATCAGTCAGTCAAGACCAAGATATGGAAATAATGTTATAGTTTGTTAGATTTGTAATAACATAGGACACAACAAGATATTGCAGAATAACCAACATGAGGAATCCTAATCCAAAAAGAAATGTGAACTACACAAGAACAAATATGGATATCAATAATAGTCAAAAGGGAAATAACAGTAACATGGAAGAATTCATAAAGCCATAGATCAAGCAAGTGCATCCACAATATCAGGAATTTAATTAGGTGAAGCATTTGAGAGTAAGTTGGAATCAATTATGAAACCATCTCAAACTGATTAAGCATCAAAATTCTATGAGTTTACCATCAGATTAAGCACCATAATAGCATAGAGATTATAAGAATTTAAATCAAGCCTTGCAAAGTTAATATGTGATAGTAAGTGATGTAAGGAACCTATGGTTAAGAGAACATGTAATACCAAGCATGTATGCAAGCATATGAAGTGAAAGAAGTTTCTAATTAACCAGGAGAAGATTTTTGGCATGAATACACTTATGCAATTAATGCAATGACAATGTCTTGAAGGATTTGATAGATAAAAGTGGTTTATTAACATCATTTGATCATTCAAGATTTTACAATATTTTTAGAGAGCTAGCTAGTGCAAATTCAAAGCAATTTAAAAGATTTGGAGATAGATTTTTGCCAGATGTATGCGGAAGCCCTAAATCATGATTCCAAGGTATTTTACTAAGTGTTTACTATTAAAGTAGTTATTTTTTAGTGTAGTCATGGATGTATCCCTAGTTCATAACATTAAGGACACACATAGACCTAAGGTGAGAAAGGAACTAGTAGAACCCTCTGAGAAAGACCCTAGCTTAGCATTATCGGCTATACCAGACGGTGTATTACATTTGGAAGATGCAAAAGGATATCTAAAGTGAAACTTTAAGATTGTAGGAGACATTAGTATGTTTGAGGAATATGAAAAAATATACAACCAAGACATGACTTATAAGGAAGGGTATGAACATTTAGGTCAACTAGACATTACCTGAGTATATATTTCACTATGAATTTTAAAATGATGAATGGACTAAGATCATCTTAAGCATAATTCATGATGGAAAGTTTTGGATGGATGGTAGAGTGATAGATATCATAGTGATTTGATACATGAAGTAACAATATTATCTAACAAAGTTGCAATCCCTCTAAATGAGAAGAATGTGAAGAAAATAGTTCTAGACAACACTAAATCCTCATATAATGGAAGATGTATTGTAATAAGTAAGATTGAGCAGAATGATGTTAGGTATGTGTGTAAGATAGTTTGGGATATGTATGACCTTAAGTTAAGGTTGCATGTTTTTGGTGATGAGATCAATATGATACAATGATATGAAGGTATGCGAAGATAGAGAATCAGTGAAACAGGGCATATGAACAGTCACGATGATTGAGGGAAGGCTAGTTGGTCTGGTAATGTGCTAAGTTAGATGAATATTTTATATTGTTGACACTTTCATAATATAAGATCATCGAATCTATATATGTTTATCAATTTCATAAGTAATTATTATGTTTTATAATGTATTTGAGAGCCGACTAGATAAAAGAATTGATATAAGTATAGATTGTTTTGTGGAATCGATTAGTGTCATTGGGATGATGATGTGATGGCTGTGAATTTGGGATATTAGTGAGAGAAGATAGAAGATGAAAGATCAATGATTGGTAGAGCTACAAGTGGAACTATCAAAGCATAGCAGATGCTTATTTTGTTCACTCCTTGAAGAGCTCTTTTGTGATAGTATTTTGATTGTAAGAGCTATAAGCTCACCACATATTTAACAGGGTTTTTGTATACCCCTAGTAGGGTTTTGTATTCCTCTAACAAGGAAATGTCCTATGTGATACTTAGCTCCTAACAGGTCTATATCTCCTAACATGGATTCATTATTTTAGTGCATAGTTGTGGGTACCATCCCCACCGGGGGTTTCCCTTAGCCATAGTTTCCTCAAAAAACAATAATGGTGTTATGAGTTATGTGTTGTGTGTTTATATTATTTTCATTTTATCATTGATATGGTTTATTTAAAATTGGTTGAAGTTTAATTTAAAGTGTTGTAATATTGATTCACCCCCCTCTCAGTATTACTTAATCCTAACAATTGGTATCAGAGCTATAGGCCCTTGGAGAGAAAGCCTAATACCTTAAGGGATATCAGAATAGATTCAGAAAGTTTTCAAGAGAACTTTGAAGTAGCACTTGATGACCTTGACAAAGAAAAGGATGAGAATGGTGAATTGAAATTTAAATTAAGAAGAGTAGAAGGTTTCATCAGGAAACTAAAGGAACATCTTGAAATTTTAAAATGTTAGAGACAAGACCTTATGGATAAGATCAAAGAAGATTTAGACAATGATACATCCGACCAAGTAAAGAAGCTAGAGAAAGAAAAAGAACAAATTAATCTTCTGATGGCTAAAGAGATTCAACATGAAAAGGATGCAAGAAACAAAGCTGAGGAGACTCTAAAAGACGCAAATGTGCAGATAGGACAAATGAAGATTGAACTTGATCATTACAAGGATAAATGGCAAGAATTGGAAAAGTACAATCAGATCATTAAAGGTGAACTCACTCAATATTAATTACACATTAAAAATTTACACATGAGAAATGATAAAATTGATGAGCAAAGAGAGAGACAGAATCCTAAAGGAGACATGATTGGAATCGCATACAATGAAGGTGAATATTCTAAGACTCATGAAGAAACACATGAAGTGAAGACTAAAGAAAGACCTACTCTTGAAGAACCTAAAATCTATACCAGACCTTTCAGAGGTAGATTCTTTCGATGGAGCAAAGTTGGATACATGAAGAGAGATTGCAGAGGTAAAGGCCCTTTCAAACCCTTTACTGCTTATTGTTATAACTGTTATGATTATGGACATAAAAGAGAAGAATGTAGGAAACCAGATTAGTCAAAGAACAAGCAAGATTACATCAAAGAAGAGTCAATAACCAAGATCACATGTTTCAAATGCAAAAACTTTGGGCATATTGCAAGGTACTGTAAACTGTAGGTAAATCAAGATAGAAGGATACCACCTACATGTTACAAATGCAACAACTTAGGACACATAGCGATGTTTTGCAGATATAATGGAGAGGACAACAGAAGAGGACAAAGAGGACCACCTCCTATGGTTATGAAGAAGAATATTGGTGACAATGGAAAAAGTATTATTGACTACATGGATAAGTTCAAGAGTCATTTCAAGAAACCAATAGAAGGAGATGATGGTAAGATATGGAAGGTAAAATATTTCAATAAAGCATTGGTTCAGGGAAAGACAGTAGATGCTACTATGTCTTCGCATGATGAGTACATTGTGACATCGACCTATAAGGTTGCATGGCCTTAGGAGGAGCATTGGATGCAAACAACATAAAATATCCAACCCCTGATTATGTGGAGCGAGCTCATGTGAGCTTAGATATGGTGTGTACAAACACTATGGAGTTTATGTTTGTGATATCAACACTTGGAGATTCATATCCTGTGACTACGAGATTTTGTTTGATTGGAAAGCGTGCGAAGTTGAGATACCTGTGATTAATGCATTTACTCAACCTGTAATGGATCAAAGAGCTTGAAGTATACCATTTCTACACTGTTTGATAATCAACAACCAAGGAGAGCAGTGTGAAGAAGCATTTTAGCCACCTAGTAGCCACATTGTGTCATCATTTTGAGTAGAAGTTCCAGAATACAACGTGTTAAACGTATTTAGAAATTTTACTCTTTTAGAAGCTATGGATGCACCAATTATCTATGATATTGTTGATAGACTGAGATATAAGTTCAAGAGGCACTCGTTTAAGTTTTGTGAGGATGATCCGAAAGGAGCATTTTCGCAAACCCCTTACGACGTGTTACACATTGAAGATATTAGGGCTTACATTCACTGTAAGTATGAGACTATAAGAGATGTTGATATCGATAGTGAATTAGATGGGATGATAGAAGCAGATAGAAATATGATAGAAAAGTTTAAGCATTTGGAAGATCAATCCATTATTAAGTTAACCCTTCTAAGTGAGTTCAACAAAACCAAATGGTTCAAGATAATTCTAAGAAAAATCCATGACCAGTTTATATGGATTGGAGAACAACCTATTAAGATATGTAGCCAGATGATCCATGAGATAATCAAATTGGATAATACTGGGGTCCTCCTAGTAGCTAAGCAGAATATAAGGAAACAAGTTGAAACCCTAACCCATTCTAAGTAGGATAAGAGAGCGATGACTGTGAATGACATATTTTAGCAAGATGTGAGATTGGTAGAAATGATATTAGGTTACAAGATGTTCCATAGCACCAGACCTAACTTTGTATTAGCTAGATTAGTTATGATGGCATATAGAATGGTTAAGGAAAATAAAAAATATAACCTATGTGAAGTTCTAGCACATTATTTTTTAGAAAATGTGAAGGTTATCAAGTAAGACAAGACAAAGGAATTCAGGTTTGGTTCACTTCTAGTTCATATGTACATCCACATTTAGGAAAAATTCCCTGGAATGCATCCTAGAGCATGGAATAATGATGTAGCTAATGGTCTTCAAATCTCAAAAAGCTACCAAAGATAAGAGAAAAAATGGGTAGATGAAGAGTTGTTTGCAATGACCAAAATCCTTGAAAGGAAAATGAAGGAGAGATATAGGATACCTGAGGAGATAATTGAGAAATTTAAAGACACAATCTATTTCATGGTTAAAACTGACTATGTATGCTTTGAGGCAGTTGAGCCTAGGAGGAAATGGTGCTATCCTATGGGGTATGAAGTCAGTTCCAAGGTTCTCACAATGCAAGTTGAACATGTTCTTGCAGATGAGATAGACACATTTGAAGAGAGATGGAAAACCTACTGGAAAAAGTTGGAAAAAGTTAGAGAAGAACAAGAAAAAGGGACAATGAAGAGAAAGATTGGAAAAATAGTTGAAGACATTACTGCGAAGGTAGGAATCACTACGGAACAACTAAAGAAAATAAGGAAAAGGTTGATAGAAGGATCCTCAAGCATTAAAATTGATGCACCTCCTCCTTATGAAGTTGAAAAAATAGTAATTCCTAGCCCTGATATAATTGACATATCATCTACAAATGAGAAGATTGCACAAGATGTTGTATCTAAAAGTACACCTAGGAGATCTACAAGATCTAACAAACTGAGCAGCCCTAAGAAACAAGAGGTAGGAGAAGAAATAAAGAAGAAAGAGGACATAGTAATTGAGAAGAAAGAAGTACAGAAGAGGCAACAAGATCTATGGAAATGGGATATCCAAATGTTGCAAAAGACAGTGATAAGAGATGGAAATTTCAAGACAGTAAACATATATTATGAAAGGTATGATTCTGAAAATTAGGTAATAATTGAAGATATTGTAATTGAAAACTTATTAGTTTACAAGAAAAATCTGTTAGAAATTGAGGCCGTCATTCCTAAGGACTTGTATAGCAAGTTGGAAATTAGAAAGAAGCTAGCATATTCAGAGGATGAGTCCATGAGAAATAAGGATATTGAAGACATGTTGTCGGTAGTCTCTATAGAAGAGAGGGAGAGAATCATCAAAGAGTTGAAACCTTAATTGAGAAATAAGGCCAGACTAGTGAGAATAATGGAAAGGAAATATGATGAGGTTATAGAAGATACATAAAAGGCATTGGACTAAATTATTATGAGTAATATGCCTGAGAAGACCTCACCTCCCAAGGTTGCCAAGCCTACACCTTTGGGAATGGGAAAAAGTTTTGAGATAGTTGAAATGTGTGAGCAAGAAAGAAAAGTTGACATGCAACCAAACTTCTTTGTCTCTGGTGTGCCTGTGACCCTTGACACCTCACTTAATGTGAATGACCCATTTCAAGACAATCTAGACAATGCAATTAAAGTCAAAGAGGAAGGATAAAAATAGGAAGAGAAAGAGAGGGAGAAGGAAATACAACAAGAAGTAAGACAAGAAGAAGAGACATGAGTAGAAAAAGTAGTAGAGGTGAGAGTTGAGCATAAACAAGAACCAGACACCTCCTCTACTCTAGTGTTGGAAAGTATGGCCAAACCAGTGAGCATAGATGTGGAGAGCATGGATGAGGATGAACTTGTGAGGTTATCCTTCATGGAATTTACTAAGGAAAAGGAAAGGTAAGAAAAAAAAGGGGATAAAAGGGTAAAGGTGATTACTAGGGCAGTGGAGACAGTGAACAAAATACTCCCTACACCTATTATTTTTCAAGGAAAGGATGATGCATTGAACTTGAGCATGGCATTGGACAGATTTGATAGTCATTTTGAGCCACTGCTGAAGATTGCAAAGGATAAGGCATAGAAGAGATTCTTAGAAAAGAAGTTGAAGGAAGTTTGTCAGTCCATCTCATGGGACTTGGACATTCTGAAAGCAACTACAATCAAAGCTAGAAGCTGTGCAACACAAGGAAGAAATATATATAGTTATTGTATAAATCCTATCAGAGATGTTAGGAATATTAAAGATATCATAGCCAAGGACATGGCTACTTTAGACAACATAGTAGATAGTTGTGAGACTTCTTATCAAACTATATTGGAAACGGATAAGCAGGCATCCAAGATTTTGGATAAGATAAGTTCCTTGAATGAAAATAAAGGGAGAGTAGTGGAAATATTTGGTTTTCTAAAGAGTGTAATCACTCCTAAGTTATCAATTCTTGAAACTCATCTCACAGAGATGGAGAAGATAGAAGGATCAATGAAAAGTTCTTTACCCATAGAGCTGAAGGAAACAAAGACAACATCTTATGTATTGAATGGATTGATCCATGTTAGTGAACTTATGATTAAGTCATGGGAAGATGAAGTGAATACCTTGTAAGACTCCTTCCAAGACATTCTAAGTTTGGTGAGTAAGCATTAAAGTCTTATATGCTTAAAATTTTGAAATTTTGCATGTACATTTGCCATTGATGTCAAAGAGAGAGGAAGAGAAGAGAAAAATGAGATGAGGAGAAGAGAAGTAGAAAAGAAAAGTAATACATAAATAAAAAAGAAGAAAAGAAGAAAGGATATGTATATAGAGAAGTAGAAGGAAGTTAGTGCTTCGACACTTAGTCATTTTTCGCTAAGTGTTTCCATCAATGCCAAAGTGAGAGATTGTTGGCAAGTGATGTTTTGGGAGCACTAGGGATCACTTAAGGGTTGTCATTTATGGAAACACTTATGCTGGATTGATCGTATGCATTGAGTTTTTGTATTGGAGACTTAGTCATCAAAATGACTAAGCAAAAAAATTAGAATAATAATATACTGCGGTACTATTTTGGTCAACAAAGATAATATATGACATATTATGTCTTGTGAAGTTATAAGAAGATAGTTTGGGATATATATGACCTCCAGTTAAGGTCCTACTTGTTTTGGTGATGAGATAAGTATGATATAGTGATATGAAAGTATGCGAAGAGATAGTTTCAGTGAAATAGGAAATATGAATAGTCATGATGATTAAGGGAAGGTTAGTTGGTATGGTAAAGTGCTAAGTGAGATGAATGTTTTATGTAGCTGACACTTTGGTAATATAAGATCATCGACTCTATGTTTATCATTTGCATAAGTAATTATTATGTTTTGTAATGTATTTGAGACCTAACTAGATGGTAGAATTGATTTAAGTATAGAGTGTTTTGTGGAAGCGATTAGTGTCATTGGGATGATGATGTGATGGGTATGAATCTAGGATATTAGTGAAAGAAGATCTAGAAGATGGGAGATCAATGATTGGTAGAGCTATAACTGGAACTATCAAAGCATAGCAGATGCTTGTTTTATTCACTACTTGAAGAGCACTTTTGTGACATCATTTTGATTGTAAGAGTCGCAAGCTCACCACATCTTTAACATGGTTTTCATATACCCCTAATAGGGTTTTGTATTCCTCTAACAAGGAAATGTACTATGTAATACTCAGCTCCTAATAGGGCTAGATATCATAATAAGGATTCAATATTTTAGTGCATAGTTGTGGGTACCATCTGCACTGGGGTTTTCCCTTGGCCAGGGTTTCCTCAAAAAAAAATAATGGTGTTATTAGTTATGTGTTGTGTGTTTATGTTCTTTTCATTTCAGCATTCATATGGTTTATTTTCAATTGGTTGAAGTTTAATTTTTTTTTGTAATACTGATTCACCCCCCTCTCAGTATTACTTTATCCTAAAAATTGGTATCAGAGTTATAGACCATTGGAGAGAAAGCCTAACAGCTTAAGGGAGATCATAATGGATTGAAAAAGTTTACAAAGAACTTTGAAGTAGCACTTGATGACCTTGACAAAGAAAAGGCTGAGAATGGAGAATTAAAATTTAAATTGAGAAGAGTAGAAGGTTTCATCAGGAAACTAATGGAACAACTTGAAATTTCAAAATGTCAGAGACAAGACCTTATGGATAAGATCAAAGAAGATTTAGACAATGATACATTAGACCAAGTAAATAAGCTAGAGAAAGAAAAAGAACAAATCAATCTTCTGATGGCTAAAGAGATTCAACATGAAAAGGATGCAAGAAATAAAGTTGAGGCTACTCAAAATGAAGAAAATGTGCAAATAGGAAAAATGAGGACTGAACTTGATCACTACAAGGATAAATGTTAGGAATTGGGAAAGTATAATCAGATCATTAAATCCAGAAATGAAAAACTATATTATCAAATCCATGATTTGACCATTTCCAGCATTTGATCAAATCCATCATTTCCTAATTCCTGCTACCAAACGGGCCCTAAAGGTGAGCTCACTCAAGCCAAATTACACATTGAAAAGTTACACATGAGGAGTCATAAAATTGATGAGAAAAGAGAGAGATAGAAACCTAAAGGAGACATGACTAGAATCAGATACAATGAAGGTGAATGTTCTAAGACTCATGAAGAAACACATGAAGAAAAGATTGAAGAAAGACCTACTATTGTAGGAACCTAAAATCTAGACCAAACCTTTTAGAGGTAGATGCTTTGGATGCAACAAAGTTGGACACATGAAGAGAGATTGCAAAGGTAAAGGCCCTTTCAAACACTTTACTACTTATTATTATAACTGTTATGATTATGGACACAAAAGAGTAAAATTTAAACCAGATCAGTCATGGAACAAGCAAGATTACATCAAAGAAGAGTCAAAAACCAAGATCACATGTTTCAAATGCAATAACATTGGGCATACTGCAAGGTATTATAAACTGTAGGTAAATCAGGGTAGAAGGAGACCACCTACATGTTACACATGCAACAACTTAGGACACATAGTGAAGTTTTGCAGATATAATGGGGAGGACAACAAAAGAGGACCAAGAGGACCACCTCATGTGGTTATAAAGAAGAATATTCCTGAAAGTGGAAAAAGTCTTACTGAGTACATGGATGAATTCAAGAGTCATTTCAAGAAACCAACAGATGGAGATGATGGTAAGATATGGAAGGTAAAAGTTTTCAATAAAGCATTGGTTCTAGGAGAGACAATCAATGCTATTGTGTCTTCGCATGATAAGTACATTGAGACATTGACCTAGAAGGCTGCATGGCCTTAGGGGGAGCATTGGATGTAGACAACATAAAATATCCAACTCTTGATTATGTGGAGTGAGCTCATGCAAGCTTAAAAATGGTGTGTACAGACATCGTGGAGTTTATGTTTGTGATTGCAGCACTTCGAGATTCATATCCTGTGACCATGAGATTTTGTTTGACTGGACAACATGCAATGTTGAGCTACCTGTGATTAATGTACTTACTCAACCTGTGATGGATAATAGATCTTGAAGTATATCATTTTTGCACCATTTGATAATCAAAAACCAAGGAGAGTAGTGTGAAGAAGCATTTCATCCACCTAGGAGCCACATTGCGTGATCATTTCGAGAAAATGTTCTAGAATACAATGTGTTAAAGGTATTTAGACATTTTACTCTTTTAGAAACTATGGATGCGCTGATTATCTATGATGTTGTTGATAGACCAAGGTATAAGTTCAAGTGGCACCCATTTAAGTCTTCCGAGGATGATTCGAAAGGGGCATTTTTGCAAACCCCTTACAGCGTGTTACATGTTGAAGATATTAGGGTTTACATTCACTGTAAGTATGAGACTATAGGAGATTTTGATATCTATAGTGAATTATATGGAATGATAGAAGAAGATGGAAATATAATAGAAGAGTTTAAGCATTTGGAAGATCAATCCATTATTAAGTTAACCCTTCTAACTAAGTTCAGAAAAATGGAATGGTTCAAGATAATTATAAGAGAATCTATGACCAGTTTATATGAATTGGAGAACAACCTGTTAGGATATGTAGCCTGATGATCCATGAGATAACTAGATTGGATAATACTAGAGCCCTCCCAAGTAGCTGAGAAGAATATCATGAAATAAGCTGAAATCCTAACCCATTCTAAGTGGGAGAAGAGAGCGATGATTGTGAATGACATCTTTTAGCAAGATGTGAGATTGGTAGCAATTATATTATGTTACAAGATGTTCCACAATAGAAGACCTAACTTTGTATCAGCTGGAATAGTTATGATGGCATATAGAATGGTTAAGGAAAATAAGAAATATAATCTACTTGAAGTTCTAGCACATCAATTTTTTGAAAATGTGAAGGTTATCGAGAAAGACAAGACAAAGGCATTTAGGTTTGGTTCACTTCTGGTTCGTATGTACATCCACATTGAGCACAAATTCCCTAGAATGCACTGTAGAGTATGGAAGAATGATGTACCTATTGGTATTCAAATATCAGAGAGCTACCAAAGAAAAGAAAAAAATTGGGTAAAAGGAGAGTTGTTTGCAATGACCAAAATCCTTCAATGGAAAATGATGGAGAGATATAGGATACCTGAGGAGATAGTTAAGAAATATAAAGACACAATCTATTTCATGGTTGAAATTGACTGTGTATGCTTTGAGGCAGTTGAGCCTAGGAAGAAATTGTGCTACCCTATGGGGTATGAAGTCAATTCCGAGGTTCTCACAATGCAAGTTGAAAATGTTCTTGCAGCTAAGATAGACACATATGAAGAGAGATGGGGAGCCTATTGGGAAAATTCATAAAAAGTTAGAGAAGAACAAGAAAAAGGGACAAGGAAGAGAAATATTGACAAAATAGTTGAAGACATCACCATGAAGGTCAGACTCACTAGGGAACAACTAAAGAAAATAAGGACAAGGTTGATAGAAAGATCTTCTAGCATGGAAATTGATGCACCTCCTCCTTCTAAAGCTGAAAAGATAGTAACTCTTACTCCTGATATAATTGACTTATCATCTACACATGAGAAGACTGCACAAGAATTTTTACTTGTGCGCACACCTAGGAGATCTACAAGATCTAACAAACCAAGAAACCCTAAGAAACAAGAGGTAGAAGCATAAATAAAGAAGAAATAGGACATAGTAATTGAGAAGAAAGAAGTATAGAAGAGGCAACAAGATCTGTGGAAACCAGATATCCAAATGTTGCAAAAGAGAGTGATAAGAGATGAAAATATGAAGATAGTAAATAGATATTATGAAAGGTATGATTCTGCCAATCAGGCAATAATTGAAGATATTGTAATTAGAAAAAATTTAGTTTACAAGAAAAATCTGTTAGAAATCAAGGCCATCATTCCTAAGGACTTGTAAAGCAAGTTGGAAATTAGAAAGCAAGTAGCACATTCAGAGGATGACTCCATAAAAAATAAGGTTATTTAAGACATGTTGCCCGTAGTCTCTATACAAGAGAGGGAGAGAATCATCAAAGAGTTGAAACCTTTATTGAGGAATAAGGCTAGACTGGTGAAAATAATGGCAAAGAAATATGATGAGGTTATAGAAGATATACAAAAGGCATTGGACCAAATTCTTAGGATTAATATGCCTAAGAAGACCTCACCTCCCAAGGTTACCAAGCCTACACCTTTGGGAATAGGAGAAAGTTCTAAGACAGTTGAAGTGTGTGAGCAAGAAAGTGAAGTTCACATGCAACTAGACTTCTATGTCTCTGATGTGCATGTGACCCTTGACACCTCACTTGATGTGAATGACCCATTTCAAGATAATCTAGACAATGTGATGACAATAAAAGAGGAAGGATAGATAGAGGAAGAAAAAGAATAGGAAAAGGAAATAGAACAAGAAGTAAGATAAGAAGAAGAGACTGCAACAGAAAATGTAGTAGAGGTGAGAGTTGAGAATAAACAAGAACCAAACACCTCCTCTACTCTATTATTGGCAAGTATGGCCAAACCAGTGAGCGTAGATGTGGAGATCATGGATTAGAATGAACTCATGAGGTTATCCTTCATGGTATTTGCTAAGGCAAAGGAAATGTTAGAACATAAAGGGGATAAAAGGGTAGAGGTGATTACTAGGGCAGTAGAGATAGTGAACAAACTCCCTACACCTATTTTTTTTCAAGGAAAGGATGATGTAGAGAACTTGAGCATGGCATTGAACAACTTTGACAGTCATTTTGAGTCACTACCAAAGATCACAGAGGATAAGGCAGAGAAGAGATTCTTAGGAAATAAGTTGAAGGAAGATTTTCAGTCCATCTCATGGGACTTGGACATTCTGAAAGCAACTACAATCAAAGCTAGAAGCTACGTAAGGCAACATAATGGACATTTGTGAGACTTCTTCACAAACTATATTGGAAATGGATAAGAAGACATCCAATATTTTGGATAAGATAACTGCCTTGAATGTAGAGAAAGGGAGATTAGTGGAAAGATTTGTTTTTCTAAAGAGTCTAATCACTCCTAAGATATCAATTCTTGAAACCCATCTCACAAAGATGGAGAAGATAGAATGATCAATGACAAGTTCCTTACCCAAAGAGCTGGATGTAGCAAAGACAACATCTTATGCATTGAATGAACTGATCCATGTCAGTGAACTTATGATTAATTCATGGGAAGATGAAATGAAGACCTTGGAAGACTCCTTCCAAGACATTCTAAGTTTGGTGAGTAATTGTTAAAGTCTTATATGCTTAAAATTTTGAAAATTTTCAAGCACATTTTCCATTGATGTCAAAGGGAGAGCAAGAGAAGAGAAAAATAAGATGAGGACAAGAGAAGTAGAAAAGAAAAGTAATAAATAAAAAAAATAAAAAAAGAAGAAAGGATATGTATATAGAGAAGTAGAAGGAAGTTAGTTCTTTGACACTTAGTCATTTTTTGATAAGTGTTGCCATCAATGCCAAAGGGAGAGATTGTTGGAAAGTGATGTTTTGGGAGCACTAGGGATCACTTAAGGGTTTTCATTTATGGAAACACTTATGCTGGAGTGATTGCATCCAGTGATTTTTAGTATTGGAGACTTAGTCATGAAAATGACTAAGTACATGTAATCAAAATAATAGTATATTGCGGTACTATTTTGGTCATAGCTTGGGATATGTAAGACCTTCAGTTAAGGTCAAACATGTTTTGGTGATGAGATTAGTATGATACAGTGATATGAAGATATGTAAAGATAGAGAATTAGTGAAACAGGGCATATGAATAGTCGCAATGATTGAGGGAAGGTTAGTTGGTATGGTAACATGCTAAGTCAGATGAATGTTGTACATTACCAAAAATTTGGTAATATAAGATCACCAACTCTATGTTTATCATTTTCATAAGTAATTTTTATGTTTTGAAATGTATTTGAGAGCTAACTGGATGACATAATTGATATAAGTATAGAGTGTTTTGTGGATGCGATTAGTGTGATTGGGATGATGATGTGAAGGATGCAAATCTGGGATATTAGTAAGAGAAGATAGTAGATGTGAGATTAGTGATTGGAAGAGCTATAAATAGAACTATCAAAGCATAGAAAATGCTTGTTTTGTTCACTACTTGAAGAACACTTTTGTGACAATATTTTGATTGTAGGAGTTGTAAGCTCACCACACCTTTAATAGAGTTTTTTTATACCCCTAATAGGGTTTTGTATTCCTCTAACAAGGAAATGTACTATGTAATACTTAGCTCCTAACAGGGCTAGATCTCCTAATAGGGATTCAATAGTTTAGTGCATAGTTGTGGGTACCATCCCCACCAGGGTTTTCCCTTGGCCAGGGTTTCCTTGGAAACAAATAATGGTTTTATGAGTTATGTGTTGTTTTTTTATGTTCTTTTCATTTCAGAATTCATATGGTTTATTTGCAATTGGTTGATGTTGAATTTAAAGTGTTGTAACACTGATTCACCCCCCCTCTCAGTATTACTTAATCCTAACAATCTAAAATTTTGACCTGTATATATACATATTTTGACACCTTTGTCATTGTTGTAAAAGGGGTAGTAATATAGTATGAGAGAATTGCTTGTATGTATAAGGTATAGATATGTGTGAAATAGTATTTAGTATAATCAAAGGGGGAGTATCCCTATGGTGGAATAAGTAGACATGTATGATCCAAAGACTTTTGCAAATCTTGTAATGGCCATGTAACACAATGTTGAAAGTTTTTTTTTTGAAATTTTGTTGTAAGTTTTTGGGACTTAGCTAGTTTTACCATATGTTTCCACCAATGACAAAGGGGGATATTGTTGGAAATTTGGCTATGTAGGATATCATGGTGTTGTCATTATGGAAATATATATTCAGTATTAAGATAGCATGATCCGAGGAGGAGGTTCTGGACACAACTTAAGAAAATTGTCTAAGTATAACAACGTATATCTGTCTATACAAAGACTATTTTGATTAGTGAAGTTCACAGAATTAATTTCAATGCAAGTGCACTTGAACATAGGTTATATAAGGTATGTTGAAGTTACATCTAAGAATACAAGACTGTACGACATGTACGGACATAGATTTAATATTTTACAGAAATAGTGTTGAGCCAACCAGAACATAGAAGCGATCAATAAATGATTATTTTGAGTTAAGGGATTATTTTTTTTATCAAAATAATAACTTAACTAATTAGGGATGATATCCTAGATGTTGACCCTAAGGAAACAAGAGTTAATGTTATGATTTAATAACATGGAAGGTGACTGATAAGTTATATTTGACATAGTTGGTATAAAGGAGAGTATTATGTAATGAAAATAATGTAATAGAGTAATGTAAAGTTGTAAAAATATTTTGTATTGATGTATTGATGATGTATTATGTGAAATGTGATATATGATCATATCAGTGCGAATTGATAGAAATTTTTGTGAAGAGCCTACAAGCTAGATCACAATATTGAAGATATTCAACAACAACAAAGGTTTGTGTATTCTATCTTTTGTATTGAAGATTATTATTGTATATTGCATGTTTGGGTAGTGGGCTCATCTTGCATACATTCACATTTTTTAATACTAACTCCTAATAGGGCTGAGGCTTCTAACAAGGACTGAGACACTATACCGATGTAATAGACTCCTAACAGGGTCAATATCTTTAACCAAATACTTTTGATTAGTGAACATTTGTGGGTATCATCCCCACCAAGGTTTCCCTTGGCCAGGGTTTCTTCGAGAAAAAATATGGTGTTATGAGTTCCTTTATTTTATGGTTGTGTTTATTATTCAATTTAATCAGTTTAGTTTCTTATGCAAGTTACAAGTTAGTTACATATATCCATAAGTGGGCAAAAGCAAAATTTTGTGAAATATTGATTCACCCTCCCTCTCATTATTTCCTATTTCTAAAAATTTCCTCTTTAAGAATACTAATTGTGACCTCTCCCTTGGCCTTGGTTATTTTTGGAGCTACTTCTTAAACTTTCATTCTTTGAAATTTGTACCTAAAAGGAGAAAGCCTTCTCATTAAGATTTGTAGATGAATCTCTCAATCTCTCCTATGTAATATAAGAGATCCAACAAGGTGATCATACTCAAGAGTGGAAAAATATTTTCTATCCTTAATGATGATGGAAACATTATTCCATCTTGGTGTTAGTGATCTCAATACTTTTTTTATCACTTCTTTTCCAATAATTTCCACCCAAAGAAGCTATTTTATTAGCCACATCTTTGACCCTTACACAATAATCACTCACATTCTTAGTTCTTGCATTTTCAAGTTCTCAAATTATCTTTTCAAGGTTTTTAACTTGACAACCTTTATCTAATCACTACCCTAGTAAGCTTCTATAAGAGTCTTCCAGGCATCTGTAGTAGTCTTTTCTTCTCTTCATATTCAAAGAATTGAATATTTGTGTAAATATGAGAGTTTAGATTGGATGTATTGGATTGAACAAGTGAATAATATATTTCCTTTCTTGAGAGTGGATGTAGCCTTTATGGTGAACCACTATAAAACTATGTTTTATCTTTGAATCTTTAATATTATTTCAAATTTTGTTTTGGTTGTTCTTTTATTGTTTTAACAATTGGTATTAGAGCTATGGTGGTGTTCAATCAGGTGGCAAGAGAGATTCAAGATTGAGTGGGAGAAATGACAATTGAAGGAAAGACTATTTGTATGTAGAAGATTCATGGAAATCATTGTATGGTAAAGAAAAGAAACCAGCAGCCATGTTGGATGATGATTGGAATATTTTAGAGAGAAAATAATTTAGAGTTATCTAGTCATGAGTATCCCCTTCTATAGCAATTAACATGTCCAAGGCAATCACAATTGCTGATTTGATGAATGCATTGGGTAAGTGGTGTGAAAAACCCTTAGCATTGGAAGAAATTAGAATTGATGTTTGGGTGCTTGATATGAGAGTATCAAATCATGCCACCTTGTCTAAAGAGTTTTTTGGAAACTTACAAATCAGTGACTTTGGTAAGGTTTTTCTTGGCAGCAATGTTTCTTATGATGTTATTGGCAAAGGGGATGTGTTTTTTAAATTAAAAAATGGAAATAATTGGTTGTTAAAACATGTTAGACATGTTCTTGGGTTCAAAAATAATTTGATTTCAATTGAACAGTTGATTTCTCATGGGTGTGTAATCAATTTTGAATCTAGTAGATGAAAAGTGAAAAAGGGCCTTGATAATTGCTTGGGACAACAAGATAGGCACTTTGTATGTAGTAGAGGGTCACACTGAAGTGGGAGTTGTTCCACAACTAAAAGTGGTTGAATTGATTAAGGAGGCCATTCCCGTGGTCTCTACAATTAAGGATGGTATAGAGTTAGATTGGGTGAAGCTGAGCCCAAAGCTTTGTCATGTCTTGGGAAGGCTTGAAAATAGAAAGTCTACATTGAAGAGACTTAGATGTAAAGGAAAAGGTTTGGCTTTCATTTTTTTCTATTAATTTGTAGGTTCTAGGATGTCAGTCGCATAGTGCTAGAAAAAGACTTTGACATCTGCAATGAAGGTATTGGAAAAGGAGGGTAAAGAGTTTGCGGTGGCTTTTGAGAAAGAGGAAGTTATGTCCCAAGTAGCTTCTGGAGGAGAAATTATGCCAAAGCATGATGAAAAGAAAGAAAATAAGTATGCAATGAACCTTGTATTTCTAAAGCTCAAGAGTATCACAACTTGTCTGCTGAAGGAAGAAGAGTTTGTGGTGAACTAGGAGCACCTCAAATAGATGGAGGAGAATTAAATGCATATGTACAAGATTTATAAGAAAAAATTTATTCTTGGATGGGCTCTTGGTAGTCATATGAGAACTCATGGGATTGAGGTAATGGCTAGTGCAACTGAGAGTAGTTAGAGGAAGAGAGCTAGAGAATTTGTGAAGGTTTGAGCTTGCATCATGTGTAAAGAAGGGGAGTCTAAAACTATATTGGTGAAGCTGTGATGAGAGGTTCAAATATTACCAAACTTGTCTTTGGAAGATGGGGTAGATGATGAAAATGATGGAGGTCAACTATTTAATCATCTTAACTTGTAGGTGAAGAGAAATTCATAGTTGAACTCAATAGAGAATGGATATGCTCGACCAGTTAAGGACATGGTGGGGGAAGGCATGGTGCAAACTATGTGGCTGAAGCAAGCGGAGGCAACAAGGGTGAAAGAGGAGTTATATCTCAACAAGGAGAGAAATGCAGAGGTATTAAAACTAGAGTGTAGACCATCACTTGTTCCAAGGCTAAAACTCCTCTCCATGCACTCAGACATCTCCATGAAAGCCATGAACGAATGGCAGGTTAAAATGTCTCTCCTAAGTTATATTTGTAAAATGATTTTCATCACTCTATTAGATGAGCATTTTGTGGTCAAAAAATTTAGGGACTTTAAGAAGAGGAAGAGATTTGACACCAAGGAGCTGAAGGCAATGTGACTTAAATATATGGCTTAGGAGTTGCAGAATAGGGTTGCGAAGAGATTTGAGGAATATGAAAGGGACCTAGATCTAAATTCAGATTTAGATAAGCATGATTCTAATGGTGAAAGAAACTAGGAGGATTTGATCATCTCTTTTTCAATGATGGCAAATGGGTGGGATGATCCTACCTCCTACATGAGTCCTGAGTCCATTGTGGAGCAATAGACCGGCTTTGATTGCAGAGTTAAATGTAATAAATTTAATAAATACTTCTTTTGAAATGTTTGTTGAGAAGGGGAGTGACAAAACTAAAGAATCTGTGGACAAAAAATCCATCGTTGTGCTTGTAAAGTATTACCTAGAGTGAAGAGGAAGAGATTTGACACCAAGGAGCTAAAGGCAATACGACTCAAATATATGCCTCAGGAGTTATGGAAGAGGGTTGTGAAGAGATTTAGGAAGGAATATGAAAGGGACTAAGATTTAAAATCAAATTTGGATAAGCATGATTTTGATGGTGAAAAAAACTAGGACTCGTTCATCTCTTTTGCAATGATGGCGAATGGGTGGGATGATTCTGGCCCCTACATGAGTCCTGAGTGCATCATGGAGTAATAAATAGGCTTGATTGAAGAGTTAAATGTAAGAAATTTGATAAATACTTATTTTGAAATGTTTTCTGAGAAGGGGGGAAAAAACTAAAGAACCTGTAGACAAAAAATCCATCAGTGCACTTGCAAGGTATTTCTCATAGCTTGGGGAGCTTGGGTTGTTAGATTGCTAGAGTATTGATGAGGGGGATGAAGTTGTTCATTCAGATGCTTTGGTTGAGGTTTTTCCTAATCATGAAGGGCACAATAAAAATAATGGTGGACATATAGATATGGAAGTTAGCCTTACAAATTATTCTATTGCATATTATATTGGTCTCTTATTGGCACTTTGGGTGCTGGAGTAGTTGGAGATAGATGATGAGTATGTTGGAAATGAGGAGGCCATTAGAGTAGATTATAATATGGAGTTAGGTGAATTCAATAGGTTCTTAGGGATTGATAAGGGATTTGCTGATACAAGTAGGCCAATGAATAAACCTGTAAAGTTTGAAGTTGGAGTGTTTTCTAATTTTGGAGACTTACATTTAGTGGAATATAATGTTGAGAAGAGAATTATTGAATCTGAGTTGGCATGGAGATGACTTACTCGAAGTGTTCATGAGTAGGATTTGGAAAGGCTCAAGTTTCAAAGCTTCTCTAGTTTGATTAAAATGTAAGATTACGAGTAAAATGTATGGAATACCTTTTTTCATAATGGTATGCGTTGGAATTCAAGTGGGAGATTTGTTAGGAATGTGAAGTCCAACAGTCATGACCATTGGATTCTTCTGACTATTCATTTCATGGCCATCTCTTCATATTCGAAGAACTGAACATTTATATAAATATGAGACTGCAGATTGGATGTATTGGATTGAACAAGTGAATAATATATTGTCCTTCTTGAGTGTGAATGTAGTCTTTATGGTAAACCACTGTACAACTATATTTTATCTTTGAATCTATAATTATGTTTCAAATTCTCTTCTAGTTGTTCTCCCATTGTTTTAACAAGCTTAGGAGTAGTTGCTCCAAGATGAATGGCTATTATGCTTATATATAGCCTAGAATAGACATAAGAAGGTGGAGGTGCTTTGAAAGGTAAAATTACTAGAAATTCTCATCAAAATTGATATCAAGTACACCTACAATCATATTTATAGAGATTTCTATTCATGGTTTTTAGGCTTTCATTTTGTCGAAAAATTGGTTAAGTTGGATTTTCAATTGGATTGTGAGCCCTACATTTTTAGTGCTCATCAATAGATCTCTAGAAGGTTTCTTTGAAGTGTCAAGAGGCATAAGGAAAGGAGATCCCATGCCCTTTTTCATCTTTATCTTGATGGTTAAGACCTTAGGTAGATCTTTAAAACCAGACCAGATTAAGGGGCAACATTGAAGGAATAAGAGTCTCTCGGAAGCCTCTCATTTATCTCTCATTAGCAATTTGTTTATGATACTCTTCTGTTCGGGATAGAAAAGAGGCAAGAGGTGAGATCTTCTTAAGAGATTCTTAACTTATACTGTGCTGCTCCAGGACAAGAGTTTGGGTTGGGGTGAATAAAACATAAATTATCTTTTCATCTACCATAGCTAGGGAAGAACAATAAACCAAGAGTGTTGTGCTACAAGAAAGGACTTCTTGCCTAAACATATCTGGTGATCCCCTTGGATAAAGGTGTTGGAGATTTGCCAGCAGGCCAGTACTAACTATATGTTTTTCATTGATGACAACATATGGAAAGTAGCATGTGTGGAAGTCTTATGTAGTAAGCCTTTAGTATATGATGCATGGACATGATATCAACATGATATCATGGGTGCAGAGGTTAATTGTAAGTACAGATAGTTATATAGTAGCTTGTGTCAGTAGTGTTCCTAACAGAGTTATAGGTAGTGTTCTGTGTATGGTTGTTGTACAGTTGTCTTATGGGCATGCACCCTAAGATATATTTTGAAGACATGTTAGTAATGTTTTAGTTATGAACACATAGTCTAATCATGAATGCAAGTGAATTTATGTAGTTTCTATTCACCAGTAGAAGTTTCCTCTATTTGTTTAGAAGAGCCGACAGATATTTTATTATTTCTTGAGTTGCACCCATCTTGAGGATATGTGCCCTTGGAGTTAAGCTTGGAGAAGTGTTATTGATGTTTTTTTAAGAGCGCATAAGTTTATTCAACTTACAGAGAAAGTTCCAATTGTTTTGGTAGAGCTGACAGTGTGTGGTGTGCGTCTACAATTATTTTATTAGACAGGTCCCAGAATGAGTTTTGTTGATAATAGAGATGACATAATGTTTGTTGGAGTTTATTATGGTTTCTCTAATATGATTTAAAGGTGGTTCTAATAGGCTGACTTGATTATATCATTTGGAGGAGAGATATTTATAGGTAGTCATTTGTGATTGCTGAAGTGTGGTTCATGGTTGATTAAGCAGAGAAGAGTAGAGTGTGTGAAGTGTTGAACCATCAGAAGAAGGTCTATGTGACCAAGTAGAGTATGTGTGCTATTCATTGGAACTGATCTAGATAATAGGTCAAAGTGTAGTTCACCAAGATCCAGATATAGTGTGTATTTGTTATTCAGAAGGTTGTAGCTTTCGCCCATTTGAGCAGTGAGCTCTCGGACAGTGCATCCTCTCCCCTAATAGGGACAATTGTAAAAGACTCCTAATAGGGTCTGACCCTTAACTAGGTCTACTATACTTAATATATTGTAAAGCTACTCCTAACAGGGAAAATGATCTTCTAGCAAGGATCATTATACACTAGTACAAAATATTAGTGGGTATCAAGTCCCACTAGGGTTTTTACCTATTTGGGTTTCCCTGTATCCAAAATATTGGTGTTTTGTTCAAGTGTTCTTTCATTATGTCTATGCTTTATGTTTAAGTATACTTAATTGGATAAAGAATTGAAACTTGTAGATAACTGATTCTCCCCCCCCCTCTCAGTTATCTCTTCGGACTATTCCTAACAATTGGTATCAGAGCCAAGTGCCTCGAAGAAAATTTTAATAGCTTGAGGTTGATCAGATGGCATACTTCAGGAAAGAAAGTCCTAAGTTCGATGGAGAGAATTATCTTGATTGGAAGAGCAAGATGGTGACCCATTTGCAGTGCATTGCTTTTGAAGTTTTTAATGTAACCATCCTAGCAGCCAATATTCCTACATTAGAATACCTTGCAAAAGATGATGCTACTAATGCTCAAAAGGAATTGTTTCATCAGAATGCTATTGCTAAAGAAGCCCTTATCAGCGCCCTATCTGATGGTGAATTTTCAAAAGTAAAAAAGATGGATACAACCCATAAAATTTGGAAGCACCTTGAAGACATTTTTGAAGGAGACAAACAAGAAAAGGATGTGTGTAGAAAGACATGGAAGAAAAGATACAATGCATTAGAGATGCTACCTAAACAAAATATCAGAGCTTAAAATTTGAGGATTAATGAAGCAGTTGCTAGAATCAGGAACAATGGTGGAGAGATTTTTGAGGAAGACATTATGGACAAGTTGATGACTACTCTTACTCCAGAATATGAGAGAAAGATCAACATCCTTGATGAGACCATGCAACTTACATCAAAATTCAAGAGAGAGACCTTGATCAGCAAAATCTTAGCCTTTGAGATTTCAAGATTGAAGACAAAACCAAAGAGTGAGACAACTTTCAAAGCAACAATTTATGGTAAGAAATCTACAAACACTTCTAGTAATTTTGATGATGATGATGAAGAGAGAACATTAGATGATTTTATTGCTATGATTGCCAAAAGAGAAAATAAATAAAAAGGAAAATATGAAGGTCAATTACCATTTAAGTGCTTTTCATGTAATAAGATTGGTCACTTTGCATCTAAGTGTCCCACTAGAGCTAGAAAGTTCAAAAAGGATTATAAGCCTAAGTATTATAAGGAATGCTACTATGCTGGAGATGGAGTCTTAGATGAAGAATCAGGTGAAGAAGAAATTGGATTCATTTCTATTATAGACAAAACAAATATTAAGTTAGTTCCTAAAAATGAGAAAGTGAATCAAGAGCTATCATTGATTTCCCAAGTAGATATAAGAACAGACTGGATTATAGACAGTGGTTGTTCACATCACATGACGGGTGATAAAGGCAGGTTTGTTCATTTTGACAAATACAATGGAGGTATGGTCAGATTTGGAGACAACACTCCTAAATGTATAGTTGGTAGAGAAGCCATCACTTTGGATGGAAAGAATAGTATTGATGATGTTCTTTATGTTGATGGTTTGAAACATAACCTTCTCAGTGTTGGATAGTTACTTGGTAAAGGCTATCAGTTGGAGTTCAAAGATGACAAATGCATCATTAACAACAAAGATGGTGTTATGATTGCATCAGGCACAAACACAAGAGGTAATGTTTTTCAACTCAATTAAGAAGCAAGTTGTTTTGTTGCTAAAGCTGATGATAGTTGGTTGTGGCATAAAAGACTATGTCATATCAATTTTGATTACATAGTAAAGATAAGAAATGTTAAAGCAGTAAGAGATCTACCTTGCATAGCAAAGCTAGTTGATATTATATGTAGGGAATGTGTGATGGTGAAGCATGTGAGAAATTCATTTAGGAGCAAGCAGAATTCAGCAGAGAACAAGTTGGATCTGATTCATACAGACCTATGTGGACCAACTCAAACAAGATCATACTATGGTGAAAGGTATTTCATTCTATTTGTTGATGATTATACTAGGATGATGTGGGTTGCATTCTTAAATTATAAGTAAGAAGATTTTGAGAAGTTCAAAATATTCAAAGCTAAGGTTGAGAATGAATCTGGATTAAAGATAAAATGTTTGAGTTCGGATAGAGGAGGAGAATTCACCTCTGATAGATTCTGAGTATTGTGAAGAACATGGTATAAAGAGACAGTTAAGTGCACCTAGAACACCTCAGTAGAATGGAATTGTAGAGAGAAGGAATAGGAACATTCTTGATACAGTCCACACCATTATGATAGAAGGAAAAGTTGCACACACCTATTGGAGAGATACGGTCAATACATCAGTCTATACAATCAATAGAATTCAATTAAGGCCTGGTGCTGAAAAAAAACCTTATGAGCTATGGTTTGGTAATATTCCCACTATAAAATACTTTAGAATCTTTGGAAGCAAGTGCTACATCAAGAGGGATGAAGCAGTAGGCAAGTTTGATGCAAGAAGTGATGAAGGTATTTTTCTTGGTTACTCTACTAAAAGTAAAGCTTATAGATGTTTCAATTTAAGATTGAAAAAGATCATTGAAAGTGCTCATGTAAAGATTGATGAAAAGTTTATGATTCAAGAAAGATATCATGATTACTCACCCATGATTGAAGAAGAACCTAGACCCTCCACTAGTGAGACAGTTATTGAGGAAATGTTTGACAGCATTGATGTGTTGCTCAATGACCCTGAGACAAGTGAAGAAGGTACTCCTAAGTCTGATCAGTCAGCATCACCTAAAGTTTCAAAGTTTACATCAAGAAATTCCAAGAAAGACATCATTGGAGATTAGAGTGGCAAAGTCTTAACAAGATCACAAGAAAAGAACTCAGCTCGCAATGATGCAGTATGTTTACTATCTCAGATTGAACCCTTAAGTGTTGAAGGTGCTTGTAAGGATTCAGATTGGCATGATGCTATGACAGAAGAACTTGATCAGATCATTAAGAATGACACTTGGAAACAAAGTGGACATTCAGAAACAAGATGAATGAATATGGTACATTAGTAAGAAATAAAGCAAGATTAGTATGTAAGGGATATGCGCAAAGAGAAGGCATTGATTATTCAGATGCATTTGAACCTATAAGTAGATTAGAAGCTGTTAAGTTGTTTTTAGCTTATGCTATAGTGAAAAACTTTAAAGTTGATCAGATGGATGTCAAATCAGCATTCTTGAATGGAGACTTAAAAGAAGTATACATTGAGCATCCTGAAGGATTCACCTTATCAAACAGACCTGATATGGTATGTAGATTGAAGAAGGCCCTATATGGACTTAAGCAAGCCCCTAGAGCATGGTATGAGAGACTAGATGGATACTTAACAAAGATTGGATTCAAGAAAGGAGCAACAGATTGTAATCTATTCACTAGAGAGACATCTGAAGGTTTATTACTTGTAGCTATATTTGTTGATGACATTATCTTTGGAGGTAATGACAAGCTTAGTGCTGAAATTGCTAAGGAGATGCAAAATGAATTTGAGATGAGTATGATTGGTCCTATCAGGTACTTTTTGGGATTAAATGTGCAGTAGGCAGAAAAAAGGATTTCATTAATCAATCAAAGTATGTGAAAGAGATACTGAAGAAATTCAAGATGGATGATTGCAAGCAAGTAGGAACCCCTATGATTACTGGATGCAAGCTTACAAAGGAAGATGACTCACCAACTGTTGATATAACATTGTATAAGTCTATGATTGGTAAACTCATTTATCTCACTCATACTAGACCTGACATTTCCAATGCAGTTTGTATAGTTGGAAGATTTACAATAGAGCCTAAACAAAGTCACCTCATGGAAGTAAAGAGAATATTCAGATACTTACAGGGCACTATAGATTATGGTCTATGGTATCCTAATTCAGAAAATGTTGAGCTTCATGTGTACACAGATGTAAATTGGGCAGGATGTGTTGATGACAGAAAAAGTACTTCAAGTAGAGCAGTGTTTCTTGGTGATAGACTTGTCACTTAGACAAGCAAGAAACAAAACTATATTTCTCAGTCAACAGAAGAAGTGGAGTATGTTGCAGCAGCCTTGAATTGTTCTACAATTGTTTGGATCAAGCAGATGATAAAATATTTTGGAATTCAGATTGATTATCCTATTGTTATTCACTATGATAACACTAGAACTATCAATATGTCAAAGAACCCTGTGATGCATGACAAGACAAAACACATTGAGATCAAGTATCACTTCCTAAGAGTGAAACTGGTAGAGAAAGAAGTCAAGTTGGACTATATGAGTACTAATGAACAACTGGTAGATATATTCACAAAGCCCTTTCCTAAGGATACTTTTGAGTATCTCAAGGGGAAGTTGGGAGTAATTCCCTTCCCTGATTCTACTTAGAAGGAAGCAGGAATGGAATCAATCCTTAGGGATTGATGGAAGGTTGACTACTCTACCTCAGGAGTAGTACCAATGCTTAAAATGAGTGGTGACCTTTTCAATTGATGTCAAAGGGGAAGTATATATATAGAGTCATGAAAAACAAAAGTAAAAAGAGGAGTAATATACTAAGGGGGAGAAACATTCAATTATGATAGCAGTACAGTTGAGGAAATGGACAATATTAGAAAATATTGCAGCAGATGGAGGATTCATCTTTGAAAAAGTTTTGAAGAGAAAATGGAGAATGTTATAAAAGAAATGTTCATTTGGGTTGATGGTGGTTTTTCATTCCACATGTTGTCATCAATGACAAAGGGGGAGATTGTTGGAGATTTGCTAGTAGGCCAGTACTGACTGTATGTTTTTCATTGATGAAAATATATGGAAAGTAGCATGTGTGGAAGTCTTATGTAGTAAGCCTTTAGTATATGATGCATGGACATGATATCATGGGTGCAGAGGTTAACTGTAAGTACAGACAGTTATATAGCAGCTTGTGTCAGTAGTGTTCCTAACAGAGTTACAGGCAGTGTTCTATGTATGGTTGTCCGTACAGTTGTCTTATGGGCATGTGCCCTAGCATATATGTTGAAGACATGTTAGTGATGTTTTAGTTATGAATGCATAGTCTAATGATGAACGCAAGTGAATTTATGCAGTTGCTATTCACCAATAGCAGTTTCCTATGTTTGTTCAGAAGAGCCGACATAGATTTTATTGTTTCTTGAGTTGCACCCATCTTGAGGATATGCACCCTTGTAGTTAAGCTTGGAGAAGTGTTATTGATGTTTGGTTAAGAGTGCATAAGTTAATTCAACTTATAGAGAAAGTTCCAGTTGTTTTGGTAGAGCCGATAGTGTGTGGCGTGCGTCTACAATTATTTTACTAGACAAGTCCCAGAATGAGTTGCGTGCATAATAGATCCGAAAGAATTTATGTTGGATTTTATTATGGTTTCTCTAATATGATTTCAAGGTGGTTCTAATAGGCTGACTTGATTATATCATTTGGAGGAGAGATATTTATAGGCAGTCATTTGTGATTGCTGAAGTGTGGTTCATGGTTGATTAAGAAGAGTAGAGCAGAGTGTGTGAAATGTTGAACCATCAGAAGAAGGTCTATGTGACCAAGTAGAGTATGTGTTCTATTCATTGGAACTAATCCAGATAGTAGGTCAAAGTTTAGTTCACCAAGATCTAGATATAGTGTGTATCTGTTATTTAGAAGGTTGTAGCCTTCGCCCATTTGAGCAGTGAGCTCTCGGATAGTGCGTCCTCTCCCCTAACAGGGACAATTGTAACAGACTCCTAACATGGTCCAATCCTTAACTAGGTCTATTGTTCTTAATATATTGTAAAGCTACTCCTAATAAGGTAAAGGATCTTCTAGCAAGGATCATTATACACTAGTATAGAATATTAGTGGGTATCAAGTCCCACCGGGGTTTTTACCTATTTGGGTTTCCCCGTAACCAAAATATTGGTGTTGTGTTCAAGTGTTCTTTCATTGTGTCTATGCTTTATGTTTAAGTATACTTAATTGGATAAAGAATTGAAACTTTTAGATAACTGATTTAACCCCCCCCCCCCCCCCTTCTTAGTTATCTCTTGGGACTATTCCTAACAAAAGGCATAAGAACAAATAGATTGTGGGATAATCTTTGTGGAAAAAAATCAAATAGAGCCACCTCCTAGAAATGGATTTGGTTTTCTTAGCCAAAGCATATTATAATTTTGAAGGTTGTTCTTTCCACCATTACTATTTACCTATTTTCATGCATTTCTCTATCAGTTAGAGTGAATCAAAAGATAAATCAGACTCTTAGAAAATTCTTTTTGCAAATAACAAGAAGGACAAGGTTGCGTTGATTGCACGAGATGAAGTGTGTAGATCCAAAGACTTAGGTGGGGTTGGCATTGGATAACAAAAACTAAAGAGGAAGGCTTTACGATTTAAGCTCATCTAGAGAAGAGCCATGTCTTAAAAGGGTAAGAATTTTCAGCATAAGTATTTAGACAACAATATGGATTCTAGCATCTGAACTACTCATAATGCTTTGATGTGGTCAAGAATTAGAAATTTTATGTTAGAATGCAGGTCTCGTATCACTGACTATTTGACCTGGGACGTTGATGATGGATGGTTAACCCCATTATGAGAAGACTCTTGGTGTGGGTACATTATTTTGGGTAGAACTTTGGAGTTCAACACCATTAAGAATTACCTTAAACAACATTGGGGACCCTTTTTTGGAGATTACTTGAAGATAGAATTGAAGGATGGAGTAATGCTTTGGTCCTAGAAGGACATGAATTCTTTGGGTGAAGGATGGAGTATTGGTTTGGTCCTTGAAAAATGGGAAGAATGTGGTATATATTTTTTTTGATAGTTCAGGTTGAGCACCTGCCCTGATTAAGCAACTAGTTTGAAGGAGATTTAAGAGGTTGGTTGGGGGGGAGATGTTAAAATTTTTTCCCTTCAGGATCAGTTTGTTTTGATCTAGTGCTAATGCAATTTGGTCCCCATACTTTCAAACTATTGTGTGTATTCAATTGGTAGGGCTAGGGGATTACTTTTTTGATATATCGCTTTGTATCACATAGATCAATATGAATATTCTTGAGAGGTTTTCTACTTATTTTAGACAAACAAATTTTACAAACTTTTTATTCTTTATAAATGGTAAATCTCTTTCTAAGTAATGATAAACCACTAAAATTGAGACCATACTTTTAATTTAGTAGTATTGAGGACATAATTATTTATTTAAAGAAAAGTAAAGGGGAAACATGCAATCACTAGTCATCCTCTTCATATGACCATTGCATTTATTTGTGATTTATCTCTGATTATATATTCATTTCTATACTAAATAATTTGATATAATGCTATTTTAAAACATTCCCGTTTGTTTGCTAGAATTGACCTGGAATTAGAAAATAAGAATTGGTTTCCACACACAAAATTAAATTCCCAATTCCAATTCCATGCCTCAATTCTAATTCCAGATCCTGAGGTGGATTTGTTGAATGCTCATTTTGGACCAAAATTAGAATTGGCCTATACCAATTCACCAATTCCTATTTTCCAATTCCAGGTCAATTCCAGCAAACAAATAGTTAATAATAATATTTTATTTAAAAAATAATTAATAAAGTGTAGAAACATATTTGTTAGAGTTTTAGGTGACTCTACAACACCCCTAGGATCGAATGCAAGACCAAGATAACTTCCACAAGAGATTGGCAAGACAATTGCATTAAGATGCAAGAATGATATTATTGATCATGGACATGATTACAATGTACATAATAGGCCTCCTTATATACGAAAGGAGATAAGAGACAATGATAAGGAGATGATAAGCTATCACCTATGCTAGGTGTAATCACATGTCCACCAAATGTGGATCATTGTCCATTATGCAATAAAGTGTGTGCAATGGATTAGGATGATAATGTGATAAGAGCATGAAAGGTGGATCTCACACACAAAGAGGTATGTGATGACAACTATCACACCTAAAGTAGTAATTCTCCTACACCATGTGCTTGGATGAGGTGCACACTCCTAGGTGTCTCAATCACTAACTACTATGAAATGCATTATCCTAAGTAAGATTAAGTTAAGTGTAATTAGGAATATTTAATTATACCAACACCCCCCCTTAAGTGGAACTTAGGGGAATGCACTTAAACTCACAATGCAAGATGGGTCTTGGCAACTAGGCCATGTTAGGTACCCATGTACAAAATGCAATTCATGAAATGCATAACTCTCATAAAGTGGAGAAAGAGGGAAAACCTCATGGGAAAAACCCTCCCCTAAAAAGAGAGAAGAAAACAAGATGCATGAATGGATGGAGTGCTCAAGACCCCCCAAGAACTACATACATCATGTATATACAAATAATTATCCCCCTATAAGAAGGATAGTTGGAGACATGATATCCCCCCCATAATGAAGAATCTCCTACAAAAATGGTGAGTGCTTGAAGACAAAGTATAGTCCAATTACTACAAACAATATTTCTCCCCTTGGGAAGAAGATATACCAAGTACAAATGTAGGAATGGTTCCCATTATGGATAGGAACTAGGAAGTGGAATCCAAATGAAGTATGTTGATGATGCCATGAACCAATCCATATTCAAATGAAATGAGGAAAAAGGTCTTCAAATATGCATCTCTGAAGACTGAATAGGCCTCTCTAATCTCAAAGAATATATCACATCATGTGAAAAACCAAGTGAAGAAGAATAATCATGAATACCAATCTCCAAAGAAGGTGAAGAAGTGTCTCCAGCTATGATGAAACTATCATCAAGGGAAAGAGAAACTCCCTCATGTATGTCTTCCAAATCTGCATAATGAGAATCAACAAATGTTGAAGATGCATCCAAGTAGTTATCACACTCTGCAAGATCTGAAACACTATGATAATCCTACTAAATAGTAGAGCCCATGTCTGAAGAAGTAGGAGATGGAGGAGTAGGAAGATCAACACTTGTCTCAACAACAAAATGATTCAAGTGCCCAAAGTTCTCCACATAATTGTCCCTTGGAAAAGGGATGGGTACATCATGTATATCATCATCATTATCAACAAAATTAGAAAAGGAATACAAGCGGGATATATGATCAACAACTCCCATAGCTATGCCATCTCTAGTCTCCATGTCCCTAATGTAAACATAATCAGGAGCGAACTCAACAATTTTACCTTGTGCCCCATGTGTAATTTGGTAAATAGAAAGGAGATTAGTGGTCAAGGATGGTACACAAAGAACATCATTAAATGTCCCCTCTCCCATAGGAATAGAACCTTTCCCACAAACTCTCATGAATGTGTTGTTACCCATCAAAATATTAGGAGAATTACAAGGCTCAATAGAAGAAAACATATCCATAGAAGATGCCATATGATGTGATGCACCTAAATCAAGAAGCCATTTACCTTGCTCAGGATGTGTGGAAGCCATGAGTAGTTTTCCTTTACCTTTATCTTTGGATGATGATGGAGATGTAGAAGCTGCCAAATGTGTAGAAGAAGGAGTAGACACTGATGAGGGAAACTTAATGTTGTGTTTCTGAATAATGTGAGTTAGCTCATCAATCTTCTTTTGAAAACACTTATGCTCATCATGTCCTAGCTTTTTACAATATGCACATTTATCTCTCTTTCTTCTAGATGATTCCTCTCTTGAAGAGGACTTGGATTTAATATTTTTTGGTGAAGAAGATTCATTACCTTTGTCATGAGGCTTAGGATCCTTATTGTGTTTCTTTCCTTTTCCATTTGAAGCCTTTGAAGTAGACTCACTTGCAATCAATGCTTGATGTGTGGAAGGCTTCAATTGACCCATGTGTGCCAACTTTGCTTGTTCCCTTGTGAGCTACGCTGCAAATTCATCAAGAGAGGGAAACTTGTATGTACTACCAAGAGCATCCATAGTAGCATAGAATGTAGAAACAAAGATAGAATAATTAGGACCTAGCTTGGAAAGAATAGAAAAGATCAATTGTTCATCCCCTTTAACAATGCCACATGAAGAAAGCTCCAATCTAATAGAATTTAACTTAGAGAAAAAGTCTTGAATATTGTCAAAATCACTAGGATTAAGACCTATGAGATCATTCTCTAATCTAAATTTCCTCACTCTATCAGGTTTACCAAAGAGTCCTTCCAATGTGACCCAAGCATAATGAGGATGTGTGCAAGATGCAATATGAAAGTGCAAGTCGCGAGAGATGGATGATCTAAGAGAGCCAAGTGCTTTATCCCTTCGATCAAACCATTTTCACCTTTCTGCAACACCTATTTGAGGTTCTTGATCCTGCCCAAGAGTCATTCTAAGCAATCCAAGACTCAACAAATGATCACTTAAAGAAACTTTCCATTCATGGTATATGGAGTGAGGATTTTAAACTTTGAATTATCCATATTAACACCAAATAATGACTGATAACTACTGATAACTCCTTCAAATGACTGATGCAAATTAGAAAACTAAAATCTAAGGATTAACCAAGTGCAATTATAGCCCCAAAATGACCTATTTCTGAAAGTGATATGTCTACAAAAAATCACTCAAATCTGATTGCAGATCTGGAAAGTAGACAAAAAATCATGCACTTTCAAAAAAAATTTCACCTCAAAATGTTACCGTATGTGCCTGAGATCCATGTACAAAACCCCAAAATCATCAACATCATGTCCATTCACCTATTCTTCTCTTGCTGCATACACTTCCCTTGCTCTAACGTATCTAGTAACTATCTGAATATTACCTCTGCCTGATCTGGACTGGTATTCCTATCATCTTGGTCACCCATACTGCTGTCCTGATCAAAGAATGTCTCCTCTATGTCTGTATGACTAGATTCTATATCCACCTGCACAGATGAACTAGACTGCTTGCTCTATGAGTTCAAATTTTTGTTTTGTCTTGCTTTGCTTTGGTTTGCATAATATTATTATGTTTTCCACGCACATCAATTAATATTTTTTAATTTGAAGTCATTTGGGAAGAGCAATCAAAATTACTATAATACAAAGTATGTCCTCACATAAAGTCTTAAGCACACCAGCCTAGCGAGGGCATTCACAAAGTAGTTTTAAGTAGGAGCATGAGCCTATATGCTGAAGCCTTTGGCTAAGAGCCAAGAGCTAAGAGGTACCCATTTTGCCAAATTCACTCAAGATACGATCACGACCTCATCTCTTATGATGTGGGAGTCTTGCACTTAGCAAGACTTGATTCTTTGTGGACTTATTTGGAGCCAGTCAACTTCATTAGCAGAGAAAGGAGCCATCGTCATTTCTAAAATAATGGTCATTGTCATATTTGTGTAAACCCTCAAATAATTTTTTCTTTAATTTTTTTTCTCTAATGTTTGTCTTTATGCAAACAACTCATGCATTCTTATGTAATTATATAATTTCACTTCATTCATTGATTTCCATAATTGTAAGATCTTTTAAAACTTCTATTTTGAAATAACAATCACAAATTTTGGAGGCAAACTTTTAAAAAATCCTTATTCACATGTTGACTAATCAAATTGTCGTCTAGAATTTCTTATTTGTCATCACTTAAACTTTTGTGAGAAAAGTATTCACTAATTTATTTGCTCTCATTTTAAAACATTGCAAAACTCATTCTTAATGTTTTCAATTTATCAATATAAGCACCTAGATACACATTTACAAAAATTTATCACTTCTCTTTTGAAAGTACAACACTGATTATCCTTACAAAATTCAATTGATTTAATACACTTTAACTAGGAACAAAGTGTATTGAATACATTGATTATTCTTAAATTCCTTTTTCTATTGAATATTTATAAATTAATATCATCAATTTTGTCATGCTATGAAAAGTAATAATTTCCACAAATCCTAAAAATTTAACAAATTTACACACATAAGCCAACAAGCAAAGTTTTCCCATAATTTTTTTTTTTAATAATTGTGATATTCCTGCTATATTTTGTTAGCATGAATGTTGAATATGTCCTATGGGGGAGTATTCTAGCATTACTAGAGTGGTCACATGTTGCATTCATGACTGTGTTTTTCATTGATGTCAACATACTATTTATACTAACGATTATCAGAGTAGAAGACAAAGTTTGAGTTAGTGCACATAGAGAATTGTAGATGAGGTTATGTAGAGTTGAAGACATGTTTATTATATTATCTCGATGACATGGTCAAGATCCCATACAAAAATTCAAGTATTTATGTTAGTTATAAGTGATCTAGTGGAAACTGCATTTTGACAGAGTTCCTGAGAAGCGATTTGTGGTAATCGGCTTATATATCCTAACAATGTTGTGTAATTATGGAAATATTATGTAACATGTAATATTTTATATTTTGTAATTGGTAAAGTCTAATAGGCTGACTCAATTATGAAATATTGAGTGTGGTATAAAGGAATGACTTTTTTCCTTGATTGAAAAGTGAGGATGTATAAAAACAAGTTGTGAAGTGTAGAGTAATGTGAGTAAGTGATCTAAGGGATTGTTACGTGATGTGAAGTGTGCAGATCTAGTGTTGAGATCTGGAAAGCATTTGGTGCGACATAGGCACAATCATAGGAGAGACAAAAAGTTACTGAGATCAATTATATTTGGTATTATTCTATTTGGATAATACAAAGATCAGTTGGACAGTGAGTTCGGTGATCTTACCCTTGAAGCTATTTGGAAAGTGGGTCCTTCTATCTTCCGCAACTCCTAATAGGGTTGGAATCTCCTCACATGGATTCAAAGTCTCCTAATAGGGACTAATATGTACTGAATGTATTTCATAGACTCCTAATAGGGTCCATCCTCTCACAAGGTATTTTCATATTAGTACATCTTTTGTGGGTACCATCCCTATCGAGGTTTACTCTCTGATCAAGAGTTTCCCTAGTTAACAAATATGGTGTCATTATGTATGGTTATCTTTTTATGGTTGCTGTTTATGTTAATCACATGTTTTAGATATAATAAGGTTAAGAAAAGTTGTTTTATTCAAATAACTAATTCACCCCCCCCCCCCCCTCTTAGTTATCTTGGTGGACTTTACTTTCTAAGTTTGATAGAGTTAACTTGAAAAATGGAAAGAGAAGATGAAGATGCATCTTCTATGTTTAGGGCCAGGATATTGGCTGATCACAAAGAATGAGAAAACTATCATTGAAGAAGAAAAATTGATGATTGCATTGAAAAAGAAAGAGATCTAAACATGTGTAACATACTTGCTAGAGAAGAACTTTTGTCAGCTCTTCCCGAGAATGAGTACAGTCAAGTAAAATCTTTAAAGATGTCTCCTAAAATTTGGTTAGCTTTGGAATCTACTTTTGAATGTGATAAACATGCTAAGAGAATTAGAATACAAAATTGGATATGCTTATTTCAAGAAGCTAAAATGATGGAAGATGAATCTGTTAGAATTTATATTGGTAGAATATCAAAGATTGTTGTAGGTATCAAAGCTTGTGAAAGAAATAAGGATGAAGATGAAATCATATGGAAGATCTTGAAAACCCTGACTTTAGCATTTAAGTAGATAGCGCAAATGATTGGACAAGTCATACATTGGATTGAGAATTTTACTAGAGAGACTCTTCTTGGAAGATTGGAAGCAACAAAAATAATTCTGAAACAATCTGGAGATTTTCCCAGGATTGAGACTGCCTTCAATGCACTTAGTGTTTGCTCTACTTTGTCAAGAAGTGTCAGTGTTAGTGGAGATTATGCTAGCAATAGTAGATGTAAATCTGAAGAAGACAAAAAGATTGAATAAGGAATTTCCTTGCTTGTGAAAAGAGAACCAGAAGGTAAGAAAATCTTTAAATGTTGGACTTGTCAAGAATATGGTTAGTTTTCTTCTAAATGTCCTAAGAGAGTGAATAAATACAAGAAGAACTTTAAGCCTAGAAGACCTAAATAATGTTACTATGCGAATGAGAATTTGAAGGTAGCATGGAAACATTCTTAAGTGAGAGTGATAATGAAAGTGATGATATAGGATTTGTTGCAATAAAAGAATTTTTTTTAAAATAGAAATCAAAGAAGAAAAAGCTTTAATGTCGCAAATCAAAAAGAAAATTGATTCGATCATAGATAGTGGTTGTTCACATCATATGACCAATGATATGAATAAGTTTATCAAGTTTAACAACTATGATGGAGGAATTGTTAGAGTTGGAAAAAATGCACCTTGTCATATATATAAAAGGAATATGATCTATTACTCTTGATGAAAAGACTAACATTGATGATGCTTACTTTTTGGATGAATTAAAGCATAATATTTTAAGGGTTGGATAGTTAGTTAGTAAGGGATATCAGGTTTGGTTTGCAGAAAAGACTTGGATGATCAAGGATAAAGATGGTAAGATGATTAGAATTGGAACAAGAACCAAAGGTAATGTATTTCAATTGAATCATACTGAGATGACATGTTTGATTGCTAAGATCATAACTTCATCTATTGCTCGAGACAATATAGAAACATAATTGATTAGATTGATGACAGTTGGCTATGGTACAAAAGGTTTTCTCACATAAAATTTGATAATATTGTGAAAGCAAGCACTAAATTTGCAGTAAGAGATTTGCCTAAAATTGTGAAACCTACTAACATGGTGTATGTAAGGAATGTGTTATGGAAAAATAGAAGAGAAATTATTTTCCTAGCAAGAAGTTCACCACAATAACAAAGTTGGAGATTGTTCATACAGATCTGAGTGGCCCTACAAGAACAAGAGGATTTTAAGCTAAAAGGTATTTTATGATTCTTGTTTATGACTTTACTAGGATGATGTGGGTAGCATTTCTTAAAGAAAAGTCAGAAGCATTTGAAAAGTTTAGATTGCTTAAAAATAAAGCTGAGAATGAATCAATCATGAAGATTAAATTTTTAAGATCTGATAGAGGTGGAGAATTTACTTCAAATTAATTTAATAAAATTTGTGAAGTGAATGGAATAAAGAGACAACTTTCAGCCCCTAAAACACTTGAGCAAAATGGTATTCCTAAAAGAAGAAACATGTCGGTAACTGATGCAATAAGAGCTATGTTTTTTGAGAATGATGTAGCAAAGATATTTTGGAGAGAAGTAGTAAACACAACATTATATACAATAAATAGAGTGAAGATTAGAACAAACACAAATAAGACTCCTTATGAATAATGGTTTGGACATGCACCACCAGTAAAATACTTTAGAATCTTTGGAAGTAAGTGCTACATTGAGAGAGATGATGACATTCGTAAGTTTGATCTGAGAAGTGATGAAGGTATGTTCCTTGGTTATTCATTGAAAAAAAAACCTTATAGATGTTTTAATAAGAGAACTAAGACTATTGTTGAGAGGAAAAATGTTAAAGTGGATAAAAAGTTCAGAATTCAGGAAAGAGTACTTGTTTATGATTCAGATGAAGAATCCTATCCTAAAACTAATCAAGAAAATGTTGAGTTGTTTTATGAAACTAACAATGATTTACACAATGAGATTCATAGTGAGGAACAAAGAGAAGAACCAAGATCTGAACCTAGAATTGAAGCAATAGTTTAAATAGTAACACCTAATAAGAAATTGATAAGGAATCATCCCGTTGATCAGATTATTGGGAGAAAAGACAAAGGAGTTATGACAAGAAATAAGGTACATGAAGAATTATGTTTGATTTCTCAAATTAAACTGAAGAATACTGATGAATCTCGTAAAGATGATCATTGGATTCAAGCAATGAAGGAAAAACTGGATCAGATCGAGAAGAATAATAGTTGAGAATTGGTTCCTAGACCTAAGGACAAAAATATTATTGGAACTAAATGGGTTTTTAGAAACAAGATGAATGAACAAGCCAAAGTTGTAAGAAACAAAGAACGATCGGTATGTAAAGGATACTCATAGAAAGAAGGTATAGATTATGAAGAAACATTTTCACCTATTGCAAGAATTGAAGTAGTAAGGATGTTTTTGGCTTATGCAGCTTATAAGAAATTCAAAATGTATCAAATGGACGTGAAGTCAACATTTCTGAATGGTGAATTAGAAGAAGTCTACATTGAGAAGCCTGATGGTTTTCCTTTGAATCAAGAAGGAGATATGGTTTGCAAGTTGAATAAAGCACTATATGGACTAAAGAAAGAACCTAGAACTTGGTATGCAAGGTTGGATAAATATTTGGAAAAATTGGGATTTACTAAAGGTACTGTAGATAGTAACTTATATCTAAAAAAATAGAGAATGCTCTATTGATTTTTGTTATTTTTGTGGATGATATAATTTGGAGGAGAAGATGAGGCAAGTGATACATTTTTTGATGAAATGAAGAAGGAATTTGAGATGAGCATGATTGGAGAAATGAATTTTTTTTTGGGTTTGTAGATTATGTAGAACAGTGATGGTATTTTCTTATCTCAAACTAAGTATCTGAAAGACTTATTGTAGAGATTTGGCTTGGAAAATTGCAAGCCTGTTGGTACACCTATGGTAAATGGTCATAAGTTATCTAACAAAGATGAGACTTCTGCAGTAGATCAAAGGAAGTATAGATCTATGATTGGAGGTTTGCAATATCTAACTCACACAAGACCAAATATAGCTAATGTAGTTGGAACTGTTGTGAGATTTCAAGCTGATCCTAAGGAATCATATTATGTAGCAGTAAAGAGGATATTTAGATATTTAAAAGGAACAATTGATTTTGGGTTGTGGTATGAAAAATCAAATGACTTTACCCTATGTGCATATACAAATGTGGATTGGGGAAGTAGTGTGGATGATAAAAAGACTACAAGTGGTGAAGAATTTTTTCTTGGAGGAAGATTGGTTTCTTGGATAACCAAGAAATAGAATTGTATCTCACAAAGTATAGAAGAAGAAGAGTATATGGAAGCAGTAAATAATTGTAATCAGATAATATGGTTGAAAAAAATGTTGAAGGATATTGGAATTGAGTTTAATGAACCTTTTATCATACATTGTGATAACACATGTATAGTAAGTATGTCTAAGAATCCTGTGTTACATTTAAAAAAAAAAACATAGAGATAAAGTATCATGTTGTAAGAGAGAAAGTTATAGAGAAGGAAGTCAGACTTGAGTATATCAGCACAAAGGAGAAGATAGCAGATATCTTTACAAAGCCTTTACCTAAGGATACATTTGAGTATTTGAGAGGTATGCTTGGGGTTATGCCCTAGCCTACTTTTGAGTAATGATGCATAAATTTGCATCAGTCTAGTGGTACAAAGCACTATTTTTTTGGACTGTATATTGATACTTCCTCTATGGGGGAGTATCTATGTTTTGAGATGAGTCATGAAGGACTCTTTCTTAAAGATATTATCAAATAGTGTCTTTGGACACTTGACCTGGTTAAAACGTTTTGAGCAGTAAGATTGTTGTGACATAATGATCCCTTTATCATTGATGTCAATGGGGGAGAAGAATACATGAAAAAAATTTCCTATGATTGATGAAGAGGATTTCAAAAGTCAAGACAAGAGCAAAAAAATTACATTTTGGTATTCATGGAACTTCGATCTTTTTCATCTATATTTCTGTCAAAGCCAAAGAGGGAGATTGTTAGCATGATTAATGTTGAATATGTCCTATGGGGGAGTATTCTAGAATTACTCAAGTGGTAAAATATTATATTCATAACTGTGTTTGTCATTGATGTCAACATACTATTTATACTGAAGATTAGCAGAGTAGCAGACAAATTTTGAGTTAGCACACAGAGAATTGTAGATGAGGTTATGCGGAGTTGAGGACATGTGATGGGCAGATCTAACTCACAAGAGCACTCTTTATCTTCTCAAGACCTTTTCTTTGATCTTCCTAGGGTATTCCACTTTACCCTACCTAGAGGTCACTACTATGGCTCCTCTAATCCCTTTGGATCTCATGAACAGTTTACAATTCTCACCTTAACTTCCCAACTCTCACTGTGCACCCAGAGGTTCACTCTTGTCACCATGCTCCCAAGCTTCTCATAGAAATGGGAAAGAATGTTATCATGGTCCTCATTTCAATTCCTACCATTATTGATCTATCTATTAGGATTCTTGCATATTTTATCCATTGGGTTCACAATTTCTTAGTTTTAGGCCTTGTAGCCTTTTAGCCCTAATTAGGCCTCCTAGAAACTGATTTCTTGCTTTCCTTCCAAACTTTCCTTAGCAACCCACTAAAATAATTGTGGATTATTCATAATACCACCCTAGGCTCAAGGATTTTCATTGTTTAAGGTCTTCAAGTGGTCCGTACATAGGACTTCTATTAAACCCCTATTTTCAAGGGTTTCTAGGGCATGTGAACCAGTTAGGGTTCTTTGCTTTCAATGGATGTTCCATTCAAATCCTCCATTCTTATCATTGAATTAATGCATTAAGGACACATTACCTTACATGTTCCAACCATTTATTGGCTCAAGCCAATCCATCTAGCAAGCCTTCTTTCCACTACACTGTACAAACTCCTAGCCAGAATTCCACTGAACTCGCCTAGGGCTTGTATGGAAAATTATATCGCCTGCACACATAGACCCTATAATACATATTTAAACTACATATATAGTCCCCTAATTTATTCCAAGTGTCCATTGGCTTCCAACCAAGGGAACTCTAGTGGGACTCATTTTCACATGACTGACACCGTTTAGGACAGTGAACCCGGAAGATTTAAATAATTTACAAAATGTTTAAATTAATCATTAGAAGACTAAAATGATTTTATAAAATTCCTTCATATATCAAAAACTAACTTCTCAATACATTACAATGATCCAATCAATCCATTAGTGTTTGATGATGGCTCAAAAGTAGTTATCTCACAGAATTTTCAGTGATCTTGATTGCTCAATCCATACAATCTGACATCTAACCTTAGGATTAGGGTTTGTTTAACCTTAAATAGTCCATCCACACATTTTCAGACCCTAAGGTTTGGATTTGGACCCTCTTTACACTAAAAGAAACTTTTTAGGAATGTGTCATGACAACTTTGCAAAGTTGAAAAGTTGTCATGAGCAACTTTTACAACTTTTATCATTGTGTCTTCCAACTGATCCCAATTGCTCAAATTGACTCAAATCCACTATATTGGATTCCAAAACACCTTAAAACCATTAAATAATAACTTTTTCCTCAATTTGGGATCTTGACCAAAGGTTGAGCACCATTGACTTCTCTAGGACTTAAGCACTAGGTCTTACTAACTCAAACCAAAAACATGACCTTGAAGACTTCTACTTACAAACACACACCACACAAAACTTGGTACTTTATCATTAGTCCTTATTACCTTGGTAGTTGGCTAAAACCACCTACAAGACAAAATTGACTAGGATCACAACAAGACCCTAAGGTGCTCCTACACCATCCTCCCCCTACCACAATAAAGTCAAGGTACCTAAGTTATTATGAATTCAAGAATGATGCCATGCTTCTTAAAGTCCCCTTCTGCTATCCAAGTAGCCTCTGATTCAAGTTGGTGTTTCCATTTCACTAGGTGTTCCATGTATATTTTACTCATTGGTTTCTTCTTCACTCTAGAATCCAAAATGCTCTTGGCTTGTGGCTTAATCTGAACATGTGCCTTGAGTTCTACCATATAATTAGTCATTTTTGTGCTATACTTTTCTACATATAACTCTAGTCCTTTATACTTGATCAAATCCTTCACATTGAAGATAGGTGAGATGGACATCTCTTTGGAAAAGTCTATCTTGTATGCATTCAATCCATATTTAGTCAGCACCTTGCATGGCCCTATTCTCCTCATTTGTAACTTTCTTGGGATGCCCTTTTGTATCCTAGCCTTGTTCAAGCATACCATTACTAAGTCCCCTACCTCAAACTGTAGGTCTCTTCTCCCCTCATCCTTCTTATCTTTAAGTTTTTGATTTGCCTCCATTAGTGTCTTTTTTACTTTCTCATGGACCTCTCTCATAGACAAGGAAAAATCATCTACATGTCCACTGATCCCTTCATTTTCTCTTAAGTCTCTGAGTTCCATTACACCCCTAGGATGTAACCCATACACCACTTGAAATGGAATCTTATCAGTAGTCCTGTTTGCACTATCATTATAGGAAAACTCTGCTTGAGGAATGACTTGTTCCCATCCTTGTCCATACTCCTTAGTCAAACATCTTAGAAAGTTTCCAAGGACCCTATTAATTATGACCTCAATCTTTCCATCTATTCGTGGATGATAGAGAGAGCTATGAGCCAAATTAGTTCCTAGTCTTTTCTAGAGGGTTTTCCAAAAATGCCCCATAAATTTCACATCTATGTCTGCAACTATACTTATTGGAAATCCATGTATCCTTACTATATCCTTAAATAAAAGGTGATCAATGTGACTAACATCATGAGTTTTTTTAAAAGGGATAAAATGACTCATTTTGCTAAATATATCTACTACCACAAACACACTGTCTAAACCAGTTGGTGTTCTAGGTAATCCCACTATAAAGTCCATAATTATACACTCCCAAGGTCTATTTGGGATGGGAAATGGTTGGTAGATGCCTACATTTGATGATGTGCCCTTTTCCTTTTGATACACTCCACACTGCTCAACATACTTCCTTATATCTTTTTGTATCTTAGGCCAATAGTAAAACCTTTCTACTAGGTTTAGGGTCTTATTTAACCCAAAGTTCCCACTCAAACTTCCATTGTGCTTCTCTTGGATGAGTTTATCCCTCATGGAGCCCCTTGGAACACATATTTCTTTTCCTCTAAACAAAAGTCCATTCTACAATGTATAGTCAACATACTCACTATGGAAATGATTACAAAAATTAGTGCATACCTTGTATATCTCTGAGAAATCTGCATCCACTTCATATAGGTCTTTGAATCCTTTAAATCCTATTCTTTGTAACTGTATCTCTTGGACAGTGAGCAACCTCCTGCTAAGGGCATCTGCAACCTTATTATTGACTCCCTTCTTATGCTTGATTGTGAAGGTGTAGGACTGCGGAAATTTTATCCACTATATGCCTCAAACTATAGTTTTTCTGGGTGTTGATGTAACTTAGAGCTTGGTTATCAGTGTAGACAACAAACTCCTTAGGCAATAGGTACTGCCTACACTTCTTAAGAGTCTGAACTAAAGCATAAAGCTCCAAATCATAAGAGGAATATCTAGACTTTGCTGCATTTAGTCTTTCACTAAAGAAGGCTACTTCTTGGCTTAGGACTACACCCACTGCCACATTGCTAGCATCACATTCTACAATGAATAATATGTCAAAGCTTGGAAGAACTGGGATGGGTTGTGTGGCCATTTCTTTCTTCAATCTTTCAAATGCCTCATTTGCTTCTTTGGTCCATATGAACTTGCTCTTGACTCCCCCTTTTATAGTGTCTAGAATGGGTGCACATATCTCACTGAACCTTCTCACAAATTTCCTATAAAATTGTGCTAACCCATGGAAGCTTCTTACTTCAGTCCCTCTCCTAGGAGTAGGCCAAATCAATATGGATTCAACCTTACTTTTATCCATATTCAAGCCACCTTGGGATACTACAAACCCTAGATAGACTAGTTCTTGCTTCATAAATTCACTCTTCTCAAGATTTATATTGAGCTTCTCTTCTTGGAGCTTCTTCAATACAAGTTCTAGGTTCTTCATGTGGTCTTCTTTTGTCTTGCTAAAGACTAAGATGTCATCTAGGTACACAACTACAAACACTCCTATATAGTTCTTTAAGACCTCATTCATAACTCTCATAAAGGTGCTAGGTGCATTTGTGAGGACAAATGGAATTACTAGCCACTCATAGAGACCCTCTGTGGTTTTGAAGGAAGATTTCCACTCATCCACCTCTTTCATTTTGATTTGATAGTACCCACTCTTAAGGTCTATCTTGGAGTAGAATTTAGCACCCCCTAGACAATCCATTAGGTCTTCTATCCTAGGGATAGGGAAACTATACCTAATGGTTATCTAATTGATTTCTCTTGAGTCAGTGCACATCCTCCATGTGCCTCCTTTATTGGGTGCTAGAACAACTAGTACAACACAAGGGCTTATAATCTTCCTAATCAAGCCTTGATCCAAAAACTCTTGAACTTGTCTTGCTATCTCCTTGTTTTGTTCTGGTGTCATCTTGTAGGAAACCTTGTTAGGAAATGATGCCCTTGGCACAAATTCAATCTGATGATTGATTGCTCTCTTTGGTGGAAATGTAGTTGGAGCTCCCTTACTTATGATATCTTGGAGCTATTCTAATAATTGCTTCACTTCTATAGGCATATGGGCTTACTTAAGTGTGTCTTCCTCCTTTATCTTCATCAATACTTCCCCTTTCTCTTGTTTTATGTCTTGAAAGAATTCTTTTCCACTCATGAGGAGTGTATTGGAGTCTATCTTCTCCATTGCATCTTCCTCTATTAAAGACTGTATCTTATAAGTGACTCCATTCTTCTTGAATGAGTACTTGTTCTGCTTGCCATGGTGGACTTCTTCCCTATCATACTACCATGGCCTTCCAAGTACCAGATGGCATGCATCCATTGGAAGAACATCACAAAGTATCCTATCTTGATACTTTCCTATGGTAAAATCAACCCATACTTTCTCATTAACTAGTATGGTATGCCCCTTGTTCAACCAAGTGACTTTATATGGACACACATGGGGTAACTTGGTTAGATTTAGCTTCTACACTACCTCCTCCAAGATCACATTATCAATAGACCCTAAGTCTATTATGACTCTATACACTTTACCTTGAATTTTGCACTTGACTCTAAAGAGTTCTCTCCTTTGTTTGTGTTTATCCTTCTTGGGTTCTTTGATCAAGATCCTCCTAAGCATTATGCTATCTCCCTTCTCTGAATCTAGAATTAACTCAAAGTGTTTAGGACAATATTCTTCATCTCGTACATATATAATCATCTTCTCTCCATCTGAAATTGATGGTTTATCTGGACACAAGTAAGCAGGGTGACCCAACTGGCCATAATTGTAACATTTCATTGAAGAAAAATGTGAACTTCTTCCAAAACCACCTATCCTACCTCTGCCACCACTAGAAAAACTTCTTCCTCTTCCATAACTTCCCCTATTGCTTGATTCACCAATTTTTTCAATGAGTTTGGAGTCTACTTGATTCGTGGATTCACTTCTCCTGCTACTAGAACCCCCTCTATGTCCACCCCTGGAATCTCTTCCTCTTCCCCTACTCCTTGAAGTAGAGTCTTGTTTCTTTTTGTTCCTTTCTTCTACTTTAAGTGCCAATTGGAAGCACTTATGGACAGTAGTAGGAGTCCACAAATTGATCTCCTCTTGGATACTCCATCTTAAGCCACCCAAATATCTAGCCACTTGGATGCTTTCTTCCTCTTGGATTTTGGATCTTAGGCAAAGTTTTTGAAACTCCTCAGTGTAAGAGGCCACATCCATTTCTTTTTGTTTGAGACTTTATGTCTTCTTGTGCATTTTAATCTCATGATCCTCTGGTAGGTAGTTGTCTTTAATCTTGGTGACCATAGCCCTCCAATTGGATATGGGTATTTCCCCCTCTCTTTCCCTTTCTTCTTGAAGGAACTTCCACCATGTTAGAGCTGGTCCCCTAAGTCTTGATTTGGAAACCTTCACCTTTTGTGCCTCTATGACACCTTCACACTCAAAATCATTTTCCATCCCTTCAATCCACTCCATGACTAACTCTGAGTCCATCTTGCAAGTGAATAGGGGTATCCCCTCAAGTTCTTTGCCTCCCAATGCCTTGATGGCTTTAAGGAATGGTTCCTCCTACATTGGTGGGTTTGGTTCTAGAATGTAATCCTCCTCATCCACTACATTACCTTTATCATCTTCAACTTCCAATTTTTCCTTCATTTTACCAGCTGCCTCTGCAACTTTATCAAGCTTATGCTTTAGAGCTTCTACAGTCTCCTCAAGGATCCTATTCCTTTCCTTTTTCTCAACCAATTCTATGGCCAATTCGGTATTGGTCACCATGGTGTTGTCTCTAATGGATTCACTTCTTTCTATCATACACTATCCACTTCCCAAGCCTTTCAATGGCTTTGATAACACTTTGATGGGGAGATCTAACACACAAGAGCACTCATTCTCTTCTCAAGTCCTTTTCTTTGGTATTCCTATGGTATTCCACTTTACCCTACCTATAGATCACTACTATGGCTCCTCTACTCCCTTTAGATCTCACCAACAATTTCAAATTCTCACCTTAACTTCCCAACCCTCACTGTGCACCCAGAGGTTCACTCTTTCCACCATACTCCCAAGCTTCTCCTAGCAATGTGAAAGGGTGTTATCATGGTCCTCCTTTCAATTCCTACCATTCTTGATCCGTCTATTAGGATTCTTTCATATTTTATCCATCAAGTTCATAGTTTCTTAGTTTTAGGCCTTGTAGCCTTTTAGCCCCAATTAGGCCTCCTAGAAACTGATTTCTTGCTTTCCTTCCAAACTTTCCTTAACAACCCACTGGACTAATTTTAGATGCTTCATGTGATTTTTGGCTTTCCATGAGTTCTCAAAACCCTGGATTTCTATATAAATAGGCCTCAGTCCTTCACAAATGATTGCAAATTTAGAGAATCATATCACATGCGATCTGGAGAATAACAGTGCTATACTGTCAAATTCTTAAGATTTTGCATACTTTTGTGATTCATTTCTAAGAATTGTTTATTGTTTCCATTGTCTTCCAACCACGGGAACTCAAGTGGGACTCATTTTTACATGACTCGCATCGTTCAGGACAGTGAACCAGGAAGACTTAAAGAATTTAAAAAACATTAAAGAAATGATTCAAAAGACCAAAATGATTGTATAAAATTCCTTTACATAGCAAACACTAACTTCTCAATGTATTACATGTTGGCATAATGGTCAACACTCCCCTCAGGATTTGTGACATATCTTAATTGCTTCCTGTGTCTTCTATAAGACTAGTGGTTGTATTGGGCATAAACAAGTTGATCTTTTAGTGCAACGGAAACCACTACTTGCAACAAGTGGTATCAGAGCTTGGTCACAGGTTCAAATCCCCTCGAGTAATGTTTAGGGGGATATTTTTGGCATAATGGTCAACGCTCCCCTCGGGATTTGTGACATGGCTTAACCACCTCCTATGTCTTCTATAAGTCTAGTGGTTGTATCAGGCATTAACAAGTTGATATTTTGGTGCAATGACAACCACTACTTGTAACATTACAGTGATCTAATCAATCCATTAGTGTTGGATGATGGCTTAAAAGTAGTTATCTCAAAGAATTTTCATTGCTCCTGATTGCTCAATCTGTACAATCTGACATCTAACATCATGATTAGGGTATGTTTGACCTTAAATAGTCCATCCCCACATGTTTAGACCCTAAGGTTGGTATTTGGACACTCTTTACACTAAAAGCAACTTTTTAGGAATGTTGTCATGATAACTTTGCAAAGTTGTCATGAGAAACTTTTACAAATTTTATCATTGTGTCTTCCAACTAATCCCAATAGCTAAACTCGACTCAAATCCACTCTATTGGATTCCAAAACACCTAAAAACCATTAAATAATAACTTTTTCCTCCATTTGGGATCTTGACCAAAGGTTGACCACCATTGACTTCTCTAGGACTTAAGCACCAGGTCTTACTAACTCAAACCAAAAACATGACCTTAAAGACTTCTACTTACAAACACACACCACACCAAACTTGGGACTTTATCATTAGTCCTTATTACCTTGGTGGTTGGCTAAAACCACCTACAAGCCAAAATTGACTAGGATCACAACAAGACCCTAAGGTGCTCCTGCACCAACATTTTTATTATATTGTCCTGATAATATGGTCAAAAGCACATACATAAATTCAAGTATTTTTATCAGTTATAAGTGATCTAGTCAAAACTATATTCTAATAGAGTTCTTGAGAAGCGGTTTGTGATAATCAGATTATATCTCCTAGTTCAGTGTTGTGTAATTATGGAAATATTATATAATGTGTAATGTTTTATATTTTGTACTTGGTAAATCCTAATTGGCTGACTCAATTATGAAATATTGAGCACAATATAAAAGAAAGATTGTTTTCCTTGATTGAAAAGTGAGGATGTGTAAAAATAAGTTGTGAAGTGTGGAATAATGTGAGTAAGTGATCTAAGGGATTTTTATGTGATGCAAAGTGTACAGATCTAGTGTTGAGATTTGGAAAGCATATGGTGCGACATAGGCACAGTCAGTGGAGAGAAGAAAAGTTGCTAAGATCAGTTATATTTGGTATTATTCTGTTTGGATAATATAGAGATCAGTTGGATAGTGAATTCAATGATCTTTCTCTTGAAGCTATTTGGATAGTGGGTCCTTCTATCTTTTGCAACTCCTAACAGGGTTGGAATCTCCTCACAGGGATTCAAAGTCTCCTAACATGGACTAATATGTACTGAATGTATTTCATAGACTCCTAACAGGATCCATCCTCTCACAAGGAATTTTCATATTAGTACATCTTTTGTGGGTACCATCCGCACCAGGTTTTACTCTCTGATCAAGAGGTTCCCTAGTTAAAAAATCTGGTGTTATTGTGTATGGTTATCTTTTTATGGTTGTTGTTTAGGGTAATCACATGTTTTAGATATAATAAGGTTAATAAAATTTGTTTTATTCAAAGAACTGATTCATCCCCCCCCCTCTCAGCTATCTTGGTGGACTTTACTTTCTAACATATTTTCCATCTTAAAATAAATACAACAATAATAAGAAATAAATAATTACACCCATCAATCTCAAAACTCTAACAATAGTCCCAAAATTTTCAAAACACACTTCCGTTTGTAAATTCAAATTTAATATACCATCAACCACACTTACTATTTACTGTCTATTGATATTTAAAATACAAAAAAATAGGTATCAATCAATTGGGAACAAATAACAATTTGATGGTACATTCTTATTATAACAAAAAAATAAAATAAAATAAAATAAAATTATGTAACAATTATTTTAAATCAAATAAAAATGTCAATTATAGATGATTATTTAAATTTGAATCAACTTAACAACTACCCAATCAATCAATATATAAGGTCGTCTAACAATTAATAAATTAATAGCTATGTTTGTAATATTTTTTCAACATGTGAAAAATAGGAATATTGGTCGAAATGCATATTACATAATTACATAAATTAAGATTTGAAAAATAATAATTTGTAAATAACTACATGGTAAATTTAGGAATGAGTACCATATATAAAGCATGAGATAAGCCATCTAGAATGACAACTATCAACTAGAAAATTAGCATTCAGCATTGTGTAAGATAGTCGAAGTCCATACAAGATTACAAAACTAAGCCATCATAATCCTATCTCTTAACAACTAGCAAACTTATATAGAGAAATATTCTTAGCATCACTAACAACCCCCTTAAGTGTAGCTAGGTGAATAGATAGATATGGGTCTAGTGACAAAGCCTGATTAGGAGCCCAATTACAAAGAGGAAAAGACAAAACTCAAAGAAAACAAAATCTCCTAACAATTGATTCAAACTAAAAAAGAAAGCTACAACTATGGATGAATAATTGTAAATGAATCCATGTTGCATGAAGATGATCATAAGATGGGAATATATGATTATATAGAAAAGTGCTCCAAGCTGAAGAACTCCATAGACGTCCTCGGGTTAGGATGATGCAATTGTTTATTCAATGCTCAATTATTGTCTCACTAAAAGGAAACTCTAGAAGACTCTGGAATCTGATGCAGTCCAAGATTGGAGAATCCAATTAAGGACAATCCAAATTTGAAGCTAATAACAAAAACCACACAACAAAAATAACACAACAAAGATTTATCAAAATATGAATCCTTTACTCATCAACTAATTGATTACATGCAATGTGCTAAGCTATAAGGCCTCTCGATTACGACCAACTACAAAGCAAGAAACAATTCTGCAAGATCCCTCAAGATCCAACTCCAAACTAGCCCTAGCTAGCCAGATCTGCAACAAGCAGCCTCTGATAGGAACCCCAACAAGATCTAAACTTGTGCACACATGCCACCAAGAAATCTTATTTCTCCCAAGCTCACAAGCTACTAGCTCTGCTAATCTCAGATGATTCTCTCCCAAAATCATACCTAAAACTCTATTCCAGACCCTCTACTTATACTTAGCTAAGCCACAAGTCTTCCTAGTAGAAACAAATAACTCCTATGCCAAGTCAGCTTCTACTACAAAAAAATATTAAATGCAACCATAGTCGGATCTCAAATAGTCTTACAAACATTTAATCTCCATGTGGGCCTCAAGATCCACATAGGAGAATGTGAAACAAGATACACAAATTAAATGCACCAAGTCAGCCTCCCAAATCTCCAAGAACACCAATCGGTAAGCCAAACTACCGAGTGTCAGGAAATATATTGAGCCAATACACCAACCAAGCTCCACAAGCATTGTCGAGCATCGGAATTGCTGAGTCTCCTTCCATGACCAAGCCCTCTAGTGACTAAGACACTTCATTCATAAACACCGAGACCCAGTCGATAACCAAGCACCAAAATCCACACTGAGTCACTGAGTGACCACCATCCACCGAGATCCATCGAAACTTCCAACCGAGAACCACTACCAAGATCACCGAGCTCCATCGGTGAAGCAAAATAGGCTTCGATTGAGAACTATCACCAGGGATCAAGAAACTCCAGTCTTCTACTGAGATCAACAACCAAGTAACCGAACTCCACCAGGTAGTTATCGAGACTGCCATAATCCATAGGAACTGAGGATGCCCCTGCATCAAATACCCGAGGTAAATAAGAAAGTGTGTCCCACACTTTTCTCCTACAAACTTCCACTTCATCTTTACATAAGGTTTTCCATTCCATGAAACTAGGAAAATGAAGAAGTCCATCAGCCAAATCCTCCTTAACCGATCTACAACCAACTAGTGAGCATTCTCAAGAACAAGAACAAAATGAACCTTCAACTCATCACCGAGTATTGAATAAGCACAAGACTCCTTACTGCCAACCAGTAACTCAAGTCTACAACCAGCAAACAATATCAGCACCTCAACACCGAGCAAAAGAAAGTCGATAACACCATCATCACAAATGTCTTCAGCAACAAATAACTCTTCACCAACAGCAGCCTAATCACACCAACCAGATGCTCTATAATCTCTATGTCAGACACAACTGACTGAACATGAAAACAAATCTTCTTACCAGCCTCAACAAGGTCAACCACAGTGTCAATAAACACAGGTATCTCAACAATAGTCACAAGTTGTTTTGGAGGTTTCATGTCAGAGTCCACCAATTGATCATCAAAACCAATATCATATACCTCTTCAACCTCTATACTGTTACAAGTAACCTTATCAAGATGTCTTCTCTTCCAGACCAATCTTCCAACTGACCATATAACTTTCTTTTGGATCGGCATGTTCCAACTTTGGTAAGCTCTACAAATCTAAACAACACTTTCCTTCACCAGATTATCAATTCGGTTCTCCATACGGTTCAAAAAATCCATTTCCCACTAAGAAAACTTCTCAAAAAATTTCACCTCCACCACATCACGAAGAGAAGAAATCACACCAGGGTCCAATCTCCTCAGAGACATCCTCAAAGATAATAAACCCTTGACAAAAAACCCCAAATTGACCACCTTGTGACAACCTCCAAGCTATATACAAGTTAGATCAACCTATCACCTTGCATGAACAACTAGGCCATGATTTCACAAGTTCAATAACACGAGTCTGCAACTCAGATCGCACACAATATGTTCACCAAATTTCTTCCAACAAGATCAACTCGCTCAAGATCAACCTGCTCAAGATCAACTTGCTCAATATCAACTCGTTCTAATACCATCTGATGCAGTCCAAGGTCGGAGAATCCAATTAAGGACAATCCAAACTTCTAGCCAATAACAAAAACCACGCAGCGAAAATAACACAACAAAGATTTACCACAATTTGAATCCTTTATTCATCAACTAACTGATTACATGCAATGTATCAAGCTGTAAGGCCTTCCTGGTTATGACCAATTACAAAGAAAGAAACAATTTTGCAAGATCCCTCAAGAGCCAACTCCAAACCAACCCTAGCTAGCCAGATCTGCAACAGACAGCCTTTGATAGGAACACCAAAAAGATCTAAACTTGTGCACACATGCCACCAAGTAATCTTCTTGCTCCCAAGCTCGCAAGCTACTAGCTCTGCTAATCTCAGATGATTCTCTCCCAAAATCATACCTACAACTCTACCCTAGACCCTCTACTTATACTCAGCTAAGCCACAAGTCAACCTAGTAGAAATAAATAACTTGTACACCAAGTTAGCTTCTACTAGAAAAAAAATATTAAATGAAACAATAGTCGGCTCTCAAATAGCCTTACAAACATTTAATTATCCATGTCAGCCTCACGATCCACATAGGAGAATGTGACACAAGATACACAAATTAAATGCACCAAGTTGACCTCCCAAATCTCCAAGAACACTAGTCAGTAAGCCAAACTACCGAGTGTCAGGAAATATACCGAGCCAGCACACCAACCAAGATCTACAAGCATTGTCGAGCGCTAAAATTGTCGAGTCTCCTTCCATGACCAAGCCCTCCAGTGACCAAGCCACTTCAGTCATAAACATCGAGACCTAGTTGGTACCAAGTATCAAATCCATACCGAGCCACCAAGTGAGCGCCATCTATCGAGATCCATCAAAACTTCCAACCGAGAACCACTACTGAGATCACCGAGCTCCATTGGTGAAGCAAAATAGGCTTCAACTGATAACTATCACCAAAGATCGAGAAACTCAAGTCTTCTACTGAGATCAATAGCCAAGTAATCGAACTCCACCAGGTAGTTACTGAGACTCCCAGAATCCATAGGAACCAAGGATTCCCCTGCATCAGAATCTCATGTAGTTAGGAACCCTAATAGAAAGAACCTTTGAAAGTGCTAAAAATGTGACTCTTGGATCTCATGTAGAAACAAATTTAGAACAAAAGAGCACTTTTGGTTGCCTATTGGAGGAAGGGTGAAAATCTCTGTGGTTATTTAGCAACTTTTAATATTCCAAGTTTTTTTTATTCAAGAAGCTTATTAACAAAAATCCATACTAGATGCTTTAAGTAAAAACCCCCATATAAAACTTTTTGATTTTTACAAAGCCTCAAATTTCCCATGATAGTGCTTTCAAAACACACACAATTTTTAAAGAATTAATATAGGAAGCAAGGATCATGCAAAAAAAAAACTAGGGGAGGAACATGCATGTATCTATAAAAAAAGGTTTGCATATGCCTCCATGATGATGATAATCTTTATAGAAGTTTGTCTACTAAAGAGAAGAACTCCTTGCAAAGACAAATTGAAATAGAAAGAAGATCAATGTTGTATAAATATACAATAATTTTATACTATATACAAATGAATTTGTACTCGTACCAAACTAAGCTCCAATATCATGTTTAATATTTTCTCTTAACTTGTGAAAACCAAGAATACTGGTAGAATTGCAAATTACATAATTGCATAAATTAAGAAAATGAAAAAAACTGTGAATAACTACATAATAAACTAATGAATGCATACAATATATAAAGCAATAAATAAGCCATTTGGAAAAGCAACTGCCAACTAGAAAATAGGCATTCAACTTTATGCAAGATTATAAAACTTCATGCAAGATTGCACAACTAAACAATTATAACCCTACCTCTTAACAACTTGCAAAGTTATCTAAAATAATATTCCCAGCTCCACTAACAATGTTTATTATGCTATACTTTGTTGCAGTCAAACTCTTCTTCATTGTTTATTAATAAAATGTTAATAAGATGTTACCTACAATCCATCCTAACCTAGTAGTACTCATCTATTAGAAATAGATCAAATGTAAGAATCCTTAAATATTTATTAAATGAATTTGGAATGTTAGAGAACAAGTCACGCCTAAACTATAAATGGGCTTAAATTCAAATCCTTAATTCTTCATGATTAAGGTTCAACCAAAATAAACTTTTCTTCTACCTTAGCAAGTCAATTTTGATGGAAATATTTTAGCCTTGATTTAGTTTATTTTTGTTTAAAGCTTGTAGTGTAACTTTACTTTTAGAGGCAACAATCTCTCTTTGTATATATCTATGTATTTTTGTATTACAAGTTAGTGTGTTGAGAGCTATTATGGAGCTGTTGTATTTGATGCAAAATCTCAGAGAATAATAGAAAATGATTGAATATCAAATCAAGTTTGTAGAACTATGTAAACATGTTTTTTGTTGTAGTTGTGTTTATTTTGGTTTTTCTATTTAAAATTTGTAATTATCTTATGGGATTGTTGCTTTAATTCTTCATTTGGTATTAGAATAGAATATTTTATTTAGAATTTTATAACGAAAAATACTAATACTTTGTTAATCCCATAATTCAACATAAATGATTATGAATACTGGTGCATTAAAATAAAGACATTTATGATAAGAAAAGATTTTTAGAAAATTATTAAAATAATATATGAAGAGCCTGTTGATTGGAATGCACTTACAACACCTGATAAAATAGGTAAGAAGGAGGCCATGAAGAAAAATGCATAGGTCTTGTTTGACATTCATATTTCTCTTGATAAGAGCTTGTTTCCTAATTTGAACAGTCAAAAAGATTCCAAGAATCACGACTATTGGACTTCACATTCTTAATAAAGCTATAGAAACAAAAGCTTTCCGATATTCTAATTTACCCCAAGTTAAAGATTATTGAGTGAATTGCTTCTTGAACAATCATCACTCCATCTAGACCGGATCTTCCTCGGGCAAAACCTGCTTGTTCCTCCAATATTATGTTTAGAAGTATCTTTTTGAGTCCATTTGCCACCTCTCATACTATGATTTTTTTAAAGCAATTGCATAAGTAAATGGTTTTAAAGTCGCCCAAGGAAGAGGCAAAATCTTTCTTTGAAATGAGATCTATAAAGGTGTTCCTGATTTCTTTTAGGACCCTACCTGATGACCTTGAATCTTCAATGGCTTCGTGGGTATCATCGCCAACAATATCCCAATATTTTTAAAAAGGATGGAGGGAAACTATCCGGCCCGGTGCTTTGTCAGCTTGTAGTTAGAACTTGATGCCGTCTTGTTTTCATCTATAGAGAAGCCAGGCGTCAAAGTCCAAAGAAGGAATGTTCTCTAGCACTCTTTTTTGCGCTATGAAATATGGTCCTTCCCAGATATTAAGCAAATCTCAAAAGTATTTATCAATGAATGCTTTAATCTCCTCTATATCTTCCAACACCAACCCACTCCCCTAGTGATTTTGGAAATTCTATTAAGGTTTTTGTGGGCCTACCAGTGTTCCCTAGCAAATACAGAAACTTTGGAATAGAAATGGAAATCCTTATTCAAGGGGCTCTGTTTTGTCCACAATCTGAAAAGACAGAGACCAGACAACTCAACCATAGCTATTCATGAGAATAGTCATTAAATTCTAATGTTTTCCCTTGATCAACAGGAAGTTGCACTAGCTGGTCTGGTCCTTTTGTATGCGGTAACCAATGATGAAACTCAGGGTGTAGATGGAAAGATTCAAACACATTCATTGCAATAAAATCATCTTTATAGTCAGGATACAAGCACATTTACTGCATTTTAATACAGAGATTCAAGCACATTTCTAATCAAGGAGTCAAGCACATTTACTGCATTCAAATGCAAAGATTCAAACACTTCATAGTAAAAAAACATAAATAACTTGTCTAGAAATGATTGATTTTGATGATACTACAAACCTTTATTTCAAGGTCGAAGCTACTCCAAATATCTGAAAATTTGTTGATGGCCTCATTGTCACAAGTGCTTGCTGGGTTTAACCATTTGCTGGACTCCAGTGTACGAGATTACTAAAATACCCATTATTCTCATTGATTTCACACTGTCCAAAGTTGGTGGCTGTTAGACTGAAGGCACTGACACTTAAAACCCACAAATGCCTATGACGAGTGTGTCTCATGAACTTCTCTCCTCGAAGTAATTACCACTCTTAGAATCACCACAACTCGCCTGCAATATATAATACAAACATGAAAAATATGCTTTAAAAGAAAGCTTTACAGACAAAATAGTCCTTCAGAAATCCTTTCAACCCAACTGCTGTATGTTTAGAAAACATAGAATCATCATGTTGAACTAAAACTCTCATTAAATATTGTCTGAAACAATGTACAAGGAAGGAGGTATTCAACTAATTTAATAAAGCAGACTGAAGATCTATGAAGAGGGATATTTTATACAGGCCTACAAATGAGCAACACATGGGAAAAGAATGTTCTTGAAATAACTGACCTTGGAGAAAGAGAACTCTAATCGAAACCCATGAGAACTTTTAAAAATGGACGAGACTGCAAACTAGTGCTGCAATACAGTGAATGGCTTTCCTTCCTTTCTTCACTTGATGAAGTAATATCGGCCTGAAGTCTGTGTTTTTATAAAAAAAATGTGATGTATAAGTGGATTGCCGTGTTTCGATATGGCTGGATGCCCTTCCCATGGCTATGCATGCGGTGTCCGACACATTGTCGTACCAATGCAGACACAATGCACGTTTGTCTGCACATATTGGGCAACGTCTAGATCGTAAACTAAAACGCATATCTTACCAAGGGGAACACTTAGTTTTTTAAAAAAAAATTATATGTTTTACGTACAAATTGTACAGTTTTAAATTCACTAAAGACAATTCAACACAATTTTTAAATTTTAAATTTTTATTTGGTACTTTGTGCGCATTTTATGATGAAGGGGAATACAAATTTTTAACTAAAGACAATTCAATAGAACTTTTAAATTTTTAGTTTTTGTACTTTGTGTCCATTTTATACAATTTTTTTTGTCAGTTTGAAAAATAATTTAATTTTGAATTTATTATTTTTAACTATTTTTAAAAGTTATATTTGTAAAATAATAAATACTAGCAATTGCATTTTAGTGTGCTACCCCAAAGATATTGAAGATAAATTAGGAAAGAGATAGATAGAGATGGGTGACATTAATTATAATATAATCAATACTTACTAAGATATTTGATAATATAATATCAATATTATAATAAACAATTTTTAATATTAAATATCAAATCTTTAATATTATAAATAATAATAAACACTTAATTTAATATTATTAATATAATCAACTAATATACAATTAATATTAATAAGAATATCAGTCCATATTTATTAATTGACTATTAATCAAACAATTTGAGCATCGTAAAGCGAAATTACTTGCATTAGAATTTGACATCGTGTTATAACTACAAAATAAAATGTGCTAAATCTTTTCAAACAATTATTTTATTTTGTACATAAAATTAAAAATTATTTCATACAATTATTTTATTATGTACATAAAATTAAAAATAAATAAAATGTCAGCTAACAAAATGTCATGAATGAGTACATCAATGAATTTTACATGCTTTGCAAATCTTGACTAACGTCTACAAAGGCGTGAGAGTCTCCCACCAAATGGCACATCCTCATCATCGCGTAGCTATGGCAGGAATAGGGGGAACATGAGAATCAAGAACCCTTCTCAAGGCATAAGAAATCGCCCTTATATCAACCCAGGCTTCAGATTCAAAGAGATCGAACATAAGTTATGGCGTCCATAAGCTACAAACTCGGCTACACCCATTTTCAAGGCTAGTACATCTAACCAAACTGCAGGTAAGGAGGCTGATAATACCATTGTTTTTTGAGCTTCTTCCTCGATTTTTTATAATTCTCAATGGACAGATTCGGTAAATAGGTTACAAGAGAGAGCTTTTTTTATGAAATGGTTAGGGCCATGGCCGTCTATTGCTAAAATACAAAGATGGATCATAGAAAACTAGGGGGAAAATTATGAAATCAAAACCCTCTCAAATGAGTTCCTTCTAGTAATAAGCCCCTAAAAAATAGATGGAAAAGGACTCGGTCTTGAGTGGCGGACCCTATATGCTTGATGGGATTGGCATATATATTAGGAATTGGAAACCAAACTTCAATCTGGACATAGAAGAAGTAGAAAACATAGTTGTGTGGTTAAAACTAAAAAATCTACCATGGGAGTAAACTAATGTGGACACTTTGAAAATCATTGGAGAGTGCTTTGGGAAATTTTTAATAGTTGAAGAAGTTGTTGATGAGAATGACTTCTATATATACTCTAAACTATTAGTCCTGGTGCAAAAATGCTATCAGATCCCTGAATATGTAGTCCTAGGATCGGCCAATAGATCTTGGAGGCTAAAGATTGAAGTAGACAATGTTGCTCTAGGAAAGGAAGTCTCTAATGAGCTTGTGAAAGGTAAAGGTTTGGAAAACAATAAGTTCTTGGACTGGAATATTTCAACAGAATCTAGTAGGACTAGATATCCACCCTAGGAAATACAAAATGAGGAAGAAATGATTTTAAATAGAAGCACAGAGGCTGTGGATACTCTTCCCCTAGTGAACAGCTCGGACATCTCAACTAGTGATGCTCACAAGACTAATAAACACCTGTTGTGTCTTCTCAAATGGCATTGGTGGATAGCCCACAGTCCACGCAGGTAGTAAAGGAAACCCCCTTTTTTCCTATCTCAAAGACAGTTTTTAGTGATGACAATGAAACTCAATGTGAAAAGAAGTCTATGAAGCAAACCCTGATGGTGCTAGATTCATGGGAGGATAACTTAACTACCCCCAAAAGCTCCAAACTTGTTAATATTAATAGAAGGTGTAAACCAGACCTTCTTGAAGATAGCAACATGATCCTAGATAGTCTGGATCCACTCCATAAGGACCACGATAAGGATTCCTATGAACCCTACAAGGATATCCAAATTTCTCCAATTAGAAATTTAGAAAAATCTATGGAGGACATGCAGGAAAATGCAGATATTAACTAGAACTCACAATCTAAATATGACTCTCACGATGAGGAAAAGGACACTAATAAATTGGGTTTGCAGGATCAATTGGATGTTTTGGAGAAAAGAACTATTAGTCAAACTCCTTCTTTAGTGCAAAAACTAAATGTTAAGGAAAAGGGTAGAAGAGGTCCAAAATCAACAAAGGTAAAACTTGCCATCATTGGTAATGCAACAAACGGTCAAAATTGCTGAGATGGGGAAGAGGATACACCTCTTCCTGGAAGCCATGAAGCTCCTTTCTTGGAATGTCAGGGGTTGCAATACTCCCGACAAAAGGCGTTTAGTAAAGCATTGTCTTAACCAAACCCAACCTAATCTAGTTTTTCTTCAAGAAACTAAGCTGAGTGGTAATGGTGGTTTATCTTTTTCCAAGAAGTTTAGAAGGTGGGGATGTCTCATTAAGGATGAGGAAGGTGCTTTAGGGGGCTTGTGTGTTCTTTGGAAGGAGATTGGCTCACATGTGTGTTTGATGGATGAAAAAGAGTAATTGGCAACTTGTTAAAATTATCTCCTTTCATCTTAATATGAACTTTTTGGCCTTTAATGTATATGGCCCATGCAACCCGAGGTTGAAATAGCAGCTATGACGATCCCTTTCTACTTCCATTAGTCTCTACAAAGAATCCCTTCTTCTTTTGGGAGGGGACTTCAATGCCATTCTCTCCCCAGGTGAGAAATTAGGGGGTAAAGGATGGCTAAGTCAGAGTCAACAAGATTTTGTAGATTTTGTCTCCAAAAATGATTTATAGGATGTGACTTTCAGTAATGGGGTTTTCACTTGGATGAATAGGTGTGAAGGATTCACTAATATTGCGGAAAAGTTGGATAGATTTCTTCTCGGTGGCAAGTGGGAAGAGACCAAATGGATTGGTCAAGCAGAAATACTACCTATTTCAGGATCAAACCATTTTCCCATATGCTTAAGACTCTTAGATGATGTTGCCTTGGAGAGAGCTCCATTCAGGTTTGAAAAAATTTGGTTGAGAAACACAGACCTATTGGATCTGATTAAGGAATGGTGGACTAATGCCCCAAGATGCTTTGGGAATTGTGCCTTCCTCTTCTTTAAGAAATTACAATTTATTAAAGAAAATCTGAAAGTGTGGAATAGAGAAATATTTAAGAATATCTTTGTCAAGAAATTCAATATAGAGGTGGATTTAGCTTCTTTAAATGAGGTGATAGTCAAGGATGGTATGGATAACAATGTATTTAACAAAGAAAAGGAACTCAAGTAGAAATATAGCGAAGTGTTGAAAGCGGAAGAAATATTTTGGAGATAAAAATCAAGAGAATTATGGTTAAAAGAGGGGGATAGGAACACTAAATTCTTCCATAACTCAATCAAAGGTAGAAGAGCTTTAAATAATATTTTTTCAATCAAAGACATTCAGGGTAATCTGGTTATGAATCAAGCTCATATTAACAAGGAAGCTATCAGAAACGTCTCCAGTATTTTCTCAAAGAATGAGGAGCATTTGATGGATGACTCAAGGTTATTGGATGTAATTCCCAGAATCATTTCAGAGGAACAAAATAAAAGATGGATGAGTCTGATCACAAAACAGGAAGTTGGAAAAGCTTTATTTACATTGGGAAGTGATAAAGCACCTGGTCTTGACAGTTTTCTGGCCCTGTTCTTTCAAAAAACTTGGTTTATTCTTGGTAGGGATTTTTGAGAAGTTGTGGAAGAATCAAGGAAAGGCGATTTCATCTTTAAATATTTTAACACCACCTGTCTTTCTTTGATCCCTAGGAAAGAAAAGAAAGAATCCTTTAATGATTTTAGACCGATTGCCCTTTGCAAGACAATCTACAAGGTGATAGAAAAGTTATGGCTAACAGATTGAAGCTGGTGTTACCCTCTATCATTTCGAAGGAACAAAGTGCCTTTTCCCTAGGCAGATCTATTTGTGAAGGCATTATAGTTGTGCATGAAGCCATCCATTCTATCAAATCAGGGAAAGTTGTAGGCATGATGATTAAACTAGATATTAAAAAGGCTTATGACAATGTTAACAAGTGTTTTTTGATAAAGGTTCTTAGCAGGTTTGGTTTTGATAATTCTTGGTGTAATTGGGTGTGCAGTTGTATTTCCACTCCTCATCTTTCTATTTTAGTTAATAGCAGTCCTCAAGGTTTTTTTGAGACATCCATTGGAATCCGCTAGGGTGATCTTCTTTCCCCCTTCCTTTTCATTATTCTTGCTGAAGCCCTGGGCAGATCTATTAAAAAGGCAACTAATGAAGGTTCTTGGAAAGTTATTAAGGTTGCTAGAGGGGTTGAGTATGTCACTCATTTATAGTTTGTCGATGACACCTACCTTATGGGTGAAGCTTCAGCTAGGGAGGCTAGAATTATTATGTCAACTCTAGATACTTATAGCTTGGTCCCAGGACAATTCATTAATTGGGAAAAGTCTAAAATTTTCTTCTTCAATACTTCTCTCTCTATTCAATAACATATTGTTCAGATTTTGGGGATGAAGGTAGGAACTCTTCCCAACAAATATTTGGGTATTCCTATGTTTAGGGGGGCATCTAAATCTAATTTATGGAAGGAGCTTGTAGACAACTACGTGAAGAGAATGTAGAGTTGGAAAGGGAAATGGCTCACATATCCTGGTCAAATTTTAATGCTACAATCAGTTATTTCTACTATTCCTATCTTTTCAATGAGTTTCCTTAAGATTACAATGAAGGTTTTGAAATATATTGAGAAGAGAATGTGGAAGTTTTTCTGGAAAGGGGGTCAAGGGGATGATAAGATTCCACTTATTGCTTGGGATACTATCTTTCATTCTCAAAAACACGGTGGTGTTGGTTTACGTAGATGGAAATTGGTCAATAAAGCCCTCGAGGAAAAGTTGGTATGGGAAATTTATACTAAACCTTCTCAACTATGGGTTAAAATTCTCAGAGTTAAATATTTGGACTCAATGGAGGATAAGCGTATTCTTATAGTTGACAACCCACCAAAAGGATCATCCATTTGGAACTTCATACTAGAATGCAGACATGTTATTTGTGATCATTTGTCTTGGTAGATTGGAGATGGACGAGATGCACTCTTCTAGGATGACTCTTGGGATGGGAAGCCTATTTTATCAAATTTGGTTAATTCTAGGGACATCATTGATAGTTTTTCAAATCTTTGGGGGACTAAAGTTAGAGATAACATGGAGTTGAGAGCTAAGCTAGTAGGTCTAGTTTGGAGATGGAAGGAGTGGAGATGAAAGGAGTTGTCATCCACTAGCTTTAGTGATGAGATGTGTAACACAATGCAAGGTTTATTTGATGAGAGGGCCCTGTCTTTGGTGGATGTAAAAGAAAATTTAATTTGGTGTGCTGCAAAAAGCGTCAACTACTCAACAAGAATGGGATATAAGTTATTTATTAATGAGAATGATAACAACGATTGGCCTTATAAGTTATGTTGGGACAAAGACTATCTTTCGAAAGCTAGTGCCTTCTCATGGTTAGCCATTCATAGGAGGATTTTGACTGGAGAACGCAAGAAGACGTATGGTTTCACAGGACCATCTATTTGTCTGATGTGCAGGATGGCACAAGAAGAGATTGATCACGTTCTAGTTCATTATGACTTTTCTTATAGATGTTGGGAGATGGTGAGAATGAAATTAAATCTTTATGGTCCATTTCCCTACTCTTTGATAGATGTTTTTAAAGGATGGATGACTTATCCTTTTAAGTACACTCTTTCCAAAATATGGACTATACGCCCATTAATCATTATTTGGGAGGTGTGGAAGGAAAGAAATAAGAGAATTTTTCATGATTCTTCAGAAAGTGTGGATAGAATTTGTAACAGTATCAATATATCTATTGAAGAAGTGATGAGCTTAGTAGTGAGTAAACTAATAGTCAACACTATTTTTTCTTCAGGAGATAAGTCCATTCACAAGCATTGGCCTTAGATTGTTATTAGATATAGGAATGATGGGCTTCAGAAGGGTGGTGTTAAGGCTAGTCAGAAAGATGTTAAATGGAAGCCTCCAGATTCAGGGTGGATAAAGATAAACTTTGATGGCTCGTCCAAAGGCAATCCCGATCTTTCAGGAATAGGAGTGATTGCTAGAAATTGCAGTGGAGATGTTCTAGCTTATGTAGGAAAAAGAATTATGGCAAGAAAAAATAATATGGTAGAGGCACAAGCAACCCTTCTTGCACTAAAGGTAGGTCAGATGTTGAAGGTGGATAAAATCCATTTGGAAGGAGATTCAAAGATTATTATAGAAGCACTTAAACATGGATATTCACAAACATGGTTTATTAATAGCACAATAAGGGAAGTTAACCATGTGATCCATAATTTTAAAGATTTTAATTTCAGTCATACTTTGAGAGAGGGAACTGTAGAGGTAGATATTTTAGCTAACTCGGCTACAACTTTTGAAAAGTTAGGGCAAATTATTTTGAAGATTTCACTACATGGGAAGGGGTTTAATTGATTTAAATTTTCTAAGAAGGACAATAAAACTTCAACATTTATATTGGCTTGCCTTGACACATTTGCACTCATTTGCAGAAAAAGTGCAGAAAAGTTTTGGAGAAATAGAAATAGAAGCAACCTTCAGTGTAGATTCAGATAAGAAAATGAAGGCCTTCAAAGGACCTGTAAGTGTTGAAAGGATTAAAGGGTTGTTAATAGTTAAATTAGAATGAATGGTGATGACGGTCCTCAAGGTAATTGGAACTCAATTTTAGGAACACCTAATTAAACGCAGAACGAATCTTGATGTTATCTTTGCGTTCATTGCATGGGGTTTGGAAATTCGAGAGAGCACAACAGAAGTCAATAGGATTACAAGAGCTTTGTTTGAGGAGGATGTCTTAGGAGGACTGGAATCCATTTTGGAATGGTCGATTCCGAGCATAGGGCGGGATTTTACCGAATGTTTTGAAGAGGATGAGGGTGTGGATAGATATGGGTTTATTCCCTTTCTGCGATGGGAAGGGAAGGTGGACAAATCTGAATTGTTTGTAAATGCAACGACAGGATGGGAGCAAGTTAAAACAGAATTAGACGCGCAGGCGAATGCATTCAATGATAGAATGGAAGACATTCTAGCAAATGTGCCAAAAAAGAAAAGAAATTCACATGTACGTGGAAAGGGCAAAAAGTGGGATGGTTAAGCATCCGTCGATGCAACAACTTGTGTGAAGTTTTTTGGGGTCAAGTTTGATGCTTAAGCCTACTATTTTTGAATAGTTGTCAGTGTCAAAATCTATTGGTTGTTTTGTGATGTAATACTATAGGTTGTTTCTATGATGTTTACTGATAACTGCTTTTGGTAGAATTAATCGAAAAAGGCTTTTATATGTATAGGATGTTCGAGAAGACCTAGATAGTATCTATACTTTATATGTAAAGGAGAATGACTCCTCTATTAAAAACCATTGTAGTAGATGAAGAGGCTGTAGACGAGAATGTGCACTGGATATTATAATGTATATTTCCTATTTTCTATATCAATAAAATACCTATTACCGACCCAAAAAAAAAATAGCAATCGTAATTTTAATTATGATATAATAATTAATATCAATCATATTGTAATAGTTTTTAAAGTGATATATTGTACAAATACAATTATTGTCTCCACAATAATATATTTGACATGTTTCACTCAAATAGTTTTTAAATATAAATATACACACAATATATTTTATAGTCTTTTAAATTAACTTTGAAAATGTTAAAAATAAAAAATTTCAATTCATGATTGCAACTTACATACAAAATATTAAAACGTGTACTTCATCTAACTCATGCCTATAAGTGATATTACTATTTTTTGAAATACAAATAAAAAATATATAATATTTCTTATATGTATTATTATATAATTAAATGAATGACGTCTTCTTTCTTTCGAGTAATAGATCATGAGTCATCAAATACATTATGTTTAAAATTCTTACCAATTTCTTCTTAAATCAGATGCATGCTTAATTGCTCGCAAACCTTATCATTATATTATTAAAAACTAAAATTAAAAACAAAAAATCTAAAACTAACTAAATTATTAAAATCTAAAAACAAAAACAAAATAAAAACTAATTAAAAAACTAATCTAACTAATTAACAATATCTAATTAATCAAACTAAATATAATTAATAAAAAACTAAATCCACTTGATATCTTTAAATCTACTTAATTAAAAATTAAATCTAATTAATTAAAAATACTAATTTGAAAAAATTAGCTAAAAGATAAAACTAATTTTTAAAAATGAAATCGAATCACATAAACCTACGTAAGCCTTAAAAGGCTATAAAAATTAAAAGTCTCCCTAATTCTATTTTAACTTAGGCTTTTCAATACGGAGGATACAACTTTCAAAATGGATAGCCTTCATCTTTGAAACAGGTGGAATGTGTATTTAATGAAAATAAAGGCTTCTTCATCGCAGTTGAACAGACGATTCAAATCGTTCTGATCGTCTTTCATGCGTATAACTAAAACGGTGCAGTCTGATGCGTTCAAATGCCAGCAACGAAGGCTGTTGGGCGCATAACGAAAAAGGTTAAACTGCAAAAGGCCACGAAAAAATGTTTTAAACCGCCACCTGTCCTGTGTTTTTAACCAATGACAGATAACGAAATAAATGGACGTGATGCATTCAATTGTCTTGCATGCGTATAGAATATCAGACAGTCGTCGATGGTCGAAACCCAACTCCTTCTCTTCCATATAGGGAACCCCTTCGGGGTAATTATATATTAATAATATTTATACGTTTAAATTTTAATTTTTTAATTATTTTAATAAAATTAAATATTATAACATATAATTTTAAAGATATATAGTGTAAACTTTTTACTAATGATACTAGTTAACTTCTAAAATTATGCATATATAGTTAATATTATTAAAAAAAATTATTATTTTAAGATGTATAAATATAAAAAATTATTAAAGTTTTTAAAATACATATAATTAGAATTCAAAGAATAATGTAGATATAAATATTTATATTTTATTGAATAGATATTAAAAAATTTAAAATCGTAAATATATTATTTATATATTAAATTGAAAAAATATTACTGATGAAAAAAATATATAGTATTTAGAAACTTTATCATTAAATAGGATTTATTATTAATTTAAATTAAGTATAATTTATTTATATATTATCATAATTTATATTTACTTTTATTTTAATTAAATTAATCAAAAACTTTAAATTTCTTATATGATTTCTACTAAAACTTAATTAAAGTTATATAAAATTTGTAAACTTTAAATTTCTTATATGATTTTTACTAAAATTTAATTAAAGTTATATAAAATTTGTATAATATACATTATAATAGAATATAAAATTTGTAGATAATAATAAATTTATTATATATTACAAAATAAATAAAATATTCAATATAAAAATAATTTAGTATGAAATTTTATGTTTTCACTTCTTCCACGTACATAATAATAGTGGAGATAAATTTATACGAACAACCTCTGTAGTGGTACTTGTCATCGCATGCATAGTAATGGCATGGTCATCCAATCATTTCGAATGAGATGACTGGATAGCCACATCATTCGATATGGTTGGATGTCCATACATGTACTACCATACTTGCTGTCAGGGTTGAATGTTTGCAATGTCTGGAACGTTGTGCATAGACTGGTGAACTAACTATCACACAGTTCTAAATTAGGAAATGTCATTTAAAAGATTTTTTAAATTTCAAACTTTTACACTCAGATTAAAATCAATATTTCTTTTTTCAGTTTTAAAAATTATTTTATTTTAATTTCTTTCTTTTTAATTTTATATCTATTAATTTTTACTAGTTTTAAAGGTCATATTAATAAAATATTAAATACAATATTACTAGTTAATTATATTCTAAATTTTAACTATTATTTATACACTTAATTTTTATTTTTTTAAAATAATAATTATCTTATGACATATATAATTTTGTGATTTTACTATATCTATTATATTAAAATTTTAATAATAGTATTATTTAATTTCTAAAAATTAAAAAAATAGTTAAATTTTTTTGTATTAATTATAAGGATACCAAAAAATATATCGAAATGAACAATAGGGAGGCAAAGCCTCAACCCGAGAGTATCAAAAGAGGAGTATCATCATGATATTACAATGCATTCCAAGTGACAAAAGAGGAGACTAAAACACTTAATACATAATATCATTATAATCTTGAACCCAGGTGGTCCAGCCTTTAGAGCCCTCCATTCAGGCAATATTCTTTTTTCCTTGGATTTGTGCCAACATAAGAATCTTGTCATCACAAGCTTTCTTTACTTTCTTAATCACATTGTTCATCTTTTTCAATGCCTCTTCAAACATCTGAAGGTTGTCCATATTCCTTCTCCATTCGTAGCCATCTTTCATTTAAAAAATGACCATAGTTGAATGTCCCATTTGCGGGAATCTCCTCAACTTTTCCCTTTCCAGCAACATAGTAACCTTAACCTGCAAGAAATTTTTGAAATAAATGAGTCTTTGAAAAGACTCAGTAAGGGATCTGGAAATGCTTTGATACCTTTCTTCATTTCTACATTTCTAGATCAACCAAAGAATGTTAGAACATAAAATACTCCAAAAAAGGTTAGTATCCTTTTTGAGCTTATGAATATTACCAGAAATGATTTCAAAAATATCAACAAATTTGGGAAAAGTAATGTCAAATATTAACTAGATTTCTTTAGCAAATATACAATCAAAGAGAATATGTCTACTAGTCTCTGAGAGTCTACAAATGCTGTAGAGATCAATTGAAGAATGATATTTCTTAATTGGAAGTCTATCAAGTATCATGAGCCACTTAAAACATCTAATTTTAGGATCAATAGGATATTTCCAAATTTTATCAAAGAATTTTTTCCAAGAATAGATATCCACAGATTAGTATACCACAGTTTATTAACATGGTGAATGATGGAGTCATTATAGTCAATAACTTATAAATGTTTTTAGATTTAATTTTAGAAATAACAGTACCATCTAGCCATTTGAGATCAGTAAGAAATCTGTGGGAGTCCACAACGCAAATAGAGGGAAGATCTTTACAAGCTTTGCAAATCATATTATAAGTTTTTTTCTGAGAATGAGGGATGTTGAATTTGGAACTAAGTTCCTCCCATCCAATAATACTGTCATGTTCAAAAAGGTCAATTAGCTGAGAGATGCCCAACTTATTCCAAATTCTAGTAGAGCAACCTTGTGATAGAGCCAAAGGTTTACCACAATGATATAAATTCCACCAAATTGATCTTTCACCAAATAAATGGTGGATATCATGCCAAATCCTGTTAGGAAGAAAGAGCTTAACATGATCCTAGGCTAATTTTCAGATGGACTTAAAAACTGTAGAACCCTGGACATGGATAGTAAAGTTCCCATCAATCAAATCACAAAGTGGGAGATATTTCCAATATATAGCATTTCTAGGGAAGCCTCTTTCAATGTTGCTTCTAACAAGGATCTTCCATGGGTGGTCACTAGCTAGAGAGTGAAAGATCCATTTGGCTGCTAGGGCAATCCATTGACTTTTGAGGTCCTTCAGCCCTAAACCCCCAAGAAGTTTGTCAGTGTGACACCATCCCCATCTAACCACATGAAACTTCTTATTCTCTCTGCCATCAGACCATAGGAAATTTTTGATAGTTTTTTAGATTTCCAAAATCTGATAATTGCTAAACATCCAAGCAGATGAGTAGTAAATATTGTAGGAAGAGGGTTTTTTGACAGATTTGAATTCTGTCGGCCAAAGAGAGAGATTTGTTATGCCAATTATCAAGTTTCTTAGTAATTTTATCTTTCACCCAGAACCACATGTCTTTCAGAGAGGGATCAATAGAAAAGGGATACTAAGGTATCTAATAATTTTTTGAGGCCCACCCCACTGAAAGTCATACTTTTTAAACCAATCAGGCGGTCTCTCATCCCAACTGAGACAAATGGATTTGGTCTGGGATAAGAGAGCACCAAAGATCTAGAATAGAAGAAGTCTAGTTTATTATGGAGGGAAAAAAAGCCACTTTCAAAAATCTCAAAGAACAGAGTAGTATCATTGTGTGTGTGAAAATTGTACCTAGCTATGGACACAACACTTCAGTAAAACATTAGAGTTAACAAATCCAAAAATATGCAAATAAGACAAATTTTGCTAACTAGGCAATTTACTGCCTTCTAGTAAGTGTGCGTATGATATTCTCAGAATTAGACCGAGACCAGTGACAATGCAACACCTAAAAGAAGGATTTAATGATGAAAGCTAATGAAAGATGAATGTAGATCAAGCTATATTTTTTTGATTTTTCTATGCAATATGGATGCAAATTGTATGAAAATTGATCTAAAACTGAATTGAAAATGAATGCAATCTAATCTATCAATGATATGAATTGCTATGAAATGATAAAAAGAATCTCAAGAAATTAGCACAATCTCACAAATCGCTAGATCACACGAGCAAGATTCTCCAAATTCGCAGGGTGATCGTTTGTAAAGGACTAAGCCTCGTTTATATAGAAATCTAGGGTTTGAGAACTCATGGAAAAACCATAAATCACTCCTTGATGAACTTAGATTGATTTTTGAGTTATCAAAGAATTAGAAACAGTTAACTCACAAAATCATGTAAAAATAGCTTTTTAACTTAAACTAGCAGTTCATATCACTTTTTCAACTCACAATCACATGTTGAGTTTAGAAAGTTAACAAATTGAATTTAATAGTTGATTTAGAGTTTACGGCTTATTTGATTGTGCATGAATAATTATGAATTTATTGAATTTTTAACATGTGTTTATTCTCAACTTAACTAATTTTTGAGTAAAAATAATTGATTTATGGGTTAATCAATTATTTAATCAAACTTTATCCCAAAACTATATCATTAAATTTGACAATTTGATTTAATCAATTCAATAAATGTTCAATTGATTATTTTTAGCCATTTGATTTATTGTCAAATAAAAACAATATTAATTAGGAATAAATGTAATTAAATCCAATTAAATAATTAAGTGGCCGAGTTAAGTTTAATTAATCAAATATTTAACATATTCAATTAACTTTAGGATAAATAGAATAACATTTATCGCCAAATAATATTCAATTAGGGATAATTAGGAGAAATTAGGAATATTTAAGAATATTCCTCAATTCAGAATTAGGATAGGATTGATTAGGGTTTTGATGATTCAATGTGTATGTGTGCCTTAGGTTAGGACTTTGAGGTCGATTTCGATCGATTTGTTGATGTAGGAGGTTAATGGTCCTGAAGCCCATATTTGGGGTATTACATTTTTTCCCCCTTTGAATTACTGTGTGAAGCACAATCATTCAAAGATTAATTTGTTTTTGATGATGTTTGGACTCAGTTATGTGGTGAAGAAACTAATCTTGAAAGATTAATTGATTTTGAGATAGAAACCAATTGAAATATTTGAAGATGTTGATTCAGGTCCTAGTTGACCAAAGAATCAAGATGATGTTAATAGTATCAACAAAGAATTGATGATTATGAAGAAGTGTCAAAATGCTCGATTCTAAACCTATGATTATGAAGAAGTGACTGTTCTAACTCCAAACCTGATTGTCCAAAGGAATCGAAAGGATGTCAATTTCGAACCCTTCAGTTACGCAGAATCAAGGAAATAACACAACTGAATTGATGGTTACGAAGAGTTGATACAATTCACAAGCTTAAGAGAACATCAAATTGATATGGATTTCGATGAATTTGATATGCCCCAAGCGGTGAGGACTTTGATGAATCAACAAGTAGATGTGGTTGTTGTCTTGATTACTGAAGAAAGTTTGATTGACAAATTTTATTGATAATGTGTAATACCATGCCCCCTTTGGGATGAAAATCAAAATTTGGTGAGAAAACCAGTGTGAAATGGTTTAGAGGTGACGTAATCGATTTGAGAAGTGGTTATAGACATCTAGAAACACGTTATGCACTGTTTGGAGTTCCTGTTGATCAATTTTGACTAGGTTTGACCATGAGTTGACCATGGTTGACCAAGTTGAAATATGAAGAGTTTGATGTGAGATAATCAGTTAAGTTCAATACTGGATTCTGTTTATGTTTCAAAGGTCAATTATGCAAGCAGTCAGCCATCCTACGTCTGAAAATTTTAAATCATGATTTTGACAATATAAATGATCTTAGATTTTTATTTTGATCCCAAAAACGGGTTCAAAATGTTGAAATTAGCGAGGGGTACAATTTTCATGCAAAACAAAGCACTTTGAAAAATTAGGTCAAAACCTATATAAGGCCCAAAATGGTAATTTTCAAATCATTTTAACCTTTGACTTTTATAAACCTTGTGGAGCCCTCTAAGAGGAAAAATGCAAGTGCCTATGACATCTCATCATTTTGAGTGCAACCGGTGATATCAGAGACCATGACAATATGGTAATTCGGTAAGTGGACCTATGTGCCTCTTTGTGAGTTCAAATTTGTAGCTTTTTATGCTTTTTAGAAATTTTTAGCACGAGTTTAATTTTTTGAAATTTTGCATCTGTAAACTTGTACGACAGTCTATTTGGGCTCATACGAGTTTTTAGTCCAATTTAGAGTGTCATGCCTGTCTTTGTAGTAACTCATATGAGTGGTACCCATTTGTCGTACTACATTTCATTGGGTCGTTCAAATCTCGTGTGAGCATATATATATATAGTCATATAATTATGAAGTCTCGTATGGGTTGTTGTATATTGTCACACGAGTTTGTATGCCAGTTTTTAAATTTCCTGAACTATCATATGGAAAACAACGACTGAATTTGAAGTCCTTAAGCCAAAATTTCAATTTTTTTGATTTCTCAGCTAATTTCCCTGGTCTTTAATGCATCTTCTGAAGTATTCAATTTCTAATTTTCTGAACTTATAGCATGGTTTTTATCCAATTTTTTATAGTTGCCCTATTTTTATGTTGTGTAGGTCCTATACACGGATGTTCATGTCTGCATATTGCACCCTATGACATAGAGACTATGTTTGGCCTTACCTGATCCTATGAGAGTGCACCTTGTTGTGTGCGGATTCAAGTATTTGATCTCGTTGCCTGATATTCAGGTAAACCATGGTTTGATCATTGCACTTATTGAGCAATTTCACTCGGAGACCCAGACCTTTCACCTCCCTACAAGGGAGATTACAGTCACACCGAAGGATGTTTACAGGATCCTCTGTATTCTATTCCATGGACCCCACTCAGACTACATTAGTATGGGTAACACATGTCTAGCAGCATTTCATTCATTGTTTGATGCAGAGGAGCAGATCTCTTGGGAGGTGCTTGTACATTGGTATGGGTAGACCCATAGATTGGAGTGTATCATTGCAGGGATGATCAGAGGGATCATCATGTCCGATCATCAGTAGAACAGTCTTCTTATGGGGTGGGCTCCGATGATTCAATGCTTGATGGAGAGTCCCCTAGAGCTAGGATGGGGCCAGTGTATGTTGGCACATATGTTTTTTGAGATGCACTAGATCATCTATCACGAGGTGAAATTATTTGCATCTAGTACTCTAGTCCTCCAGATTTGGGCATGGGAGCATATTCCCATATGAAAACCAATTTGTGGTGATGAGCGACAGCCTTAGGAGCCACTGATATATAGATATTCAAGATTTGTTACACAGGTTCACCTGGATCGCACTGAGTATTGGTGGTGGGTGCTGGACAACATGATAGTTGTTACTTGGAGACCCTATTTGTAGATTGAGGCTTGGCCCATAGCTCATGCCTAGTTAGGGTATTTTTGCCAGAGTTGTGTATTGATAGGGAGGTCTACCACCATCCTAGAGAGATTTATGATTAATCATGTGTGGCGTCAGTATGGCATCATTCAGGATGTGCCATAGGAGTTTGCTTCATATGCACGATAGGTGCGAGAGCTGCCAGGTTTAGGCTGGAAAACTTGGTTATCATATGCTTTGTGCAGTCAGGAGTATAGTGGTTAGGGATTGGGACTACCATCCTCAAGTAGTGGATGCAGGGATGATCGATGCTTACATTACTTACATGGTAGAGCATCTGATGAGGCATTTCTCTGATCCCACATAACTAATTCCCACTATGGAGGAAGAAGAGGATGTTATAGGTGCCCCTATGGGCAGAGGACAAAGGATATTAAAGGTGAAGATCCGAGTGGTGCATCCCACACCACCAAGGCCAAGAGTAGTTATGACCCCTCCTAGGCCAACAAGACATATGAGGCCACCCCTTGTACCATGAGCGACTTCAGTAGGTAGATCGATAGTATTACACTGCTAGTACACCAGAGGTGAGGGTGACACATTATGAAAAGTTGGGAGTGCTGATGAGGTGTTAGGATCCTAGCAGAATGCATCGATGGAGGAGGCACATGATGCTCCTAATTTTGATTTACGTTTAGAGGTTCATCACCATAAGGCACGAATGGATACAAGTGTTGATCAACCAATGTAGGAGGCAAAGGTAGTCGCTGAGGCAAATCCAGGGTTGAGATAGACTCCTTAGGATGTTATCAGGTAGATCTGACAGTAGCTTCCTGATCAGAGGACACAAAATCTAACTTTAGAGATGCAGCATCGAGAGCATGATAAACAGTTTAGAGATCAAGATGCTAATGTTCGATGATTACAGGCTGAGGTGATCCATTAGATGGGTCATGCATCTTATTATGTTTCAACATATTTTTTAGTTGTACCTCTTGGATAGAGGGTCACTTCATACTCATAGTATATGCTAGCCTCAAAGGGAGCTAGGGCATCTCATGTTGATCCACCACCTGATACACCTGTCGGATGAGGAGCTACTCCAGATGTTGAGGACTAGGTAGAGAGTTGATTCTTGATGGTTCCTTAGTTTTGATATTTTGATCTTTCTTGATAGCTCATCGTAGCTGATTCTTTTGTATACAGTTTCATTAGTGCACCCCCTTGTACTATCTCAACATTTGATATATATATATATATGAGATTGTATTTTTGGTTGCGACATCATTATACTTGTCATTTTAGTTTATGATGTAATATCATGTGATGCTAATGTATGAAATGCTTCTTTTATTGTGAAATGTATCAATTATGTAATGAATGTTTTCTTTTCAATGTATGAATATGCAATGCAATGATAGATAGAAAATGGATAATGTAAATGTATGTTTTTATGGTTGTACATGTAATTATGCAATGGATTTATGAAAGTGATTATGATATGAAAGGTAAAGCAAATGCAATGATACACATGATATTTTTGTAGGTACATGTAAAAGACAAGTGCTCAATCATTGTCAAAATAGATGTGTAACCCAGGATGATGATTGCTTGCGGATAAAATTGTAGGGACCTCTGTATGATGTTCAGTCCTCACAATGTGTTTTTTTGTAAATTTGGAGAATGTAAAATAATGTGCTTCATTTCGATCATGAGAAAATGCAACCATGTAGAATGCAAATGCAAATGAAATGCAGACCTAGGACTTAGTCACTGATCATGTGTCAGTCGTTATCATCACTAAATTTATTAGGTAACCTAATAGTTGATACAATGTCCACTGGCTAGACAACCATGAACATATTAAATATTGAATTTTAGTTGAAATGTTGGATTAGATATAAGCACCAAGGCACAAAATCCAAGATGACCTAAATATCATGTCCATTTTGATTTTACAATTTGTATAAGCATCAGAACATAAACGTTGTGATGAACTGAATAAGCCTTACATATAAACACACCAAGCAGGTGGGAGATCATTCTGATTCCAATGTGAATTACCCATAGTGACCCTTTATTGTTCACAGGCTTGGTTAGTATCATGTTTCATAGTAGGAGTAAGAAATCACTCAAAAGACAATAGTTATATCAGACTTCCTTGAAGCATCTGGGTATCAATGGTCGAGGTACACATGGTCATCCAATTCGAGATGGAGGCACTCATAATGGACACCAATTTAATCTAGAATTTCCAAAGTTGTTAGATTTTTACTTACAAATAGAAGACAAAGAAAATATAATGCCCCCAGTCAACACTCTCTAAATCCCATAAAGGACATCATCAAGGAGCTCGAAAAGATAGAATATGCAGAAATAGTAATGTGAATCAATTAGCATACAAGGAGATAAAAGAATTCATGCAAAAAAAAAATTTCTTTGTTGGTGTGGTTCATTTGGTGTGCAAAATCCTTTTCTTGTAGGGAGATAGACAAACTGACTCAGATATAGCTTGGAAGGACTTTGACTAAACATGACCCATCTGAGCTAAACTGAGGACTATAGGATAAGTCATTGATTTCCCCCCAAGTTTGGAACATTGATTGGGTGCAAACGCTTTTGTTTCTTGGTGCATAGACAAAATTTATTGAAAACTAGACGTGAAAGTGAACAAGGAGATATATACAAACTAAAGTAGATTGAAAGCTGGGAAAGACCAAGATTGCACTGATAAATGGAGCATTTTGATACAAGTCGCGCTCGTTTGCTAGGTTTTCACCATCTTGGGAGAGATTCTATTTTTGCTACTAAGACCTGCCTGTGTTAGAAAGTAAAGTCCACCAAGATAACTGAGGGAGGGGGGGGAATCAGTTACTAGATAATTATAACTTTTATCATCTTCAATAGCATTAAACTATATAAGCAATATAATTACCAACCATAGAAATATATTCATACACAATAACACAATGACACAAGATATGTTGACTAGGGAACCTCTTGATCAAAGAGTAAACCCCAGTGGGAATGATGCCCACAAAAGATGCACTAATATGAATATTCCTTGTGAAATGATGGACTTTGTTAGGAGTCTTATGAAATAAATTCAGTACATATGAATCCCTGTTAGGAGATTTTGAACCCCTGTTAAAAGATTCTAACCTTGTTAAGAGTTATGGAAGACAGAAGGACCCACTGCCCAAACAGCTTCAGGGTAACATCACTGAACACACTATCCAAATAATCTTTGCATTAATCAATAGATTAATATGTTACCTCTTCTCTGACTATGCCAAACCGCACTCACTGTTACATCAGATCTCAATTTCAGATCTCTGTAATTAGCATGTCTTCCTTAACAAATTCACTTTCATACTTAGCTCTTTTCTTCACTTCATGCATACACAATTACTCCAAAAATTACACAACGATATTACAACAAGGAAATACATTCCTTCCTTTATACCACACTCAAATAATTACAAATGAGTCGGCATACAATTACAAAATAAAAGTTTCCACACGCTACATCAAAATTAAACGAAACTGTCGGCTTCCAAATACAATAAGTCTTCACTTGTGTGAGCTTGAAGTTTGTGCTATCATCCATGTCACTATCAATGTGTCTTCAACTTCCCTTTAACTACAAAAAACTAGATTCCATCCCGATTAGGAGATATCATCCGATTTCCACAAACCGCTTCTCAGGAACACTGCCTGAATACTGCTTCCACCAAAATGATCATAACTTCCAAGACTAAATGAATTATTATCTGCACTCTTAACCATAGACATATAACATATCAAAGAATATATCCTCAACATCACATAGCTCCAACTGCAATAACCCATGTGTGCTAATCCAAACTCTGTCTGCTTCTCTGCAAGTCTTTTGTAAATCACTGTGTTGACATCAATGATAATCATAGTCATGAATGCAAAAACAACTACTACAGAATGGCTGCCAAACATTTAGCATTCATTCCTAACAATTTCCTCCATTGGCATTGATGGAAACATAGATGAAAAACATCCAATGTTCCAAAAATCCAATACTGCAACACTGCTTCTTCATATCCTCTTCATCAATCAAATCTTGCTTCGTTATCCTATTCAGTTCTCTCCAACAGATGTTTTAGATTTTTTTTCATGTGTACTTCTCCCCCATTGACATCAATGATAGGATTTTCATCACTATGTCAACAACTCAATGTCAAAAGACACTATTCAGAAAATACATTCACTAGAGTCCTCATGACTCAGCTCAGATACACATACTCCCCCATAGATGAAGTACCAACATCCAGTCCAAAAGAAAGATAGGGCTCATATACCACTGGATAGACACAACCAACTGCATCACTTTTCAAAAGTAGGCTGGGGCATAACCCCAAGCATACCTCTCAGATACTCAAATGTATCCTTAGGCAAAGGCTTTGTGAATATATCTGCTATCTGCTCCTTTGTACTTATGTAATCAAGTTTGACTTCTTTCTCAGCAAATTTCTCTCTTACAACATGATACTTGATCTCTATATGCTTTGTATTAGAATTTAATATAGGATTCTTAGACATACTAACTGTACTGGTATTGTCACAATGTATGACAATAGGTTCAACAAATTTTATTCCAATATCCTTCAGCATTTGCTTCATCCAAATTATTTGGTTACAATTGTTTGTTGCTGCTACATATTTTTCTACTGCTGTACTTTGTGAGATACAATTCTGCTTCTTGCTTAGCCAAGAAACCAATCTTCCTCCAAGGAAAAATGCTCCTCCACTGGTGCTTTTCTTATCATCAACACTGCCTCCCCAATCAGCATCTGTATATACACATAGGGTAAAATCATCAGATTTTTAATACCATAACCCAAAGTCCATTGTGCCTCTTAAATATCTCAGTATCCTTTTTACTACTACATAATGTGATTCTCTAGGTTCAGCTTGAAATCTTGTTACAATTCCATCTGAATGTGCTATATCAGGTCTTGTATGAGTCAAATACTACAATCCTCCAATCATAGATCTGTATTTCTTCTGTTCCACTGCAGGAGTTTCATCTATGCTAGATAACTTATGTCCGGTCACCATGGGTGTTCCAACTGGTTTACAATTCTCTATTCCAAATCTTTTCAACAAGTCATTCAGGTACTTTGTCTAACTTACAAAGATACCATCATTATTTTGTGTTATCTGTAATCCCCAAAAGTATTTCATTTCACCAATCATACTCATTTTAAATTCAGTCTTCATTTCATCAGCAAATTTGTCACTAGCTTCATCTTCTCCTCCAAAGATAATGTCATCAACAAAAATAACTATAGCTAACAAACCATTTTCAATTTCTTTTGTGTATAGATTGCTATCAACTGTTCCTTTTGTAAATCCCAATTTTAACAAATACTTATCCAGTCTTGCATACCAAGTTCTAGGTGCTTGTTTAAGTCCATATAAAGCTTTCTTCAATTTACATACCATGTCTCCTTCTTGAGTCAAAGGAAAACCTTCAGGCTGCTCAATGTAGACTTCTTCTTCCAATTCTCCATTTAGAAATGTTGACTTCACATCCATCTGATATACTTTGAATTTCTTGTAAGCTGCATAAGCCAAAAACATTCTTACTGCTTCAATTCTTGCAACAAGTGCAAAGGTTTCTTCATGATCAACTCCTTATTGCTGTGAGTAACCCTTACATACCAATCTTGCTTTGTTTCTTACTACTTCTCCTTGTTCATTCATCTTGTTTCTAAATACCCATTTAGTTCCAATAACATTCTTATCTTTAGGTCTAGGGACCAATTCCCATGTCTTGTTGTTTTCAATCTGATCTAGTTCTTCTTTCATAGCATTAGTACAACTTTCATCTTCACAAGCTTCATTAGTAGTCTTAGGTTCAATTTGAGAAATCAAACATAATTGTTCTTGTACCTTATTTCAAGTTAGAACTCCTCTTTTGATGTTTCCAATAATTTTTTCAATAGGATGATTTCTTAACAAACTCTTGCTAGGTGTCACTGTCTCAGATTTCTCTTCAGATGTAGGTTCTTCAATGACTTCACTGTGGCTTTCATTCAAAAAATCACTGTTAGTTTCATAAAAAAATTTAGTAGATCCAGTGTTAGGTTTAGGATGAGCTTCTTCATCTGATTCATGATCAAGCATTCTTTCCTAAATTTTAAACTTTTCATCAACTTTAACATTTGTGCTTTCAACAATAGTCTTAGTTCTTTTATTGTAACATCTATATGCTTTGTTTTTCAAAGAATATCCAAGAAATATACCTTCATCACTTCTAGGATCAAACTTTCCAATATCATCATCTCTCTTTATATAACATTTGCTTCCAAAAATTCTAAAATACTTAACTAAGGGTGCATGTCCAAACCATAATTCATAAGGTGTCTTGTTTGTGTCTACTCTGATTTGTACTCTATTCATTGTATACACTGATGTGTTCACTGGTTCTCTCCAGAATATCTTTGCCAAATCATTTTCAAACAACATAGCTCTTGCTACTTCAATCACTGATCTATTCCTTCTTTTTGCAATGCCATTTTGTTCAGGTGTTCTAGGGGCTAAATATTGTCTCTTAATGCCATTTTCTTCACAAAAGATGTTAAAATCTCTAGAAGTAAATTCTCCACCTCTATCAGATCTCAAACACTTAATCTTCATTCTAGATTCATTCTCAACTTTATTCTTAACAATCTTAAACTTATCAAATGCTTCAGATTTTTCTTTAAGAAATGCAATCCACATCATTCTTGTAAAATCATCAACAAGAATCATAAAATACCTTTCTCCATAGAATCTTCTAGTCCTAGTAGGACCACTCAAATCTGTATGAACAATCTCCAGCTTCTCTATAGATGTAAGCTTCTTACTGGGAAAATAACTTCTCTTCTATTTAGCCATTACACATTCTTTGAAAATTATGTTAGTAGGCTTCATAATCTTACGTAAATCTCTTACTACAAGTGTAGTACTTACTTTCACAATGTTATCAAAGTTTATATGACAAAACCTTCTATGCCATAACCAACTGTCATCAATCTTAGTAATCAAACATGTCATCTCAGTAGGATTCAACTAAAATACATTACCTCTAGTTCTAGATCTAGTTCCAATCAGATTTCCATCTTTATCCTTTATCACACAAGTTTTTTCAGTAAACCAAACTTGATATCCTTTATCAAATAACTGTCCAACACTCAAAAGATTATGTTTCAATCCATCCACAAAATAAATATCATCAGTATTAGTCTTTTCATCAAGAGTAATAGATCTTATACCTTTAATCAAACAAGGTGCATTGTTTCCAACTCTAACAACTCCTCCATCATATTCATTCAACTTTATGAAATTTTTCATGTCTCCAGTCATATGATGTGAACAACCACTGTCTATAATCCAATCAGCTTTCTTTTCAACTTGAGAAACTAAGGCTTTTTCTTCCTTAACATTAGTTTCAGGATTCTCTTATTTAATTGCTACAAATCCTATGTCATCATTATTCTCAGTATCACTTTCACTTAAAGTTCTTTCTATACTAGCTTCAAGATCTTCATCATTAGCATAATAACATTCCTTAGACCTTCTAGGTTTGAAATTATTTCTATACTTTTAAACTCTCTTAGGACATTTAGATGCAAAATGACCATATTCTTGACAAGTCCAACATTTAAATATTTTCTTACCGTCTGGTTCTCTTTTCACAAGAAAGGCAATACCTTCTTCAATCTTCTTGTCTTCTTCATTTCTAGATCTACTGCTACCAGCATAATCTCCACTCACATTGATGCTTCTTGACAAAGTAGGGTGAACACTAAGAGCACTGAATGCTGTCTCCATCCAGGTAAGTCTCCCGATAATCTCAAGTTCATTTGTGCTACTTCCAATATTCCAAGAAGAGTCTCTCTTGTAAAGTTTGTTGTACAAGGTATGACTTGTTCAATCATCTATGTTGTCTACTTAAATGTAGGAGTCAATGTCCTCAAGATTTTCCATATCACTTCATTCTTTGTCTTTATTCCTCCACAAGATTTTATACTTGTAATAATTTTTGACATTCTACCAATATAGCTTCTAATAGATTCATCTTCGAACATTATTATATCTTGAAATGCACATATCCAATTATGTAATCTAACTCTTTTTGCATGTTTCAAAAGTAGAGTGTAAAGCTTTCCAAATTTCATGAGACTTTTTCAAACATTTTACCTAATTGTACTCATTCTCTAAAAGTGTTGTCAAAAGTGCTTCTCTTGCAAGTATGTTACACATGAATAGATCTCTCTCATCAGTAGTACATGTTTCAAGATTGTCCTCTTCAATGATAGTCTTATCATTCTTTGTAATCAACTAATAACTTAGTCCTAAACACAGTAGGTGTTTCTTAATCTTTTCTTTCCAGCTGTCAAAATTTACTCCATCAAACTTAGGGCTTTCTTTCCTGAAATTCACCATGGATCTCCTTAAGTTGTTAAACTTCTTTTTCAAGGACCTGCCACTCTGATACCCATTGTTAGAAAGTAAAGTCCACCAAGATAACTAAGAGGGGGGGGGGGGGGGGGGGGTGAATCAGTTATCAGATAATTATAACTTTTATCATCTTCAACAACATTAAACCATATAAGCAATATAATTACCAACCATAGAAAGATATTCATACACAATGACACAAGATATATTGACTAGGGAACCTCTTAAACAAAGAGTAAACCCCGATGGGAATGATGCCCAAAAAAGATGCACTAATATGAATATTCCTTGTGAAAGGATGGACTCTGTTAGGAGTCTTATGAAATACATTCAGTACATATGAATCGCTATTAAAAGATTCTAACCCTGTTAAGAGTTATGGAAGACAGAAGGACCCACTGCCCAAATAGCTTCAGGGTAAGATTACTGAACACACTGTCCAAATAATTTTTTCATTACTCAATAGAATAATATGTTACCTCTTCTCTGACTATTCCAAACCACACTCACTGTTACATCAGATCTTTATACTTTGCATGTCTTCCTTCACAACTTCGCTTTCATCCTTAGCTCTTTTCTTCACTTCATGCATACAACATCATACACAATTACTCCAACCATTAAAAAACCATATTAAAACAAGGAAATACATTCTTTTCTTTATACCACACTCAAATAATTACAAATGAGTCGGCATACAATTACAAAATAAATTTTTTCACACGCTACATCAAAATTACACAAAACTGTCAGCTTCCAAATACAATAAGTCTTCACTCGTGTGACCTCAAAGTTTGCACTATCATCCATGTCACTATCAATGTGTCTTCAACTTCCCTTTAATTGCACAAAACTACATTCCATCCTGATTAGGAGATATCATCCGATTTCCACAAACTGCTACTCAGGAACATTGCCTAAATACTGCTTCCACCAAAATGATCATAACTTCCAAGAATAAATGAATTACTGTCTGCACTCTTAACCATAGACATATAACATATCAAAGAATATATCCTCAATGTCACATAGCTCCAACTACAATAAACCACGTGCGCTAATCCAAACTCTATCTGCTTCTCTGCAAGTCTTCGGTAAATCACTGTGTTGACATCAATGACAATCATAGTCATGAATGCAACAACAATTGCTACATAATAGCTACCAAACATTTAGCATTCATTCCTAACAGCCTATTTACCAGGTTTTCACCAAGGCACATTTTCTTTTTCTTCTTTTTTGTATTTTTCATTTTTTCAATTTTGTTTATATTTTTACACTTTTTTTTTTGTTGTGAACCATCAAGGCGCCCATTGCTAGGTTTTCACCAGGATGTTCATTTTTATAGGAATTTTTTTTATTTTTCTAATTTTTTCATAACATTTTCACAAACTGAATGTCTTAGGCATAAATTTTTTTTAGATGGAGAATGCTAATTGGTTCTTGGAGCTTTTCTCCTTCAGTCATTGAGATTTGATAGGCTCCAGAGCCAAAAGTAGTAGTGATGAAAAAGGGACCCAGCCAGTTGGGTTCAAACCTCCCCTTGCATTCTCGATGGGATTGATTCTTTGTATTCTTTCTCAAGAATAGATCACCAACCTGAAATTCTCTATGTCTGACTTTCTTGTTATAGCCTCTAGACATTTGTTTCTGATATACTTTGAGATGATCATACTTAGCTTGTCTACGGTCATCTAGTATTTCAAGTTCTTGTAACCTAGACACTCTGTAATCATCATCAGTTACCAAATCATGCATTTTGATTCTAAGTGATGGGATTTCAACCTCAATAGACATTATCCCTTCAGACCCATAAAATAAAGTGAAAGTCGTAGCCCCAGTGGGCATTCTGATACTTGTTTTGTAGGCCCAAAGACCTGGATTTATCATCAGATGCCAGTCTCTTCCTGTCTTCCTGATTGTTTGATGTAACATCTTCAACAAGTTCTTATTAGATGCTTTAGCTTGTCCATTCCCTTGTAGATAGTAAATAAATGACCAATGTTGAGTGATTTTGAATTTAGAGCATAAGGAGTCAAGGCACTTGCTCTTGAATTTGCTTCCATTGTCTACAATGATGGAGTGTGGTATACCATATCTGCAAATGATATAATTCAGTATAAAAATAGAGATTTTTTTTTCAATTGCTTGCATCAAGGGGACCGCTGATCAAACGCCCATTGTTGAAAAGGCCATTATATTGTAAAAGGTATCAGATCTCCCTGGCACGTGAATCAAATAACCATGTACCTGACATTTCTGACAATTCTTAGCATATTTCATGGCTTCTTTTTCCATGTCTAGCCAATAGTACCCAGCCCTAATGAGTTTTCAAGCTAGTGTCAAACCATTGGAATGTGATCCAAAAATACCTTTGTGGACTTCCTCTAATGTGCATTGTGACTCATCATGTTCTAAATAACTAAGCAATATACCATCCAGACTTCATTTGTATAAATTATTACCAATGATGACATACTGTGATGCTTTTCAGATAAGGTAGCATTTTTCATGGCGGTTAAAGGTATCGAAAATGATTTGGTCTTGAAGGTAGGAGTATATGTTTTTGTAGCGGGAGGAATCATGATCAAAAATGGTGTAGATCATTCAGGTTTCTAGACAATCATAGGCAGGGAATGATAGTTCTTCCACTGGGAACTCAGAGTGTAGCTCATGTTTGAGCTGCTGTAGTAAAGATGATAGTATTGCCATAGTGTTAACAACCTTGTTCTCCGTTCTAGGAATCTGTTCAAATGTGATAGATATGAAATATTTCTTTAGATCATCTACCATGCATTTGTATGGAAAAAATTTCTCATCTTTTGTTTGATACACATCATTGACTTGGTGTATGACCAGTCATGAGTCTCCATGAATATGTAGTTCTGTTACTCTCCATTTGATTGCTATCTACATACCATTTAGTAAAGCTTCATACTTGGCTATGTTATTGGTACAAGGGAATTTGATTTTGAATGCCTTTACAATGGAGTAACCCTATGGTGTTATGAATAATATGCCAGCTCCAGATCCGTTCTGTGTGTAGGATCCATTGAAGAACAATTTCCACATTCTAGAAGATAGGTGCATGATAGAAGACTCAAGAAATTCCATTTGCATTAGTTGATCATCAAATATTGGTGCTTCAACTAACTGATCTACAATGACTTGTCCTTTGATAGCTTTTCATTCAACATATTCTATATCAAATTCGCTCAATAGCATGACCCATTTTGCTAGTCTAGGTCTGTGAGGGAAACCTTTCTCAGTAAGTACTTCAATGGATCAATTTTTGCTATCAATTGTGTAGTATGAGCTAACATATAGTGTCGTAGCTTTTGAGATGCAAATATGATAGTTAGACATGCCTTTTCTATCATAGAATAGTTCTTCTCATAAGCTACCAATGTTCTACTGATGTAGTAGATAGCTCTTTCCTTCTTGTTTTCATCATGTTGCGCTAGTAATGCCCCCAATGAAGTATATGTGGTGGATACATACAATATCAACAACTTCCCTTGAATAGGAGGCATGAGAATAGGTGGATTTTCCAAATATTGCTTGATATGGTTGAAGTTCTTTTCACATTCCTCATTCCATGTGAAGGTCACACCTTTATGCAATGTTTTTGTGAAAGGTTGTGATATATCTGCTAGCTGAGATATGAAGCATTGGATTGATTGTACCCTTCCTTGTAAGATTCTCATTTGAGTGATGTTTTTAGGAGGTTGCATCTCCATGATCGCTTTGACTTTTGTTGGATCTACTTTGATACTTTCTTTGAGAGAATGTATCCTAGAAGTTTTCCTGAAGTGACACCAAAAGCACATTTCTTAGTGTTTAGTTGGAGACTAAACTTTTCCATTCTATCCAATATCTTAGCTAAGTCAACTTTTCCATTCTATCCAGTATCTTTGCTAAGTCAGCTAGATTTTTAGATCTTTGCATTGATTTTTCCAAGGTGTCATCAACATAGTCCTCCATAGTTCGATGCATCATATCATGAAAGATAGATGTCATAGCTCATTGATATGTAGCGCCTGCATTTTTAATCTACCAAATGGCATCACGTTCCAACAGAAAGTACCTCATGCATAAGTGAAAGTTGTCTTCTCTTAATCTTCAGGAGCTATCTTGATTTGATTGTATCCAGAGAAACCATCCATTAAGGAATACATTTCAAAGCCCACAGTCATATCCATAATCATATCGATGTTTGGTAATGGAAAATCATCCATAGGGCATGCTTTGTTTACATCTCTGAAGTCTGTGCATACTCTAATATATTTTTCTAGTTTTGATACTAGAACTATGTTGGAGATCCATTCAGTATAATCGATAACTTAGATAAATGTGGCTTTCATTAGTTTCTCTAGCTCAGCTTTGACAAGGGTTGCAATGTGAGGATGCATTTTACGCAACTTTTGCTTGATCAGTTTGACTCCTGGAGTGATAGATAGATGGTGCATGATAAGTTTAGGATCTAATTTATGCATATTTGAATATTTCCACTCAAAATTGATCTTCTTTTCCATTAAGAATTTGTGAATGCTTGTTTTTATTCTTCTAACAGAGACTATGCTACATGAATCAATTGTGGTTCCTTTGTTGTGCCCAAATTGATAGACTGAGTTGGTTCTATCAATATTGGAGATCTGTCCTGTAAATGACTTGGAAGGACATCAAGTATCTCATCCTTAGGCACCTCAGAGAGGTTTTCACCATTGGATACATCTTTTGTTTTTACTATTTTAGGTTCTGAGATTGCCACATAGTGGTTTTCACCCTCAGAACACTTTTTCTTTTTTCTTTTGTTCTTTTGACTGAGATATTTGATATCTGACTCTATCATGTTGATGCTAGGTTTGCTAATGGAAATCGACATGGGTTCTACCACGTTTAGGTCAATAAGCTCATGGTGTTGAACAGTAAGTGTAGGAAAGGATTGGCTGATGGTGTTTATGCACGCAGTGTTTGTTGGACTACAACTAATTTGGAATCTGATTGAAGAATCTATGATTGCAAGATCATTGAGGAGTTTCTGATTAGATATGTAATATGATTAAATCAATATTATGTTGTCATTAATGTCAACTAGCTTGACAACACTTATCTTATAAGTTACTATACCGCGACATCTGAAGAAAGGTGGAAGAGATGAAGAGAAAAGAAATCTACATGAGGAAAGATGTACATGATAGATGAGGATAAGGAACATATTGAGTAACTTGTTGATGAGTCTATGACTTGATGATATTGACTTCATTATGTTGCATTCACCTATGATGAAGTATAGAGCTGAAAGACACAAAGCAGTGTTGTCGATAAATGAAGCATTTCTAGTATACACCGACGGAGTGTAGTGTATACCGATCGCAGTATTAACTGAGCTGTGTTCACCGACACATTCTTTGTTAACCGAGGAGAACAAATTGAATTAAATGATAAGTCTAGCCAATAAGATTGATGATCTGGCAAGAGCATAACATCGAGGTAATAGATAATGTTTGTTACACAGATCAACGGTTGACAAAATTCAAGGAAGATCTAACGGAGCAAATTGAAACATGTTATTGAGACAAGTACCAAGAAAGTTTTAAGTGGAAAAATCTATGAATGAGGTTAAGCGGTAAAATCTAATGGTGGAGAAGAAAATGATTTACCTGTCTATATAAGAGAACATAATTTATTTATGAAAGGAGCCGGGAAGAAGAAGAAGCTGTAGGAATTTCACGTGAACAAGCTTTCATGCATTCTAATCATATTGGTTAATGAGAACCGAGCTGTAGAATAGTTACCAAGCTACAGAGAGCTATTACCGACGGATAGTAAGTTGATATAGTATTGAATCTGAAGTGAAATATTGATCAGAAGGATTTGTATGGACTAAATATTGATCTATAATCTGCAATTGAAGTTGTATTAAGGTAGGTCATTTTACTGTTACATATTTAACCATTGCATACAGTCTAAATCTCTTAACCGAGTGGACTCTAAAAGTCTTATGATGTATCATTCATAGAATGAACATTTTTATCCTATCAACCCCATAGTGAATGCTAGTTGGACGATAACTTCTAGTCTAAAATCCTCTAACAAGGTCACACCTGATAGTGTGTTTGTAACCTTTAACAGGGTTGGGTCTTAACCGACCTCACTTCAGAAGAGTGAACAATTTTGGGTTGCCGGTCCCAGGTGGTTTTTCCCTTTATAGGGTTTCCACATTAAATCTCTTGTGTTATGTGTTGATTGTGATATTTGTTTGTTATCATTCTTTACATGTCACATGTTAGATTTGATCGGTAAATTGCTATAAGTATTAGACTGGTAATCGGTAAAAGCATAGATAGTGAAAGTTATTATTGCTTACCGACGAGCAGAAATTAAAGAAATTGTTTTGGATTGTACATTTTGTTTTGGGACACTAGATAATTGATTCACCCCCATCTCAATTATTCTAACAATTGGTATCACAGCGCAGGTTGCTTGGAACAGAGTTTTAAGGACTTAAGCATAAAGGTCTCAAGATGTATAAGAGGGAAGTACCAAAACTGAACAAAGAGAAATTCATAGTATGGCAAAGCAGAATGAAGCTGCACATATCTGGAATTGGGAACTCAACACTAGATCTAATGGAAAATGGCTACATGCAACCGCCCACTGGTCCCCTAACTGTTGATCAACTGAAGGATAAGCATGAACACAATGTTACTATGATGGAACTTGCTGCTGCCTGTACTGACACTGAATTTGAAGATATCAAGTCATGCATAATTGCAAAAGAAATGTGGGATAAATTAGCACAAATCTACAGTGGAGATCTGAATGTCAAAAGAGTCCAAGCTGAAAGTCTGAGAGGCAGATTTGATGATATGAGAATGAAAGAAGGTGAGAACATTGTCCAATATTCAAATAGACTAAAAGAAGTGGTACATGCTATTAGAGCATCTGATGGAGTGATTGATGATGAAATAATGATAAGCAAGATTCTCAGAACTTTGCTACCAGTTTATGCAATCGGGATTTCTACAATTCATGAAACAAGAGCTACATCCAACCTTACTCTTGACACTCTAATTGGTAAACTTACAATCTTTGATTTAAACAAATTTGATAAAAATGTTTTTCCTTATGTTCAATCTGCTTTCATGTCTTCTCTGAAGATTGGAAAGTCTACCAGGAATGGTAAGAATTGTGATAGTGATGACAATACTGATGATGAACTTGATGAGCTTGAAGCACTTATGGCTAGAAGATTGCCCAAAGGAAAAGGAAGGTATAGAGGTAAGCTACATTTAGCATACTTTAATTGTAAAGAAGTCAGTCACATCACTGCTAGATGTCCACAGAAGAAAGATGATGATAGATCCAAAGACCGATCTGAAGGAAACTATGGAAGAAGAGTCAACAGAGGTTACCGACACAACAACAGAGACAACCAAGATGAAAAAGGCAAAAAGGTATGTTACATAGCTAAAGATATTGAAACTAAATCTAATTCTGATGATGATATAGAAGTTGTATTTGTTGCTATGAAAGATGACTCAGAAGAGGAAGAGAAACATGAAGAGACAACCCTGATCTCTAAAGTAAGTAGAAATGATACATGGATCATAGACAGTGGCTGCACACATCATATGACTGGTGATGTAGAGAAGTTTGATCATCTTGTTGAATATAATGGAGGATCTGTGAGAATGGGAAATGATGCACCTTGTATGGTAAGAGGTAAAGGCTCACTGATGATCAATGATAGATTACAATGTGAAAATGCATATTGGGTAGATGGACTAAACTATAATGTGATAAGTGTGGCTCAGTTGAACAACTCAGGCCACCGAATGGATTTTGAGAGCAAAAAGGTGAAGATCTATAATGATGGAGGAAGACTTGTTGGAACTGATACACAATCCAAAGGTAATCTATTCTATCTTGATATGGATCAGTCTTCTTGTTTGTTAATAAAGGATGAAGATGCTTGGTTGTGGCACCGAAGATTATGCCATGTGAACTTTGACAACATGATCAAGATTAGTAGAAAGAAGAGAGTTAGAGGACTACCTAAATTAACAAAACCTAATCATGCTATGTGCCATGAATGTTAAAGAGGTAAGATGACTAAGTCTAGTTTTAAAAGCAAAGACTACTCAACAAAGAAGATACTTGAGTTGGTTCATACCGATCTATGTGGTCCTATGAGAACTCAGAGTTATTATGGTGATAGATATTTTATTCTTTTTGTTGATGATTACACTAGATTGATGACTATTATGTTCTTGAAAGAGAAATCTGAAGCTTTCAAAATGTTTAAGTGGTATAAAGCTAAGGTAGAGAAAGAAACTGGAAAGGAAATAAAATGTTTAAGATTTGATAGAGGAGGTGAATTTATCTCTGATGAATTTACTAACTTTTGTAATGAGCATGGAATCAAAAGGCAGGTATCCGCACCAAGGACACCTCAGCAAAATGGCATTGCTGAAAGAAGGAATAGGTCTATAATTGACTGTGCTAGAACATTGATGATACAGAAGAATGTTGCTCAGACATATTGGAGGGAAGCTGTCAGCACAACTGTATATGTTCTTAATCGGGTACAATTGAAGAAGGACTCTAACCGAACACCTTATGAACTATGGTTTGGACACAAACCTGCTGAAAGTTATTTTAGAATTTTTGGAAGTAAATGCTTTATCTTGAAAGATGAAAGAAATGGAAAATTTGATTCTAAAGGAGATGAAGGGATATTTCTGGGATATTCCACTACAAGTAAAGCATACAAATGTTTGAATAAGGCTACAAATAAGATTGTTGAAAGTACTAATGTTCATGTTGATGAGTTTGATGATAAGTACATAGAGGAAAGTATAAAGGAACTAGAAGACTATGGTAGATTCACTTACATTGAATATCTAAAGTATCCACCGACACTGCAAGCAGTGTCAATCAGTCAGCAGGGAAACAATGCAGTACAACAGGCACCACAAACCGATGAACATGAAGAAGTTGCCGAGCAAGAAAGTGACCCTGAATAGGATGAACAAGAAAGAAGAAATCAAGTCTTGGCTAGTTTTTTCAGGAGACACCATCCTAAAACAAAAATCATTGGAGACAGACATGCTGGAATGCAAACCAGAAGCAAAACAAGACAAGGTACATGTTTAATTTGTGAATTTGAACCTAAAACTGTGAAAGTTGCATTAGAGAATGAAGAATGGGTTAATGCAATGAAGGAGGAAATTGAACAAATAGAGAAGAACAAAACCTAGTCCTTAGTACCCCGACCAAAAGATAAGAATGTTATCAGTACTAAGTGGATATACAGGAATAAATTGAATGAAAATGGTGAAGTCACAAGAAATAAAGCTAGATTAGTATGCAAGGGATATGCACAGGAAGAAGGCATTGACTATGGTGAAACATTTGCACCTGTTGCTAGATTAGAAGGAGTTAGAATGCTACTTACATATGCTACACATAAGAAATTCAAAGTCTATCAAATGGATGTGAAGTCAACATTTTTGAATGGTATACTTGAAGAAGAGGTCTACATTGAACAACCTGAAGGATTTGTTGATCCTGACAATAAAGACATGGTATGTAGATTACATAAAGCTTTATATGGACTAAAGCAAGCACCGAGAGCATGGTATGTAAGACTGCATACTTATTTGTTAAGTATTGGATTTGTAAGAACTAGTGAAAACAACAATTTGTATGTGAAAGGTGATACTGATGATACTATTATCATTGCTGAAATATTTGTTGATGACATTATCAGTAGAGTGATGGGATATTCATCACACAATCTAAATACATAAAGGAAGTACTGAAGACATTTGACATGGAAGATGCTAAACCTGTAGGAATACTGATGGCTATTGGATGCAAATTGACAAAGGAGGATGAAACTACTAAGGTAAATTAGACACTTTACTGATCCATGATTGGTAAGTTAATGTATGTAGTTCACAGTAGGCCAGATATAGCACATGTTGTGGGAATTGTTGCAAGATTTTTTTCTAATCCTAGAGAATCACACATGATAGCTACAAAAAGGATCTTAAGATACCTGAAGAAAATAGAGAATTATGGACTATGGTATCCTAAGGAAGGGAATTTTGAACTAAAAATTTACACCAATGCTGATTGGGCTAGAAATGTGGATGACAGAAAAAGCACCACCAGAGGAGCAGTTTTCTTTGGTGAAAGACTTGTAACCCAGACAAGTAAAAAGAAGGCTTGTATTTCTCAGTCTACAGCTGAAGTAGAGTATGTTGCTACTGCTACTAACTATTCAAACATTGCATATATCAAACAAGTGTTCGAAGGAATGAAAGAGGTAATCACTAACCCAGTGATTATATATTGTGACAACACTAGTGCTATTAATATTTCAAAGAATCCTGTGATGCACTCTAAGACAAAGCATATATCTATTAAGTATCATTACTTGAGAGAACAAGTACAAGAGAAGCAAGTGAAGTTAGAATTTGTTACATCCAAAGAACAACTTGCAGATATTTTTACAAAGCCCCTACCAAAGGACACATTTGAATACTTGAGGACTAGACTTGGGGTCCGTCCCCTGTCTATTGGTCACTAAGGTGATATGGATGTTGCATCAGCCTACTTTTATCAGAAGATCATTCATGTTGATGCAGCATAGTTCACACTTTGAATCATGTTCAAGGTTGTGATTACATTTGAAAACTTGAACCGATGAGATATCAGTATACAAAGATATAGAGGATGTACTGGACACCACAGAGAGTTACTTGGCTACTACAGAGCTATTTGTTTATTTATTTCTTTGGCATTGCTATCAAAGGGAGAGATAAACAATATGAAATGAAAAAGGGAGAGATAAAAAATATGAAAAGGAATAAGCACCGATGAGAATTATCTAAGGGAGAGACAATCTGAATGAGATAGAGTATTGAAGACCAGTTACAGAAACAGAGGCAGGAACAGGAGAACAGAAAAGATCATAACTACAGAAAGGTAAAGCTGCATTATTTAATGCTAGTTCAATAACATAGTGATTAAACATATTAAGTCTATTTGACTTATAGCATTTGTTCACAAGTTGTAGAATGTATATTTGGTATGTGTATGGTACATTTCATATTACTTGAGTTGCCATCAATGCCAAAGGGAGAGATTGTTGGACTACAACTGATTTGGAATTTGATTGAAGAATTTGTGATTGCAAGATCACTGAGGAGTTGCTGATTAGATATGTAATATGATTAAATCAGTATTATGTTATCATTGATGTCAACTAGCTTGACAACACTTATCTTGTAAGTTACTATACTGAGACATCTAAAGAAAGGTGGAAGAGATGAAGAACAGAGAAATCTACATGAGGAAAGATGTACATGATAGATGAGGATAAGGAACACATTGAGTAACTTGTTGATGAGTCTATGACTTGATGATATTGACTTCATTATGTTGCATTCATCTATGATGAAGTATAGAGCTAAAAGACACAAAGTAGTGTTGTCAGTAAATGAAGCATTTCTAGTATACACCGACAAAGTGTAGTGTATACCGATCGCAATATTAACTGAGCAGTGTTCACTGACACATTCTTTGTTAATCAAGGAGAACGGATTGAATTAAATGATTAGTCTAGATGATAAGATTGATGATCTGGCAAGAGTATAACATCGAGGTAATAGATAATGTTTGTTACACAGATCAACAGTTGACAAAATTCAAGGAAGATCTAACGAAGAAAATTAAAACATGTTATTGACACAAGTACTGAGAAAGTTTTAAGTGGCAAAATCTATGAATGAGGTTAAGCGGTAAAATCTGATGGTGAAGAAGAAAATGATTTACTCATCTATATAAGAGAACATAATTTATTTATGAAAGGAGTCAAGAAGAAGAAGAAGCTGCAGAAATTTCGCGTGAACAAGATTTCATGCATTCTGATCATACTGGTTAATGAGAACCGAGCTGCAGAACAGTTACCGAGCTACAGAGAGCTATTACCGACAGATAGTAAGCTGATATAGTATTGAATCTGAAGTGAAATATTGATCAGAAGGATTTGTATGGACTAAATATTGATTTGTAATCTGCAATTGAAGTTGTATTAAGGCAGGTCATTTTACTATTACATATTTAACCATTGTATACAGTCTAAATCTCTTAACCAAGTGGACTCTGAAAGTCTTATGATGTATCATTCATAGAATGAACATTGTTATCCTATCAACCCCATAGTGAATGCTGGTTGGATGATAACTTCTAGTCTAAAATCCTCTAACAAGGTCACACTTGACAGTGTGTTTGTAACCTTTAACAGGGTTGGGTCTTAACTGACCTCACTTTAGAAGAGTGAACAATTTTGGGCTGCCGGTCCCAAGCGGTTTTTCCCTTTACAGGGTTTCCACATTAAATCTCTTGTTTTATGTGTTGATTGTGATATTTGTTTGTTATCATTCTTTACATGTTACATGTTATATTTGATCTTTAAACTATTATAAGTATTAGACTGGTAATCGGTAAAAGCACAGATAGTGAAAGTTATTATTGCTTACTGATGAGCAAAAATTAAAGAAATTGTTTTGGATTGTACATTTTGTTTTGGGACACTGGATAACTAATTCACCCCCCTCTTAGTTATTCTAACAACATTATCATTATTAGCTCTGAGTCAACCCTCAAATTCAAGGATGATATTACTAGTCAGAATGTTTGGTTCGTTAAGTGTCTCAATGTCATTGTTGGATCCTACATTAGTAATAACTAAATCAGACTCATGAGGTCTATCATTTCTCTCTAGACTCATGTCAGATGTAGGTGTGTATAGGTGAATGACATCTATGTGTTTTTCCATTATAATCTCATCTTCTTCTAGAACAATTCCCCATTCACAGTCATTTGATTCTTCATCTAGATCCTTGGGAAAGTGAAGGATGTGTGTAAAATCATGAAAGATCCCCCAAGAAGGGTTACCTTCAGAATCTAAGTGAAATTCATACTCATGGGAATCTATCTCATAATCACTGTTGTGTCCCAATTTTTTAGCTATTGTGATAGGTATACCTTCTTCTTTTTGTTTATCTTTAGTATCAACCGGTTCTTGTGTAACAACTATCTCTTGTTGTGTAGTAGGTTCTTGTGTTTCTACCTCATTGATTTTTTCTTTAGGTTTTTCCTCATTTTTAAGAAGGTCTAGAATATATTGAGGTATACGTGCATAAGAAAAAATATCAGTTGTGTCTGAATCATCGTTGTCTGAGTGTTGTGTTTCTTCCTTGTGTTGAATATCTATTGCTGGTGCGATCTATTCTAGGACATGTGCAGAGTTTTTGTTGAGATGAAAAGGTTTCTTCTGATAACCTATACCTGTAGTATCCTTGGTTGTTCTTCCACAATGTTCAATGCATTTTCTTATACCTTTTCCTCTTGTTCTTAGAGGTCCCTTTCTAGTGTATCCCATTTTAGACATCAGTTTATGACCTGGTCCATATGATTTTGAGGAAATCTTAGAGTCACATTTTTGAACTTTTTGGGATTGAAACTCCTCTTTGTATAGCCATTCTAATATAGCTTCTTCCTCATTAGATTCTTGTTTTGATACTCTCTCTGTGACAAAATTCCCATCAAAGATAACCTGAGGTTCTTTAGTTATAGGTTTCACCTTTTCTGAGGGTTGTCCATAAGGCTTGAGTGAAATAGGGAGAGATGTAAGAGATAGGATAGGTTCCATTGTATATTCTCCCATGCCTATATTTTTGATCTTGACTCCTTTTGATAGGTCTTCCATTTTAGATGTAGATGCTATGTCTATCTATTTGATGGAAGACTCTTTGTTATGTGGAACAAGTTTATCTACACTTTCTTTCAAAGTGTTGCAAGATGTTGACATGTCTTCAGGTATAGTGACCTCTACTCCATCGTAAGGAAATTTTAGACATTGGTGTTATGTTGATGGAATAGCTTGCATCTCATGAATCCAGGGCCTTCCTAGAAGAATTTTATAGGCCAAGGGGAGATCTAGCACTTGACATGTGATATCTTTGATCACAGGTCCTGTTCTGATAGGTAGCACAATGACTCCTTTGGAATTTCTTTCTTGTTCATCAAATGATTTTATGGTTATCTTCTTTTTAGGATCAATAGCATCATCTGAAAATCCTAGCTGTGTAACCAATTTGTAGGAACATATATTTATACCAATGCCTCCATCTATCAACACATGTTTGACACGATGGTTTTGGATTAAGACTCGATATGCAAGGGCTGATTATGTGGGTGACTTAGTGAATTTTCGTCTTCCTCTGAAAAGGAAATATACTGGGGAGAAGTCAGATGACCCACCATTTTTTGGAATCTATCAAGATCTAGATCTTTAGGAATATTAGAGCCAATTAGAGCTTTATCCAAGATAGCTCGATGAACAGGAGAGATTCAAAGCAATTCAAATATAGAGATTTTGGCATTAGTATGTTGCAGTTGCTAGATGATGTTGTAGGATATTTCTTTGGACTCTTTAGGGTTGGAAGATTTGGAAGTAGTCCTTTGCTTAGATGTTGATGCAAGATTATAAGGTACCTTTGAGGCATTTGATGAACTTGAGTTTTGTCCTTGGAGAGTTGCCTAAGCTTGGGATCGAGTAACTGCATTTATGGTCTTATTATCTCTGTCCTTTTTTATGATATTAATGACATTACAGTGCTTAGATAAGGATGGCTCAACCATATTGATGATGTCATTGTTACCAGAGTAAGTGTAATTGACTTTAGCACCCATATTAGGTTTAGAAGATGAATCTCCTTGATTGTGCTTCAGAAAAGGTTCTATGAATGTTGTATGATCACTATTGGATCTATGGTTGTCAATCACAATTTCTCTAGCATCAATTTTATCTTGGATGAGATGCTTTAGACACATGTAGTTATTGGTTTTATGACCCTTGTTTCAATGGAAATCATAGAAATCAATCTCCTTCCACCATCTAGGTTTGACTTTAGGGTCATATGGTTTTATCTTAGGTAACATGATGATATTGTTTTCCAAGAGAGTTTTCATGATAGATTCCAAGGACTCACCCAGAGGAGTGAACTCGCACTTTGATTTTGTAACCCAAGGTTTATATTCAGTTGACTTCTTAGCAGGCTTTGCTACTTTTATTTCTGAAGCTTTCATGGCTTGGCTGCCAATGGTGAAATTAAATTTTGGTGCTCAGATGGAGCACTGATATGATCAACAACACCATCTGTGGCAATTTTTGTCTTCTTGTTCCATATTTTTCCTTTATCTTTGTTGTTGGAGCTAGAACTTGAATTGTACTTGTTTTCTTTATGAAGTCTCCCTTACGAACAAGCACATTTTTTATCTTTATCAAAGGGTGAATGATTTTGCATTTGTAAATGATAATTGAGTTCTAGAATTAGATTGTTAATAAAGATTTCTAGTTTCTCATTCTCTGGAATACGTCGGGCGTAGAGTGAAAACTTCTCCCTCTGACATTTGATGAAGGTCAGGAAGGGTTCTCCTTAGTTTTGTTTCAGATTACGAATGTTGATCATGGTGACCAGATGTTGGATATTGTAGGAGTATTGCTGATAAAATAGTTTGATTAGCTCCTCAAAGGTTTTGATAGTTGGAGACATCTTACAGAACTAGTTGATGGTTGCCCCTCCCAAAGATCATGGGAAGAGATGCATTAAGTATGTCGACTCATGCATAGACTCCATGGATAGAATACCAAATTCTATGACATGATCTTGAGGATCAAAATTTCTATCATATTTGTCATATTTTGGGAGCTCCATTCTTTTTGGGAAGGGTGGCATGTACAAATTATGATCAAATGGAAATGGACATAGGGCTTCCATAGAGAATTCTTTAGGTTCTTTCACTTTTTCTAGCTTGTTAAGTTTGATTTGCATAGCATGCATATGTTTCATCATAGCTGTTATGGGAGTTTCTTCCTCTTGTGTGATGATGTCTTCAACATTGAAGTTGGGAGGGAGCTTGGCTCCTTGTCTTGCCAATTCAAGGAAGTATGTCTCTTTGTCTTCTTGTAAGAAATGCCTCCTCATTCTTCTAAATAGATCATCTTCTTAGAACCATTTGATTTCAGTTGGTGTGGGTTCTGGATCTCTACCATGATTGGATTGGTGACCTTGGGCACCTTGGTTTTCTCCTCCTTGAGACATGTTAGCATTTTTATTATCCTCTAGGATTGAATGAGGATGATTAGAGAAACCTTGTCTTAGATGTACATTGCCTAGAGCGTCTTCTTCGTAACGAGTTGTATCGTAAGGTTGATGAATGGTCTGAATAATCAGAGAAGATGATGCTGATGTTTTAGGTTCTTCTCTTTATTTCTTGTGTGAGGAGGCTCTAGTTTCCACCATTAACTTTGGGTGAATCAAAAGAGAAAGATAAGTCAATTGATAGATTATTTGATTTAGAAAAAATTGAATGACGAACCTTGTCAAGATTGACTTGGGTTGTTGATAAAAAGGTTGATTGGACGTAAGTGTAGGATACTATGTCCTAGGTGTATGGGTAGATTCCCAAAAGATGATAGACACAAGCTCACAACACTTGGCCATTTTTTAGGATAGATTTCAAGATTTATTTTGACACAAGATGAAATAGGATTCAAATCGATAAATAGGGAGGCAAAATCAAGCTAAAAAGATCACTTTGGGAAAATGAGTTGGATTCTTTGTTTCTCTGCTCTATTCCTGACATAAGGGATTTCTGACATAATCAAAATAATGGCTATAAATTAAATTGAATTTTTGACAAAATAGGGATTCTCTAGAAATTTTGGGTCAACTCTCATATGACTTTATCCAGGCTCGTACGACACAGAATCAGGGCTGGTACAACAATTGCAAAGACTCGTACGACAAATGACTCTAGGATACATTTTTGCTTAGGGTTTGTTGACAAGACTCATACGACACAGTATTGGTTCCCATATGACTTTCTGGGGGTTCTGATATGAAAATTGAAAATTCACAGCAAGACTCGTATGACAATTGCAAGTCCAGGATGATAGTTTATACCAGAAAAGGATTTTCTTTTAGATTTTTCAAGTTTTTTGGTTGTTTGATGTTTTTGGTATCAAGTTGTTTGCAAATTTATTTGTCCAGTGTTTTGAAAATCTATGTATTGGATTGTCTTAGGTTGTTTAACATAGCAGTTGGCTCACGATCAGAGAAAATAGAGGGAACTGACTCAATGAATCAATCACACCTATCTTACCCTAGCTAGGAGAAGAGATGTATTACTTGCTCGTTGACTTAGGAACTCACTCATGGACTCCTTGGAATATGTAGGTCCAACAACACATACTAGATGTTGAAGACCATATTAGCAAGTTCAAGTGTTGAAGAGGGCTCGATATGATGATTTCCTTGGGGTGATTACTATTCACCTCACACAAGCACTACAAATCCTTTGGGGGTGGATCGGTGGAAAAACTAGCTTGGGCTTTTAATCAAGGCATCCATTCACAACTATCTCCCATAGTCCCGCAAGTAGGATTTAGGCTGTTAACCCGATGAGCACTCTGACAAGTGTAGTCTTGCAAGCAAGATTTAAGCGGCTTCATTCTACACATAATCAAAGCGTGTTCATGGAACGAGTCCAAGGAAAAAGTGCAGCTATGTCTTTCGAGGCTTTAACCTCAAAGAAGTGTTAAATTTTATAGTGGGGTGGAAGAGTCAGCTTAAGACTTGTCCCCACTTGGGTCATTCCTGGGAGCTTTTTACCTCACTGGCAGGCCCTCTAAAGGATTAAACCAAATGTGAGGTTGGGGACCATAGGATCTGGGTTTATGATTCTCTAAAAGAGAAGAGACACACCAAGCAGATTAATCCAGAGATAGTATGCAAATTGGCTCTAAGGAAGATACCTTCTGGGTTTTTGATTCTCCTAAGAAGGAGAAGAGCATAATCCCCTCAATATTTTCCTCAATAGACACACGTACCTATTTAGCTAAATACCTATGAAAATGAAATGAAATTCTAAGCAAATAGAATGTTTTCTCGAAGAAGATTAGGCAACCTGCAAAACCACCTATTAGAAATCTTGTTGGATGAGCGTCTTTGACCAACATTTTTCTGAAAATGGGTTTATCTACAAAAGATGGGCTTAGAAGTCAAGACAAGAAGAGGCTAAAGAATAGGTTTTTATGCTCAGTCTTCATCTCTCATCCTGCACAAATGTGTTAGGCTGTCAAAAATAATCTAAAACCAGCAAGCATCAATTGTTAGGGTTAGTTGTTAATCAAAATTTAAAATCCAAATCTAAAAGAGTGCTCAAAATTATGATATGACAATGCAATACTAGAATAAAAACTCGTACGAGAATATACTACTTCCTATACGATAATTAGGATATGATACGACAGTGGGTTCCTGCATACACGACACTTAAGCTTCCATATGACAATGCCAATACAATCGACATGACATTTCAGATTGTCATTTGTCGTACGACAGACAAAGTATTCTGATATGACAATCTGCAGAATGTCATACAAGATTGTATGGAACAAAAAATAAAAATCAAATCTTGAATTTTAGATGTAAAAAAAATGATAAAATCAGAATGCAAACCTGCTTTCGGGCCCCATGGTGGGTGCCAGAAATGTGTGTGTAAAAATTGTACCTAGATGTGGAGACAACACTTCAGTAAAACATTAGAGGTTAACAAATCCAAAAATCTGCAAATAAGACAAATTTTGTTAACCGGGTGATTTACTACCTTCTAGTAAGTGCGAGTATGATATTCTCAGAATTAGACTGAGATCAGTGACAATGCAATACCTAAATGAAGGATTTAATGATGAAAGCTAATGAAAGATGAATGTAGATCAAGCTATATTTTTTTTATTTTTCTATGCAATATGGATGAAAATTATATGAAAATTAATCTAAAATTGAATTAAAAATGAATGCAATCTAATCTATCAATTATATGAATTGCTATGAAATGAATGAAATGATAACAAGAATCTCAAGAAATTAGCATAATCTCAGAAATCGCCAGATCACACAAGCAAGATTCTCCAAATTCGCAGGGTGATCGTTTATAAAGGACTGAGCCTCATTTATATAGAAATCCAGGGTTTGAGAACTCATGGAAAAACCAGAAATCAATCATTGATGAACTCAAATTGATTTTTTGGTTATCAAAGAATTAGAAACAGTTAACTCACAAAATCATGCAAAAATAACTTTTAAACTCAAATTAGGAGTTCAGATCACTTTTTCAACTCACAATCACATGTTGAGTTTAGAAAGTTAACAAATTGAATTTAATAGTTGATTTACAGTTTACTACTTTTTTTATTGTGCATGAATAATTATGAATTTATTTAATCTTTAAGATGTGTTTATTCTCAAAATAACTGATTTTTGAGTAAAAATAATTGATTTGTGGGTTAATAAATTATTTAATCAAACTTTATCCCAAAAGTATATCATTAAATTTGACAATTTGATTTAATCAATTAAATAAATGTTCAATTGATTATTTTTAGCCATTTAATTTATTATCAAATAAAAATAATATTAATTAGGAATAAATGCAATTACATCCAATTAAATAATTAAGTGGCCGAATTAAGTTTACTTAATCAAATATTCAACATATTCTATTAATTAACTTTAGGATAAATATGTTAGAATAACTGAGAGGGGGGGGGGGTGAATCATTTATCCAGTGTCCCAAAAAAAAATGTATAATTCAAAACAACTTCAACAATTTTTGTTGTTTGGTAAACAATAAATACTTTACTGTCTATGCTTTTTACCGATTACTAGTCAAATACTAAAATAGTTTACCGATCAAATCTAACATGTAACATGTAAAGAGTGATAAAAAACAAATATCACAATCAACACATAACACAAGAGATTTAACGTGGAAACCCTGTAAAGGGAAAAACCACTTGGGACCGGCAACCCAAAATTGTTCACTCTTCTAAAGTGAGGTCGGTTAAGATCCAACCCTGTTAAAAGTTACAAACACACTGTCAGGTGTGACCTTGTTAGAGGATTTTACACTAGAATTTATTGTCCAGCAATCATTCACTATGTAGTTGACAGGATAACAATGTTCATTCTATGAATGATACATCATAAGACTTTCAGAGTCCACTCGGTTAAGAGATTTGACTGTATACAATGGTTAAATATGTAACAGTAAATGACCTGCCCTAATACAACTTCAATTGCAGATTACAGATCAATATTTAGTCCATACAAATTCTTCTGACCAATATTTCACTTTAGATTCAATACTATATTCAACTTAGTGACCATCGGTAATTGCTCTCTGTAGCTTGGTAACTGTTCTGTAGCTCAGTTCTTACTAACTAGTATGATTAGAATGCATGAAAGCTTGTTTCACGTGAAATGCCTCCAGCTTCTTCTTCTTCCAGTGTCTTTACAATTAAAATCAATTTCTCTTACACAGATGAGTAAATCATTTTCTTCTCCACCATTAGATTTTTCCATTTGATCACATTCATAGATTTTGCTGCTTCAAACTTTCTCAGTTGACATGTCATTAACATGTTTCAATATGTTTTGTTAGATCTTCCTTTAATTTTGTTAGTCGTCGATCTTTGTAACAAACTTTATCTGTTACCTCAATTTTATACTTTTGCCAGCTCATCAATCTTATTGGCTAAACTAATCATTTGATTCATTCTATTTTGCTTGGTTAACAAAGAAATGCATCGGTGAACACTGCTTAGTTAACACTGCGGTCGGTATACACTACACTCCATCGGTGTATACTAAAAATGCTTCATTTACCAACAACACTGCTTTGTGTCTTTGAGCACTATACTTCACCATATATGAATGCAACATAATAAAGTCAATATCATCAAGTCATAGACTCATGAATAAGTTACTCAATGTGTTCCTTATCCTCATCTATCATGTACATCTTTCCTCATGTAGATTTCTCTGTTCTTCATCTCTTTCACCTTTCTTCAGATGTCTCGATATAGTAACTTAACAAGATAAGTGTTGTCAGACTAGTTGACATCAATGACAACATAATACTGATTTCATCATATTACATATCTAATCAGCAACTCCTCAATGATCTTAAATCACAGATACTTCAATCAGATTCCAAATTCAATTGTAGTTCAACAATCTCTCCCTTTGGCATTGATGGAAACTCAAGTAATATGAAATGTACCATACACATACCAAACATATATTCTACAAATTTGTAAAAAAAATATTGTAATATGTTTAATCACTACATTACTAAACAACATTAGATAGTATAGCTTTACCATTTTGTAGATGTAACCTTTTCAGTTCTCCTTTTCTTGCTTCTGTTCTCTATAACTGATCTTCAATTTTCTTTCTCATTCAGATTGTCTCTCCCTTAGATAGTTCTCATCGGTTCTTGTTCCTTTTCATATCCTTTTCATATTTTCTATCTCTCCCTTTGATAGCAATGTCAAAGAAACAAATAAACAAACAAACAATCAGCTTTGTAATAGCCAAGTAACTCTTTGGTGTCCATTTCTTCCTCTGTATCCCTAAATACTGATATCCCAATCGGTTCAAGTTCCACAAACTTAATCACAACCTTGAACAAAATTCAAAGTGTGAACTATGCTGCATCAACATGAATGATCTTCTGATAAAAATAAGCTAATGCAACAACTAGATCACATTAGTGACCAATAGACAAGGGACGGATCCCCAGTCTAGACCTCAAATATTCAAATGTGTCCTTCGGTAGAGGTTTTGTGAAAATATCAGCAAGTTAATCTTTAGATGTGACAAATTCTAACTTCACTTGCTTTTCTTGCACTTGTTCTCTTAAGTAATGATACTTAATAGATATATGCTTTGTCTTAGAGTGCATCAAAAGATTCTTTGAAATATTAATAGCACTAGTGTTGTCACAATATATAATCATCGGGTCAGTGATTACCTCATTCATTCCTTCCAACACTTGTTTGATATATGAAATGTTTGAACAATTAGTAGTAGCAGCAATATACTCTACTTTAGCTATAGACTGAGAAATAAAAGCCTACTTTTTACTTGTCCAGGTTACAAGTCTTTCACCAAAGAAAACTGCTCCTCTGGTGGTGCTTTTTCTATCATCCACATTTCCAGTCCAATCAGCATTGGTGTAAACTTTCAGTTCAAAATTCCCTTCCTTAGGATACCATAATCCATAATCCTCTATTTTCTTCAAGTATCTTAAGATTCTTTTTGTAGTTATCATGTGTAATTCTCTAGGATTAGCTGAAAATCTTGCAATAATACCCACAACATGTGTTATATCTGGCCTACTGTGAACTACGTACATTAACTTACCAATCATGGATCGGTAAAGTGTCTGGTTTACCTCTGTAGTTTCATCCTCCTTTTTCAATTTACATCCAGTAGCTATCGGTGTTCCCATAGGTTTAGCATCATCCATGCCAAATGTTTCTAGTACTTCCTTTATGTATTTAGATTGTGTGATGAAAATTCCATCACTCTGTTGAATTACTTGTAGTCCAAGAAAGAACTTAATCTCTCTGAACATAGACATTTCAAATTCCTTTTGCATTTCATTAGCAAATGCCTTGCAAAGAAGATCAGATCCTCCAAAAATAATGTCATCAACAAATATCTCAGCAATGATAATTGTGTCATCAGTATCACCTTTCACATACAGATTATTGTTTTCACTTGTTCTAACAAATCCTATACTTAACAAATAAGTATGCAACCTTTCGTACCATGCTCTTAGTGCTTGTTTTAAACCATATAAAGCTTTATGTAATCTACATATCATGTCTTTATTGTTGAGATCAACAAATCCTTCAGGTTGTTCAATGTAGACTTCTTCTTCAAGTATACCATTTAAAAATGCTGACTTCACATCCATTTAATAGACTTTGAAGTTCTTGTGTGCAGCATATGCAAGTAGCATTCTAACTCCTTCTAATCTAGCAATAGGTGCAAATGTTTCACCATAGTCAATGCCTTCTTCCTGTGCATATCCCTTACATACCAATCTTGCTTTATTTCTTGTGACTTCACCATTCAATTTATTCCTGTATATCCACTTAGTACCAACAACATTCTTATCTTTTGGTCGGGGTACCAAGGACCAGGTTTTGTCCTTCTCTATTTTCTCTATTTCTTCCTTCATTGCATTAACCCATTCTTCATTTTCTAATGCAACTTTCACAGTTTTAAGTTCAAATTCACAAATTAGACATGTAACTTGTCTTGTTTTGCTTCTAGTTTGCATTCCAACATGTCTATCTCCAATGATTTGTGTTTCAAGATGGTGTCTTCTGATAAAAATAGCTAGAACTTAGTTTCTTCTTTCTTGTTCATCCTATTCAGGGTCAATTTCTTGCTCGACAGCTTCTTCATGTTCATCAGTTTGTGGTGCTTGTTGTATTGCATTATTTCCCTATTAACCACTTGACACAACTTGCGACGTCAGTAAATACTCTGGATGTTCAATGTAAGTGAATCTACCATAGTCTTCTGGTTCCTTTGTACTTTCCTTTGTGTACTTGTCATCAAACTCATCAAAACAGACATTAGTACTTTCAACTATCTTATTTGTAGCTTTATTCAAACATTTATATGCTTTACTTGTAGTGGAATATCCCAGAAATATCCCTTCATCTCCTTTAGAATCAAATTTTCCATTTCTCTCATCTTTCAAAATAAAGCATTTACTTCCAAAAATTTTGAAGTAACTTACAGTAGGTTTATGTCCAAACCACAGTTCATAAGGTGTTCGATTGGAATCTTTCTTCAGTTTTACTTGGTTAAGAACATACACAGCAGTACAGACAGCTTCCCTCCAGTATGTCTGAGCAACATTCTTCTGTATCATCAATGTTCTTACACAGTCAATTATAGACTTGTTCCTTCTTTCAGCAATGCCATTTTGCTGAGGTGTCCTTGGTGCAAATACCTACCTTTTGATTCCATGCTCATTGCAAAAATTAGTAAATTCATCAGAGATAAATTCACCTCCTCTATCAAATCTTAAACATTTTATTTACTTTCCAGTTTCTTTCTCTACCTTAGCTTTATACCACTTAAACATTTTGAAAGCTTCAGATTTCTCTTTCAGGAACATAACAGTCATTAGTCTAGTATAGTCATCAACAAAAAGAATAAAATATCTATCACCATAATAACTCTGAGTTCTCATAGGACCACATAGGTCGGTATAAACCAACTCAAGTATCTTCTTTGTTGAGTAGTCTTTGCTTTTGAAACTAGACTTAGCCATTTTACCTCTTTGACATTCATGGCACATAGCATGATCAGGTTTTGTCAAGTTAGGCAGTCCTCTAACTCTTTTCTTTCTACTAATTTTGATCATGTTGTCAAAGTTCACATGGCATAACCTTATGTGCCACAACCAAGCATCTTCATCTTTTATTAACAAACAAGAAGACTGATCCATATCAAGATAAAATAGATTACCTATGGATTGTGTACCAATTTCGACAAGTCTTCCTCCATCATCATAGATCTTCACCTTTTTGCTCTCAAAAGCCAGGCGGTGGCGTGAATTGTTCAACTGTGCCACACTTAACAAGTTATAGTTCAGTCCATCTACCCAATATGCATTTTCACATTGTAATCTATCATTGATCATTAGTGATCCTTTACCTCTTACCATACAAGGTGCATCATTTCCCATTCTCATAGATCCACCATTATATTCAACAAGTTGATCAAACTTCTCTACATCACCAGTCATATGATGTGTGCAGCCACTGTCTATGATCCATGTATCATTTCTTCTTACTTTAGATATTAGTGTTGTTTCTTCATGTTTCTCTTCTTCTTCTGAATCATCTTTCATAGAAACAAATATAACTTCTATATCATCATTAGAATCAGATTCGGTTTCAATATCTTTGGCTATGTAACATACCTTTTTTCCTTTTTCATCTCGGTTATCTTTGTTGTTTTGTTGGTAGCCCCTGTTGACTCTTCTCCCATAGCTTCCTTCAGATCGGTCTTTGGATCTATCATCATCTTTCTTTAGAGGACATCTAGCAATGATGTGACCAACTTCTTTACAATTAAAGCATGCCAAAGGTAGCTTACCTATATATCTTCCTTTTCCTTTGGGCAATCTTCTGGCCATAAGTACTTCAAGATCATCAAGTTCATCATCGGTATTGTCATCACTATCACAGTTCTTACTGTTTCGGCTAGATTTTCCAATCTTCAAAGAAGACATGAAAGAGGATTCAACAGAAGGAACAATACTATTATCATAATTGTTTAATTCAAAGGTTGTAAGTTTACCAATCAAAGTGTCAAGAGTAAGGTTGGATGTAGCTCTTGTTTCATGAATTGCAGAAATCCTGATTGCATAAACTGGTAGCAAAGTTTTGAGAATCTTGCTTATCACTTTTTCATCATCAATTACTCCATCAGATGCTCTAATATCATGTACCACCTCTTTTGAGTCTATTTGAATACTTAACAATATTCTCACCTTCTTTCATTTTCATATCATCAAATTTGCCTCTTAGGCTTTCAGGTCGAGCTCTTTTGACATTCAGATCTCCATTGTATATTAGTGTTAAATTATCCCACATTGCTTTGGTAGTTGTGCATGTCTTGATATCTTCAAATTTAGCATTGGTACAAGCAGCAACAAGTTCCATCATAGTAACATTGTGTTCATGCTTGTCCTTCAATTAATCAAGAGTCAAGGGACCAGTGGGCAGTTGTATGTAGCTATTCTCCATTAGATCTAGTGTAGAATTCCCAATTCCAGATATGTGTAGCTTCATTCTGCTTTGCCATACTGCAAAGTTCTCTTTGTTTAGTTTCGATACTTCCCTCTTATACATCTTGAGACCTTTGTGCGTAAGTCCTTAAAACTCTTTTCCAAGCAACCAACGCTCTGATACCAATTGTTAGAATAACTGAGAGGGGGGGGGGGGTGAATCAATTATCTAGTGTCCCAAAACAAAATGTATAATTCAAAACAAATTCAACAATTTCTACTCGTCGATAAACAATAAATACTTTACTATTTGTGCTTTTTACCGATTACCAGTCAAACACTAAAATAGTTTACCGATCAAATCTAACATGTAACATGTAAAGAATGATAACAAACAAATATCACAATCAACACATAACACAAGAGATTTAACATGGAAACCCTGTAAAGGGAAAAACCACCTGGGACCGTCAACCCAAAATTGTTCACTCTTCTGAAGTGAGGTCGGTTAAGACCCAACCTTGTTAAAGGTTACAAACACACTATTAGGTGTGACCTTGTTAGAGGATTTTACACTAGAATTTATCATCCAACAATCATTCACTATGTAGTTGATAGGATAACAATGTTCAATCTATGAATGATACATCATAAGACTTTTAGAGTCCACTCGGTTAAGATATTTGACTATATACAATGGTTAAATATGTAATAGTAAATGACCTGCCCTAATACATCTTCAATTGTAGATTACAAATCAATATTTAGTCCATACAAATTCTTCTGACCAATATTTCACTTCAGATTCAATACTATATTCAACTTACTGACCGTTGGTAATTGCTCTCTATAGCTTAGTAACTGTTATGCAGCTCGGTTCTTACTAACCAGTATGATTAGAATGCATGAAAGCTTGTTTTATGTGAAATACCTGTAGCTTCTTCTTCTTCTAGTGTCTTTACAATTGAAATCAATGTCTCTTATATAGATGAGGAAATCATTTTCTTCTCCACCATTAGATTTTGTCATTTAATCACATTCATAGATTTTGCTGCTTCAAACTTTCTTGGATGACATTTCATTAACACATTTCAATGTATTCCACTAGATCTTCCTTTAATTTTGTTAGTCGTCAATCTTTGTAACAAACTTTATCCGTTACCTCAATTTTATACTTTTGCCAGCTCATCAATCTTATCGGCTAAACTAATCATTCAGTTCATTTTATTTTGCTCAGTTAACAAAGAAATACGTCGGTGAACACTACTCGGTTAATACTGTTAGAAATATTCAAGAATTAACCAAGTTACTGAGAGGGGAGGGGTGAATCAGTAACTCCAAATTTTCTTACAATTTTAACATGTATTTTACCTTTTAACCTTAGCATACAGAAAGCATGAAACTTAAAAGCATTCACAATAATGACACATAGATTTGGTTACCCAGAAACCTTCCAAAAGAAAGTAAAACTGGGGTGGGGATGAAACCCACAAAGCTTTAATACTGCAGAATAAAGTTGGCCGGTTAAGGCTTACAATTTGATCACTTCTGATGATCTGCCCTGTTAGGAGCAATAAGGATTGCTAAATCCACCCTGTTAAAGGATTTACAAACATACAGTGAAGTATGCACTCGGTAAAGAGATTTTTACAAAGACTGTTAAGTCTACCCGGTTAAAGGATTTAGTACTGATTCACCTGTTAGAATGAAACAGTAGATCTCTGCTTTGCAACTGGATTGCTGAATGAGATTCGCTGATGTACTGATCACCTTCTGTGATGAATTTGTCTTTGCTGTACCTTAAACTTCTGAAGCTTTCTGTAATTCGCTTATTTCTGTCTTTCTTTCTCTTTCACATATATTCTACTTCATATATTTCATTTTTTTTAATCTTTTATTTCTACAACATTGTTTATATACAGGTCTCAAACAATTAATTACAATTACAATTGCACAGTCGGCTTGACAAATAAACATAAGTGCTACTAAGTCGGCCCAAATATGGTTACACGGTTCCTTCAAACTGACTCGGTGACTTTCTGATACTCGGCGTCCACTGCATTACTCGGCATCGTCATGCACTCGGTAGAAGTGAAGGCACGGTTCATACTGATCACTCGGTAGGTATTGAACTCGGTAAGTATTGGTGACTCGGTAGACAAGATGTTACTCGGTTTACATTGTCCTGATTGGTTTGTACTAACTTGCTCGGTTTCCACTGTCTGCTCGATTTGCACTGTCTGCTCGGTTTGCACTGTCTGCTCAGTTTGCACTGTCTGCTTGGTTTGCACTGTCTGCTCGGTTTGCACTGTCTGCTCGATTTATATCCAGAATGCAAATAAGTGTTGTCACTAGTGACAATTTAGCTTAATGCCAACAATCTCCCCCTTTGGCATTAGTGACAAAAACACTTATTGGCCAAAAATTTATATACACGAATCATGCTGAGTTTTATTTTGATTTTTCAAAATTTGTCTTTGTTATAGGGCTTTATACATTGTCTCCCCCTTTCAATGTGCTAACTGTTTCTTATACAAATCTATAACTGTATACATATCTCTCCTTCTATACATATCTCCCCCTTTTTGACGATAATGCCAAAGGTGCATATATAATTTATTTACAGAGAGAATCCAAAATTTGATAAGAAATCAGAATGTACCTTCATTATTAGTGCCAGGGTTCTGTCCCAACTTTCTTGCAGAATCTTACATGTTTGTATAGCAATTTGGACTTCTGCAGAGAGTTCAATCATGTGATCTGCTATGGAGAATTGATTGTCATGAATCAATGTTCTGGAATGTTCAATGTGCTTATACATTGTATTCATGATGGGAAGGATCATGTGTTGGATGTCTAGCAGTGTAGACCGGATCCTTGAGTCTTCTTTCAGTAGATCAGACTGCATATTAGATAGATGTGAAATTTTCATGTGATGAGCAGAGCTTGAACTTGGTTCAAGTTGCAGCTTCTGTATGCTAAACTTCATATCCTCATCCATTTTATTCATTTTATCTTTAACATCCTTTGTTATTACAGTTTCAATGCTCGGTTGGTGAAGGTGGTAAATGTTCTTCCATGTGGCTTTTGCAGCCTTCACAACCGATTCAATATTGTTGATCAAAATCAAACAAGTATTGAACTTCAATGTCATTTTATTTTCATTTTCTTTTAATGCCTTCTTTACTTCATCATTATTCAGGCTCGGCATCAACTGTCTCAGGTTTTGATCAAATATGTCTATCACAGTTTGCCTTGCATTGCTCCATCTCATTTTTATTGGATTCAATAGAACTGCTGGAACCTGTGAGGTAATTTCTTCAGGAGAGTATTTCCACTATCCCATCTTCTCAACAACAACATCTTCTATTTCCTTCTGTTCTGCTTCCGATCTGGTTTCATATCTCAAGGATTTTATGTTACTTACTCCAGATCCTGATCCATCTCTGAAGAGTTTGAGCTTTTCTTGAAGGCTTAGAGGAGGCCTTTTGAATACTATGTCTTTATCTGCCTTTTCTGCCTTGTCTGCCTTGCCTCTTGTATTTCTCCTTGTAAACACAGCAGTGGGAGGCACAGATGCCTTAGTGATGAAAACTTTTCCTTTCTTCTTTGCAGGTTCTGGTTCCTCTATTTTCTCATCCTTTTCCTCTTCTTTTTCACCTATTTCTTCTTTATCCTCGGTTATCATTTGCATTTTGGCTATCCTCTTCTTTCCTTTGTTTACCGCCTGTGGAAGCTTTATGCTTAGTTCAATTCTCACCTTAGCTTCATCATATGTTCCAAAATATGGGGCTTTGGGATTGACAGGCTGATTTAGAAGAGCTTCAATGATGTTCTTGGTTTCATCAATGTTTACCTCATAAGGAAGAGGTTTTACATATACAGTTCTTGGTTTAACTGCTTGAATATACACATTATCACAATCTACCATAAAACAGATGTCATCTTTGTAATCTTCCACCAACTTCTGTGGAATCTGGAATCTGTCATTCATTTTCTCTTTGAAAGACTCAAAATAATTATCCATGATGCTTTCAAAGTTTTCACCCATTTCTGCGATGTATTCATTTATTTCATAGAGCACTGGCACATCTTTTCTCCATACAACTTTTCCTTTAGAAGGGAAGAATTTCTGAACATAGAAGAATAAACAGACTAACAAGGATCCAAACTTACATGGATTGTTTTTGGAAGTTTTGATGCTTTCCATGTTCTTGTTGAACTGTTTCAACAATAAGTCTGCTAGGTCAAATGTCAAGTTGTTTTTGACCACTTTGTATGCTAGGTCAACAGCTTCACAGGAGACACTGTTCTGTCGACTAGAACTGTAAATCTTGTGGGCAATGATATGTGTACCAAACTTCAGTTCAGTGTCGGTAATGCTGCTAACTTTCATGCCTCTACCATCCCACTCGACTAGGGTTTTCTTCTCTAGTTCCGTCCGACCTAGGGTTTTGGTAGTTTTAGCTTTGTTCAACATGGGAAGATCGGTGACTTGATGAATCATTTTCTTTGTGATCTCAATAGGTTGCTCAAGCCAAATCTTGCCATCATGTACTCGGCTGAGAATGTACCTAACCCATTTATCTCGAAAGTTTCGAGGAAGATGTGCAATGTGGACTAAACCCTTATCTTCCAGATGTTTGTGCTCGGGTTTCAAAATACTATCCACACATAGTTCCTCACGCACAATGTCTAGTTCTAGGTTTCCCATTTCTTGAATTGAACAGTTAAAATGATTACGGATATCGTTGATAAGCAGTACCTTAGGAGGAATCTGAGATTGAGCTCCGTTCGGATCTAGGGTTGCTACAATTACGGGCACGATCTTAAAATCTGGTGCTTTCCACTCCCCTTGAACTAACATATCAGATCCTTTCTTCGCTGAAGTGTTGGATGATGCCATGGTAGTTCACAGAAAATTCCTTTCGCAAGAGTATTAAATCACCGGGTTGCCCTTGAAGTTTTCTGCTCTCAAAGTGCTTAAAGATTCGCGGTGAAGAATGAGTTTGATTACTTGCTTTTTGTTTACAACTCTGTCATTAATGCTCATTTCAAATTAGGGTAGGAATTCTGACAGACTGTCACCCACTAAGAATTAATTGCTCGGAAAAGACTTCGCAACTCGGTGAACTTGAGAATTCATAATGCTCCGACCTCGCTCGGTAAAGACAGGTACCGACCTTGCTCGGTGAAGACTATACCGACCTTGCTCGGTGAAGACTATACCGACCTTCCTGTGATCTCACTGCATCTTGCATGCTGATTTAGACTTTTCTTTTAATTTTGATTCTGGAACTGCTTGAGATTGATCTATGAGAGTACAGTTCCAGTGCTTCCTTGGAAATTTAATTTGAGTCGGTAGAGCCATCCATTCCATTACTTGGACTGGATTGCTCGGTAGCTTTAGGAATCCATTTTTGTCTCACCTGTTTCCTGACCTTAGTTGCTTCATTCTTCTTTCCTTCTTCAATTTCATTCATGCAGTTTCTGGCTATGTGACCGAGTTTAGTGCATTTGAAACATCTTACTGTAGTGTCTCTTTTCCTTAGATGATGTTTTATGCAATTCATGCCAATGTGTCCATATTCTCCACAGTAATGACATCTACACCAGGTGTTGTAGTCCCATCCAAACATTGCTTTCACAATTTGTTCTGCTGGATTAAATGTCTTGGATCTGCACTCGGATGCCTTGTGACCTTGTTTGTTGCACTTGTGACAATTACCTCTGAATCTAGGTTTTTCCCTGCATTCATTTGCTTTGTGACCAGGTTGATTGCAGCTATAACATTTTCCATTGAATTCTGCTTTTTCATTGTTCCAACATTTATTTGAAGTATGTCCTATTTTACCACAATGATTACAAGTAGGTTTTTGATTTCTTTTAGTACCTTGCTTAGAGGATTCGCCTTCTTCTTTGTATCCAAGTCCTGCTTTTCCTTTTTGCCTATGAAGATTTCGTTCATACAGCTGATTCAAGTCTTCTTGACTTTTCAGCATTCCTTCATTGATTTGTTTTTCAGCGTTTAGGTCATCCATCAATCTTAGATTGATTTCTTTTTCAGATCTTAGTTCTTCTCTTGTGTTTTCTATTTCTGATCTTAGATTTAGAATTTCTTCATTTGTATGAGAGATCTGATCAATTAGATTTTCTAGCTGAAGGGTTTTGTTTTGGACTTCAATGTTTCTTCCATCTAATTCATCTTTCAACTTGTTTTTCTGTTCCAAGATCTCACAGAATCTTGTAGAGTGTAGTTCTTGTTCTCTTTTCAATTTTCTCACTTCTTCCTGCAGAGACCCATTCTTTTCTAGGAGTTCTTTGATAGCATTGTTTGCTTCATCTGAGTTATTTGAGGGAAGAAGATCTTCAATCTTTTCTTCAATGTAATTCTGATCATTCATCTGATTTGCAAGTTCCTTCCTTCTTCTTAGGGATTGGGAAAGATGTTCTTTTGCTTCTTTGAGTTTAGCTATGGCCATTTCCAGATCTAGCTTTTCATTTTCAATCACCTTGTTCAGTTTGAATACCTCCATTGTCCTGGATCTTTGCTCAAGCTAGTTAAGCTTTGTCTTGAGAACCAATGCAGCTCTGATACCAATTGTTGGAAATATTCAGGAATTAACCAAGTTACTGAGAGGGGAGGGGTGAATCAGTAACTCCAAATTTTCTTACAATTTTAACATGTATTTTACCTTTTAACCTTAGCATACAGAAAGCATGAAACTTAAAAGCATTCACAATAATGACACATAGATTTGGTTACCCAGAAACCTTCCAAAAGAAAGTAAAACTGGGGTGGGGATGAAACCCACAAAGCTTTAATACTGCAGAATAAAGTTGGCCGGTTAAGGCTTACAATTTGATCACTTCTGATGATCTGCCCTGTTAGGAGCAATAAGGATTGCTAAATCCACCCTGTTAAAGGATTTACAAACATACAGTGAAGTATGCACTCGGTAAAGAGATTTTTACAAAGACTGTTAAGTCTACCCGGTTAAAGGATTTAGTACTGATTCACCTGTTAGAATGAAACAGTAGATCTCTGCTTTGCAACTGGATTGCTGAATGAGATTCGCTGATGTACTGATCACCTTCTGTGATGAATTTGTCTTTGCTGTACCTTAAACTTCTGAAGCTTTCTGTAATTCGCTTATTTCTGTCTTTCTTTCTCTTTCACATATATTCTACTTCATATATTTCATTTTTTTTTATCTTTTATTTCTACAACATTGTTTATATACAGGTCTCAAACAATTAATTACAATTACAATTGCACAGTCGGCTTGACAAATAAACATAAGTGCTACTAAGTCGGCCCAAATATGGTTACACGGTTCCTTCAAACTGACTCGGTGACTTTCTGATACTCGGCGTCCACTGCATTACTCGGCATCGTCATGCACTCGGTAGAAGTGAAGGCACGGTTCATACTAATCACTCGGTAGGTATTGAACTCGGTAAGTATTGGTGACTCGGTAGACAAGATGTTACTCGGTTTACATTGTCCTGATCGGTTTGTACTAACTTGCTCGGTTTCCACTGTCTGCTCGGTTTGCACTGTCTGCTCGGTTTGCACTGTCTACTCGGTTTGCACTGTCTGCTCGGTTTGCACTGTCTGCTCGATTTGCATTGTCTGCTCAGTTTGCACTGTCTGCTCGGTTTGCACTGTCTGCTCAGTTTGCACTGTCTGCTCGGTTTGCACTGTCTGCTCGGTTTGCACTGTCTGCTCGGTTTGCACTATTTGCTCGGTTTGCACTGTCTGCTCGGTTTATATCCAGAATGCAAATAAGTGTTGTCACTAGTGGCAATTCAGCTTAATGCCAACAAATACTATGGTCAATATACTCTACACTCCGTCGGTGTATACTAAAAATGCTTCATTTACTAAGAACACTACTTTGTGTCTTTGAGCACTATACTTCACCATAGATAAATGCAACATAATAAAGTCAATATCATCAAGTCATAAACTCATCAATAAGTTACTCAATGTGTTCCTTATCCTCATCTATCATGTACATCTTTCCTCATGTAGATTTCTCTGTTCTTCATCTCTTTCACCTTTCTTCAGATGTCTCGGTATAGTAACTTAACAAGATAAGTGTTGTCAAACTAGTTGACATCAATGACAACATAATACTGATTTCATCATATTACATATCTAATCAACAACTCCTCAGTGATCTTAAATCACAGATACTTCAATCAAATTCCAATCAGTTGTAGTTCAACAAAATAGAATAACATTTATTGCCAAATAATATTCAATTAGGGATAATTAGCAAAAATTAGGAATATTTAGGAATATTCCCCAATCAGGATAGGATCAATTAGGGTTTTGATTATTCAATGCACAAATGTGACTTAGGTTAGGAATTTGAGGTTGATTTTGATCGATTTGTCAATGTAGGAGGTTAATGGTCCTGAAGCCCATTTTTAGGGTATTACATTTTGCCCCTATTTGAATTATTGTGTGAAGCATAGTGGTTCAAAGATTAATCTATTTTTGATGATGTTTGGACTCAATTATGTGGTGAAGAAACTAATCCTGAAAGATTAACTGATTCCAAGATAGAAATCGATTGGAAGATTTAAAGATGTTGATTTAGGTCCTGGTTTACCAAATAATCAAGATGATGTTAATAGTATCAACAATGAATCCTGATAATTATGAAGAAGTGTCAAAATGCCTAATTCTAAACCTATGATTATGAGGAAGTGACTTTCCTGACTCCAAACTTGATTGTCCAAAGAAATCAAAAGGATGTCAATTCTAAACTATTCAGTTACGAAGAATCAAGGGAATAACACAACTGAACCGATGGTTACAAAGAGTTGATACAGTTCACGTGTTTGAGAGAACATCAGATTGATATGGATTCTGATGAATCTGATATGCCCCAAGCGGTGAGGACTTTGATGAATTAGCAAGTAGACGTGGTTGTTGTCTTGATTACTGAAGAAAATTTGATTGACAGATTTGATTGATAATGTGTAATACCATGCCCCCTTCAGGATGGAAATCAAAATCTGATGAAAAAGCCTGTGTGAAATGGTTTAGAGGTGACGTAATCGATTTGAGAAGTGGTTATACATGTCTGGAAACATGTTCTATGTTGTTTGGAGGTCTTGTTGACCAATTTTGACTAGGGTTGACCATAAGTTGACCAAGTTGAAATATGAAGAGTTTGATGTGAGATAATCAGTTAAGTTGAATAATGGATTATGTTTATGTTTCAAAGGTCAATTGTGCAAGTAGTCAGCCATCCTGGGTCTGAAAATTTAAAATCACAATTTTGACAATATAAATGATCTCAAATTTTGATTTTGATCCCAAAAATGGGTTTAGGACATCAAAATTAGGTCAAAACCTATATAAGGCCCAAAAGGGTCATTTTCAAATCATTTTAACCTTTGACTTTTATAAACCTTGTGGAGCCCTCCAAGAGCAAAAATGCAAGTGCCTGTGACATCTCATCATTTTGAGCATAGCCGATGATATTAGAGACCATAGTAGTATGGTAATCTGGTAAGTGGACCTCTGTGCCTCTTTGTGAATTCAAATTTGTAGCTTTTTTATGCTTTTTAGAAATTTTTAGCACGAGTTTAATTTTTTGAAATTTTACATCACGTAAACTCGTACGATAGCCTGTTTGGGCTCGTATGAGTTTTCAGTCCAATTTAGAGTGTCATTCCTATGTTTGTAGTAACTCATATGAGAGGTACCCATTTGTCGTACAACATTTCATTGGGTCCTTCAAATGTCATGCCAGCATATATATATATATATATATATATATATATATATATATATATATATATATATATATATATATATATATATATATATATATATATATATATATATATATATATATATATATATATATATATATATATATATATATATTGTCGTATACTCATGAAGTCTCATATGGGTTGTTGTATATTGTTGTACGAGTTTGTATGCTAGTTTTTAAATTTCCTGAACTATCGTATGGAAAACAACGACTGAATTTGAAGTCCTTACACCAAATTTTTAATTTTTTTGATTTCTCAGCTGATTTCCTTGGTCTTTAATGCATCTTCTGAAGTATTCAATTTCTCATTTTCTAAACTTATAGCCTGGTTTTTTACCCAATTTCTGATAGTCACCCTATTTTTGTGCTGTGTAGCTCCTGTACCTAGATGTTCATGTCCGCATATCACATCCTATGACATAGAGACTATGCCTGGCCTTACCTAATCCTATGAGAGTTCACCTTACTGCATGTAGATTTGAGTATTTGATCTGGTAGCTTGATATTTGGGTAAACCATGGTTTGATCACTACGCTTGTTGAGCGATTTCACTTAGAGACCTAGACCTTTCACCTCCCTACAGGGGAGATTATAGTCACACCAGAAGACGTTTATAGGATCCTTCCTATTCCATTCCATGGACCCCACCCGGACTACATTAGTGCAGGTAACATAGGTCTAGCAACATTTCATTCATTGTTTGATGTAGAGGAGCAAATCTCTTAGTAGATCTCCTGGGAGGTGCTTGTACAGTGGTATGGGCAGACCCATAGATTGGAGTGTATCATAGAAAGGATGATCAGAGGGTTCATCATGTCTGACCATTAGCAAAATGATCTTCTTATGGGGTGGGCTTTGATGATTCAGTGCTTGATGGAGAGTCCCATGGAGCTAGGATGGGGCTAGTGTATGCTAGCACATATGTTTTCTGAGATGCACGAGATCATTTATCATGAGGCAAAATCATTTGCATCTAGTGCTCTAGTCCTCCAGATTTGGGCATTGGAGCATATTCACAAATGCAGACCATTTTGTGGTGATGAGTGACAGCCTCAAGAGCTATTGATATATTGATATTCAAGATTTATTACATAGGTTCACATGGGTCACACTGAGTATTGGTGATGGATGCTAGACGGCATGACAGTCGTTACTTAGAGACCCTATCTGTAGATTGAGGCTTGGCCCACAGCTCGTGCCCAGTTTGGATATTTTTACCAGAGTCATGTACTGATAGGGCTGTCTACCACCATCCTAGAGAGATTTTTGATTAATCATGTGTGGCAATAGTATGGTATCATTTAGGACATGTCATAGGAGTTTGCTTCAATGCACGATGGGTGTGAGAGCTGGGTTTAGGCTTTGTGCAATCAAGAGTATAGTGGTTATGTTGCTAGGGATTGGGACTACCATCCTCAAGTAGTGGATGTAGGGATGACCAATGCTTACATTTCTTACATGGTAGAGTGTTTGATGAGGCGTTTCTCTGATCCCATAGAACTAATTCCCACTATGGAGGAAGGAGAGTATGTTATAGGTGTATGGTGTAAAAGTGACCACACTTCTATGAATCATTACATGTAAGGAAACTCAAGAATAAGCCCTCACAAAGTGATCCATAGCTCTCTATGCATGGAGTTGCAAGGGACTATAATGAATTTTCTCTTAGCTAGAGCTATAAACTAGTGACCTTGCTAGTCAACCACATAATGAGAGATTCATAAAATTGAAGACTAGGGAAAGAGTGCCAAAATATCCAATGAAATCCAAATGAATGCAATGCAATGCAACCTATATGAGTATGAAAATTAATCTATGAAGATGAAGATGCAATTAAGCTATTGAAAGGAAATAACAAAGGATTACAACCTTCCTAATTAGACTATGTGAGATTACTCTATTGCATAAAAGGAAATCTATACTAAGAATGCCATGATCATGCAACTAAGAAAGGAAATATGCAACTATGGAATGCAACAATGGTCTTCAAATCTTGGATGCAAAGGTGTCTTCAAAGAGAGCTCCAAAACCTGCAGCATAACAATAGCATGAGAACCTAAGATGTCCAAATGAAGGAGAAAGCTCTCCTTTTATAAGAAATGAGGTGAAATGGACCATTGAGATTAAGAGGCAAAAGACTTAATCAATGGTGGATAAAAATGGAAGCTTGATCCTTGTGCACAAATATCCTCCAATGAGAAAATAGGAGTTGACTTTTGTGTCCATATGAGACAAAAAGTACTTTTTCTCTTTTTATAAAATAAGAATGATGTTTTATTTGTGCAACTTAGGATAAGAGGAAAAGTGGGGGCTTTTTATTTATTAAAAGGGGAGGAAATATTCCTTTTAATTAAATAAAAACTTTAGGATAAAATGGTTAGCCCATGGAAAATAATCGAAAATGATGAAATAGGATTTGATAAAAGAAATTGATATAATTTGAAAATATTGATTATTGATAAAACTGATTCAGAGATAAATAAATCAAATAAATGGGGCCCAAAGTCTAGGCGACCATTTTTGGGTGCATACATTTTCCCCTCTTTGACTAATGTGTGATCGATCTGGGAACACATGCAATCAAAGAAGAATTGAAATGTGAGATCGATCTGGGATCACAAAACAACTCAGATATGAGGTCGATTTGGGATCACATCCGGACAAAGCATAAACAATGGCCTTTGAACATGAGGTCGATTCAGGATTACATTCAAAGTAAGAGATAAGAATATCAAATTTGAGCAAAAGCTCATAAAAAAGATGTTTGAATCAAGAGAATCAAGAGAATCAGGGATGAGAATCCCACAGATACTACCCCCTCGAAATTGAAATCGAAATCAGGTAGAGGAGAGACAACAAATTGATAAAGATTTGATCAAATCATAATCAATCACAATTGATGATAACAAGATAACCATTAGGCAATGAAACATGCCCCAGTGAGGAAGTAGAAGAATAGAAATAGAAAACTAGATATAGAGTGAATGAAAGACTAGAAAATTTGAAAGACATGGAAGGAAGAATTCCACCAAAGATCGGAGAATTATGCCTCAAAAGGTCAATCAACTGCGTAGAAGAAGAAAAATTTTGAAACATGATTTTGACTAGCAAGATGACCTCAGATTTCAATTTCGAGTTTGAAAATGGATCCAGGACATCGAAATTATCTAGGGGTGCAATTTTTGTGCAATTCTAAGATGTTTTGAAATTTGGTCAAAAATTCAAAATGCTATAGGAATAGAAAAGGATGTGAGATGAAAGACAAGAAGTGAAAGACATGATTGAGAAGAAGCGAAAGGTGAGCACAGTCAACTGACAGGTCTACGTAAGATGAAAAGGAGAGCTCTCTCCATATGCAAGATGCAAAACTAAACTAACATGAACCTAAAAATGCAAACTACTATGAAAGTGGTTGACTTGCAAGGTCACAACACTTATAGACATCTAATTATCATCATCGAGCGTTATTGGTAGTGTCATAAGATCATACAATGCACACTAGCATAATTATGTGAATATGAATATGATCTTTATGAGATAGAAATGTGGAAATCTCACCTAGGCATCAAAGACATGTAGGTCAAGATGACTAATGCAGTGAGAATACCTAAGTTTGATATGGCGAGATTATGCTTGTATCAAGACACATGAAAGTTAGGATAACTAGAAGCACGCATTCGCATAAAATAGTCAAGGATAATACCTTGTCAATCCTTAGTGTCAAGTAAGACCAGCATAAATGCTCATGACAGTTAGGATCAACAAAATATACCCACAAGCAGATAAAGAAATAAAACATGTTCTTAGTCCCTCAGTCTTCTAGCTATGCATCATCGAAAACTTCTTAGGGAGAGACCACTTATCAAAGAAATCCTCATAGACAGCACACAAAGAAAAATAAAGTCAACATATCTCAAGTGAGTTGATTGTTTAAGTGCATGTGTGTTGGTCATAGAGTCAATCTTTGAGTATCACATCTGCCAATGAGAAATATCGCATCAAACTTAGACTATTGGGTAAGACATCTGATAAGTGTTAAGAAACACTCGACGCAAGGGTAGTGTTGAAAAACACTGTTTGGGGTGGTGTTGAAAAACACCTGTTAGGAAATGCCCCAAGAGACAAACGCACCTAAAGGACCTATGCTAACAGTTATGCCCCCTAGACAAAGATAAAGACCAATTCCAGACTACACCAAATAAGGTCAAGACATGATGGAGAAAGGTTCAGTGTCAAGGACGCATTCTAACAAATAGGAGTGCAAAGGCCTCAAGTAGCACCTATTTCCAAGTTTTCACCACTTGGATTTTTATTGCAATTTTTCTCTTTTTTTTCATTTTTTTGTATTTTTGCTACCAGGGCGCCTGTTTCCAAGTTTTCACCAAGGCACTTTTTCTATTTGTTTGAATTTTTGCATTTTTTTATTTTTTTTGTATTTTTTCAAGACTTTTTATGCTTTTTAGGATTTTTTCAGCATCATATATCAATTTTTTTGGTATTTTTTCTAGGATCCATAAATATGTACAAAGGATGCCCCCAAACAAAAATGGTCATTAAGGATAAAAATTCTTTAAGTGCAACACATTAATTGGATCAGGGAGTTGTTCCCCATTCTCATCAGATAATAAGTAAGCACCTGTACCAAAAGTAGCAGTGATGACATATGGCCCTAGCCAATTAGGTTTGAACTTCCCCTTTTATTCTCTGTTCTATTGATTTTTAGGGTTCTCTCGCAAAATGAGATCACCTACTTGAAACTCTCTAGGGTGAACCTTCTTGTTGAATTTCTTGGACATACGCTTTTGATATACTCTCATATGATCAAAGGAAGCTTTATGCTTTTCATCTAAAAGTTCTAGTTCCTGTAACCTCGTGGCATGATAATCATCATCTGTAATCAAACCTTTGAGAGAGACTTTGAGTGAAGGGATCTCTACTTCTAAAGGCAATACTGCTTCAACACCATAGGTAAGGGCAAAAGGAGTAGCCCCTGTAGGTGTGCAAATACTTGTCCTGTAAGCCCATAGTGCTGGATTGATTTGCAAGTGCCAATCCCTACCATTCTTGTGTACTGTCCTATGAAGAATCTTGAGAATGGTTTTATTAGAGGCTTCTACTTGTCCGTTTCCCTATGGAAAGTAAATAGAGGACCAATGTTGCTTGATTTTGAACTTTTTGCATAGATGCTTGAGGTCTTTATTTTTGAATTGTCCTCCATTATCAGTAATGATCTTAGAAGGCACTCCAAATTGACAAATAATGTGATTCAGAATAAAGAGTGAAATAGTCTTGCTTGAGGCAACAAAAAGAGGTACTACCTCTACCCACTTCGTGAAATAATCAGTGGCTATGATGATAAAATTATGTCCACCTGATGAGTTGGGGTGAATTTTCCCAACAAGGTCAAAGGCCCAGTGCTGAAATGGCCAATGAGAGATAGAAGGAATTAGCTCCCTACCTGGAGCATGAATCAAGTTTCCATGTTTTTGACATTTCTCGCAAGACTTAGAGAAAGCTACTGCATCTGCTTGCATTGTGGGCCAGTAATATCCTGCCCTAAGCAATCGATGGGCCATGGCAAGACCATTAGAATGTCCACCACAAATGCCCTCATGAATGTCAATTAATGCTTGGTTAGATTCCTCCTTTTCCAAGCACCTAAGAAGCATCCCATCAAAACCCCTCCTATATAGATCACCAAAAATGAGGGTGTGGCGAGAGGCATTGCGGATGTGATTTCTACGTTCAGAATGATTGAAAGTGTCAGGATGATGCCATCATGAAGATATGAATAGATAGCACCATATCGGGAGGACTCATGTGTGACAAGGGTACAAATGTCTTGACTTTCAGGTGAATCAAAGATAAGGTAATGTAGTTCTTCCACCAGGAACTGAAATTGGGACTCATGCTACTCCAATTGTAAAAGGGAAGCTAATGTAGCCATAGCATCTACAACCTTGTTTTCTATCCTAGGGATTTTCTGAAATGTCACAAAAGTGAAATAGCATCTCAAAGAATCAACCATCTTCTTATAGGGTATTAATTTGTCATCTTTGGTTTGATACTCTTCATTGACTTGATTGATTATCAATTGTGAATCCCCAAAAACATGCAACTCAGTGATATTCCATTCTATAGCCATCTTTAATCCATTTGTTAATGCTTCATATTTTGCTATATTGTTTGTACATGGAAAGAGTAATTTGTAAGACTTTGGTATAGTATATCCATGTGGAGAAACAAACAATATCGCTGCACCCAACCCATTTTGCATATTAGAGCCATCAAAGAACATTTTCCAGGTGTGAGATGTGACATGTAATATATGTTCATCAGGAAATTCAACTTGTATAGGCATGCTATCCTTAACTGGAAAATCAACAAGTTGGTCTGCAATAGCCTGCCCTTTTATGGCCTTTCTTTCAATGTACTCTATGTCAAATTCTGATAATATCATCATCCACTTAGCAAGCCTTCCTGTGAGAGTAGCCTTACTAAGAAAATATTTTAGAGGATCAATCTTAGCAATTAAGTGTGTAGTATGAGCTAGCATGTAATGTCGCAATTTTTGGGAAGCAAACACCACAGCAAGACAAGCTTTCTCAATGTTATTGTAATTGACCTCATATGACACAAGAGTATGGCTTATATAGTATATGGCCCTTTCTTTTCCATTTTCATCCAACTGAGCCAACAATGCCCCCAAGGAAGTGTCTGTAGCTGAAATATATAGGAGCAATGGTTTCCCTAGAATAGGAGGCATTAGAATTGGAGGATTAGCCAAATATTGTTTGATTTGATCTAGGCTCTTTTGACAATCCTCGTTCCAAACACAAGAAACACCCTTATGTAATGTATTATTAAAAGGTTTTGCTCTATCTACAAGTTGTGAAATAAACCTCCGTATAGATTGGAGTCATCCTTGAAGACTTCTCATTTGACTGATATTTTGAGGAGGTGGCATATCTAGAATTGCTTGGACTTTTTCGGGATCAACCTCTATGCCTTTTAATGAAATGATAAATCCTAAAAGTTTGCCTGAGGTGACACCAAATGCACACTTTTTTGGATTTAGCCTAAGTTGAAACTGTTCCATTTGATCTAGAATCACTTCAAAATCTTCAAGGTGTGTATCCCTTTTTCTTGATTTTGCCAAGGTATCATCCACATAATCTTCCATGTTCTTATGTATCATGTCATGAAATATAGTTGTCATAGCTCGTTGATAGGTAGCCCCCACATTCTTTAGTCCAAATGGCATGACATTCCAACAATAGGTTCCCCATGCGCAAGTGAATGTTGTTTTCTCTTGATCTTCAGGTGCTATCTTAATCTAATTATATCCACTAAATCCATCCATTAGAGAGTATATTTCATAACCCGCTATCATGTCCACTATCATATCAATATTTGGAAGTGGAAAATCATCCTTTGGGCATGCCTTGTTTAAATCTCTAAAATATATGCATACACGAATGGACCCATCATGTTTGGAAACTGGTACTATGTTTGAGATCCATTCTGCGTAATCTATGGCTCTAATAAATCCGGCTCTCAAAAGTTTTTCTAATTCCACTTTGACAAGGAGAGCTACATGTGGATGCATTTTTCTGAGTCTCTGTTTCACTGGTTTGACCCCTGGAACTATGGATAGGTGATGCATTATAAGATTTGTGTCAAGCCCTGGCATGTCTGAATACGTCCATGCAAAATTGATTTTTTTCTTTTGTAGGAATTGTGCATATGTCTTTGTTTCTTCATTTGATAAAGACTGAGCAAGATGAACTATCTAAGGAGCTTCTTTTGTGTTCAAATTTACTGGCTTTGTTGGTTCAATCAACACTAAGGATCTCTCCTGAAAATAATTGGGAAAGTTATTAAGTACCTCATCCTTAGGTGCCTCAAAGAGGTTTTCACCCTCAGATACGTCTTTTCTTTTTACTATTTTCGGTTCTAACACCACCACAAAATTGTTTTCACCATCAGAACACCTATTCTTTTTCTTTTTTTCTTTTATTTTGAGACTGAGGTACTTAATATTAGGCTCACTCATACTCGTAGTTGATTCACTAGTGGAAGACATTACTAGCTCAATGGCATTAAGGTAACATGCGATCTCATAGTCATTCTGAAAAGTCAATAGTTGTGGCTCTTGTGAAATTTGAGACCAATCAATCAAATGGTGATTGACAATAGGTAGGTCTATGACTAGTTCAACATTGTCAATGTGGTGGATGTCATTTCTGGTGACCATATGTTTGAGATTTATCAAGTTCCCTTCTAAAGTACCTGAATCAGGGTTCGTCCTTCCTAATGAAGTATCGTCCACTAAGGTGATTCGAGGAGTCCAGTCCTCTAGCCCTACACTAGGCTCATCAACTACATCGGGTTGGGCATTATAGGCCTAAATAATATCAACATCCAAGTCTATAGTTGTATCTGAAAGTGAATCCCATTCAAATTCATGTGAATCTATTTTTGAATTTTCAACATTTGTGCCTTGTGATGTAGAAGCCTCACAATTTTGAAGAATCTCCCCTTCTTTAGGAATTTTCTAAACCACAAAAGTATTTGAATCATTATCATCCATCATAGTTGGGGTGATGACACTTTCCATGGCTAATCTAGCATTCCTATAGTCGCTATCCATCACAGTTGGGATAGGAGGACTATCAGTTGTCAAATTTTGAAATTCTCCCCAAAGGAGATCAGTTGAAGGCACCCAATCTTCTATCATATCTTGTTGGTTAGAAAGATTAGGTGTGTATTCTGAATCAGAATCACTGTCCATCGCAACTAGGATAGCGATACTCTTTAGTTTATCACTTTCGAAACCTAAACCCACTGTGGATTTGTTGCATCATGCAAATAGAGCATAGTCCAATGGCTCAGACCTAGCATCCAATCTGTGGCTAAGGGGACCATGTCTCGAATATCCCATGTTTTTCACTAACATGTACCCCCTCCCATAAAATTTAGGTGAAGGAGAAAAATTTTCATTGTGTTGGTACTTTTCCTCATGATAGATCCAATCTCTTACAACAAATTCCTCTTTCTCTTCCTAGATGGGAACTAAAGACTCAACAAACTTTCCAAATAATGTCATTGCAGATGATGAAGGTTTCATATCTGGTGATGGTTTCCCATAGGACCTAGGAGAGATCGGCAATTTTGGAAAAGAATCAATTTTATAATCTCCCATTCCAAGATCTATGGTTTTAAACTTCTCCTTGCATTGCTTGAGTGAAACACTAGAGCTGTCAGCTTCCCTATTCAAAGGTATATGTGACCCAGTAGAAATATTATTAACTGATAAAGTACTATCTCCTAGTGTGCAAATTTCTACACCATTATGAGGAAACTTAACACACTGGTGATATGTTGATGGTACTACTTGCAAATCATGAATCCATGGCCTACCTAGCAAAATGTTGTAGGCTAAAGGTCCAACATCAACAATTTGAAATAAAATATCCTTTTCTACTGGACCAATGCAAATAGGCAAAATGGCCAATCCTTTAGAACTACATTCTACTTCATCATAAGCCTTGATAGTTATCTTCTTCCTTGTGTCAATGACTTCTTCTGAATAACCCAAGGCTTTCAACAAACTCATGGTACAAATATTTAGCCCCGCACCCCCATCTATCAATATGCACCTGACGCGGGTTTTATGAATCATGACCTCTATGTGTAAGGCCAAGTTATGTGGATGACTGATGGATTTGTCATCTTCTTCTAAGAAAGTGAGGTAGTGAGGGCTAGCCAAGTGGTTGACCATATTCTGGAATTGATCTACATCTATATCATTAGGGACATTAGCTGCTCGCAAAGCATCCTCAAGGACACACTTATGCCTTGGGGACAATTCCAAAAGTTCAAATATAGAAATCTGAGCTGGTGTGCGTTGAAGTTGATCAACAAGGTTGTAATTAAGCTCAGGGCCAACAACAAATTTAGAGGGAGTTTTGTTAGATGAAGACTGTCTAGGCTTGGTGGAATTAGGACCTCTAATGACAATGGGAGGTTGACTAACTTGACTCCTAGTGACAGCATGAAGAGAATGAGACTCCCTACGTGAGTTAGGTCCTCTCAACACAACTATGGGTCCTTCGTTAGGCATTTTCTTTGAATCATCATCATAATCATAAGAATCCTTTCCCCTCATCATATTGACATTTTCTTAAACCACCTCAAGCATGTTGATCACATTATCACCTTTAGTGTTTGTATAGTTGATTGTTGCCTTGCCATTCTTATTATTGTTGTTGGAACCTTCTCCCTTCTCATACTTTGGCAAGGGTTCTTTAAAAGCCTTGTGATCAGAATTTGAGGTTAAAACATCCACTTGCAATCTACCATTCTCAATGAGGTCTTGGACAAGATGTTTGATTTTGAAACAGTTCTCTATATCATGCCCAATTCCATTATGATACACACAATACGCCTTCTCATTCCACCAATATGGTTTTGGATCTGGAATGCAGAATTTCGAAGGATCTTGAGGTTGTACTAAATTATGAGCAATAAGATTTTTGAAAATGTCAGCATAAGAATCTCCCAACTTTGTGAATTGCCTCTTCTCAGTCTTAGGCTTTCCTTGATTCTTTGGTCTGCCCTCTTGTTGCTCTAAAGACATTTGAAGTTTCATGGCGTGTACCATCTTGGAAAGATTAAGGACTTCACTTTTAGGTTGAGGTGCATCAACAAAACCATCATTAACCACTTGTTTATTCTTGTTCCAATAATTGTTCTTTTTGTCCTTATTTCCACTATTGTTGTTTTGGCCATTGGTATTATTTGTTGATTTTGCCAAAATTCCTTGTTCTTTTAAAACATCTTCAATGCGACATGCCACCTCAACCATAGTGTCAAAAGAGTTGAAAGTAATCTTTTTGACTTCATATCTTAACTCTGGGGCCAAATTACTCACAATAATGTCAATTCTCTCCTCTTCTGGAATTGTCCTTGGGTACTTGGCGCATAAATGTCCCCACCTTTTCAAGAATGCAATGAATGACTCTCCTTGATTTTGTTTTAATTTACACAAATCAAGCATTGTGAAAGTTCATGTTAAATTATAGGCAAAATGTTGTACAAATCTTTCCACAAGTTCCTTAAATGTCTTGACTGGAGGAGTAAGGTTAGTGAACCACTCCATTGCTTGTCCCTTGAGGCTTCCAAGGAATAATCTCATTAAGTATGAATCCTCATGGTGGAAAGAGAAGCTCATGATGTAAAATTGCCTTACGTGATCATGGGGGTCACCAATGCCATCATATTTGTCATAGGTAGGAAACTCCACCTTCTTAGGAAAGTCAACCATTACAACACTCTTGTCAATAGGATTGGGACAAATAGAATCTAAGTTGAAAGTACTTTTGGGAGCTCTCATGTTGTCCACATCTCTTTGCAATTGTTTGATCACTTCATTTGTGGATGGGTCTTCCTTCTTTACCTTTCTATCCACATCAAAATCAAAGGGAACTCTTGCACCCTTATTAATTAGGCTTTCTAAGAATTGATCTTTATTCTGTTCCACATACCTTTCGACGTAGGCTTGAAATGAAGGTTCTTGTTGAATAGCCATGAAGTCTAAGGTGTCCAAATTAACATACCTCCCCCCATGTTGTGAAGTGTGATGCGCTCTTTGGGAGGGTTGTCTAGAAAGTTTAGGAGGTGAATTTCTCCTATTGTGATCAACTCTTGAAACTCTTCTTCCTCTTGGACTTGGTGATCTTGAGGGTGTCCTAGACCTCCTTCTAGTCTTAGGACTTTGAGAGGGTATTGATGGCGGAGAATTGGCTCCATTATTAGTCCTTCTTCCATCAAATTGTCTTTGAACCTATCATGCATACAACCTATCTTCTTCTTCTTGCAATGCTCTTTTCTTCATTTCTAACAAGGCTTTCTCTTCTTCTTCCAATATCCTAAGTTTTTCCTGCCTCGCAGCTTGTTCATCTTTATAAGCTTGTTTAGCTTTTTTGATAGCCCTCAATCTAGCACTAGTATGCCAAGAATTTTCCTTAGCTGGAGATGAAGGTCCTGATGAATTGTTTAAGTTGGCCGCATTGACATGGTATTATGAATCATTGTTGTGATCAATATGTTGTGGAAATCCTAACTCCGAAGAACTATGTCTATGGTGTCTTTCTGCTCTTTGTTGAGGATCCCAATACCTTGATTTATCATGAGGTGACCTTGGTGGACTATATCTGAAGTCATCATCATCATTATGTTCGAAACTTGAAAACATGTTTTGAAGATTGTGGTTGATATCTTCTCTAGAGTTCTTAATATTTGAGAAACTCATGTTTGTGCCTAATGAGTAGTGTGTCTTAGGTGTACCTTCCTCACAAGGATTAGCCCCAACCTCTAGTTGACTCCTAGGGGACTGATCAAAGAGGGGTTCCTTTTCCTTATGTTGTTGACGTGTTCTAACTGGTGGTAACTGATTAAAGATAACTGGGGGTCTTTTCCCTTGATTCACTTGATATCTTGTAGTAACTGACATGAAAGAAAGAGATTCTAAGTGATGGGTCAATCTCTCAAAGTGTCAATTCCAACCTAGGATAATTAAGATTCTCTATTGTCCAAAGAGAAAATGAAAAGGATAGAAAATAAAAGGCATCACCAACAGTGTCAAAGAGGTGCTTCAAATCAAAGGGTGAATACCCTTGCACTTTTGAATCAGGAGGTTAGACTTAGCCAAAATTCAAATCGAAATTGAGATATATGAAAATGATTTGGACAATAGCAGGATCAGAATTCTCCAAGGGTGTAATCAACAATTCTAAAGACAAACTTTTCACTAGGAATATCTTTCTGACTCACCAAATTATTTTCAAGGTAACCTTATAAATCAATTGAAATGATCCCTAGAAGGCTAAAATTAGAAATTTGCAGTCAAAACAGGTCTCTAACAGTAAGATCAGATATCCTACTCAAAGGTCAGGTCGTACTAAAAGCAACTTAATGACTGAAACTAAGAATACTGCTGAAAATTCTTAGGCGATAGACTCCAGACAAACCAGGCGATATACCTAAGACCGGGCGATACTTTGCACGATGCCAGGTGATAGACCTCAAAACTGATAGGTGACAAACCAAATAAATATCAGGCAACACAGTCTAGTGCAAACTATTGTATGATATTTCTCTCTTAAGAAAATGATGCTTATATAGTTTTTGACCAAATATGTGCAAAATTTTGAGTTTTTAAGGTCTGATTTCAAATGTCTAGATCTGAGGGTGAAAATGTCTAATTTCAATCACAAATTTAATAGCATTTGGATAGGTTTGCAAATGATAGGGGATCAAACATGTCTTCAAACACTTGAAACAAGGGCTTAAGTGTGATATATCGTTGGAAAGGTCTTTCCTAGCCTAATCCAACCATGATAGTTTCATTCTTAGATTTTACTATTTGATTAGCTATTTTACTTGTCTTCAAACATTTGTGCCAAAAATGTATGGTGTAAAAGTGACCACACTTCTATGAATCATTACATGTAAGGAAACTCAAGAATAAGCCCTCACAAAGTGATCCATAGCTCTCTATGCATGGAGTTGCAAGGGACTATAATGAATTTTTTCTTAGCTAGAGCTATAAACTAGTGACCTTGCTAGTCAACCACACAATGAGAGATTCATAAAATTGAAGACTAGGGCAAGAGTGCCAAAATATCCAATGAAATCCAAATGAATGCAATGCAATGCAACTTATATGAGTATGAAAATTAATCTATGAAGATGAAGATACAATTAAGCTATTGAAAGGAAATAACAAAGGATTACAACCTTCCTAATTAGACTATGTGAGATTACTCTATTGCATAATAGGAAATCTATACTAAGAATGCCATGATCATGCAACTAAGAAAGGAAATATGCAACTATGGAATGCAACAATGGTCTTCAAAGCTTGGATGCAAAGGTGTCTTCAAAGAGAGCTCCAAAACCTACAGCATAACAATAGCATGAGAACCTAAGATGTCCAAATGAAGGAGAAAGCTCTCCTTTTATAAGAAATGAGGTGAAATGGACCATTGAGATTAAGAGGCAAAAGACTTAATCAATGGTGGATAAAAATGGAAGCTTGATCCTTGTGCGCAAATATCCTCCAATGAGAAAATAGGAGTTGACTTTTGTGTCCATATGAGACAAAAAGTACTTTTTCTCTTTTTATAAAATAAGAATGATGTTTTATTTGTGCAACTTAGGATAAGAGGAAAAGTGGGGGCTTTTTATTTATTAAAAGGGGAGGAAATATTCCTTTTAATTAAATAAAAACTTTAGGATAAAATGGTTAGCCCATGGAAAATAATCAAAAATGATGAAATAGGATTTGATTAAAGAAATTGATATAATTTGAAAATATTGATTATTGATAAAACTGATTCAGAGATAAATAAATCGAATAAATGGGGCTCAAAGTCTAGGCGACCATTTTTGGGTGCATAAAATAGGTGCCCTTATGGGTAGAGAATAGAGGAGACAAGAGGTGCAAATCGTAGTGGTGCATCATAAACCACCGAGGCCTAGAGTAGTTATGACCCCTCCTAGGACAGCAGGACATATGAGGCCACCCCTTGTACCACGAGCAGCTGCAATAGGTAGATCGGCAATATTATAGCTCCAGTACATTAGAGGTGAGGGAAAAACATTAGGCGGAGTTGGGAGTGTTGATGAGGTGTTAGGAGCCCATCAGAATGCACCAATGGAGGAGGCACATGATGCTCCTAATTTTGATTTAGGTCTAGAGGTTCACTGTCATAAGGCATGAACAAATATAGGTGTTGATCAACCTATGGATGATGCAGAGGTAGCCGCATAGCAGATCTAAGGTTGAGATAGACAGCTCAGGATGTTATCAGGCTGATCCAACAATAAATTTTTAATTAGAGAACACAGACTCTAACTTTAGAGATCTAGCTTCAAGAGCATGACAGGAAGCTTAGAGATCAAGATGCTGATGTTTGACGATATAGGCTAAGGTGATCCATTAGATGACTCATGTAGCTTATTATGTTTTGACATATGTTTTAGTTGTACCTCTTGGACACAAGGTCACTTCATACTCATAGTATATGCTAGCCTTAGAGGGAGACAGGGTGCCTCATGCTAATCCACCACTTGATGCACCTACCAAAGGAGGAGCTACTCCAGATGTTGAGGACCAGGCAGAGAGTTGATTATTGATGGTTCCTTAGTTTTGATATTTTGATCTTTCTTAATAGCTCATTGTAGTTGATTCTTTTGTATACAGTGCCATTAGTGCACCCCCTTGTAATATCTCGACATTTGATATATATATATATATGAGATCAGATTTTTGGTTGTCACATCATTATACTTGTCATTTTAGTTTATGATGTAATATCATGTGATGCTAATGTATGAAATGCTTCTTTTATTGTGAAATGTATGGATTATGTAATGAATGTTTTCTTTGCAATGTATGAATATGCAATGCAATGATAGATAGGAAATGGATAATGTAAATATATGTTTTTATGGATGCACATGTATGTATGCAATGGATTTATGAAAATGATTATGATATGAAAGGTAAAGCAAATGCAATGATATTTTTGCAGGTACGTGTAGAAGACAAGTGCTCAATCATTGTCAAAATGGATGTGTAACCCAAGATGATGACTTCTTGTGGATCAAATTGTAGGGACCTTCGTACAATGTTCAATCCTTGCAATGTGTTTTTGTTGTAAATTTGGAGAATGTAAAATAGCGTGCTTCATTCTGATCATGAGAAAATGCAACCATGCAGAATGCAAATGCAAATGCAGACCTAGGACTTAGTCACTGATCATGTGTTGGTCATTATCATCATTGAATTTATTAGGTAACCTGATAGTCGATACAATGTCCACTCGCTAGACAACCATGAACATATGAATATTGACTTTTAGTTGAAATGTCAGATTAGATATAAGCACCAAGGCAAAAAAGCCAAGATGACCTAAATATCATGTCCATTTTGATTTTGCAATTTGTATAAGCATCAGAACATAAATGTTGTTATGACCTGAATACGCCTTGCGTACAAACACACCAAGCAGTTGGGAGATCATTCTGATTCCAATGGGAATTACCCACTATGACCCTTTATCATTCACAACCTTAGATAGTATCACGTTTCGCAGTAGGAGTAAGAGAAAAGACAATAGTTAGATCAGACTTCCTTGAAGCATTCGGGTATCAATGGTTGAGGTACACATGGCCATCCAATTCGACATGGAGGCACTTATAGCGGACACCAATTCAATCCAGAATTTACAAAGTTGTTAGATTTTTACTTACTAATAGAAGACAAAGAAAAGATAATGCCCCTAGTCATCACTCTCTAAATCCCATAAAGGACATCATCTAGGAGCTCGAAGGGACAGAATATGCAGAAATTGCAATGTGAATCAATTAGCATACAAGGAGATAAAAGCATTTGTGCAAAGATTTTTTTGTTTGTTGGTGTGATTCGTTTGGTGTGCAAAATCCTTTTCTTGTAGGGAGATAGACAAACTGACTCGGATATAGCTTGGAAGGACTTTGACTGAACATGACCCATCTAAGGTATACCGAGGACTGTAGGATAAGTCATTGATTTCCCCCCAAGTTTGGAACATTGATAGGGTGTAGATTCTTTTGTTGCTTGGTGCACAGACTGACTTTATTGAAAATTGGATGCGAAAGCGAACAAGGAGATATATAAAAACTAAAGAAGACTGAAAGTTGGAAAAAACCAAGATTGCACTAATAGATGGAGTGTTTTGATACAAGTGGCACCTGTTTGTTGGGTTTTCACCATCTTGGTAGAGATTCTATTTTTGCTACCAAGGTGCCTGTTTACCAAGTTTTCACCAAGGCACTTTTTCTTTTTATTCTTTTTTTGTATTTTTTATTTTCTCAATTTTTTTTGTATTTTTACTTTTTTTTTTGTGAACCATCAATGCGCCCATTGCTAGGTTTTCACCAGGATGTTCATTTTTTTAGGACTTTTTCTAATTTTTTTGAATTTTTTAGGTCATTTTCACAAACTGAATGTCTTAGATGTAGAATTTTTTTAGATGGAGAACATTGATTGGTTCTTAGAGTTGTTCTCCTTCAGTTGTTGAGAGTTGATAGGCTCCAGAGCCAAAAGTAGTAGTGACAACAAAGGGACCCAGCCAGTTGGGTTCAAACTTCCCCTTGTGTTCTCGATGGGATTAATTCTTTGTATTCTCTATCAAGACTAGATCACCAACCTGAAATTCCATGTGTGTGACTTTCTTATTGTAGCCTCTAGACATTTGTTTCTAATATACTCTAAGATAATCCTACGCAGCTTGTCTGCGCTCATCTAGTAGTTCAAGTTCTTGTAACCTAGACACTTTGTAATCATCATTAGTTACCAGACCATGCATTCTAATTCTTAGTGATGGGATTTCAACCTCAATAGGTAGTACCGCTTCAGACCCATAAACTAAAGCAAAAAGCATAGCCCTAATGGGTGTTCTAATAATTATTCTGTAGGCCCAAAGAGCTAAATTTATTATTAGATGCTTCAACTTTTCCATTCTCTTTAGGATAGTAAATAGATGGCCAATGTTGAGTGATTTTGAATTTAGAGCATAAGGAGTCAAGGGCCATGTTCTTGAATTGGCCTCTATTGTCTATGATGATGGAGTGTGGTATACCATATCTACAAATGATATAATTCAATATAAACATAGAGATTTGTTTGTCAGTTGCTTGCATCAAAGGGACTACTTCTACCCACTTTGTGAAGTAATCTGTAGATGTTATGATATGGGTATGACCATTAGATGAATGTCAAGAAATAGCCCCTATGAGATCAAACACCCATTGTTGAAAAGGCCATTGTGTTGTAAAAGGTATCAGATCTCTCCCTGGCACATGAATTAAATGACCATGTGTTGTGGTTCCACAACCTCACTCCCCTTTATAGCCTCTTGGCTTCAGGCCCCCCCCCCTCTCTTTAGCTTCTTATGGGTTATTTTTCTATCTATTGGTTTGGTTTTTTGGTTTTAGGTCTAGTTGTTTCTTTAAGTCTTTTTCATTGTTTTGCAGTTTTGCACTTTCAAAGGTCTGAAAGTGCAAAAGGTCCAAAAGTTGATAAGCCTTGGGAATTTCTGAAACCCCATGGGTTTTGGACTTTCGGAGGTCTAGGCACTGAAAGGTCCAACTCTCTGAAGAGGGTTAGCCTTTTGGCATTTCAAACTTTTGGAGTTCCTAGACCCATGAAAGGCTAATTAGTAGGGGCGGTTGATGTCACTCTTGTTCGTTTCCTATATAAGGTGGTGAGTGCTTTTTTTACCCTTACTTATTCTTCTCGTGATCACAAATTTTAGAGCTTGTAGGAATTTTTTCTTCTTGTCTTATTTCTGCTCCCTGATTTTCTTGTTTGCTTCATAGTGGTTGTCATCCTGCAGCTTGTCTAGAGGTTGGTGCCTTCTTTCTTTCCTCTTTTGTTTGCATTTTCTTATCTTGTTGCTAGGGTTTTATGTGTTTAGTGGCTAAGGTTTTGTTTGAGTCAGAGTGTCCTGCCTTGGGGATCTCAAGGTTGTCCCCTTCGATCCCTTGGCCTCGAGTTTGTGGTCAAACTCGCTCCAAGGCTCATTTTCAAGTTCTTGCCTAAACCCTCATCTTCGAGTTTTTGGACTTTCACAGTGCGAAACCCTCGAGACATTCTTTCCTTAGAATTCATCCAAGTCCCCTCTTCAACATTTTGGATGTTTTGTACCCCGAAAATCTTGTACCTCTGATTCGCTAAAAGTCTGAAGGATCGCAGTTCGAAACTCTCGAGATACTCATTCCTCAAACATTTCCAAGACCCCTCTTTGGAATTTCAGAGGTTTCACACCCCAAAAATCTTTCACCCCCAATTTTTCGAAGACCAAAAGATTGCATCTCCGAAACTAGTGATCCCGACTACTGGCTGGAGGTTCCCCTTTTTGACATTTCATCCCTTTCGGAGGTCTTGTACCCCTGAAGGTCTGAAAGGATGAAATTGGCTTTTTAGAACCTTTTAAGGCTTAGTTCTTTCAGGGTTGTTTATATTTTTGTCTCTTTTATGTGATTTTATGTTTACTGATTCATGTCCTTTTCTCTTTGTAGGAATGGTAGAGAAGATTAAATCATGAGCTATGTAGTATCAGTTCAAAGGTTATCATGCACCCTCCAAGGTGGGAAATTTACAAGCTGAAATCACACACACTGACATCGGCAATGTCATTTGGAATGACTACTTGGTCAAATGTGTAGAACCAACAAGAAGATCTCAGGACTACACTTCATTAGTGTACTATTCTCTGGTGAATGTAGCAACACACCCAGTCTTCATCTTGTCCTCATACCTGATCAACACTCTGGCAAGTCACTACATACCAAACAAAAGAATGGTGAAGAATAGCATGGGTGAAGTAGTTCTGGATCTAAGGCCAGACCATATTGAAGATGTCTTCCACTTGCCCAAAGGGGTCGATAAATTCTACAACTTCTTCATCGGAAAGGAAATGAAGTTCTATAATAGAGATGTCTCATTATCTCATGACATCGTGAACATAGAGTACCTTATACAATCTCTACTAAAAAATAAGTTGGACCGGATAGATATGCAGAGAGGATACATGAAGGAGGACATCCAAGCAACCATCACGATGATCAGTCAGGTGTATGGACTGCCAAAGTCTGTTCAGCTGGAACCATGGATGATCTTGCTTATTGAACAATAAAGGAGAGGTAGGAAAGATTTGAATGGGCCACCATCCTTAGTGACAACTTTTATGAGTAGTTGATCAAAGTGAAAAGTGACCCGCACTTCTACATGACATCCTATGTTGTGTATGTATTGGTTGCCAAAGCAATGTACCTAGGATTGGTGAAAGTTGGTTCTATGGGAGATCTAAATGCATGGCCATTCACAGTGTACCCCCAGTTGGTTAGGAAGGAATACTACCCACATGATAGCTCTAATTTTTGCATCATTAATGATGCCTTTGTATTTGCTAGCATACACTCCATAGAGGGGGACTATGCTAAAAGGATGTCAAATGAAGCTGCTACAAAAGTGAAGCCCCTTGGGGCATTTTACATTTAATTCAAGACCTTTACATACATCTGGGTGGTGGGATGCACACTGGATCCTAAAAATCTATCAAGGTATCCATCTAATATAGTGATCCTATTGGAGATGGCTAGGTAATTGTCCCATGCCCATGAGAACATCCAACACAAGAAGAAACATTGATGGGACTTCCTAATTTCCATAGGGCCCCACTGTGTACTGGATATGAAGATTTGTAAGTCCTTTTCCTTTGAATGGGATGAATTCCCTCTACAAAGCTACAACCTCATAGGGACCCATTTTGATCCAACTGGTACATATAGTCACATAATGGGAAGACATTATGTACATGAGCCCCATATTGAGGACCATTGGATGAACTACTTAAATGACTATGAAGTCAGGATCCATGACTATTGTCAGATGAGTTTGGAGCTGGCACATACCACTCTACTAAAGATACCTCCAAAGGTGAAGGGAGCTAACTCTGAGGATATCTTGGATCCTATTTACAATCTAGATAGAGTATATACCAAGGCCATTCTGAATGCGGAGGTTGATAGAGATGAAAATGATGATATCAATTTTAAGGCTAGGCACGTCATCAAAGTGATTAAGGCATGGTTCATCCATCCATTTCCTATGGACCCCATACCAATGAAATAGTAACCAGATCATCCTTCTAAGGAGAAGAAGAAGAAAGGAGAGAAAGTGTTGAAGCCACAATTTAAAGAGGATGCACCACATAAGCCGGAGATGGTTTATAGACATGAGAGCCCTATGGCATATGGATTGGCTACCCACTCAAAGAAACCCAAAACTAGGATGATGGGAAGCATAGCACCTCTAGATGTTGCTTCTTCTAGTGGTCCCACACCTCCAAGTGCACCAAAGAAGGCACCTAAATTCAAGATAACTAGACCTAGGTCTGTCAGGGTAATAAAAGGCCATGTATACAAGAGGAAGAAAGGCTCAACGCCCACTTAGATGGACACTCTCTTGGAGGAAAATGAAGATGATATGGACCAAGTACCCCTTAGTAGAAGAAATCACTCTGTAGGATCCTTGAAAAGAAGGAGAGTACTGGAAGATGATCAAGAAGATGCTAGAGGAGCAACTCAAGGAGAGCCCATAAATCTAAACGCTCTGGGTGATGATGAATTTGACATCTCTGATTTTGAGGGACTTCATAGTTTCTAATAATTGTAGGCACAGGCTCTAGTTGTAGGACAGTCCTTTTCTTTGGATCCTATCCCTACACAGTTCACTATTCCTTTTGATAATACAAGAGAGGAAGTTCCACGAAAGTCTCAGGAGCTAGTTGAGGAAGCTACAGCTAAAATCCAGAAGGAAACTACAGAGTCAAGAAGGGACTCTCTTATGGGTGTCACCTCTAAGGAAAATATAGCCATACAAATTCCCTCGGCTTCACACCCAGTTCAAACTCCACTCCCGCCTCCACATCAAACACCACCTACCACTCCACTTCCACCTCTAGTTTAAACCACTATGTTTCCTCCACAAACTCCATCTTTTCATGCTCCCATGCCAACTCCTCCTCCTTCGCTAATGCCTTCACCCACTCCCCATGTTTCTCCAACTCCTCCTATGTAGAACCCTCCTTCTTGAGCTCCCATTCCACCATTGGTCCACATTGAAACACTGGCACAAGGGTCTCAAGAGCTAGAGAAGGAAACAGAGACAGTTGGTGAGATTTTGTTAGAAGGGTAGGATGGATCAGAGAAACAAGTTGAAAAGGGAGAGAAAACAAAAGAGGAAGAATAGATACATGAGGAGGGAGAGCTAAATGTGATGGACGAAAAAGAAATAGGAGGAGAAGAGGAAGAGAGTCATGAGGAAATGGAGATAGAATGTCCTACAACTACCTTGATTCTAGCAACCCCTTATGAACTGCTCAATGCCTTTTCAAAACCCACTTGGTTCACCAAGGAGATTTAGCTGAGTAGAAGGGTATATACTAATAATGAAAATGATATGGCTGCATTAGGGTGAGCATTCCATCAAGTCAGATCTAGCACCCGAGCAAGGACCCTATCATATGTGACACAAGACCAAGCAGATAGATGGAAGGCTCAGGTGGCTATCCCTACAATGAGTACTAGTACAATTGAAGTCATCCCAGATGACTATGTGTTGGAGGAACTAGATTTGGGAGAACCAACTAGAGAGGGAAGTAAAACTCTAGCTACCCTCAGGTTGAAGCATGCTCTGGGCTTCGCGGATAAAGATGAGGAGAAGATAAAGGTGTTGATGGAGCAGAATGAGGCCATGAAGAAATTCATTCCTAATACAGGAGGTCCCATTGACCCCAGTAACCTTGAGGCCTCATTATAGGCTATTTTGGAGAAGAGGGGTGATGTAAATATATCAACAGACGTTCCACATTCTTTTATTCAAGCGTGTGCTGACTGAAAGGATGATTTTGAGGAGTTTTCCAAGGTGTCACTCAAGAATATTTTGAGGCCTTTTCGAAGTATTCTTCAAGGAATCACATCCTTGGTAGAGATTATGAGTGAAGAGGACGGTATGGAGGAGAAGATCCTAAAATGGAAAAAGGCACTGGATGACTTCGTAGTAATAAGGAAGCAACGCTTCCAAGTTTTGGTCAAGGTGTATGAAGGGTCGAAGCTAGAATATTTTGAGGAATGGATCCAAGATATTAGAGCTTTGACCATTTTTTAAAAGGTACTAAAAAGGATGAATAAAATGAGAGGTGAAAGTCTACTTTTTTTAGGGGAAATGCATAAGTTCTTTCACGGATTGGACTTAGAGTTATATGATGAAGATGCTGATAAAACAATATATGCAATCTGTAAATGTCATCATCAATCAGTATTTGGGTATATTTAGAGGAGTTAAAAAAAAAGAGGACCTTCAACAGAAGTTCTATCAGAAGGAGGAAATTCAGAAGATGTTGTCTCAGGAAGAGGAGATAAAGGGGTTTGCAGTGGAATTGGCCACCTACTGAGAGAGACAACAAGAACTCCTTAAAGGGGTCAAAATGGTAGACTTTGAAGAGGTGCAAGAGATTGTGGATAGGTTCTGCAAGGCTCATCTAGAAATACTCCCAAGTCAATAAGCACCCAGTTCGGACTTAGCCAAATTTTATGTACAAAAAAGACAGTTTTCACACATCCATTTTTTTGAGGGCCTTGATTTTCGGCATTTCGGCCCTAGGGAATTATCGGCCACCGAAAGTTTGAAGTTTGAAACTTGGGAAAAGATCATCTCAACACTTAGCCAAATTTGGAGCTTCATTTTTTGGGGTAACCATTAGGATCCATGATTTCTAGGCATGACAGTCATTTGACTTCAGTCATCTCAAACTTGATTTTTTAGTCGACTAGATCACTTTTATGGGATCATTTCTACATGATTTGGGGGCCTCTTTCAGTTGAGTCCACATGGAGAAGCCATAGCAAAAGATAAAGGGCAAGATCTTGAAGTTTCATGGAGAGCTTGCATGAGTTCCAACTGCATTTTGAGTCATTTTATGCATGATCTGCTCTAAGTTTTATAATGCAAAAGGTTTAATTATATGCTAGGGTAGTTTAACTTGTTTTTAGATGTTGTTTCCTTTATGTAATATGTAGTTTAAATTTATTTTTGAGTTTTAGATGTAGCTGAAACCCTAGCTGCAAAAATAAGAGCACAACTCTATAAATTGTATAAACTCAATATAATCAAGGTCGGATTTTGATCATAATCCAATACATACAATTGGTGCTTCAATCGTGGATTGATTTTTTCTACTACCTTTGCAAGATTTATGAATGTGTGAATTTCTCATTTGTTTATTTCAAAGAACCAATTGATTGTATGGTGGTTTAAATCTATGATTCTTTAGTTCAGTGTTTGTTGGTGTTACATTGATTTGTTGTGATGAATTATTGAGAAGATATTTCTTCCTTCTGTGCTTTGAAGATAAACTTGTCTCATGTGTGCACACATCTGCAATGGCTTCATGATTCGATGAGTTTTGACTTATCATACATCTGTGTTTGTTCCCATTGATGATTGCATCTACCTGGCTGGGATTGTGATTTATTTAGATCTCTATTTTATGGGTTTTCCTAATCTTCTTGGTACTTTAATTCGAGAAGCAACGTGATATTGGTTTGTGTTCATTAGTTTCTTTTTAGTAATTCCTTTCAAATTCTCATTACCCTACCTCTTACTTTCTTTTCAAATCAGTTACAGTAGATTAATTAAGATTAACGTTGCATTTACTATGCTAAAATCTAAAAATCCAAAAAAAAAGAGAAGTATTGGTATGTTCTAAAGTTTTTTTCACAGCCCTTTTGAGATACGAACTAGCAAAGGCCTCCTCATGAATAGATTCACATTTATCTTTAGTTGAGCTATCCAAGCGGTTGAGACCCAACCCAGAAGGAACCTTGAGACTCATCAATATCATTCTTCAAAGAGGGGAATTTTCTCACATAAATTCCTAGCTGTTGTCTCGTGTAAAAATGACACTCAATAGAAGTGGCACTAGAAGGAGGCCCTCAAAAGGAAGACCCCAGAACATTGGATCATTCTCTCTCTAAAAGTTTGAACGAGTCCTCAGATCTTCACCAAACAAAGGGGAATTCCTAGAGCTCAGAGAAGTTCATAGATCTCACAGCAGTAAAGAAAAATAAGGAGAGAATGTTTCATATCAGAATAATCTTCCTCCATTTCTGCACACTACTGCTCTACCTACTGCTGCTCTACCACTAGCTCCAATGGCTTTTTTTGTGAATTCTCAAAGCTCTCCATTGGATCTACAAGGATATCTCCATGAGCTGCCCAAAAATCTTGAGAAATTTTGTCCACGTTTCATCTGTGGAGAATTGAGGATAGTAGAGGAACATGTTCATGCATTCAAAGAATTATGCAATTGCAAAGATATTTCTCATTAGGATGTTGTGTGCCTCCTTTTCCCTTACACATTGGGGGAATTCGCATACAACTAGTATCTGAACTTGCCACGGGGATCCATCTTCACATCAGGGGAATTTGAAACAAAATTCCTGAATCAATTCAAGTTATATGTGGATCTAGCTAATCATCACCACCAGTTCATCTCGATGAGAAAAGACCTCAACAAACCAATTGCAATGTTCAATCACCACTTTCATAAGATGTACCAAAAGCTAGAGGCTCCTTATACTGTACTAGTTGGGGCTACTATACAAGTGTACCTACGTGCCTTGGATCCATTAATGTCCATATTCCTGAAGAGGCTAGGTGACATAGAAACTCTGGAGAAAGTATGTGATGAAGCTATCACCTTTACCCAACAAATGGATCCACAAGAAGGTGGAAATTATGGTGTCTCACCAATATTAGGGAACACTGCCATTATTGGTCCATTCATAGCACATAATCAACTCCTAGTGTAGCACACCCTAAGGCTCAACCCAGTGCCAGCCCCATACACTGCTGCCCCACCACTCGCCATCACATACCTAGGATATGATGCACATAAGGAAGCTCTATGTGAATAGAAGGCTTCTGTCCCAAACGAGCCAGACCATGCTTTAGTGAATGAGTTGGATGCCATGAAAAAGACCTTGTCCTAGTTAATAGGAGAGATCACTAGATGAAGCTTAATCCACGTCAGAGCTAGGAGAACTACCAATGACTAGCTACTGCCCCAAACACCTACTCCCAAAATCAAAATCATAATTATGGCAATTACAACAACAACAATAACAATAATAGTGGAGCTTATGGGAATGCTTCTCAAGATAAGCAGTTTGGTCAACAATGAACTAATAGAATGTGGAACACACACCCCAATAATGGTAGCATACCCTCTGACAATGCTATGCCTTCAACTCATTCAAGGTCAATTTGACTCAAGCACCCAGCATGCGCCAATCAGATAATGAGTACATGGGAGAGTTTGACAATCAACAAATCCAAGATCTTGATAACTCCTAGACTCAGTTTAGTGCCATGGTCTTTGATTCTTATGACCTGGGTATGGGGGGAAGCCCTACCGATAACATAATTGAAGAATAATTTGTCTTCCCTTTCAATCAGGAAGGTCAACCTGAGTACTCTAAGGTCCATGCTTTTCAAAACAACAACAGAAGCAATTACAATTTGAGAAGCAGAAGGAAACCTTTGACTGATGATATTCCTTAGGAATGTAGCCCACTCCACCTAACCCATGGGCTAGCAATAATCCTATGCCTCCTAGAGGCCCCAGTGCCACTATCACCCTGACAATACAACATCAACCCACTCTCCTAAAAAATCCAGTATGGGCCACTAAAAAGTATAGCACAGTGGAGGAACTAAAGAGGGTTAAACTAATATATCAATGTATGACATGTTAAAAAGTTGTCCTTTAGAGAAAGAAGCCCTCCTGAAATCATTGGATCATTCCAAATTGGTTCCGACTAGTAGTAACACTAGAAATGCTTCCAACATAAATGCGATTGAGAAAATGCCAACCATATTCAAGGATAGGGTAGAAGTACCCCCATTCTTGCTCAGCCTTAAGATTTTTGGAAAGAACATACACAACTACCTGATTGAATTAGGGGCTTCATGTAATGTTATGCCATTATCCAAATGCCCCAAGTTAGGGATGAACCCTCAACCAACCAACAGGGTTGTGATCCAACTTGACAAAATAGAGGTCAAAGTCATTGGGGTCTTGAAGGATATGCGCATACAGTTAACCACTGATCCCAAAATCTAGGATTGCATTGACATACATGTGGTGGACATTCCAAAAATGTATGACATGTTACTTAGAAGGAAATGGACCTGGTCCTTGAGGGGTTGGTTCTCCACAGATTTTACTCAACTCTAGCTACCTTGGAAGGGGCTCAATAACCAAATCAAGATTGATGTGGAGCCCAAACTCAAACATATGATAACCAAGTACAATTCCCCAAATGAATTCTTGTTCTCACAAGCTGACTTGGGAGTGTATCGATTCGATAAGGATTTTACATTACACCTCAAAGAAGAAGAGAACTCAAATGATAGCCCTATACAAGGTTTAGTGCATACTCAAATTCTTGAAGAGATCCTTGCAAAGTTTATGGGAAATATGATGAAAAAAATGAAATTTCTCAGTCAAGAGGCTGACCCAAACATATTGATGCTACCAAGATATTGTCGCCTACACCAGACAAATCATTCAAAGTTTGAATGCAGAGACTGCCAGGGTGTGATGACTCAAGTAATGGGCCAAATGTCTTAAATGCCTAAGCTTACAAAAGAGACAATGATACATTTAGGTGAGGACAGACCTCTTCTTTGTGAGAAACCTCAGGTTCCCACAACTGAATTCCCTATACAAGAGGAATGGAGCTCTTCTGATGCTGGTTTCCTGCCCCCGTGTCATGAAATTTGGCATGATGAAAAAGCAAAACAAAGGATGAAATGGGTCCCTCTTTCCAAAATGGAACACTCAAATGAAGATAACTTGAAAGTCCCAAGCATAGAGATCCCGTCACCACTTGAAACCCCCATTGAGCTCTAGGTCAATGTGCATCTATCCAAGGTGGCGTCAGAAACCAAAACTAAATCGTCTTCCCATAAGAATCATCCTGTATGGAAACTCTGGTTCGATGGCTCCAAATGTAGATAAGGAGGAGGGGCTGGGATCGAATTGGTCAATCCTTATGGGGGTTCATAATATGCTACCTATTGGTTACAATTCTACTACACCAACAACGTTGCTAAGTACGAGGCTCTAGTTTGAAGTCTCCTCATGGCACATGAGAAGAAGGTGAAAGATTAAGTCATAGAAGGAGACTCACAGTTAATAGTCCGATAGATCTGGAGCTAGTATTCATGCACTGATAAGTGATTGGAATCTTATTGTAATTGCATTTAGGACTTAATCAAATATTTTGAAGCTTTTAATATTTGAAGTGTCCCAAGAAGAAGGAATACTATTGTTGATGCTTTGGCAATGTCGGCGAGCTCTTTATAGCCACTGGAAAAATCTAAATTGAAGAGATTCATTGAGATGGTGGTCATGCCAGACATCCCAGATAATATCAAGAACTTCTAGGAATTCTATTATGACCAATAGATACTAGAGTTCATCATGAATGCTAGAATCTTTGAAAGACAAAGCATTGACAAAGAAGAAGATAAAATAGAAGAATCAGATGACCTAGGGATCTTAAATTTGAAGACTAATTCCATTCTGAAAGGAATGGTAGCCCTAGAAAGGATTTTTGACAAAGATGAGCATGCTCATGAAAGGGAAAAGACACCGGTGGTAGGAGGTGATGACTGTGAGATCTACAATCTGGGTACACAGCTTGAACCCAGGGAAGTTCATATTGGAAAGGTCATCATAGCTAAAGAAAAGAAGCAGATGGTAGAACTACTCATGAAGTAAAAAGATGTCATAGCCTCAAGTTACGAAGACTTGAAAACCTATGATCCTAGCGTTATCATGCATAACATCCCTTTGAATCCAGATGCTAAACCTTTTTGCCAAAGAAAGAGGCCAGTGAACCCTTTGATCGAACCCGTGATCCAAAAGGAGGTACAAAAGTTTCTCAATGCCAAAATTATTTTCCCTATTTGACACTCAACTTGGGTAGCAAACCTTGTCCTGGTGAGGAAGAAAAGTGGAGAGGTTCGACTCTATGTGGATTTTTAGAATTTGAACAGGTCTTCTCAAAAAGAAAACTACCCATTGCCATCCCTCGATGAAGTATTGCAAGTGGTCAATGGTTCCCAAATGATGTCATTCCTTGATGATTACTCTAGACACAACCAGGTCATGGTAAAAGAAGATCTCCTGAAAATAACTTTCACAAAAAAGTGGGGGACATTTGCTTATCATCGTATGTCATTTGGTTTGATCAATGCAAGAGCCACTTTCCAATGAGTTCCACGTACATCGAGCTATTTCACAGTTATTTTGGAAAGACCTAAATATTTGAAAGGATGGCATCCTCATCTAAATTTGTGAAATCTAAGTTCTGGAATGATAGGAAGGCCACCTTGATAAAGTCTGCATCCTATCCTAAACTAAAGTACAAGCTTCACCATGATATTGCATCACAATTTGACAAAACTGGTACATTTTCGAGTATTCCACCTAGGGTTTTGTTGGTCTAGGACATCTATGTGTATATCCACTATAAAATTAGTGAAATAGGGGATTTTCAGCGTCAATCCACCTACCAGGAGCTAGGTGTTGATGGAAAGCTCAAGGATGAGCATAAACATTTAGAGGTGAAAGGTTTAATGAATGCCCTATACTTCCTAAGATTATTCAAGATAGAATGGATAAGGGTTGTGTTAAGATAAGTGGATGAAGGGAAGTTATGGCTAGATGAACCAGTAAAAATCACAAGGGATATCATACATATAGTCACCAGTTACCCCATAACCAAAAAATTAAAAGCCATCAGGAATGCACCAAGAGATGAAACTGAGAAGTTAACCAGAGTCGAATGGAATGGAAGAGGCATGCAAGTAAACACTATTGTTGATCCTTAGATAAGATTCGAAGCATACTTAGTCGGTTACAAAATATTCCAATCTTGTAGGCCAAACAATGTACCATGTGGAGCTGTGGATATAGCATATAAGATTGTGAAGAAAGGTTTTCAATATGACTTGGCTGAGTTATTGCTAAAATAGTTGGAGGAAAATATGAGAACCATCAGGTCAACAAAGATAAATACCTGTAAGTTTGGTTCACTACTAATTTGTATATTTTTCTATTTGCAAAACTTCTTTCCCTCAATCGGTAATGTTGACTAGGATGTTGACCGACCGGTCATATTGCAAATTAGTGATTTTATTCAAAGTTTGGGTTAGAATTTCATTAGTATCATGGATGTATACTTTGAACAGTTTAAAGCTAGAATACACCAAAGAAGTAGGCTATCAGGTTAGTTGGTTGAACAACACAAGGATGATATTTTTTTCTTAGTGGACACTAACACCACAAGTTCCCATCATAGAATCACTCAACATGATGTCACCATCTCATCATGTGGTTCAAAATAGTTACTCCCAAAGGGTGAATAAACACAAGTGTAAAGTCATGGATTCTCTCTCATGACATCCACCATGGTTACTCCCAAATGGTGGAACACAAGATTTCACCTCAGAATTATCTCAAAGAGAAGAATACATTATAAGGGATGACACCTCAAATCTATCCATCTCGGAGAAAAATGCTACAAAGGCTGACACCTCAAATTTCTCCATTTAGAACAATTTTTTTACAAGGGCTTGCACCTCAAACTTCCCTCACATATATGAATACATCAAAAAGGGATTGCACCTCAAATTTCTCCCGCATAGAGAATGAATAGAGGTAAAATGGAATCACCTCTATTCAAATAGAAGGGGGGGGAAATATGAGATCTATTCTAAAACCCAATTTCCCAAAGAAGAGATCCAATTTGATCAACCAAGAGGCTAATACAAAATTGAATCAATTTATGAAAAATATGGAAGAGAGAGAGAGAGAGAGAGAGAGAGAGTAAATCCAATATTTCCCTATGAAGGAAATTATGTTTGAAATATGGAATAATTGAAATACAAATACTAACCTCAAATTAGTGCAGTTCTAGAAAATGTCAAATTCTTATGTCTGTGTATTCTTTTGGGAAATTTTGCAACCTGTTTCAGACTGGAAATGCCGAGATAGAGAAAACCCAAAAATCTTTCTCCAATATGAGCTTAGGTCGAGTTTGACCCTCATAAAAGGTCAAATACTACATTCTTTATTTGAAGTCCAATTCAAATTTTGTTCACAGATCTCAAAAGTTTGCCAAAAAGGGTATCCAAATTCACTCTCATATCTGAAATTCCACACCTGTACCTGCAAGCGAATGGGGGTTTTTGTTGTATGGGGGGTTTGCCTTGGTCAAACCCCAATTTAGGAATTAACCTTGAAATTGAATTGAAATATATTGTGCATAAACAAAGTAATTGAAATGAATCACCTTGCTTATGTTGAAGTCCTTGAAGAGGATTCAAATCCTCAAATCCACAAGTAGGAATGCTTCAAAAAATGTATGATGTTTCCAATCAATGGCATTTGATCTTCAACACCAATCTTGATTTGATCTTTTCATATGAGAAGGCTTGAAGGAATGTAGAAGGATGGATCATCAAAGGGGACTCCAAAGAGATTGAATCCTTCAATAGATAACAATGGATCTCCTGGATGGATGGATGTTTGAACACTTGGATGCTTGAAGACTTTCTTGCACTTGAGAGATCACTCATGAAATTGCTTGATTGTGGATGTGAAAAATGGATGAGAAAATGAGAGAGGAAGGCCTCCTTTTATAGTGAACTAGGGCACAATCCTCTAGAGGGGCCACCTTGGAGAATTAAATCCCAATTAGGTTATAACCTTTAGAAAATATACCTAGATTAAATTAAATTAGAGGATTTACAACCCTGAAACCTGAAATGGCCAATCTGGAGGTGTGAAAATAAATATCCTGAAAGCCCGATGCCCAGAAATCAAAGAAATTGGAAATTTGAATGAGGGGGGAAAAATCAAGGTTGGACCTGACCTAGTCAGGTTTGACCTCAATCCTAACCTAGTCAAGTTCAAGCTTGATCCTGACCTAGTCAGGATCAACCTCAAATTTGAGTCTGGGCCCAGATTCAGTCAGAACCAGGTCAGGAGGTCCCGGGGATGCCCAGAAACCTAGAAATGATATCAGGATGGAATAGAATGCCAGGGATAGACATAAAATCCTATGATTACTATGATGAAGACTAGGAGGACCTATTTCTAAATCTTACCTAGAAAATAGAGCCATAGAAAAGGGACATTAAGGAGAATCTTCGAGATCCTAACCCTAATTTCACCTAGAATGAAGAAATCAAGCGCAGGGAAGAAGTGGAAAGCGGGGAGAAAGCCAAATACATGCAAAGACCTGATCAAGGCACTTAACATGACCCCAAACCACTTACTTAGAAGGCTAAATGCTCTTAACATGGAAATTCTTCCATTTAAGATGATACATTAAGCCCCCACTTTAGCAAGAGTATGGACTCGATGCAAACTCTTGGTAAAGGAGATCAGAATGAAAAGATAATCTTATCGTAATCCAAGGGACAAAGAGAAACCTTAAGCCCCTAGGGACTCAAGTCTTCATCGACTCCTAGATCACAATAAGAGAAACATCTCTAGAGAAAGAAAGAAGGTGTGATTACCTCATCCAATGAGAACTTATGTCCCATTGTGAACCACACGGGAAAAAGAAAAAAAAAGGTGCAACTGGAAAGATGGAATTGAACCGCCTAGTGAATGTGGCTATTCACTAGTCAACCCATCAAGGATTCATCCTTAGGAATATTCTATTCCATAAAAATAAAACCAAAAATAAAAAAGAACAAAAGAGATCTAGTCTTAAGGACACTTCTAACCTTAAGGGATCAAAACATATGTGTATTTGAAACTGGAGGGATCAAGAGATCCTAAAATATAAATCCATGCTTTAAGGATTAATTACTAATCCAAAAAGGGAAAAAAGTATCTTGAAAAAAAATGTGTGTATTGGAAAGTGTGTGTGTGCAACAGGTGAGCAAAGTGTATGCCCCCACGTTAAAGTAATTGCTAACACTTTAACAGGAGCAATAGCTTTAACAGAAACATAAACAACTCCATTGATTATGTTTCTACGTCGAGATGCCCCCAGACAAAGACAAATCAAGGGAAATATCACATAAACATACAGAAAACACAGAAGGGATCTACCTACCATGGGGTCAGTATGATCATAAGATAATATATATATGATATTATTGCAAATGAATTGACATCATTCCCCAAAGAAAGTAGAACTACAATCACAAAAGAGGAAAGATCACATAAGATATACGAAGGAGAATCTTTTCAAACCATGACATGGAGACAAAAAAGAATTAGTGCTACCATATCTTGAATCCAAGAAGATTACACACGGAAACATTTACGAACAAAAGCATAGTTACAACATAACATTGAACAACACATAGAAGAATAGAGATACATATAGAAGAATTTGAACAACAGTTTTGATTCTTTTATCACTTTGTACCAACTGAGTAACAAGGATTGTATAAAAGAATCTAACAACATTTAGCAAACACAATATAGGAGAAGCACAGTACAGTAGGAAAACACACAACAAAGCTACCATGAAGGACAAGACGATCAAGCGTGCTACCTACTCTCCCCATCTCATTGTATATCATTTAGAGAAGGTGGGTAACTTGCAAGAGGGACTATATCCAACATAGTAGGAATGATAGCTAGTTCCAAACAAGGATCCTCTTGAGAATCACAATGTTTGACACTAGGTGTAAGAGTTAATTGTGATAAAAGCATATTAGGTAAATCAATGTCAATGTCAATAGTTTCATATTCATCATTAACATCATCAATATCATCAAGAGTATCTTCTTCATCAAAATTAATCAAAATAGGATATAAGATATGAATAGAATCATCATAATCATGCATGTGAACATCATTATTAGTAACAATCTATTCTACCACATTATGCATAGGTTTATCCAAGGAAAGTAAAGATCTTTGAGCTTTAGCTTGAGTACGATGCTTTTTATGATGTTCATTAGCAGATTGGTTTCATTTTGATTTATTTGAAATAGGTTGAGAACTAGGAGGAACAATCATAGGATCCTTCATAGGTTCTTTAGGAAGATCAATAGGATTATTAACCATAGGAGAAACAATCACAGGATCTTTGATAGGTTCGGTAGAAGGAAATTGATTAACAAAGCTAGAAGTCATAGTTAAAGGAGGTATAGAAGGTGTACGTAAAAGACCACGATTAAGATCCATAGGAGGTATACTTAATTCAAGAATTTTATGATGTTTATAAGCTTGATATGATCGAAAAATATTATCAAGTCGAGGAGGACATGAATTAGGTAATGAAGGCCAAAAGAAATCCAGAGCAGCACAATCTCTAGGCCTGGAAGGTTGATATAGACTATGATTAATCATCTTCACTTCTTCATCATGAATGAACTTAAGAAACTTATGGATAGGTGAAGCAAAAACATGCATGGTAGTTAACCAAGGCAAACCTAGCTTAACTTGAAATTGATCAGAAGTAGGAACAACAACAAAGGTATTGCTCACATTTTTTCCACAAAGTTCAATCGATAAAGTCATAGAACCAAATGATGGATAAAGAAAACCATTGCAAGTTTGAATCTACACATCCGATGTATCATAAAAGTCATGTTGTAAGATTTTCATAAGAAGATTTTCTTTAGTGATAACATTGACTAAGGATGTAGGATCAACAAGACAACCACGAGTAGGTTTCTGAGCAATTCTAGCAGCAATATAAAGGGGATCATCAAGAGCTTTAATAGTCTCAGTCATCAAAGGTAATCAAGAGTTCTCGAGGTCTCTTATTCTTAAATTGTTGTCGAGGTTTAGGTTGAGTTTTCATTTTAGGTTTAGGTTTGGTTGAGGTTGAGATTGAACTTGAGGTTGAATCTGAGGTTGAGGTGGAGATACAAATTGATCAACATGCTCTACTTGATTAACAACATGATTGAGATCATCCATCTTTGAATCATACATAATTTCCATAGCAAATGGTTGAGTGATAGTATTAGTATCATGCATAGGTAAAGGGTTCATATAGATTTGAAGGTTATGATTAGGAGGAGAGACAAATTTATTCCCACTACTATCTAGATTATAAACAGATAAAGCCTTAGAATCAATTAGATCTTGAACCTTATGTTTTAAAGAATAACATTTCTCATTATCATGACCATTTTGATGATGATATTGACAAAAAGCATTTTGATCAAAAGATTTAGATGCAATCGTAGTAGGTAAAAGAGATCGAATAGGAGGTAAAGTAATCATATTAGCAGTTAACAACCTATTCATAATAGCATGTAAAGATTCAGAAAGAGAAGTAAACACATGATTTAATCGAAAAGAAGTGGATGCAGAAGTGGCATTGTGAGATGCAACAACAACTTGATCGGCAACTGCATTCACTTGTTTGTTTATCTTAACATAGTTGTTGAATTTTTGAAACTTGTTTGGATTAGGAGAAGCATCACTCTTATCAACTAGAATAGGAGCAATTGGAGTGTTGCTCTCAAATTGACTCACTTGTAATTGATAATGATGAAGCGCTGCACAAAATTATTGAAAAGAGGTGAATTCAGTAAGCAAAATCTTATCTCTAATATCCTTTTACAAATTTGAAATAAACATACGTTGAATATCAATATCAGGAATAGGATAGGAAATCTAAGCATACAAATGCTTAAATCTACCAACAAATTCAATCAATTTCTCTTTAGCACTCTATTTACAATGCATCAAATCAGTCAAAGACACTTGCGGGGCAATATTATTTTGAAATTATTGAATAAAGGCATTAGCAAGCTGAGGAAAGGAATCAATAGAATAAGGAGGCAAGGAACAATACCATTGTAAGGCCTTGTCACGGAAGGTTCTAGCAAACATTTTGGCTAAAATCCTATGGTCATGAGCATAATCACTATAAAGGATTTGGAATGTTTTAACATGATGAACATGATCTCCTTTTCCATTATAATTCTCAAGATGAGGCATCTCACCTTGCTGAGGAATAGGAGTATGAATGATGTCTCGAGACAAGGGACTTCCCATGTCACATGTGGGAATACTAAAATTGTTTTGAGTTAAGGAAGCAAGTTGTTGTTGTAAGGATGATACAGTTTGAGACAAACTGATGATTGTTGAATCATTAGAGGAAATAGGAGTAGCAACATTAGACACACTAGGTAAAGTGTAAGAAGCTGCAAGAATAGAAGACATAACTAGAGGAACACTAGGAACTACAGTTGGAAGCGGATTGGAATAAGTGAAAGGAACATTATGATATGGAGGTTGTGATGTAGGAAGGGACACAGGAGGAACACTCATAGGAATAGAGGGAATCGTCACAATCACCAAAGAACGAGTATAGATAGGAATACTAGGCAAAGGATTAGAAGGAGGTTCAACACTAGTGATAGGAGGAATCAACCCTAAATCTTGAGCTTCTTGAACTAAAGGTTTAACATTTGAATGCAAAAGGTGAGTAATACCATGCAAGAGGTTAACACCTTGATCACTATCATGGAGAACTTTCTTAAGAGCCTCTATAGCTTGAATGGAATCTTGATTATGGTTCTCTTGAAGAAGTCAATTACCCATTTTATCAAGTTTAGTGGAAAGTTTTTGGACTTGCTTAGGAGGAACTCTTAAAGCATCATCTTCATCATGGGATGAGTGAGAAGAGTTTTTCTCCATAGTAGGATTGGAATCATGAAGAATCAAGTTATCATCCGGGATCCTAAGAAGAGGAGAAGAAGATTTAGGATCAAAGGCACCCATGAGTCCATGACTTCATCTAATCAGAATGTTATAAGTAGGACTAGTGGTAGTAAAGCTCATAAACCAATGTAATGCAAATGAACCAAACTAAGAAAACATAAAGCATGAATATGAAGTCTAATTAGCATGCAAGATTTAACACAAAGGAAAAATCTAATACTAACAAGATAAAAGGAAAGAACAATAAGGCATCCAATTCCACAAAAGAAAAGAGAGTATTCACGTCGGGTTCACCAAAATGAATAGAGGTAAAATGGATTCACCACTATTCAAATAGAAAGGGGGGGGAATACGAGATCTATTCTTGAACCCAAATTCCCAAAGAAGAGATCCAATTTGATCAACCAAGAGGCTAATACACAATCGAATCAATTTATGAAGAATGTGGAAGAGAGAGAGAGAGAGAGAGAGAGAGAAAGAGTAAATCCAATATTTCCCTATGAAGGAAATTATGTTTGAAATATTGAATAATTGAAATACAAATACTAACCTCAAATTAGTGCAGATCTGGAAAATGTCAAATTCTTATGTCTGTGTATACTTTTGGGAAATTCTACAACTTATTTGGGACTGGAAATGTCGAGACAGAGAAAACCCAGAAATCTTTCTCCAATATGAGCTCAGGTCAGGTTTGACCCTCATAAAAGGTCAAATACTGCATTCTTTATTTGAAGTCCAATTCGAATTCTGTTCACAGATCTCAGAAATTTTCTAAAAAGTGTATTGAAATTCGCTCTCAGATCCAAAATTTTGCACCTGTACCTACAAGAAAATGGGGGTTTTTGTTGTATGGGGGGTTTTCCTTGGTTAACCCCAATTTAGGAATTAACCTTGAAATTGAATTGAAATATATTGTGCATAAACAAAGTAATTGAAACGAATCACCTCGCTTATGTTGAAGTCCTTGAAGAGGATTCAAATCCTCAAATCCACAAGTAGGAATGCTTCAAAAAATGTATGATGTTTCCAATCAATGGCATTTGATCTTCAACACCAATCTTGATTTGATCTTTACATATGAGAAGGCTTGAATAAATGTAGAAGGATGGATCATCAAAGGGGACTCCAAAGAGATTGAATCCTTCAGTAGCTAACAATGGATCTCCTTGATGGATGGATGCTTGAACACTTGGATGCTTGAACACTTGCTTGAATGCTTGTGTAATGTCCCTGCTAGGGAACCCATAAGGAATCGGGTCTATGACCTAAAATTACAACTAATTTTTTTTTTCTTAACATTCTAACATATCATCATTACCATTCACAAGTACATTCCTTAAGGTTCCCTTAATGAATTAAATTACCATTATCAAGTATTTATTTTATTAATTAATCTAACAAATTCTATTTCCATTTCAACTTCAATTTACATTGATTCAATTTCACATCAAAACCTATTACATTAATGAGCTAGTTGAATTAATTTTCTTTACCAAACTAACACGTAATTTACTTTCAGAAGTGAAACAAGAACACTTTACTTATCTCATTCACTAATTACATGTATTCTTTCATATTTATTTACTCCTTACCATTATCTATGCTCAACTCAATTGCACCATCAAAGCTCAATTAAGCTTTTCCATTAAGATTCCTTACTTTCTATTTTCAATACAATAATAGAAGGAGCGTAAAGTACTTAACCATATATTGCTAACCAACATAAACCATTTAATAAATCATTTTTCCCACAAGTTTAACTTCCACAAATTATCAGCTATAACCTTGTAAATAAAGGATTTATATTAAAACCTAGTTTGAATAACCAGACATCACTCACATTGAACTATACATTTAAGTAATCACATCCCATTACTTCTTTCAATAACATACATGTTTCCTTTTACCTTATTACTTCACCTAGAGATACCCTTGAACCCTTTGCTTATCTTTTCACTAACCATATATCAAAACAAGTTTCCTTTTAAAGAAGTTTACATCCATAAGTACTTTCATTACAAAGGTTTGCATAGAACCATTACTTTCAATTTCATTTAAAATTCACAAGAGATATATGGTAGGAAATTACTCATTGATTTAACCATATTCAATCCCTTTTTAGATTCTTACAATTTCCTTTTACAAACATAATTATAGTTACTGCACATTGCTCGAAGGCATATAGAACATGAAGTTTCCCAAGGGCTTACAATACATCTTTACATCTTGATAACAAAAGATAGAGATGCATGATACAAGAACAAAATCTTCACCACTGAACAACTCAGAATCCAAGCCACGACATGAACCATGAACAATACCTCAAAAGAGATTTTCCACCCAACCATGTGAAACTAATAAAGTTCCACCCCCCATTCTAGGAGACAGAACCAAGGTACTCTCAAGACCTTAAGGCAATCTAAGTCTTAAATACAAATAAATCCAAGACTCAAAATAAAAAGAATAAGGCACATAAAAATATCATCATATTAAAACACCGAGGTTAAGGTTCTAGGAGACCACCTAAGTGAGTGTCATCACACAAAATTGAAATATTTATCCTCCAACTATGTGGTTGGAGGAGTTTCTTTATGGGAAGCAACTTCTCCAACTTCCACAGTTGGTTGGAAAATAAACAAATCATTCCCATAAGAACTTAACAAATTTTTAATAAATTTAATTAAAAATAACTTCAAAAGAAATCATAACAAGAACACTCAACAAATAACTTTCAAGAAAACCACATAGCACACATGGAAACCAACTAGCCTAACTTCTAGGAGGTCTCGGGTTCAACTCCCTCCTAGATAGCTAGTTTTACTACAAAGAGCATTTATTTTTATTATTACTATTATTAATATTATTTTCACTTTTTATTTAATATATTTATTTAATACACTTCATTGAATTCACTTTAAATAACATACCACTAAAACAATCAATAAATCCATACAAAAATTATTATTTATATAAGCATGGGTATATAAGTGTGCACCCACATATACACATACCTATATAATATACAATCAATGTAACACATATAAAATAAATATATATATACATAAACTTACAAGGATAAATCTAACTCACGTCATAAATCATAGAACAACGTCAACTCATAAATCACAAGACCACATCACATAGTGCATTTGGATCCCCCAACTAGGGTAACCTCCTAAACGAAAATCTAAGTCCACAGTAACCTTGAGAGTAATCTTGGTAATATCTCCACACAACAGTTCAAGGATTTTGAAGGCATGCTCAGACTTGTGTAGCCAGGTGAAGTCAATGCCTGGTACCTGCATCCTAAAACACAAACCAACATTCATACATGTATATATAAATAGACTTTGACAAACAAGGATGGAGAGTGTGACATCGTGTGGACCTCCTCTAGGAGTAACTACGATTGCCTCCCCTTATCTTGCACTCACATCAGACAATGACATCAACAAATCATGATTGGATTAGTGTGGTTAGTACTAGAATATTCTCTTTTCCATATTGTATAATAAGAATTGCATCATAACATAATCATGTAAATATAAGTCATCTATTAACTTTCACAAACCCATTTAACCATCAGGCATGTACTCAAAATGTCTCATTATCAAAACAAGATAAACAAATCATATAACCCTAAATGCATTAATCATGTCTACTCCCAAGTAACGTTATTATAGAAGGTAACACATCTAACCCTTAAGTGATTATAATCAATTAACCTAAGGTACACATAAATAATAATAATGAGCATTTCGCATAAAAGCATATAAGTCTATCAGGTGATCCTTTTAGCATTAAGGTCCTTAACTATTTCTGACACACAAGAAGATGTATAGGAACATACCTATGCAATTATTATTATTTCCCATATTAAAATATGAAGTTATGGTGAGTTGGAAGAGGTTCAGTTTAAGAAACCATCTCAAGAAGGACCATTCTCACATATAGCTCTTCCTAATTTCTAGAGAGCATAACCAAGACTTGATAGGGTTGGAGAGGCATTACATCATCCCTCCCTAAGATTTGACTTACTCCTGGAAATCAGAATTTTCTAGCCATTGATAAAACTTAAAATAAGAATCTTACAAACATTTCTACTTTAGTCTATCATTGATACATTAAGTATAATTTTCACCTTAGGAATTAGGAGTTCTTTTAATAGAAAAAGATATTTAAAGATTCTAAAACACAATTAAGAATTCAATTTTCATCCTCTAAACTAGATACAAATTTATACAGGGGTTATTTCTTCACAATGTGTATACATAAGATACTACTATTATACTACTGCCCTGGTAAATATTTTCAAACTAAAAATCATTCAAATATTGAATAGCACACAATTTTATGAGATAAGACAAAAACAATTCTCTTTATGCAACTAGTTACTTTTTCTCATCCAGCCTATGGTAAACTTATAGGAGAATCACTAATATCAAACTCACACACAAGATGGAATACACATCCCTTTTCAAATAATACGACCTAAGATACTTTTTAGGATTCTATTATAACAATTTATTAGTGGTGTATTACAAAATATATTTCAAAGAAATTTTAACATGATTCATTAAACTAGAGCTTCATCGAGATTACTTATTATCTAGATATTTTAACCAATTCCATATCCCAAAAATTCATAATAAGCTTCTTTCGAGTATATATATATATATATATATATATATATATATATATATATATATATATATATATATATATATATATATATATATATATATATATATATATATATATATATTTTCCCAACATTAACAAGTTTCTTTTAGAATTTTTTACCATTTTCCAAAATAAAAGTCATAGATTCTTTAATAGGGGTAGAGAAACATATGAGTCCTACGACTACCCTCTTATTTAATCAAATTAATATGTTCAACCTACTAACCTTTTGTACATACATTCCATAAAAGAACATTTGCGAAGTAACTACAAGTATTGTTATCCTTATATGCATCTTCCATATGACATATGTACTATTACCTACAAATTCACATTCTTCTATATTTCCATCTCAGGACAGTTAGAAAGTTTGACTTAAATATTATAAACATATAATTATTCCTTTCATAATAACTCATTGCTCCTATACACCAGCAATGTTGTTAGCTTCAACTTCTATTTTACACACAAAAGTTATAACAACGAAAATTATTACTACACAATTTTGTTTAATATAATATCCCTTCCTTATAGTTGATGACTTTTCTCTAGTCTAACTCCCACCATTTACGTGGATCATATGTAATTTCAAATTTGTACAAACAACCACTTCTCCTTTAAACCATTGTGTACTATAATCCTATTTATTACAAAACCTTGGGGACATAGGTCCTTTACCCAAGGGTTCCTATAGCTAAGCTCATTCTCCTTAACGACACATGCAATTTAGCCTTTTAAATATACTTCTTGAAAAAGAAGGGAGAGACACATCTGATTCAACAATAGATTTAATTTCTTACTTGAGAGGGTATGAAAAAAAAGAGATTCTCCTTAATCTTGTCATATTTTTAAATATCAATTATTACCTAGTTCAACATGTTATCTCAGTTTTCAAGAAAATATAAGTTTATAAATCCCTAAGTTCTTGAGGAAAGATAAAAGTTATATTTACTAGACATGTTTTAAAACCAGCCAATATTACAATCCTTTTTGTCCTAGAAACCTAATCATCCCTTGTTTTCCACCATAAGTACAACATGTTTCAAATATATCTAGCCTTAAATAATCAGACATAATAATCATGGTGTTATCTAGCATTTATAGGGAAGTAGAGTATATAACTTTTCATACTATTTTGGTAGTCATTCATAACATCAAGAGATAAGATAAACAACTTTCCTTACAATTCTTTAAGATTTTCTTAGAACAAGGACAAGAACACAACACCCAAGTATCAAGAATTCCTGACCATCTATTTGAACCACATGAATCTTATAATCATTTCAGATATTCCTTTCTTGCAAGATATTATGGTAGAAATATAGAAAACATACCTTTTATGTTCAATACTCAAGTTTGTTAACATAAAGGAAACTTAAAAAGAAGACACACAATGTATTCAAGTTTGGTAGGCCAAAAGAAAACATCAGATGGGGAAACACAATAAACTCAAGTATTATGAGTAGTCCAAGTATGAGTCCCAAGGTTCTTAGTAGAACAACCTGGGGCTTATATTCTATCCCTATCAGAATAAGTTGTCTCCTCAGGGATAACTTTTCTTTCAATGGGTTCTAGCTATAGCAAAATCAGTTATTAGAGTTGTCTCATTTGAGACCTCTCTGATTCATTACTCAAAATTTGTTCTCCCACCTATTCCCATAGAGAATTTATTTGTGGGATGATGAGGGAGAATCTTGAGCTCACTCCTAAGATCCTTTATGTTGTTGGAAAGCATCTTGGAAGAGTGTTACACCCTAAGTATAGATATAGAGTAGACATTAGTTAATAATAAGAAGAAGATACTAAGTTAAATGCAAATAGACCCTAGAGCTCCCAGTGTAACAACCTAGGGCTCTGATACCAAATGTAATGTCCCCGCCAGGGAACCCATAAGGAATCAGGTCTATGACCTAAAATTACAACTAATTTTATTTTCTTAACATTCTAACATATCATCATTACCATTCACAAGTACATTCCTTAATGTTCCCTTAATGAATTCAATTACCATTATCAAGTACTTTATTTTATTACTTAATCTAACAAATTCTATTTCCATTTCAACTTCAATTTACATTGATTCCATTTCACATCAAAACCTATTACATTAATGAGCTAGTTGAATTAATTTTCTTTACCAAACTAACACGTAATTTACTTTCAGAAGTGAAACAAGCACACATTACTTATCTCATCCACGAAGTACATTTATTCTTTCATATTTATTTACTCCTTAACATTATCTATGCTCAACTCAATTGCACCATCAAAGCTCAATTAAGCTTTTCCATTAAGAGTCCTTACTTTCTATTTTCAATACAATAATAGAAGGAGCGTAAAGTACTTAACCATATATTGCTAACCAACATAAACTATTTAATGAATCATTTTTTCCACAAGTTTAACTTCCACAAATTATCAACTATAACCTTGTAAATAAAGGATTTATATTAAAACCTATTTTGAATAACCAAACATCACTCACATTGAACTATACATTTAAGAAATCACATCCCATTACTTATTTCAATAACATACATGTTTCCTTTTACCTTATTACTTCACCTGGAGATACCCTTGAACCCTTAGCATATCTTTTCACTAACCATATATCAAAACAAGTTTCCTTTTAAAGAAGTTTACATCCATAAGTACTTTCATTACAAAGGTTTTCATATAACCATTACTTTCAATTTCATTTAAAATTCACAAGAGATATAAGGTACAAAATTACTCATTGATTTAACCATATTCAATCCCTTTTTAGATGCTTACAATTTCCTTTTACAAACATAATTACAGTTACTGCACATTCCCCGAAGGCATATAGAAAGATAATTACATCAAGTTGCCCAAGGGATTACAATACATCTTTACATCTTGATAACAAAAGATAGAGATGCATGATACAAGAACAAAATCTTCACCACTGAACAACTCAGAATCCAAGCCATGACATGAACCATGAACAATACCTCAAAAGAGATTTTCCACCCAACCATGTGAAACTAATAAAGTTCCACCCCCTGTGCTAGGAGATAGAACCAAGGTACTCTCAAGACCTTAAGGTAATCTATGTATTAAATACCAATAAATCCAAGAGTCAAAATAAAAAGAATAAGGCACATAAAAATATCATCATATTAAAACACCGAGGTTAAGGTTCTAGGAGACCACCTAAGTGAGTGTCATCACACAAAATTGAAATATTTATCCTCCAACTATGTGGTTGGAGGAGTTGCTTTACGGGAAGCAACTTCTCCAACTTCCACAGTTGGTTGGAAAATAAACAAATCATTCCCGTAAGAACTTAACAAATTTTTAATAAATTTAATTAAAAATAACTTCAAAAGAAATCATAACAAGAACACTCAACAAATAACTTTCAAGAAAACCACATAGCACACATGGAAACCAACTAGCCTAACTTCTAGGAGGTCTTGAGTTCAACTCCCTCCTAGATAGCTAGTTTTACTACAAAGAACATTTATTTTTATTATTACTATTATTAATATTGTTTTCACTTTTTATTTAATACATTTATTTAATACACTTCATTGAATTCACTTTAAATAACATACCACTAAAACAATCAATAAATCCATACAAATATTATTATTTATATAAGCATGGGTATATGCATGTGCACCCACATATACACATACCTATATAACATACAATCAATGTAACACATATAAAATAAATATTTATACATAAACTTACAAGGATAAATCTAACTCACGTCATAAATCATAGAACAACGTCAACTCATAAATCACAAGACCGCATCACATAGTGCATTTGGATCCCCCAACTAGGGTAACCTCCTAAATGGAAATATAAGTCCACGGTAACCTTGAGAGTAATCTTGGTAATATCTCCACACAACAACAGTTTGTGGATTTTGAAGGCACACTCAGACCTATGTAGCCAGGTGAAGTTGATGCCCGATACCTGCATCCTACAACACCAACCAACATTCATACATGTATATATAAACAAATAGTGACAAACAAGGATGGAGAGTGTGACATCATGTGGACCTCCTGTAGGAGTAACTATGACTACCTCCCCTTATCCTGCACTCGTATCAGACAGTGAAATCAACAAAGCATGGTTGGATTAGTGTGGTTAGTACTAGAATAATCTCTTTTCCATATTGTTTAACAAGAATTGCATCATAACATAATCATGTAAATATAAGTCATCTATTAACTTTCACAAACCCATTCAACCATCAGGCATGTACTCAAAATGTCTCATTATCAAAACAAGATAAACAAATCATATAACCCTAAATGTATTAATCATGTCTACTCCTAAGTAATGTTATTAGAGTAGGTAATGCATCTAACCCTTAAGTGATTATAATCAATTAACCTAAGGTACACATAAATAATAATAATGAGCATTTCGCATAAAAGCATATAAGTCTATCAGGTGATCCTTTTAGCATTAAGGTCCTTAACTATTTCTGACACACAAGAAGATGTATAGGAACATACCTATGCAATTATTATTCTTTCCCATATTAAAATATGAAGTTATGGTGAGTTGGAAGAGGTTCGGTTTAAGAAACCATCTCAAGAAGGACCATTCTCACCTATAGCTCTTCCTAATTTCTAGAGAGCATAACCAAGACTTGATAGGGTTGGAGGGGCATTACAACTTGAATTCACTTTCTTTCGCTTGAGAGCTCGCTCATGAAATTTCTTGATTGTGGATGTGAAAAATGGATGAGAAAATGAGAGAGGAAGGCCTCCTTTTATAGTGAACTAGGACACAATCCTCTAGAGGGGCCACCTTGGAGAATTAAATCCCAATTAGGTTATAAACTTTAGAAAATATACCTAGATTAAATGCAATTAGAGGATTTACCATCCCAAAACTCGAAATGGCCAATCTAGAGGCGAGAAAATAAATATCCCGAAAGCCCGATGCCCGAAAATCTAAGAAATTGAAAATTTGAATGAGGGGGGAAAAATTGAGGTTGGACCTGACCTAGTCAGGTTCGACCTTGATCCTGAACTAGTCAAGTTTGAGCTCGATCCTAACCTAGTCAGGATCAACCTTGAATTTGACCCTAGGCCCAGATTCAGTCAAAACCAGGTCAGGAGGTCCTGAGGATGCCCAAAAACCTAGAAATGATATCAGAATAGGACATAATGCCAAGGATAGACATAAAATCCTATGATTACTATGATGAAGGCTAGGAGGACCTATTTCTCAATCCTACCTAGAAAATAGAGCCATGGAAAAGGGAAATTAAGGAGAATCTTCGAGATCCTAACCCTAATTTCACCTAGAATGAAGAAATCAAGTGCAAGGAAGAAGTGGAAAGTGGGGAGAAAGCCAAACACATGCAAAGACTCAATCAAGGTACTTAATATGACACCAAACCACTTACTCGGAGGGCTAAATGCTCTTAACATGGAAGTGCTTCCATTTTAAGATGATACATAGAATAATTCATTAAAGTATATCTCAAGGAATCACTGATGCTGAGACTCCCTGTCAACAAGGGCTTCAATCTCCACAACTCCAAGCTTATCTTGAAAAATGCACAACCTTCACTTTGGAAAGGGGCTTGGTGAGAATATCAGTTTTCTGAACATGAATGTTGATGTACCTTAACTAAATAGAATTCCCTTGCACCATGTCCCTTATATAGTGATATTTGATCTGCACATGCTTTGACCTATCATGAAATACAAGGTTGGAGTCTTCATTACATTTGGTGAAAATCAAGCTCACCAAGTATCCATCTATCCAAGAATATCATGACGTAGGCATCTTCATAAAGGCTTTCCAACCTACACATATGGAACTCCATTCCATAAATCATAGTCTTTTGATTGATGGTCACTAGATAAACCATCTCAACATGGTCCACTCCCTCTGAACCAATATGACCAAGATCCTTGAATGTCAACTGAAGAAAATCCTCTAGCCGCTCTGTAATGCCCACCCTAGTACCTTCATATTTTGGATTGGCAGGATTATTACTTTGTTACTTGGACTATATGTTTAGACTATTTCATTTTATGATGGGACATTGAGCACATATATATTTTGGTTAATAGAATTAATTATAGAGATAATAAATGATTTGGCATAAAATGATGAATGTTTAGAAATGAACTAATTGTGAAATGTTTCATACTTGATTTATATTATTATGTTTAGAAATGAACTAATTGTGAAATCAAATTATATTTTATCCACACTTGCCATGTGTTGGCCCATTTATGGTCCCCCAATTTAAATTTTCAAAACCCAATCCATCTCATGATCAAATTGAAATTTGCACTCTTTCTTAATGATTTTACTCATAAAATTCAATTAAGATGGTATTTTATAAAGAGGTGCAAAAAAATGAAGGAAAAATGATTAATGATGGAAAATGATTTTCAGAAAATTCTGTGATTTTGAACCTTCAATTTAAACTAAGAGGTTTAGCTAGTTCAAAATTTTTAGTAGTTTACAATCATGGTTCAAAGGTTCAAGTTCGTAGGTTGGAATATTTTGAACTTGAACCATCGTACCTATCTTGGTTCAAAGTTCAAGGTTCAAATCGGGCATGGAAGAACAAAGATAAAGTGATAAATGAAGGGAAGACAATTTTTAAAATTTTGAACCTTCTATTTGAACCCCACGGTTCAAAGATCAAAGCTCAATTTTTCATGATTCCACTGAACTAAAGGTGCAACTTCAGGTTCAAGTTCAACGGTTCAAAATATACAGGTTCAAAATGTTCAGGTTTTAACAACAGGGATGTAAACAAGTCTGATTTTTTTTAATTTTTCTACAAATTTATAGACCAAAACACTGTACCAAATTAGGATTGCGCCAACCTATCTGAAAATGAGGACGATCCAATGATGACATTATAAATTATGTCTCCTTAACCGAGACCAAATTTGATTGTCATAAATATTCTTGGTCCACCCATCAAAACATTATTTTCATTTTTGGGTTAATGTAGTCATATGCCACTTGTCCAAAAATCATTGAGCTATATCTTTATAAACTTTTAAATCAATAGTTGATAAAGATACCAAATTCTAAAAAGAAAAGTATTGGGAATGAAAGGAAGATTATTTTCAAGAATCAGTTATTATAACTGAAGAAGTTACGAGAAAGAGAAAGTCTTTCAAGAATTTTTTATAATAGAGAAAGGTTTTTCATGAGAGGAAGTTCTTCTTTTCTACAAGTCGATGGGTTGTAAGGAAAAATAAAGTATTTTTTTTATTTTGGTAACAGAGGAAAAAGGGAAAGATATAATTTTATTTTGCAAACATTTTTATGGTGTAGGGATAAAACGATATGTTGGTTATTTCTATTATGTATTTAAAAATAAAGAAAAATACATACCAGATCTATGCATTTGAGTTTATTTTTCTGATTGGAATCAATATGTAGGTTGTTTGAGTCATTCTTTTAAATATTGTCTTGCGCCATTTTATCAAGTATGTGTGTGTTATAAAATCCATTGGTTTCATGCACTCATATGTGTAAAATGAAATGTTAAATCTCCTCTTATTTCTCTATAGTGGGAAGATTAAATAGATGGTTTGTGTTCCATTTGTTTATTTTTCTCTCAATTGTTTAAATCGGAAATCACATTCATGCCATGTTGATGGACGAGTGTTAGTTTTCCTTTGTATCTTCTAGTTAAAGTCATATCTAATAATTTATTTATTGCATATCTTCTAAGAGGGATTTGTACCTCTCAATTCAGAGGAGAGTTATCAATTTAATGATAACTTATCTAACTGTTAGTGATCTTTGTTCTTCTTTTTGGGTATTTGGAGTCAGTTTTTTTATCTATTTTTGAAGGACAAATCTGTTCACTAATAGATTTTTGGCGATTCCGTTGGGGAACTCAAAATCAAAGATCAATTCTTTTTATTTTATAGATTATGGAATTTTATCTTTGTGTATGCAGGGTTGGTGACTCTGATAAACAACATGCAAATCTAAAGGGTTGCAAGAAAGGGGAAAAGACAAGACCCCACTATCCTAAACATTCTTAAAATGGATGACAGAGTGTTGCATGACTTCTGGGATTGATGTAAAGAAAGCATTTCTCATGCTGTCAAAATCAAGCTGAGTGTAGAAGATGATCATACATCTACACTTTTGTGGAGAAGTCTCTGTGTTAGATACCATAAATTAAATTTTTTGCAAGAGTATAAAAAAAAGGTATCATAGCTAAATGAAGAATTAAAGGTGGATGACAATGAAGCTCCAACCATTCTAGTTTCATCTCTGTCATGCAACTACATCATTATGAACACGCAAGAAACCATTCAACCTCTTGAAAATCAAGAATTGTTAAGTATGAATGATCAAAATATAGTCAAAAAATCTGTAAGTTTAAATGGGATGGATTTATTGAATAATGTTTCTTTTCTAGTAGTAGAAAGTTTCAGTTTTGAAAATGAAAAAAGTCATCTTCTTTTAGAAATTATGGAAAAAAACAATTTTTAGATTTACATGCAACCAGAGTATGAAACTTTTTGTTTTGTTGAAAGAATGGACAAAGATGATTCTTTATGTTTAAAATTTTTTAATTAGCCTATTGAAGAATCATTTTATTTTGAGGATGAAGGAACACCATTTAAAAGTTGCCTATTCAAAGGAGATTGTGTCAAAAATGAGATTAAATCATGCTCCAATAAAAAATTTTCAATTTTTGAAAATTTGATGGGAAAAGAGAATTCTAAATTAAATATGGTGCAAGATGATAGTTAGGCTAATGAAGTATTGTAGCCTCAAGAAGCGTCAGACAACTTGCATAATACTTCTTTTTGCGAGGAGGAGATTATAGATCAATTTTTGCCATCTATCAAACAAAAAGACTTCAACTCAAAAGACTCAAGTATTAATACTCCTCAAGTCTGAAATATCGATAAAGAATTTTCAGATTTAATTTCAACCAAAAAGGAAGAGGTTATTTTAGAAAATTTGGAGCCTATGTTTGATGAAATTTCTCTTATTTATAAACATGATGAGAAATTTGAAAACTATTTTGAAAACGATAGTTATATTGATAGAAGTATTGAAGGTCGGGCAACTTTCCCTCTTAAATTTTCTGGGCATTACCTTTTTTAATATGAAATAGAAAATTATTTGATAAACACTGCGCAAGAGACCTTGGAAAATTCAAAAATTTATTATGAGATGTGGCTCTTTGGAAATGATTATTTATTCTCAAAATTTTGTGTGATATTGGTTTGATGTTCAACAGTGGAGAAGTTGTCAACAGATAGTGGTGATAGGTTACTCCATTCAGGCACAAGTCATTATTCCAGAAAGGTCCATATTTCTCCTTGCCAGTGAATGGTTATGTGTAAGTTCTTCTTGGTCCTTATTCTTGGGTTGGGATCTCCTTACCTGTATATATGCTTCTAAATAAGTTTAAGCTTTGCAAGTTTTTGTTGTGCTTAGCTTAGCTTTGGTTTGGCTGGTTGAGTTATGCCTTGCTGCCCCTCCACCCATCTGCAAGAAGCCCCCTATGCTCTGTTTCTTCTTGACTATGCTATCTAATGGCTAGGCATTATTCTTCTTAACCAGAGATTTGTTGGATCCTCTATGTCCTTTTCAGTCCATTTCCCCAGATAGAGCCATTTGTTGACCCACTTATGGTCCCCCAATTTAAATTTTCAAAACCCAATCCATCTCATGATCAAATTGAATTTTGCACTCTTTCTTAATGAGTTTACTCATAAAATTTTGTTCAGATGGTATTTTATAAAGAGGTGTGAAAATACAAAGGAAAAATAATCAATGATGAAAAATGATTTTCAAAATTTTTTGTAATTTTGAACCTTCAATTTAAACTCAGAGGTTTAGCTAGTTCAAAAAGTTCGGAAAGTTTAGTTGGTTCAAAAAGTTTAGCAATTCAGAATCATGCTTCAAAGGTTCAAGTTCGTAGGTTGATATATTTTAAACTTGAACCATCGTGCAGGTATCATGGTTCAAATTTCAAGGTTCAAATCAGGCATGAAAGAATAAAGACAAAGTGATAAATGAAGGGAATAAATTTTTTGTCATTTTGAATCTTCTATTTGAACCCAGAGGTTCAAAGTTCAAAGTTCAATTTTTCATGATTCCATTGAACTCAAAGGTGCAACTTTAGGTTCAAGTTTGAAGGTTCAAAATATGCAGATTCAAAATGTTCAGTTTTTAATAGTAGGGATGTAAACAAGTCTGATTTTTTTATTTTTCTGTGGTCTTATAAACCCACACTCTATACCAAATAATGTTTGACTCAGATAACATTTGCTCAATCGCTTTGTTGAAGTTGTAGAAAATTAGGATTTCACTGATATAACTGCAAATGAGGATGATCCAACGGTGAAATTAGAAGTTATGCCCCCCGAACCGAGACCAAATTTTACTGTCATAAATATTTTTTGGTTCGCCTAGCAAAACCATATTTTCATTTTTGGGTTAATGCAGTTGTATTCCACTTGTCCAAATATCATTGAGATCTATCTTTATAAACTTCTAAATCAATAGTTGATATTTAGATAACAAATTGTAAAAAGAAAAGCATCAGGAATGAACAGAAGATTAGTTTCAAGAATCAATTATTACAACTGAAGAAGTTACGGGAAAGAGGGAGTCTTTCTAGAATTTTTATAAAAGAGAAAGGCTTTTCATGAGAGGAAGTTATTCTTTTCTACAAGTCGGTGCGTTGTAAGGAAAAATAAAGTATTTTCTGTATTTTGGTAACTGAGGAAAAAGGGAAAGATATATTTTTTTTGCAAACTTGTTTATGGTGCAGGGATAAAATGATTTGTTGGTCATTTCTATTATGTATTTAAAAATAGAGAGAAATACATATCAAATCTATCCATTAGAGTTTATTTCTCTGATTGGAATCAATCTGTAGGTTGTTTTAGTCATTTTTAAAAATATTGTTTTGCCTCATTTTATCAAGTATATGTGTGTTATAAAATCCATTGATTTCATGCACTCATATGTGTAAAATGAAATGTTAAATCTCCCTCTTGTTTCTCTATAGTGGGAAGATTAAATAGATGGTCTATGTGCCATTTGTTTGTTTTTATCACAATTATTTAAATCTGAAATCACATTCATGCCATGTTGATAGATGAGTGTTAGTTTGCCTTTGTGTCTTTTGGTTAAAGACATACCCAATAATTTATTCATTGCATATCTTTTAAGAGGGAGTTGTACCTCTCAATTCATAAGAGAGTTATCAATTTAATGATAACTTATCCAACTATTAGTGCTCTTTGTTCTTCTTTTTGGTCATTTGGAGTTAGTTTGTCTTTCTATTTTTGAAGGACAAATCTATTCAATAACACTGTGTACTATAACTAACTCAACCACCTCACTATGATTATATATAGAGACGTGTATGTAATATTAGAGAGGGTGTAATCTAAGAATTCGGGAGAACTTTGTAGAGTTTCAAAACTTGATTTATTTGAAATATAATCAAGGAAGATTATGTTTCTATAGAAAATTTAGATCGTGATGCCAGTAATTGTATTGTAGAAGAGCATAGAGATTATAGAGAACTCCGTAAAGTTCAGATTTTGTATTTGTTATTTTCAATTAATATAATTGTTGTTTGTATGTTGTAGCATATTGTTATCTACATGTTGTGTTTAGCTTAGTGTATGCTTTGTTATGTTTTAATCACTACTCTTCTATAGTGTCATTCCATTGTTTCCTACATATTGGTATCAGAGCTAGAGAGCTTTCAAGATCTAGAAGAGCCAAGTTGAGGTTGCTTAGTGTGAGTTATTTAAAGACAATGATAGTGTGAGTGAGTTGAAAGAATGCTGAGAAAAGAGTCTTTATATTTCTCATATGAAGATTATATCCATTTGAAATTTGAATTAAGATGACTTCAACTAATTTTCCCCAGTCCCAGGTTCCTATTTTGACTGATAAAAACTATGATTCTTGGTCTATTAGAATGAGAACATTGCTTCGTGTTGATGGTCTTTAGGGATTCTTGACTGATAGATATCTAGAGCCTCTTAATCAAGAAATAAATTTAGATCTATCAAATGTTGATCGAAATATATTGAAAGAGAATCAAAAGAAGGATAATAAAGCTCTTGGCTTTATTCACCAAGGCTTTTAAATGAGACTATATTCGCAAAGGTGTCTAGTGTAGACTCTTCAAAGAAGGCTTTGTACATGCTTGAAACTTGTTACCAAGGTATATTCAAGGTGAAGAATGTTATGTTCCAAAATTTGAGGAGAGATTTTGAGAACTTGAAGATAAAAGACAACAGGATTGTAGATGGTTTCATGACACGGGTCATGAATACTGTTAATCAATTAAGACAATACGGTGATGACCTCTCAGATAAGAGAGTGATTGAGAAAGTTATTAGATATTTACCAAAGAAGTTTGAAATTGTAGTTGTGCCCATAGAAGAATTTAAGGACATAAGTAAAATGCATATAGATGAACTGACTGGTTCTTTGATCACACATGAATCAAGGATGACAATATATGATGATAATCCATTGGATAATGCTTTCAAAACACAATTACGAATTACCATAGGTAGAGGTAGAGGCTGAGGAAGGTTTAGTAATAATGGAAGAGGAGGAAAACTATACTTAATCAAGAGACAATAGAACTAATTCAGAATCTGAAGAGAAATTTCAAAGGATCCCTTCTAACTTGAGGGGGAGTAGCAGTAGAAACTGACAACAAGGAAACCAGAGGTATGATAAGTCAAAACTATGATGTTTTTATTGCAAAAAGTATGGTCATTTTGCTAATAAGTGTTGGAAGAAGCAAGAAGATGCTAGTAAGAAGTCTGCACATGATATTATAGAGAAATATGAAGATAACCAGAAACTTGTATTCTTGACTTGTAATGTAACCCAAGAAAGTTTAAATGATGTTTGGTTTTTGGACAATAGTTGTAGCAATCATATGATTGGAAACATAGAGTTGTTTTCCAGTTTAGACACAAGTATTCAGTCTGAGGTAAAGTTGAGAAATGATAACAAGGTGAGTGTTAATGGTAAATGAGTGATTGCAGTCTATGCCAAGAATGGTGAAAGAAGAAGATAGATGATGTTTATTATGTACCTAGTTTTAAATGCATTGTTGAGCATTGGACAACTAATAGAGAAAATGTACGTTCTTAAAAAATGAGGTATGTACAATCATTGATAAGTATCCAAGCAATCTGGTGATAGAAAAAGTAGAGATGACTAAGAATAGAACATTTCCACTCACTATAACAAATGAACTATCTAACTCTTTGAATGCTTATAAAGTTAATAGTTTAGATGAATTGTGGTTATGCCATTTAAGATATGGCCATTTACACTTTGTTTGTCTAGATTTGTTATAGAAAAAGATGATGGTGAAAGGGTTACCTAGTATTCAAAAACTGACAAGCTCATGTGAAAGTTGCATACTTGAAAAATATCACAGGGAGAAATTTGTTTCTGGGGTTTTAGATAGAGAAAAAGCTCCATTGGAGATTGTACACATAGATTTGTGTGGACCAATGCAAAAACCATCATTGACTAGTAATAGTTAATTTTTAGCCTTTATAGATGATTATAGTTGGAAGACTTGGATTTATATTTTGAAGAAAATGTATAAAGTTTTTGATGTATTCAAAAGGTTTAAAGTTAGGGTTAAAAAGGAGAGTGGAAAATATATTAAGATTCTAAGATCAGATAGAGGAGGTGAATATATGCTAAATGATTTCATTGAAATTTTTATGATCATGGAATCAAGAGATAGTTTAATGCTCATTTTACTCCACAATAGAATGAAGTAGCTGAAAGGAAGAATCGAACCATTATGAATATGGCTCGAAGTATGCCGAAAGAGAAGAATCTATCAAATGATTACTAGGGAGAACCAATTATTTGTTCAATTTATATCCTAAATAGGAATCCCACTAAGAGTGTGAAGCACCATTTTCCTCAGGAAGCTTGGAGTGGTAAGAATTGTAATGTATCTCATTTGAAGATTTTTAGGTGTGTGGCTTATGCGCATGTACCCAAAGAGATGAGAAGGAAGTTATATTAACAAAAGTGAGAAGTATGTTTTATTAGATATAGTGAGGAGTCTAAGGCATATATACTTTTCAATCCCATCACCAATAAGTATATTATCAGTAGAGATGTCAAGTTCATGGAAAAAGAGTCTTGGGATGGAAGCATAGATAAATCTATTGTAGAGGGAGTTATTTTATCTCATGGAGATGATGATAAAAATGAGAAAGTCATACAAGATGGACAAATGATTCCACAGGAACATACAACTCCAGTAAGTACTCCAAAAAGAAAATCTCCAAGTCCTGGCCCATTACAATTTAGAATGCCCAGAACTCAAGAGCGTGGTGAACCGTCCATTTAGGGTGGACAACAAATAATAGAATCAAAGGTTAGTAATGACTAAAATCACACATTAGAGCTTCATTAAGGAATATAATCGAAGGTCAGAAGACTAGAAGCTGAAGCGAGCTATATGAGCAGTTTGAAGAACTAGATGAAGTTTTAAATTTTGTATTGATTGCATATGATCCTGTCAACTTTGATGAAGTTGTAAAAGAAGATTTTTGGATAATAGCCATGAATGAAGGGATTGGTGCCATAAAGAGAAATAATACATTGAATCTTGTAGATTTACATGTCTTAGGTAAAAATAGTATAGGTGTTAAATGGATTTATAAGAATAAGTTAAATGTTGAAGGTGAGGTTGAGAAACACAAAGCAAGATTGGGGGTTCAGTCACCATCCTAGTATTTATTATAATGAAACTTTTGCACCTGTTTCTAGACTTGACATGGTGAGAATGGTGTTGGCGATTACAATGCAAAATAAATGAAAAATACATCAAATGGATGTAAAGTTTGTATTTTTAAAAGGATTTTTGGAAGAAGACGTTTATGTTTTAAACAACCTCTAGGATATGAGATTGAAGGACAAGAAGATAAGGTCTACAAGTTAAATAAGGTGTTATATGGATTGAAACAAGCTCCCAGAGTATGGTATACCAAAATTGATGAATACTTGAATAGTAGAGGGTGCAGTAGAAGCCCAAGTAAGCCAACCTTGTATACAAAGGTAAATCAAGAAGGAAATTTTTTGATAGTTTACTTCTATGTTGATAATTTGATTTTTGTTGGAGATCTCTTTATAGATGACTTTAAGACTGCCATGAAAATAGAGTTTGATATGATTGCTTTAGGATTGATGAAGTATTTTCTTGGTATTGAAGTTACTCAATCTGAAGATGACATTTTTATATGTCAAGCTAAGTATGCAAAACATGTTTTGAGAAGGTTTAAGATGTTGAACCATAAGCCATCTACAACACCAATGGTAACTGGTACAAAACTTAGTAAGAAATATCATGGGTCAAATGTTGATCCAACTTTATATAAGAGATTGGTTAGAATTCTCGTGTATTTAACAACATCAAGGCCTGATATAAATTTTATTGTAAGTTTAATATCCAGGTTTATGGAGTCTCCTATGAGTACACATTGGGAAGATGGAAAATAATCTTAAGACATATTGCCGGAACAAAAAAATTTGGTATTTTGTATACATGAATTTCAGATTTTAAATTGATCGAATATTCTAATAGTGATTTTGCAAATAGTTTTGATGACAAGAAAAGTACATCTAGGTATTGTTCAGTTTTGGATTAGGTGTAGTAGCATGGGCATAAAAGAAGAAACCCATTGTGACTTTATCATCAAATGAGGTAGAATATGTTGCAGTGACAACAACAACTTGTTAGACTGTTTGGATGAGAAGGATTTTGACTGAGTTACTTCATGAACAAGAAGAACCGACTCAAATTTATTGTGACAACAAATCTGCAATTGCATTAGAAAAGAATCATGTTTTTCATAAGAAAAGTAAGCATATTGATACTAGGTAGATCATTTCATTCGAGAATTAGTAAATGGAAATCAAATTTGTATGGAGTTTTGTAGATCAAAATATCAATTTGCAAATATATTTACCAAACTGTTGGCAAAGGAATTGTTTGAAATTCATAGAGAAATTATATAGGAGTTTGTATGAAGTAATAATAGTTCTACTTAGTGATATATGATCAAAATTAAGGGGGATTGTTGTAATAAAGAATAATTTCTCACTTGTATGTTTTTCAAAGATAGACTCAGTCACTGCCAAAAGAAGAGAAATAAATCTAATTTGGTACTTGTCCTCATCTTCATCGAGTTGTAATCAGAATTGAGCTAGTTACAATCTGATATGCCCTTATCTCCAATAACAATCAAATTTGTCAATATACTCATTGACTTGTGTAGGAAGTTTGGGATGCTCTGTTTCATTTCCAACCTATGTTGGTTCTAGCCACCGCCAGTGCATAAAATCTGATGTGTGCCTAGATTGACTAATATGATTTATATTTATCTGTAGAAAATCAAATTCTATTTTATGCATACTTTTTGTGTACTGCAAGTAACTCAATTGTCTCACTATGGTTATATATAGAGGCACATATGTAATATTAGAGAGGGTTTAATCTAAAAATTTGGGAGAACTTTATAGAGTTTCGTAAGATGGTGTATTTGAAATATAATCAGGGAAGATTATGTCATTGTAGCAAATTTAGATTGTGATGCTAGTAATTGTATTGTGGAAGAGCATAGAGATTACAGAGAACTCTGTAGTGTTCATATTTTGTATTTGTTGTTTTCAATTAATAGAATTGTTGTTTGTATGTTGTAGCATATTGTTATCAACATGTTGTGTTCAACTTAGTGTATGCTCTATTCTGTTTTATTCAATACCATGTTCTACTGTGATTCCCCCATTTCCTACAAATGCCTAGCATAATATGCTACAAAGACTTCATCAATGGCCTTATTTTAGTGCTAAATATTATCCATTGGCTACCTAAGATCTTTTTTAGTGTTTTGAAAGGGCGGGGATCCAACTGAGGGGAAATGGGGATGTTTGTGAAAAACTATTCTTTTGTTATTATGGTCTAGCTTAGATGTACCTTTGCCAAGAATCATAATTTCCCCCTTTTGCCATGAACTCTCTCTCAAGATGCAAAATTCCTACACTTCTTCCCTTGCTTGACAAGTCTACACTCTGTTTTCCTATTACATATAGACTCTGTTACCAGAAATGCAATAGAAGAAGGTCATTTCATATTTCAATAGCCGAAATGCGTTTCTTCGTTGCCAATGCTCATTTCTAGCCATCCAAAAGGCTGCCATGCTTTGCAAGTCATCATAAATTTGAAAGAGTACGAGCCAATTGTATCAATTATGTACCAACGACTACCAATAATTATTTTTTATTGAGTTTACAGGTAGTGAACTTGAGTTTACGTGTGTAGATTGATAGGAACATAGACTAACATTGAATTTACTAATTATTTTTAACTGGTTAAATCTGGACTAACACGCGTAGTACTCTCCAACTAATCTCAAACTAATCACTATTTGTTGTTGCATTTGCATCAAGTATCTAAATGATGTCTAATTCATAAACTTCCTCCTTAAATAGAACTTGATACAATATTTCAACTTAAAGATAAGTTTGAACATTACAACTTTATTGATTATATCTCCCAGTGGCGGTTACAATTAACGAATTAAATTATTTTTTTCCAATAGTTGTAAAATTAGTATTTCTTTTATTAAAAATATAATTAATAATTGATATATATTTTATTTTTATTAATTTTAAGCTTTTCATATTATTTTAATTTATTATTTTGTTTTTTAAGTATATTTTGTAATTTTTCATAGATAACAATTTTTATGTTAAAATTACATTCTAATATTATTTATATTAGATTAAAAATATTTTAAGAATAAATTGATAAATAGTTATTAATTTAAAATTACACATATTGACATATAATATAATGTTATATTTTGTATTTCAAAAATAATTTTCAGTCATATATGTATATGTATATCTATATCTATATATCTGTTTCTTATATGCAACTTCTAAAAATGTCTTTCTCATCACGTTGCCATCATTTGGTTTCTCGTTTCTCAATTCTAGTAACATAACATACAAATCATTCATTCATTCAGACCATCAAAGTGATGCAGAAAAAAGAAGGAGATAAGACATTGTTTTTGAGATGTTGCAAATATTAAAAATTAAAACCCATTTGATTTTTAATCTCACTTTATAAAGGTACAATAATTTGAGTACAAAATTTTTGACATATTTAATATGTAATATAAGATTGTTAATATAAATTTTTCAAATTTCATTTTTTAAAAAACTTTTTAATTTTAAGTTAATAATTTAAATATATTTAATTTTTTTATTATATTTAATTTTAAATAAGTGGTATGTAATATTTTAATGAGATGAATTTTTTATTTTATATTATTTTTATATTTAATTTTGAATCAGTATTTTATTTTTTATTATTTTTACATTTAATTTTGAATTAATAATTTTTCAACTACTGTTAAAAATAGATTTTTAAAATAAAATTATTGTAACAACATACAATTTTATTTTAACTTACATGTATATGTCATGCAATTTTTATGTATTTTTAACAAAATAATATATATATATCCGCGTTTCTTATGTACAACTTTTAGATATTCCATTTCTCGGTGCTGAGGGCAAGTTCTGCAGCTTACAACTTTTAGATATGTTCAACAAGACTCTGGAAATAACGTACTTTGCGTAGCCTTTTCTGGTTCTGTAGAGCCTCGTGCTTTTAGTCAAACAGACACCAAATTTGGCGTCTGCAAAATCAATGAGAATAATGATTGTTTTGAGTCCATGGTGGATGGGACTACAAGGAAGGAAGTACGAGATCAGGCCAGTGTCTTTAAAGAACCTCTCATCAAATTTTTGGCCATCTGGAAGGATCTCAAAGCCCAGGTTTGTAGATTATTTCTAAACTTGATCGATCAGATTTGACTAGGAATGAGGGAATAAAATGTATTAACGTGTTTTGGGTCTATAAATGTAAAGACTAAACACATTTTTGAGAAAAATCGCAGCTTTTAGAAAACTACCCAGTTCTGAAATCTGCTTGACATGTGTAAGTGAAAGGTTTTCAGAGCCGGGGAGGTTATCTTTTTAGATTTGGCTCTATGGCCAAGATTCCCCAGTATCTAGGGGAGAATTTCAGCCAATCAAAAGTGGGTATTTGTGCAGTTAGTATCTTAGAGATAGTCCGCATATTGTGTTACACCTGTGCAGTTCTTATGAAGGGGCGTTAAAAACAGAGGGCTGTGCCAGTTCTTACGTAGGGCAGCAGTCAAAGGAAGTTGTTTCTTCGACAGCTGCTCACTTTTTTTTGGGTTTCTCACATGGGGAAACATAGACTGTTTGTGTTTATTGGGTATAAATGAAATCTCTATTATCTATCTTTCCAAAAGTCTCACAGGTCTCAGGCCTGTTATGTGGGTTTATTTTTGCCCTTTTTCTTAAGCCAAACCCATCTGAGAGTAAATAGACTTGACTGGGCTAGTTTATCCAGTTCAGGTTCATTCCTATCTGTTTGGAGTAAATCTATTCAGATTCGTTCACGTGTCCAAGTAGTCTGGTCCATTTAGGAGAGCATGAAGATTACCATCCTGAACTTTACATTTCCCAAACAAAAAAGAAACAGAAAGCTTTATCGTTATGAGTCTAAAATCCTGGTTTTGCCCAAAGAAACTGATAGGTCAACGTGGGTTTGGGTGTTTCTGTCAGGAGCCAGAGATGACAGACTATACCCAGACGCAGGAAAAGCCAAACCCATTTTGATTCAGATTCTGTAGCCAGCTATATCTATCTATTTAGCCAAATCCAGGAAGTAAAAAAGGAGTAATTTTGGAACTACAGAAACAAAAGGTTCTTCCACTTCCAGATCTATAAATCTAATACTCCCTCGTTGTTTGAGTGTTCTGAGATCATCCCTTATCTCCTCATTCTTAGATCTATAAATCCAAGACTCCACCTTTGGCCATTGCTTAGCCCTCCCTCAAGAGAGGACTTTGAAGTACTCTGTGTTCATTGGTCAAGCAGTCATATTTTCCCCTGATTGTCAAGGCTGAATTTATCTTCAGACGGCATTACTTTTTTTCAATGATTTATATTCATTGCTAGATTCTAGGGTTTTGTATATGGCATTCATTAAACTCCTATTTTGTTCCTGCAGGTTGCAGATGCACTTGGAAGAGGAAAAACAGTTCTGTTTACAGGCCACTCCATTGGACGTGAGATTGTTACTTTGGCCACACTTGCAAGTTTGGAGAAATGGGGTAAGGGGGCTCCTGCTTATGCCATCACATATGGGTTTCCCCTGATTGGAGATGAAATTCTTGCCAGAGCAGTTCGGAGGCAGGGGTGGGCCAATCATTTTTACAATGTTGTTTCAAAGGGTGATGTTTTTGCCAGAACTCTGCTGGCTCCCTGCATCTCTGTCTCAGGCTTTCTGGAAGCCCTGTTGCCTTACTGGCAGAAGTCTGTTGAGCAGATAAATGGTGGTGATACAGACATTCTTATGGAGCCCGCAGACTTGGACTTTCCCAAGTATTTGCTCACTGTCCTGCACCATGCTTGTGCAGTGGTTAACCTGAGCACTGTTAACAATATGGAGCCTGGAAACAAACTGATTGCAAGTCTGAAGCCTGCTGTCAAGTTAAGTCCTTACATGCCATTTGGCTATTATTTGTTTTGCTCAGAGAAGGGAGCCCTTTTTGTTGAAAACTATGAGGCTATGCTGCCCATACTCTTTTATTCCTTGGCCAGTGCTCAGGATCAGGTTTCTATCTCAGACCACACTGATTATGGGAGTGTGTTCCATAGCAACACTGTTGAGAACATGTGTCTCAACCTTGCAGTCTTTTTCTAGAAAATTCCAGAATTTGTTTGTGGAAGTTTTCCACATGTTCATGCATTGGAAAAAGATGTATGAGTTGTTAAAATGAGTCTTGTCCATAGTAGAATATAGGTGGGCCATTTTTAGAGCCTTAATGACTCATTTTGTAATTTTTATGGGGGTCTAAACTAGAGGACAAAATTATGGACGGGAATACTATTTTAACCTGGTTGTTTTTCCATCTTGGAAATGCAAATGTCAAAAATGGGCACCATATGGCATGGTGGTTAAGCCCATGGTTTTGTAAAACCACAAATGGTTTCCAGGTTGTAAAATCACTATAAAAGGAGGGCTTGGGGAGGTGTTTGAACAATTGAGATTTTGCAAGACTGGATGCTAGAAGGAGTCTCTCTGAGTTCGAGTTGTGGTGATGCACTCCTGTAAGAACTTGCATTGCAAGTGTATTGTAATCATCTTAGTTTGATAATACATAGTGCAAGTTTTGGAGGGTGGGGTTTTTCTCTCGGAAGAGTTTCCCCACGATAATCACTGTGTTATGTGTTCATTGTTATTTTGTTTATGCTTTGTTATGCATTTCTTGAGATCTTTGCAATGTTTAAGTTGAAATTTGCATAACCGTCCTCTCAAGATTGGCGTAGGAAGCGTTTCCGCACACCTTTGCTTCCTTACAAGTGGTATCAGAGCCTGACCAGTTTTGGTTCTATTTGTTGGATACAGGGTTTTTTGAGCTAATCAAAGTTTGAGTGGGAGCTTGTGCAGAGTATTTTATTTCTGTGTTGCAGGATTGGAAAGATGGCAAGCATTTCAGGGAGGATTGATGTAGAGAAGTTTTCTGGCACAAACTTTGAGATGTGGAAGCTGAAGATGGAAGATCTGTTGATTGATCGGGATCTATGGGATGCGATTGATGAGAATAAGCAGAGGCCCGCAGATCCGACTTTAGCTGCACAGTATGATGTGACTGATAGGAAAGCTAAAGGTCTCATCAGATTGTGTCTTGCAGACTCTATTCTGATAAATGTCCATGAAGAATCTACTGCAAAGAAGCTTTGGAAGAAGCTAAGTGAGATCTATCAAGCAAAATCACTTGTGAACAAGATCTTCTTAAGGAAGAAATTGTATTCTTTGAGAATGGAAGAAGGTGGACGAATTTCTGAGCATCTGGAAAGCTTTAATATGTTGGTGACTCAGTTGACCTCTGTTGGGGTGCCAATAGATGAAGAAGAAAGATGCCAAATCTTGCTATGTTCGTTGCCAGACTCATGGGACAGCCTTGTTATGGCCATAGGGAGCACTTCAGTTGTCTTGAAGATGGAGGATGTGGTTGGTTCTCTACTTTCTGAAGAGATGAGAAGGAAGGTCTCTCTGAATGCCAAAGAGGCTTTGAGTGTTCGAGGAAGACCGAAAGAACGAGGCAAGAACGAAAAGCAGCATGGCCGTTCTAAGTCCAAGAATAAGGGGAGATCAAAATCTCCTACGAAGTCCAAGGCAATCTGTTGGAACTGTGGCAAACCCGGACACTTCCGAAAGAACTGCAAAGAGGAGAAGAAAAAGAAGAAGAAGAAGCAAGATTCTGATTCTGAGTCCAAGAAGGAAGATGGAGATGCTTTCATCGCAGCCTTGGCCACTCATGCAGGTGACAATGCATGGTTAATAGACTCAGGTGCATCTTTCCACATGACTCCTAATAGAAACTGGTTTAGTAAATATAAAAATTTTGATGGTGGTAAGGTATATTTGGGTGATAACTCAATACTTGATATTGTTGGTCGTGGAAGTATTCATGTAAAATTTTTTGATGGTAGAATTAGAAGATTTGATGGTGTCTTGCATATCCCGGGACTAGCAAGGAATTTGTTATCTGTTAGCAAGCTAATAGATGCGGGTGTGCATGTACAGTTTTCTGAAGCAGGTGTGAAAATGGTAAGAGGTGCTATGGTGATAGCAAGAGGAAGCAGATTGGGTACACTGTACCAGCTTGATGCATGCACAGTTGAGTGCAATAGTACTTCTGATAAGATTGTGAAAAAGACTACTCAGTTGGAAAAGGAGAGGGTTTCTCTTTCAACAGATGGTCGTAGGTTTTGGGTACCCAAGGGTGCTCTATCTACCGAATCAAAGTTGCCTGCAGAGAAGACCATGTTATGGCACCAAAGACTCGACCACATAGGTGAGAAGGGTCTACGGACCTTGAAAAATAAGAACCTTGTTGATGGGTTGAATGATTGCAATCTTGAGTTTGATTTTTGTGAGCATTGTATCTATGGTAAACAAAACCGCATTCAGTTTTACTCGAGTTCTCATAAGTCCTCATGTATTTTGGATCTGATCCATTCGGATGTATTTGGTCCAGTTGATGTTCCTTCTATTGGTAGATCAGTTTATTATGTTTCTTTCATTGATGATTTCAGTAGAAGAACATGGGTTTATTTTCTTAGAAGTAAAGCTGAAGTTTTCAGTTGTTTCAAAGAATTTAAAGCAATGGTTGAGTTGCAGACTGGAAATAAAATAAAATGTTTGAGAACTAATAATGGTGGTGAATTTTGCTCTAATGATTTTGACACATTTTGTAAAGATTGTGGTATTAAAAGAGAGAAGACAACTCCGTATTCTCCACAACAGAATGGAGTTGCAGAAAGAATGAACAGGACCCTGATGGAGAAGGCTAGGAGTATGCTAAGTGGAGCTAGACTAGAACAAAGGTTCTGGGCTGAAGCTGTAGCCACTGCCTGCTACCTGATAAACAGGTCTCCTACATCAGCTCTTGTTGATAAGACGCCAATGGAAGCGTGGTCGGGCCACAAGCCTTCACTTAGACATCTAAGAGTGTTCGGTTGCGAAGCATATGCTCATGTGCCAAAGGAGAAGCGGACAAAATTGGACAACAAAGCTGTTAAATATATTTTCATCGGATACAGTTATGGTGTGAAAGGATACAAGCTTTGGAATCCTGTTGAATAAAAGGTATTTTATTCAAGGCTATGTGGATTCAGACTGGGTCGGTGATGTTGATAGAAGAAGATCCACCAGTGCATATGTGTTTACATTATTTGGTGGTGCAATTAGTTGGATGAGCAAGCGACAGGCTGTGGTCGCTTTGTCCACTACTAAGGCAGAGTATATGGCAGCTACTCATGCCTGTAAGGAAGCCATCTGGCTAAAGAGATTGTGTTCAGATATAGAGTTCAAACAGGGTGCAGTAACAATTTACAGTGACAGTCAGAGTGCAATCTACCTAGCGAAGAACCCGACTTTTCATACCAGGACCAAGCACATTGATGTACAATATCATTTTGTGAGAGATATGGTTGAGGATGGCAAGGTGAAGCTGGAAAAGGTAGAGACTTTGGTGAATGTTGCTGATGCATTAACTAAGCCCGTGAGCACAGAGAAGTTCAGATGGTGTTCAGAGTCTATGGGCCTCTCGGCCCCTAGCAATTAAGTCCATGATATTTTGGATCCCCTGACTCTTGCAAGGTGTTCGACAAGTGGGAGAATGTTGAGAACATGTGTCTCAACCTTGCAGTCTTTTTCTAGAAAATTCCAGAATTTGTTTGTGGAAGTTTTCCACATGTTCATGCATTGGAAAAAGATGTATGAGTTGTTAAAATGAGTCTTGTCCATAGTAGAATATAGGTGGGCCATTTTTAGAGCCTTAATGACTCATTTTGTAATTTTTATGGGGGTCTAAACTAGAGGACAAAATTATGGACGGGAATACTATTTTAACCTGGTTGTTTTTCCATCTTGGAAATGCAAATGTCAAAAATGGGCACCATGTGGCATGGTGGTTAAGCCCATGGTTTTGTAAAACCACAAATGGTTTTCAGGTTGTAAAATCACTATAAAAGGAGGGCTTGGGGAGGTGTTTGAACAATTGAGGTTTTGCAAGACTGGATGCTAGAAGGAGTCTCTCTGAGTTCGAGTTGTGGTGATGCGCTCCTGTAAGAACTTGCATTGCAAGTGTATTGTAATCATCTTAGTTTGATAATACATAGTGCAAGTTTTGGAGGGTGGGGTTTTTCTCCCGGAAGGGTTTCCCCATGATAATCACTGTGTTATGTGTTCATTGTTATTTTGTTTATGCTTTGTTATGCATTTCTTGAGATCTTTGCAATGTTTAAGTTGAAATTTGCATAACCGTCCTCTCAAGATTGGCGTAGGAAGCGTTTTCGCACACCTTTGCTTCCTTACAAACACAAGCATGGTGAATTTGGAAGGGCTTCAGAATCTTCTATTATCACAAGGTGCAGCACTGTCTTCTGCCATGGAAATCCAATTGAATGCTCTTGGACTTGACATTCAGGTAAGCATTTTGACGTCGTTCATCTTGTTTAATTAATTATCATATATATATATATATATGTTTATACTTTATAAATTACCTTTATTGTTAAAAATAATTTTAGATTGATTCAAGAACATGCTTATATAAAAATAATGGAATTGTGTTCTTAGTAAATTTTTGTGGCTTAAAAAACTTATAGGATCAGTTCGTATATCACATTCTATTATTAATCATATATAACTCAATCGTGTGCTTCAACACCACACCACACCACACCCTTTACGTTAGTTATAATATAAATTACTAAAATAGTACTGATACTCGCTAGCTTCAACAGAAAAATAGAATTTAAATATTATTTTACTGAGCTGAACATACTACAGATTGCTTACCAATAGATACTGAATTTTGCAATTAGATCCAAACCATGAAGTTACCCTAATGTAGCCAGCAAGTTGAGTTTAGTTTATACTTGCTCTCAAATTCAGGTACCAATCTTATTATTTAATATTTTAAAATGATGATATATATATATATATATTTTAAATCTATTCTTTTTAAAAAATTAATATAAGCTAAAATAAATTTATTAACACTTTCATATATTAATACAAGAAATTAAAAAATGGATATACTATGAATATAAGTTTAGATTAGGATTACATAGGTAAATATAAATTAAGATATGGATAAGGATAAGTAGAAAGTAAGAAACCTAATTTTAACAATTTTAATTAATTTATTAATATATTCATGTGTTAACTCCTTCCTCCCCTCTTAAAAAAATCATAAATGGTATAGATATGCAAATTCTATTCTTATATTTTGCCTCTACTTTTGTGGGGTACATGAAACTTAAAATAACCATATCTCAAAGTATATAGCGTAGTTTGAACTTTGAAGACTCGCTAGTTGTCAACAAAACTTGTCAAATTCGCTAGTCTCTTAGCTTTCTGAGCTGAGTTTAGCTGAGTCTTGGAGAGTACTCAACCAAGTCCTACTCCAAGACTCCCAAGTCTTCGACTCAGATTCAAGAGCACTTGAACATAATATATAGACTGAAATTTAAATTTTGAGACTTTGAGGGTCATATGACATATAATGTTTGAATTATGACATATTTATAGTTAAATTAGACTTTTATGCTCTCTAAATGCATTGATTTCTTTTCCGTGTGTAATTATGAGGTTTTTTTTGTTGAGTTTTATGTCGATTTTGAGTCAAGATTTTGTGCTGCTCATTCAAGTATGAGTGAGTTTTTGACTATGGTATGTAGCACTCATAAACATACATGTAAAGTAAATATTTATATACTCAAAAAGATATTGTCATTAGTTGCATATAAAGTATTCTAGACAAGTGCTAGGAGTATGATCATGTATCATCGTCTTCCGTGTATTTATCATCCATAAGTTAACTCTCTATGAGCACGCATGATAATTTGCACATCTAAATATAGGAAGGTTGGTGATAGGATGTGTTGCTTCCCTCTCCCTACACAATTTATCGTATCCATAGGATACAAAGAATCAATAGAAGAGAGATAACCGATATATTAAAAGTAAAGTCAAGTTCTAGTATATCTAGTCTAAAGCCTCTTCAATTGCTCCTCCTCCCTCAAGGAAAAGGAACAGACTTACTCGTTGTTACACCTTTTCTTATAGAGAAACAAGCTATTAAGTTGAGCAATAAGCTTCTTGAACTTAAATCTCAATCCTCCTCATCTTTACCACCTTTGAGCTCCAATTCATCATAAGTTCCATCTAGAAAGGGTGGGTTCATACCTTTAATCCTTTTTATAAATACACCTTTTTCTTATAGAGAAACAAACTATTAAGTTGAGCAATAAGCTTCTTGAACTTAAATCTCAATCCTCCTCATCTTTACCAGCTTTGAGCTCCAATTCATCACAAGTTCCATAGAAAGAATGGGTTCATACCTTTAATCCTTTTTATAAATGTTGTGAGCTGATCCCTATATGAAATCTTGATGTAGTCAAGGACAGTGGGAACTTCTAGAGTTCGACAAATCCTTGCAGGAAGAGTCAACACAGCGGAAATAATTGTTAGGATTAACAAGGCAGAAATAACAATTACATGCAAATATAACCAATATAAGAAAACAATAAACCACACAGAAGAGAACAAAAGACACAAAGATTTAACGTGGTTCACCCAATCCCTGGGCTACGACCACCAACAACGAGTCCAATATATTATTATCCAGTGATTACAACTTGATTACAATCTGTAATCCCCATACAGCTCAATTCCGCCGCAAGTACTAAAATGATACATGATGAAATCCCTAACCCTAAGCCATATTATACAATATTTTTCCGCTTTAGGGTTAGAATGAGTTACAATCATGTTGGCCCAAAAATAGCCGAAAATATGTCAGCCTCAAAAAAATCTGCCTCAAGGGCTGCGCCCCCGAACCCCCCTTAGGGCCCAGCCTAGCCCCGAACCTCGGCGAGGGCAAGAGGAAAAGTGTACAGTACTTTCTTGATCAGTCACCACAAGCTAACAATAATCAATTCTAGATCTTAAACAACTCAATAAGGAACAACAAACATGCCCATTTAGAGCTTCGCATTATCTTAGAATCAGAATTTACATCACATTTGCCTGCAACGTGAAGATTACAAGCTTTCGGCACACATGCCTAATTACAACAGAATTATAGACTAAAATCCTACTACTAACCTCCAAGGCTAATCTCTCCTAAAAACTACCTAACAAAGATCATAAGACTCAATATAAAGAGCTTCACAACGCATATGTCGGCCAAGACAATTACATTTTCCAAAAATAAGAAAACATAATGCATAAATCTAGGTCAGGACCCAAATCATAAGATCTTAACACCAAAATGTAGAAATGATGCGTGATCCCAGAATGACATCGGAAAAAGATTCTAGAACATCGAAAAATGAGTCACCAAGCTTCGTTGATCAGAAAATTACTTCGCGAGATCGGAAAACCCAATTGACCGTTAGAGCATGAAGAACACTTTGGCTCGAACTTGTATCCAAGATAACTCCTCAATGAAGTTTCTAATCGAGGTGCAAAGCCAGACATGAGTAAAACACAATGTCTAGAAGGTTCCCTGATGTTCACAACAAAAGGATCTAAAACAAAGGAACACCACCAAAACTAAGAAAATTGAAGAACGGGAATAAAACTGAAAGGAAATGTTTTGGGTGATGCAAGATTGCCAAGAACCCACAATGCTCCTTCATCAAATCTTCTAGACCTTGGCATTTCTTTTAATCAATTTATAGGAGATGGACTCCTCTATTACAATCTTAACCCATGAAGTCTAAGCCTTAGTCCAACTTGTAACTTTGAATTGCTTGCTTGATCTCGACAACAAGGGTCCACGTCTTAAACTTGTTCAAAATAAGCTCATCTCTATGAAGATTTCACCAAAATATAGTTTGAAGCTTCTCAAAAGGCCATGAATATTCTTCATTACACATCTTAAAGTTTATGACTCTAAAGTGAAGCAAGGTGGAACTAAATGTAACATCCAAATTAAGATAATTTATAGTTTATTATTTTGTGAACTTCAATAGAATAGTTATCATCCCTATCCATCTTGAGTATTCTTCATGGTAGACATCCCAATTCACAAAGAAATTAGTAGAAGAGTTTCTCTCATGAAAAATGTACATGATTTTGACATTAATAATTGAGTGCAAAATATTTAGGCAATTAACAAGGTGGTCACTAATAGTAGTAGGAAGTATGTACCTTCTAAAGGCAGTCAATGATATTTAAAGAAGCACTCTCCATTTCCAAGTGTTGGACACCTAAATGCTTGGCCAGGACGATCACTTGAAAAGTAGTTGTCACCTTGACAAATTGATTGGTTCCAATATTGTTAGAAAAAAAAATGCCAATTAGTCTTTTCATACAATCTCTAATCACTCCAACTCCTGAAGGGCCCAGGTTCCCTTTAGAGACTCTGTCAAAAATCAACTTATGTCATAATGGTTGAGGACATGACCAATGAACAACAGTCTTTTGAAATGACATCTTAAACTCTACACATGTTCTAACACTCAACTACGTGTGAATCCTTTATAGAAACCTCAATAGTCTCAAATGAATGAACCCAATTCTTATAAGCTTAAAAAAAAAAAAAAACTTTAGTTATTATGAGTCCTTTATAGAAACCAAAATAGTCCCCAAAAAAATGATTCCAATTCTTCTAAGCTATCATTTTTTTTTAATTTGATAGTCCAAGAGATTCTAAAGAAGACAATATCAACTAAAGATGTCAAATCTTTGAAAATTCTAACATCTTTTCACGACATAAACCCCACACAAAACAAAACATGTAGGAGGGTTAGATTCCAAAGCACCTTGAGAGGAGGATTGGAGGGAGAAGACCCTAGGGAAAGAAGGCTTAAAATGGCTGGATGCAGGAAAAGGATATCTATTTGGTTCAAGCCTTTGGATGGCGGCTCAAAACAAAATCCTTACAGTAGATAATCTGATCGAAGAGGCTTTTGTTTCCCTAACATGTGTGCCTTCTGTAACTGTTGATTCGGAATGCCTATCATCCTTTTGTTGAATGCCCCTTGATTGAAATGTGGGTGATCAAGAATGGGGGCAGGCTAAGGTGGGAGAAGCCAACCAAAACAAAACGGATGCTACCAATTAATTATCCAACAAAGAGTTAGCCCAAACGAGCCACTTTTTCCCAGCACAATGCTTTCTGCCCTTGCAATAAAAGATAAATTCTCTGAATCGCAATAACAGAAACATCCCCACCAATATGGTATTATCAATGAGTTGCTAATGGTTGATAGGAGAAACCAAGGCGGCAGGCATGAAACCTTTCAATTTACTTGAATTTACAGTGTTAAGACTTCTTCTCAATGCTTCTGTAAAAAGGACGTATGAAAATGGATTGAGTCCTCTGCAGGTCTTATAAAAATCTGCAGGAAGACCATTTATTAGAACAGAACCAAGGAGAAGATATGCAATTTCTGATCATACTTTTTATTTTTCGCAGAACCCAAAAACCTTTCAATTTTTTAATTTGCATAATCTTTTATCAATTTTTTTTCATGATTTTTCATTTGAAGACGTGTGTGATAGTGGTGGCAATGGAATGTTTGGTTAAATTTATAAATAATAGAGATTAAAATTGTCACTTAAAAATTGGTATGTAAGATATATATATAGTAAAAAGAGTATATTTTGATGAGAATTGTGTATTATAGGAGATACAAAAAGTTTAAGGTGTAGAAGTATTCAAAATATTATTCTAATTTTATTTCTCAATTTATGTCTAAAAGAAATGCTGGTACATTACTCAGATACCATAAAAGTCTTTCTTACAATCTTCTTTGAAGTATTCTTTCATTTGATCTTATATTAAAAAGAAAATTATATTATTATTTCTTTAACTTCCAAAAAAAAACATAAGATTGGGAGATATATTTCAAGTGTTTATTTTTATCTTCAAAATTGAGATCTCTATATCTTTTAGATAAAAGTTATAAAACATGCTAGTGTCCTACCAAATAAATATATTATAACAAATACATAATAACAAAAACAATATCCAAACTGGCATACATATATAACATACTTAAATCTTCTCTTTATGTTTCTTAATTTTGTTGGCAGAACACAAGAGCTAGACTTGCTCTGAGAGCTGCAGGAGAGGCGGAACACAAGCTGATAGACAACCGCAACAAACTGAAGGATGAACTGGCAAAGCTGGTTGAAGAAGGAGGGCGTGGGAGAGAAGCAGGACATATGACAAAACTGAAAGAGTACAGAATCAAATGTTTGACCCAGAGAAACATTGGATACTATGACGCTTTCAGAGAACAAAAGGAGAAGCAACATTTTCATGCCAACCTCAACAGGCTTAACCTTGCTGCCTTTTATGACAAACTTGAAGAGATGGTGGAAACCCACCAGGTGCCTGACGACTTCCAATTCATTGAAGATCTGATAAAGGAAGGAACAGAGTACAGGCTTCTGGTAGAACCTCTTGATGTCGGTAATTATTACCGGCTGGGCAAGCATGAGGATTCGGGACATTATATGAAAAATGCAAGGCCTCGTCGTTATAAGGCTCTTGAAAAGTGGTTGGGAGACATTAAATCCGAAGAAAAGAAGGCTGTGATTAGTAGTCAACAGGATATAACAAAGGATTCGTGCTTCTGGGCTCATGTGGAAGAAGTATCATGGATAATGAGTAATACAAAGGAAAAAGAAGAGGTTAAGAGGACCAGGTGCACCGAATTACAGAACTATGTGAAGCAACTGATGGATAGAAATGAGTTGTGTGTGCAGGAGGTTAAGGCGGGAGATTCCACTTTTGTGAAGTGCTGGAATAAGCTGAGTCCACAAGAAAAGCAAGCCTCCCCTATCGCTTATATCTTTGGAGGCATAAACTAGGGCCGTTATTATCAGTTTTTGGATTGGCCCTCTTAAGAAATTTAACTGGCACTATGGTTGAAGTGGAGCAGTGCTTGAACTGGCACTTTGTTTGTTTTTCAGTTATGTTCTTCTCAGAGATTGTTATGTACATTTATATTTTATTGCTGTAAGGTTTTCTGTTTAGTTCCTCTTTCTTATGTAGATAGCTTTTTATTTTACTCTATTCTGTAATGCAGCACACTAATATTTTCCCTGGTTATATCAGGATGCTAATGTAAATCCACTTTTTTTTGTAAGTTCAATGGTTGGCGAAAATAAAAAATTTCAAATCGTAGGACCTTTGCATGTCAAAATATTCTGTGTTTATAACTGATAATTTGAGTTCTGTATTGTAAGATAAGTTGGTTTTTATTTGGTTTTGTAAATATTGTTAATCTTATCTTGATATTGCCAAAAATTTTAAAATAATTAATTGTGAAATTGATATTCATACCTGGTTTCCATCCAGACCTAGTCTGGTTATTTCCTATCGTTAGTGTTGTGATACTTCTCATAAAGAAAGGTGTCCTTACTCCGAGTAATTCTTGTATTGCTTCAAGTCTATTATTTATATTGAAACCATTCGGATGTTTATCTTTCTATGAACCATTATCATTATATTTCCTTTTTCCTTTTCGCCATGTTTGATCCCTTGTGGATTGCTTGATTGATCAATTTTCAATTAGTTTCAAACTTTCCTATTAACAGACGAGAGTTTTGGGATTATCTCTGTTAAAGTTTTAGCATATTTGGACCTCGTATTCAGCGTAATAATGACAAGTTCATTTAGGTTTATCCTTCTGTGCGTCTATTCTTGGTTCACATTTTTCTTGTAAGATATCAATGCAGAATTAAATTCATTCATCACCTCTCTCACAATTCTATTATAATGGACAACACTTAACTGAAGCTACGCTATAAAATACTTATTATTATTATTATAAACACTGCTTACATTATATCTCCCAAATGTAGTCGAGATTTATGTTGACCACGATATTGGCAAAGTTGGCAAAATGAAGAATGCAAAACACGGCAAAGTTGGCAAAATGTATAATGCAAAACACGGTGGCAACACCAGTGAATAAACTGTTTACACGTGGCTTGGAATATTATATATAATATATACATTAAACAAGATAAGTCAGTGGCGGCAGCATAAACAGTCACGTTCTATTGTGACATTTAAATAATAGTTAATATCACAGTTAGTACACAATGAGAGGACTGCATGTGTAAGGAATTAAACCATTTGTCAAGTTCATGTGGCGGACTTCAAATAAAGATTAAAAGGAGTTATGTTTGTGGGTATTGTTTTAGACCTTGCAAACTGGTCTTTGCTTCATTTCTTCTCTGCGGACTCAAAGATAATCCTTCTTTGCTAAACAAAAATCATTTGATGGAAAGAGTGAAAGATTTCTTACTTCTTTGATCTTTGACATTTATGAGGTACTGGGGCAAATAAAAGAGGAACTTAACAGGAGCAGGCAGAGTCTTATGAGCTGCGAAAATTCAAAAGGGCATCACAGGTATGATGAGCTGCAAAATTTCAAAAGAGCATCACAGGTATGTTAATCCTCAGGTATGAATTTTCAAGCAACAAATTTGTTGTCTGATACAAAGTTGAAATTTGGTTCTAAAAACTGAAAAGATCTCTCATGCACGTACTGTCACAGTAAAGTTTTTTGAAAGAAGTTTGTTTCAAGGATGACATCTTCTGATTCTAAATTAATATCACTAAAGGGGGTTTTTAACCTAGAATATTATATGCAGTTTTTTTTGTTGTTCAAAACAAAAGGAAATGTACAAGCATTTCCAGTCAGTTGCAAAAATGATGTGGAAACTATTTTCGAGTATCTCAAAAATGAAACACTATTGATCAGTTTGGAAGCTTATAATGATTAACAGATTTGAGACAGGAACAAATCCGAAAACTAAAACGGTTTTGTTAGTTTCTCAAATAGCATTTTAAAAAGAAGTTTGTGTAACAACCCAAACTGGTTTTAGTTGGGTTGATGTAACTGATTACATTTGAATTTCATCTCTATTTATAGATATCATTTGTAAATCTCAGTCAGAGATGTATGTAAGGAAAAAATGGTAAAAAGGAGACGCAAATACATTTAAAAGTATTATAATGCTAAAAGCTATATTATAAGCTTATGTATATATACTGATGTAGCATATACATCTGTATGTGTATATGAGATTGTAAGAAGGAAAAATACATAAAGGGTTGAATACCCTGAGCAGTTGTAGCTGCTGATTGTAAAGAGTTGAAGCTCAATAAAAGGATACAGGTTTATGGAGTGGTTTTTTCACCCTATGACGAAACCGTGAGAATTTTCGAGGGTTTTCCCACTCGGCACAAAATTGGTGTCTCTTCATTTTGTGAGTTGGCATAATTCTGTTTATAATGAAGGTTTATATTTAAGTATGATTTTATTACATTGCTGTTGTATATTGTGAATTAATTTAACAGTTTTCAAATTCTGGAATAATTGAATAGTGTTCTGATTCACCCCCCTCCCAGAACCCTGATACTTCCAACAATTTATTCCTTTCTGTATTCCTGCTTTTTTTTTCCCGATATATTGTATAGCAGTTTGGCATCCCTGATGTCTGGGTTGATTTTCTTTGTTATATCTTCCTGCACATCTTCTGTAGTTCCACTTATTTATCCCTCCGATTTTGTTGATTTTCTTTGTTATAGTTCCACTTATTTATCCCTCCGATTTTCTTGAATAAGCCAGAATTTATCAGCTTTTCTGTACTACTTCATCACTTCTACTTGTTACTTTGCATCCTCGATAAGCACAAGATTATGTGGTTTACTTGCTGCTCGCATCTGTGGTTAACAATTAAGAATAAAATGTGTGGCTCGCATTCTGTAAAGTTCTTGGCTCAGATCACTATTAAGTCAGCTTTAAAAAGCAGGACAAATGGAGTTACCTCTAATTGCCTCAACAAATGAAGATTTAATTGTTTATTCATAGGAAACTCGAAAATTAAATTTTTTATGGTCTTAACAAACATTGCTGTTAATTTATCATTTGTTAGAAGACAGTTATAATTGATTGTGTGGTTCTAGGTGATCTTGTTTTAAATCATCTTATGTCTTCATTCAGTGATAAAAAGCGAATTCCTTATTTTTTAAATTGATTGATACCTTCAATTGACTTTATGGATATATATATATATATATATATATATATATATATATATATGATTGATACCTTCAATTGACTTTATGGATATATATATATATATATATATAGATATATATATAAATATATTGATTTGAATGAAAAAAAAGTTGTTGCTGGCTGTAAGGAGGAATTGAATCAGTAAGAATATAGGAACCGAGGGTCTGTTTGATTTCTATTTTTGTTTAGAATTTTTTTTCCTCGTATTTTTCAAAATATTATGCATAGTATTTAGAAATTGAACTTTCAAAGGAAACTGTGTTTGGAAAGCGGGAGGATCAGTTAGTTTTTGGAAATTGAGTTTAATATTGGGAGTTATTTTTTCATTTTTTACAAAGCAAATAATTCTATTTATTTTAAGATGGCAAATATAGCAGGTATGTGAAGATTATTGATTCTTATTTTTGATGGGATACATTTTGCTAATTCAAATGTGTATTCAGACTTTTTAAAAATCTATGAATTTCTGCAAATTGCTAGTGAGAGGTATGAAGAATCTGACATTAATTTATTAAATATACAACATTAAAGGAAACTTAAGTAAATTGAGCAAAAGGACAGTGGAGATTTATGCATTAAGTCAATTAATTTTTTTTAGGATAAGTGGTGCTGCACATTCAAAATAGGTATGGTTAAGTATTGCAAATCTATATCAAGATGTTCACATTATTAAATTGTAAATATAAAAAAGGAATTTTGAAAATGTTAAATTGAGTTCAAATGAATTAGTTAATGAATTTTTCGTAAAATTTGAAGGGATGATAAATCAAATACGAATTATAGGAGATTATTTGAGTAATCAACATTTGAAGTGGAGGAAATTTTAAAAAGTTGACACCCAAAATATCAATATCATTTTCATAATAGAAATTCAAAAAGGTCTTTATTACTATGGAAAGAACTAATTGAAGAGAGAAAGGTGGTCATCAAGTTGGTGAGAAGGGTTAGAGGCAAGCGTGCAATGCTTATGACTAGTACAAGTGTTTTACATTTTCAGGTTTATCTCAAACTGAGTACATTATATAGTTTTTATAGATTTTACAACGTCTAAAATTATTTTTATGCAATCAATGCTTTACTCCAGCTATTTTAAAACTACAACATAGTAAAGATGTAAACTATGAGTAAAAAGAAAGCATAAACTATGCATGACAGTATTTCTGCAAGCTGGCGGTGCATGGAGATCTATTTAATTTGAGTGGTGGTGAACTCAGAGGTACCTGCCAGTCCCATCCAGAATTACTGTAGGGTGTCAATGAAAAACAGTCAGATGACCTGTATTTTGCTCCTATAGCTATTCTGCTAACAGTGTCTCTATCTCTCGGTATGCTATTGATGGCGTTGGAGATCTGCAGTGAGCTCAATTTTCATACAGTCGCGATACAAAAATGACGTGCACCATGCTTCTTCTCCGGACCTACCTCCTCCTGCTCCTTTTCCTCCTCACGTTCACCACATACCTCAAACAAAATACTGTTTAAGGAGGAGACCTTGCCCAGAGCTATCGTCCCACTTGTCCCTCTTTGCATGTATGCGAAATGTGTTAGCATAGATGATGCACGTGAACTGTTCTCTGAATGCCACCTAAACACTACATGCATTTTTCATCAAATTTGTTGATTGATAAAAGAAAAAAGCTACCGGCAAAAATAGCTCCGGCCAATCAGAAAATAAGAATAACATAATGAAAAATCAGTTAATATAATGAAACACGCAAAGACCATATGTTAAAAGTTTATCGCACGGTTTTTGAGGGCAGATTAATTGCAAGAAAGGCTCAGGAAAACATAAGTCTCCTGCCTTAACGGCAGGGACTAATAAGGAATAAGATTCCTTAAAAAAGATAACTTTGTTTTTATTATAAATGAAACATTCTCTTATTAATTGTATAATTCATTTTATATAAAATGATAATTTGTTTATCTAGTATTTTTGATAAAATATATATATATATATATATATATTTATTTATTTTATTAATTAAAATATTTAAAATATTAGGTAATTATTAGAATACGTAAATATTATTTAAAAATTATATATATTTTCTAATAAAATATTTTAATATAATAATAGTAGAGACTTTTAAATCAATATCATATTTAATTTGAAAATTTATTTATTTTAAAATTATAAAGATATATATTAAATAGCTAAAATTACATCATTTGTAATTTATAAAAATAAGTTCATAATATATTTTCATACAATAACAACATACTAATTAAACTATATATTTATGAAAGTCGTAAAATCACATATTAGTCACATATTTAGGTATATGTCTAAACTATGCAGGTTTAGACACTCAAAGTAGAAATTTATTAGAAAGGATAAAGAGTTTAATTACCAAAGTATCTCCTTACAGAGTTAGAGTTGAAGAGACTACAGATGCACAGGTTAGGGTGACAAAGTATCCCAAAAGAATTTGAATTGAATGTAAGAGAAAAGGTGTTAACTCATCCTTATGAGAGATATGGCACATACTACTATCCATCAAGGAGATGAATGATATAGAGATGACAAAGACTTCTATCAATCAAGGGAGTTGATAAGTCCTCTTATTCATAATTTATCTAAGTAAATATAAGGTGCAATTATATATTACCCCAACATTATGGACCAAGTAATTACTAATTGCTTGATGCCGATAAAATTGTTACCTAAATTCTTGGTATTGATGTGATTTTGGTACCAAATTTTGGTGTAAAATTTAATCATTTTTATTTGTTACACTAATTATTTAGTTGTGTTTTTATCTAGTGATGACCAAATTGATCATTTATTTAGTCATTTTTATTTTTCTAACCAATTATTTAATTGTGATTTTACCCATGACCAAATTAGTCATTTATTTAGTCACTTATACTTTGTGAATTGCAAAAAAAATAGTAGAATATGATCATTTTTAGTTACGTTACCAAAAGTTTTAGTCACATAGACATTTATTTACAAAATTCTACTAGTGAGAGGGAGATTAAAATCATCACTTAGTATAGCCCAATATTTGAGTTGCCCATCCATGTCACAAAAAGAACTGATGTGTTTAGAAGCCCAACTAATCTAAGAGTATTTGATCTAACCCTCTTCAATGAATTCCTTCAAACGAGACTTCTCAAGGCTTAAACCTAAAACGATGAGAACCCCCTAAGCCAAAATTGCTAAAAGAATAGATTTTCAACAGGATTGGAAAATAAAGGGTCAAGATAAATTTGGCAACCTTGCACTGTATTCTGTTTCAAATGCCAAACAAGTGCAAGTAGAAAAACTCTAGAAATCAAGGTCAAAATAAAGAGTAATAAGCTCTGCTATTACCATTGTATAAATAACAAAGTCCATAGCTTTTTTTGTTAAGAGAGAACGTGATAAATAAAAATCTTTATAACTTTTAAATATGAACCAGGCCCTGCTGTAATAAAATCAATAGCATGATCAAAAGTGACTAAGAATGTCCCTACCAGATTCTTAGAAGGTATGAGACACAAATGTACCTCTATTCATTACTGCACTCCATTGAGCTGAAACAAAACCCCATTCGTGTCCTCCAACTCACCATTTTCAACATTTTTACAGTTTTCTTGCCCTGAATCATCATTTTCAACATTTTTACTGTTCTCAGCAGACTCCCTTTGCCAAGAAAGATTGGTATACTCCAGTGTGTCCTTGGATCTTCTTTTGTTTGTTGTAGCTTTTCCTCCGCCTTCCCTGTCTTTGTGCGAACTCAGAAATCATTCCCCTGGTCTCAATCACTGCTCTGCATAACACCACGCCAAATGACAGCTCCTGCTACTCCCCTACCCAAGGCAGGGACTCCAGCTGCGCGCAGCCCTTGTTCTTAGAAAGGTCTTAACTAAATACAAAGAAACTTATGATTTCCTACGCGGGTAGATTTCGAAACTTTACAATGAGTTAGTTTAAAAAAATAACGCTCAGAACCGGGAGAAGGGGAAGTTGAAAAGAAAGGATGGGGAGAAGGATTTTTAGACGTGTTGTCAATGATCTCATAATAACCTCCTCTGCATGCATTGTTTCAAAAGAAGTGGGTATCAAAGCTTGAGGAGGTAAAAAACGGTGATCCTATTGTCTTATTTCTTAACAATCATGATCGGTTATCCAAGTATGGAGAAGGGGGTTTTTTTTGTGCACGTTGATTTTTGAATGGGGGTGATGGTATTGGATTTGGCTCATTTGATACCTTTACCAATCAAGGATGTCATTTTGAAAGCTTTGGTTGTTGTTCTTGTTGTCTTTTATATTCATTGACATGGTGTGACTCATGCCTTTATGGGTGTTTGTGGTGTTTTTGAGTGGGTTTCTTTCTGGTTAAGCATTATTTTTTTGAGAGGCTATTTGTATTTATGTTTTGATGTTATGCACTTGGAAAACACTAAAAACCAGGTTTAATTAGGTTGAAAATTCCAAACGCATAGTACGAAAGGCACAAATTATGCGAGGCTCATTCCAAGGCTTCCAAAACCCTCATTGGAAATATTATGCAATGATTTTGTCACCAATGTAGCCGGTATGTTGTAACAACCCTTTATTTTTAACTAATGAATTTGCTGATAAAATCCCAAAAAGTTACGACTTATTAGGTTTTTGAATTGGAAAATAGATAAGGTTCGACATATTTTCTCCCAATGTGAATGTTGTTCTAAAATTATAAGTTTCAATAAATGCCATCCCTTGTTAGGATTTCCTTACAAATTAATATGTGTCTTTGCAGTACCGAGAACAACAACCTCATGACATATCACCACATTCAGGATATTGGAAAGAGTTTGTGGTATTCATTATGTTGTAGGTTCCACCCCTTGAAGAATTTGATGAGGGAAAGTGAAGCTGCAGACACACACTTGCAAGGCATAACAAGTGAAGGTGAAAAACAAAACCTGAAGAAGTTGGAGGCAAAGGATTCTTACTAGAAAATGTTAACAGAGTTTTAAGAAATTTGGATATTTCTACTCTATTTACTATATCGTCCAAGCATCTTCAAGGTAAGGCCTCTAATCAGGCTCTAAATTTGAATTTTTTTTAGTGAAATTACATTTTAAAAAAACATGAAAAGTTTAGTTGATCCATGTTTTCATTTTCCTATTCTTGATTCCTTTTCATTCCAGCTAATGACACCATTGAAAAATTTCTAGGCCGATTAGTATGTGACCATGATTATCTTCAAGTACAATGCCTTAGCAAATTGAAATTTGTGTCTTCTTCAGAAAATTGGAGGTAAAAAAAACTGATGACTCGCCAGGAAATAGACCTCAACATTTCACAAGACACATAAGCGCAAGCTCTAAAGCATGATACCAAGTCCCAACGTCTAGAGACAAATGGTCTGCAGACAGCTGCCCCAAAATTTGAAATTGTAAGGATGCTCTCAGGTTTGATACAATGATCCCTTGAAGCCCTTTGTCTTCTGCATGGATCTTTGATGGGGCAACAAAGTCCAAATCTTAAGAGTAACGACCAACCAGACAATAAAAGATTTTCTAGCATCAAGCCAACCATTTCTGCATCTAAAATTTTTAATGGCAGAGCAGGTTTGGGTGTATATGATAAAGTTGCAGAAAGTTCTACTTCTTAAGGGAGCCTCAGTTTTCCATTACATAACTTGAATCTCTGAGACCACACTGCTTAGATAATGCGACTTCAAAACAGTCTTTTGCTAATTACAATTCCACAGAAAAGAGATTGTCTTCAATAAGTCCATCTTCATCACCTCCAGTTGTCCAAATTTTCTTTTCTTTGCATTCAAGGGAGGAAGGTAAGGATGATGATAATATTTTGGCTAGTGATAAAATTTAGAGAACACCTTATTAGAGTCCTAGTGATGATGGCCACTACAAAATCCTGGAAACTCAAGCTCCAATTACGCTTTGAACGTTCTTATGGTCAACATTTCAGTGGTGGATTATATTTTGTAGATCAAATTATAAATTGAACAGTGTTGCATTAATGATTTTAATGTTGAGAATATGATGAAATTTCATTCACACCTTTTTAACTATGTCTTGTTGTATGACTATGAACATTGATAAGTAAGATATTGTATTACTTTTTCATAATTTATAATATTTATTATTGTTGTTTATGAATACGATTATGTTTTTTTTTGTCAATTCTGTAAAAATACAAAATCAAATCCAGAAAAAGAAACAATAAGATGATATTGTGTGTTTCCTACTTCTTATTTACCCAACCAATAAAAATAAAGCTAGAGTCAGATGCGTCATGCACATGAGGAACACTTGATGAACCATACAATATAGCTCACTTCGTTTCCCCAAATCATTTTGCAATTCTTCATGGCATTTAATGACAAGAGTAGTGTAGCATGGTCAGATGGTGCAGTTTACATATTGGAGGTGCTTTGTCTTTGATGCTTAAAATTTGTTTTTATGCCAGGGAAAGCTTTTTATTTTTTTGTTACCATCTGGACATAGATCAATAAAACCAAGAGCTAACATTTTGAGATATTATTGAGGACTAGGAAATTAATTAGTGCCAGACACTTCTATATAGGTCACGAAGTTGCAAATGGGAGATCTTCCTACACCACAAGACATAACCAGACACATAATACATACTATGACCATAACAACTAGGAATTTTGTGAAATGCCAATTTGTATGGATTTGTAGGAGGGACAACAAAGGGAGGAGCTCCACATGCCAGAGTTGTAGCCTACAATTATTTTTGGTTGAATGGATGCTTCAATGCAGATATTCTTGCAATATTTTAGGCAGCCATTCATAAAGGACTAGATGTGTTTTCTCTTTCTCTTGGCTCAGATCTCCCTCTAAGTGATTACTTTCAAGAAGTTTTTTCTATTGGCACGTACCATGTTGTTTGGTTGGGAAAGGTAGTGGTTTGTTCTGCAAGAAATGTTGGCCCAATTGTTGGAACAATGACAAATGTGGCCCCATGGATTATAACTGTTGGAGCAAGTACTATTCACAAAAATATCCTTGCCTCTGTTTCTCTAGGAAATGAGAAAATTTATATGGCAAGCACTCAAATTTTTATGAATTTATTTTCAAATTGTATATAATGTCATCAAATTTCAAGCCATGTTCTTAATTTTTTTTTAAAAATAGGTAATTGATCTTTAAAGGGCTTTGAATTGACATGCATGGTTATGACAAGTATGTTAAGCATATTAACAATCCTTTTAAAGCACCATTCACTCTAGAATTCAATAGGTATGCTAAAACTCTTATACATATCAGGATGGATGGTACATGTGGAGAAATACTATCCTGCTTCTTAGATTTCAAACAATGGAAGACATGAATAAAGTACTAATATTGTGCAGATAATTGTAAAATTTATAATCTCCAACATGGACTAATTTATTTCTATTTCTTTTATCCCAACACCTGGTCATAATTTTAATTTTAAATCAAACCCTTTCTTCATTTAAATTTATAAACAAAGTGCGCTAACTCACATGGCTTTGCTTTGTTTCACTTGTAATAACAGTGATGACATTTGGATTTGATGCACACCATGAAATAGAAAGTTACAATAAAGGTATGGTGAATTCATTTGTAATTGGTTTCACTCCTACTTTCTTTAATACATCATCAACTAATGAATTGGATGCTAGATTTTGTACATCATGTTAAAAAACTGAATAGTTATGAAACATATCACCACTAAAGTAGAGAGAGAGAGAGGAACAAAAGAGTTGAGCCATTAAAATTATGAGAATTGTTTGAAACCAGTCTCCGTGTTATTAGCGAACATGTTATTTTTCACTTAATTGAAATGCAACCCATTGGTTACACGTCTTCCTTTAAGCACATCTACAAAAATATAAACCCTTTTTTATTCTATACAAAATAATAGAATAACTATTAACACTTTACCTGGTCTACAAATATAGAACCTTTAGCGTTGCAAAACTAAGAATGAGAAAGCCAACCAAGCCATCAGTTATGTAGTCACAAGAAGCAGACAAGGAACAACATCAGGTATATAATTGTGTGTGTGAATTTTGTACTTGTTCTGTAGACGCAACACTTTAGTAAAACATTAGAGGTTAGCAAAAATAAAATCATGCAATAAATTGAAAGCTAAACTAACCAGGCGATTTACTGCCTTCTAATAGGTGCGAGTATGATGTTCTCAGATTGTATCGAGATCAGTGACCTTGACGACACTTAAATGAAGGATTTAAATGCAAAACTGATATGAAATATGAGTGCAATTAATCTATTTTTTTTAATTTTCTATGCAATGATATGGTGAAAACTGGTATGAATCTAGAATCTAAGATGAAATTGATATGCAATATGAAGCTAAAATAAATGTAAAAACAAGATTGATCTCACAACAATGTTGATTCGCAAAGCTTTGATTCTTCAGTCTCCAATTCGCCAGCATAAGTTTGCAAAATATGAGATGATTTGTGAAGAGCTGAGGCCTTAATTTATAGAAATCCAGGGCTTTGGAGGTGCATGGGAAAAACCATAAATCACTCAAATAACTCAAGTTGATTTTTGAGTTATTTTTAAATAAAGGATATTTAACTCACAAAAACATGCAAAAGCAGAGTTTAACTCAAAATAGAGTTTATATTTAATTGATAATTGATAGTTGTTTGCTTTTCTTGATTGTGCATGTTTTATTTATGAATTAATTTAATAATAAAGTGATTTATTTTCAACTTAACTGATTTTGAAAAATAAAACAATTGATTTATGGGTTAATCAACTATTTTTCAAACTTTTATTTCAAAAATAATATTATTAAAAATTAACAACTTGCTTTAATTAATTAAATAAAAATTTAATCAATTAATGATAGGAATCTTGATTTATTGTCAAATTTGAATAATAATAATTAGGAATAAATAATTAAATTCAACTTAATAATTAAGTGGCAAGATTAAATCTAATTAATTAAATATTCAAAATATTCAATTAATCAAACTTTAGGATAAATATGATTTATCACCAAATAATCATTAAATTAAAGATAATTAAAATAATTAGGAATATTACTAGGAATATTTCTCGATGCAGAATTTAGGATAATCAATTAGGATTCGATGATGTTCAGATGTGCCTTGGGTTAGAACTTTGATGTCGATTTCATTCGATGTGTCGATATAGGAGGTTAATGAACTTATAGCCCATTTTTGGGGTATTACATTTTGCCCCTCTTTGAATTACTGTGTGAAGCGCAGTGGTTCAAAGACAGTCTGTGTTTGATAAAGATATGAAACTGATATGAAAGATATGATGATATTAGGTCCTGAATGACCAAAGATAATGTTCATTATAACAGCAACGATGAACCAATGAAACAAAAGCGTCAAAATGCCTGATTCTGAACCTTATGATTGTGAAGAAGTGACTGACTGCTTCTAGACTTGATTGTCCTTAGAAGAATCACATAGGTATCACATCTGAACCCTTCAGTTACCGAAGAACCAAGGAAATAAAACTAATGAACTTATGGCTACGAAAAACTGATACAGTTTACAAGATTAGGAGAATATCAAATTGATATGGATCTCAATGAATCTGATATGCCCCAAGCGATGATAGATTTGCCCCGAGCGATGAAGACTTTTGATGAATCGGCAACTAGATGTGGTTGTTGTCTTGATTATTGATGAAAGATAATAGATTTAGATTTACAGACTTTGAATGATGTGCAATACCATGCCCCCTTCAGGATTAAAATTAAAATCTGACAAGAAAAGTCAGTGTTAAATAGTTTAGAAGCATGTTAATTGATTTGAAAAGTGGTTATACATGTTCGAGAATGCATTCTGCATTATTTAGAGGTCCTGGTGACCGAGTTTGACTAGGTTAAATCATGAGTTGACCATAGTGAACCAAGTTGAAATTTTGATAGTTTGATGTAAGATAATCAGTTAAGTTGAATACTAGATTTCTTTGATGATTGAAGGTTGATTATGCAAGTAGTGAATAATATAAACGATCTCATATTTTGATTTTGATCCCGAAAAAGGATTCTACTTGCTGTTTTGTTGGAGGAACCTTCATGTGAGATTCAACTCTTGTTAGATTTGAAGAGATATTTGAAGAATTGTTTAAGCTTTGAAGTGTTTCCAAACATTTGTGAGATCATGCAGACATGCAAAATGAAATGCAACCTAGGACCTAGGACCTACTCATTGATCATATGTCGATTTGTTATCATCATTGAACTTTTAGGTAACTAGATAAATCAATACAATGTCCACTAGCTATGAAACCATAGACATATGAATATCGATTTGTATGCGCAAGAATCAATACAACACCCATTGGTCAACAACCATAGATATATGAATATTGATTTTGTTTTTAGAATGTCGGATTAGATATAAGCACCAAGGCATAGGCGCCAGGATGACCTGAATATCATGTCCATTTTGATATAGCAATTTGTATAAGCATCAAAACATAAACGTCATGATGACCTGAATATGCCTTGCATGCAAACACATCAAACAGTCAAAAGATCATTCTAAATCCAATATGAATTACCTGTAGTGACTCTTTATCGTTCACATCCTTAGGTAAGATCGCGTTTCACAGTAAAAGAAAGAACTCACTCAAAAAGATAATAGTTAGATCAAACTTCCTTGAATTTTCCAAGTATCAATGGTTGAGGTACGCATGGCCATCCAATTCGAGATAGAGGCTCTTACAGTCGAACACCATTTCAATCCAAAATTTCTAAAGTTGTTGGATTTTCACATACAAGCGGAAGACAAAGAAAAGATTATGCCCCCAGTCATCACTCTCTAAATCTTGTAAAGGACATCATCGAAGAGCTCGAAGGGACACAATATGCAAAAACCTCAATGTGAATCAGTAAGCATACAAGGAGATAAAAGCATGTAAACAACATAGAATGTTTTCAGTTTGATGTTTGATTGCGTTGTTGTAGATGCAAAATCTTTTCTAGAGACAAGACTGACTAACTGACTCAAATGAAGCTTCAAAGGACTCTGACTGGATATGACATGTCTAGACACATTAGAGGCCATAGGATATGACATTGATTGCCCCCAAGTTTTAAGCATTGATAGGATACAGATGCTGGAGCTGATTGGTGTACAGACCGATTTATGGAAAATAGAAATGCAGAAACAAACTGGGAGATATGTACAAACTAAAGCAAGACTGAAAGCTAGGAAAGACCAAGATTGCACTGATAGATGGAGCATTTTGAAACAAGTGGCACCCGTTTGCCAGGTTTTCACCATCTTGGCAGAGATTCTATTTTTGCTACCAAGGTGCCTGTTTCCAGGTTTTCACCAAGGCACTTTTTTTTTTTTTTCTCATTTTTTTGTATTTTTCATTTTTTCAATTTTTTTTTGTATTTTTCATATTTTTGATTTTTTTTGTGAATCAAGGTGCCTATTGCTAGGTTTTCACCAAGATGTTCATTTTTTTCAAGACTTTTTCCAATTTTAAAGATTTTTTCAGGACATTTTACCATAGACTGAATGCCTTAGGCATAGAATTTTTTCAGATGAAGAACGTTGATTGGTTCTTGGAGCTGTTTTGCTTCAGTCGTTGAGAGTTGATAGGCACCAGAGCCAAAATTAGCAGTGATTACAAAGGGGCCCAGCCAGTTGGGTTCAAACTTCCCCTTGCATTCTCGATGTGATTGATTTTTAGGATTCTCTCTCAAGACTAGATCACCAACCTGAAATTCTCTATGTCTGACTTTCTTGTTGTAACCTCTAGACATTCTTTTATGATATACTCTGAGATGATCATACGCTGCTTGCCTGCGCTCATCTAGTAGTTCAAGTTCTTGCAACCTAGACACTCTGTAGTCATCATTAGTTACTAGACCATGCATTCTAATTCTTAGTGATGGGATTTCAACCTCAATAGGCAGTACCGCTTCAAACCCATAAACTAAAGTGAAAGGTGTAGCCCCAATAGGCATTCTAATACTAGTTCTGATACTGGTTCTGATACTTGTTCTGTAGGCCCAGAGAGCTGGATTGATCATGAGATGCCAGTCTCTTCCTATTTTATTAACCATATGGTGCAAGATTTTCAATAGATTCTTGTTAGAAGCCTCTGCTTGTCCATTCCCTTGAGGATAGTAGATAGAAGACCAATGTTGCGTGATCTTGAATTTGGCACATAAATCATCTAGGTCCTTTTTTTTGAATTGTCCCCCATTATCTATGATTATAGAATGTGGGATCCCATATCTGCATATGATGTAGTTCAAGATGAACATAGATATCTGTTTCTTAGTTGCTTGTGTCAAAGGGACCGCTTCTACCCATTTTGTGAAATAATCTGTAGCTGTGATTATATGGGTATGTCCATTAGAAGAATGAGGATGTATAGCTCCTATAAGATCAAAGACCCATTGGTGAAAAGGCCATTGTGTAGTAAAGGGAATTAGATCTCTCCCTAGAGCATGAATTAACTTTCCATGCACTTGGCACTTTTGACAATTCTTAACAAACTTGATAGACTCTTTCTCTATTTCAGGCCAATAGTACCCAGCCCTAATAAGTTTTCGAGGTAGTGTTAAACCGTTCGAGTGTGACCCACAAATACCATCATGGACTTCCTCTAACGCATGTTGAGACTCTTCCCTTTCTAAACATCTAAGTAGCGTACCATCTAGACCTCATTTGTATAGATCATGACCAATGATGACATATCGGGAGGCATTATGGATAAGGTATCTCTTTTCATGGCGGTTGAAGGTATCAGGAATGATTTGGTCTTGGAGATAGGAAAATAGGTTTTTGTATCTAGATGAATCATGACCAACAACAGTGTAGATCATATGGGTTTCAGGGGAATCATATGTAGGATAAGATAGTGCTTCCACTAAGAACTCGTAGCGTAGTTCATGTTCAGGCTGCTGTAATAAAGTAGATAGTGTTGCCATTGCATCGACAACCTTATTCTCCATTCTAAGAATTTTCTCAAATGTGATAGATATGAAATACTTCTTTAAATCATCTACCATTCTCTTGTAAGGAATGAGCTTTTCATCTTTAGTTTGGTACACATCATTGACTTGATGGATAACAAGTTGAGAGTCTCCAGAAATGTGTGTGTGAATTTTGTACCTATTCTGTAAATACAACACTTCAGTAAAACATTAGAGGTTAGTTGAAATCAAAATTGTGCAATAGAATGAAAAACTAAACTAACCAAGTGATTTACTACCTTCTAGTAGATGCGAGTATGTATTCTCAGATTATACCGAGATCAGTGACCTTGACGACACCTAAACGAAGGATTTGAATGCAAAATCTAGATATGGAATGAATGCAATTAATCTATTTTTTTGGTTTTTCTGATGCAAATAAGATAATGAAAACTTGATATGAATCTATGTTATATGAAAAATTGATATGAAAAGTAAGCTAACAATGATATGAAAACTATGCAATAATAAATGAAAATCTCACAATAACTCGAATTCTCAAGATCGATTGTTCAGTCTCCAATTCAGCAGCGTGAGTGTGCAATTTGTGGATTGATTTTGGTAGAGTAAGTATGCAAACTTGTGAGATGAATTATGAAGATCTGAAGTCTTAATTTATAGAAATCTAGGGCTTTGGAGTAAGTAGGGGTAAGGTTATTTTGATTGTTAATAAGCTCAACAGTGTAAGTAGTAGCGTGATCTTGCTTAGGAGAAGACTTAAGACATGGTGGAATGCATGAAAAAGGATGTGCAGGGTCAAAAGAACCCTGAAGCAGATAAGAGACATTATGAAAAGGATTGGATGACATGGAGGGTTCTTGATCTTGATCTTTCTTTATGTTCTTTTCTTCATCATTTTTAGAGTCCTCTTGACATGGAGCCACTTCTAAGGATACAAAAGCATGTTGGGATTGTATGGAAGACTTTGGAAGAGATGGAGGGGGACTAGCTGAAGTAGGAATTATAGCATATAAAGGCTTAGGCTCTTTGGGTTTAGCATTATTGAAAGTATTTGCAGCCAAGTGAAGGTTAGCTTGAGTTTCTTTAAGAGGTAGCCCTTGAGGATGACTATAGGGAATCGTATGAAAAGTATCAGGGCTTTTGGTGGATGAAGGACTTGTGAAAGATTTGAAAGACTTGGAAGCTTTAGGAAATGTATGGGTATTGGAGGAAGTAGGGGATGGAAGGGAACCACCGCAAGACAAAGGGTCAGCATTAACATGATCTTTCTTGAGAGTATAATCTTTATCTTCAGCATGAGAGTTCTTAGAAGAGAGATCCTTGTAGTATGCACGTTTATAATCAGCTTGGTAAGCTTTCTCTTCCTCAATAGAAGTAGATGTATCATCTAGGTATTGTTCACATAAATCATCAAAGTCTCTTTCAAAATCAGAATCATATAGATCACCATCACGATCTATCCAATGTGACATCCCATTTTCAGTAAGTAGGAACACACGACAAGGAGGATTCTTAGGAACAAAGGTGTCATAGGTTTCATTACATTGTTTATCATCATAGTCATCATAGTCATCATAGTCCTCAAAGATGGGTGTGCCACTCTCCGTGGAAGAGGTATCATAAGGGTTGTCATGTTTCTCACATTCTGTCTGGGGGCATGGTGACATGTACAAGTCTTCATCAAATGGAAAAGGACATAGAGCTTCCATGGAAAACTCTTTAGGTTCCTTTTCTTTCTGAAGATTGTTAAGCTTGACTTGCATAGCATGCATCTGCTTCATCATAGTGGTGATTAGAATTTCTTTCTCATGTGTACTGATTCTTTGAGACATGTTAGGAGTTTTAGGACTCCCTAGAATATATTGATGTAGAGTTTGTTGATTGACTCCTTGAATTGATGGAGGGGGAATGTAACTAATTTTTAATCGAAAGTTGCCAAGATCGTCATCTTCATAAAGACTAGAATTGTAGAGTTGTTCAAGAGTTGGACCCTGGATATGAGTCAAAGGTAAGGTATGAGATGCTTCTCTTGATTTCTTGTGTGAGGAAGCTCTAGTTTCAACTATTAACCCTGGGTGAAACAAAAGAACAAGATGAAGACAACTGAAGAATGAATTGATTCAAGAAAATCAAATGATGCAACCTTGTCAAGGTTTGATTGATTAAAGCTTGGATTAGACGTAGATGAAGGAGATTGTGCCCTAGATGTATGGGTAGATTCCCAAAAGATAGCGGACACGAGTTCACAACAGTTAGCCGTTTTGATGATTGATTGAAGATTGATAGTTATGACAAGGTTTTGACACAAGATGATAAAGACTTAAATCGATTAAACAGAAGGCTGAATTGGATTCAAAAGGCCACTTTTGGAAAATGATAGGATTCTCAATAGCTACTGCTCTGTTCCTGACACAGTGATTTGTTCAACAGATTCCAGAAATAGGCTGAAAAAGCTAAGTATCTGGCAATTCTGACACTTTTTTTACAACTTTTCAAAACTTTCCCAAACAACACTCTGCAGACTCATACGACAGTGGGCATGCTATGAAATGATAGTTGAAAAGCTCGTATGACAGTTGCAAAACTCGCATGACAGTTGCTAGCAGGAGTTGACTTTTTGAATTTGACTGGCAGAAAGACTCGTATGACACTAGGTTCTTTACCATATGATAGTTGGGCAGTAATGAAACAACATTTGATAGAAACTTGTATGACCTTTTGACCTCTTGAGATGAATTTTGACTCCAGAAAGGAATTTCACTTCAAATTCTACAAATTTAGGGTTTTTCAATTTTGGACTGTTTGCGAATGTTACTGTCCAGATTTGAAGAGTAGACCAGATTTGTTCATTTTTAGTAACTAGATAGATAAGAAAGCACACAAAATAACAAGCAAGTGATTTCAAGCACGTCTAAAAACAATAAACAAGGGAAAAAGTAACCTTGCGCAAGAACAATCAAGTTACTTATTTGTGCTAATCTTTAGAAGTGCTAATTGTGTATGTTCCAAAAAATTTTGCATTAACGCACATATTCTTAGAAAATAAAAATTTGGCCTCACTAGGGTTTTTAGTAATGGTTTGACTCTGCAACTTTTATGATCCAAGAGGGTGAACTCCAATCTAGGCGCACCGGGGTTTTGACACAGTCTGAGAACTTAATCTTCAGGATCTGCTAGGGAGATCTGACAACCTAACAAGAGACCACACCTGTGGAGATTTATTCCAACATGACATTTATATAGCGGTTGTCACTACCACGACAAAAATGGCTATTATCGCTTGAGGTTCTGTCAACATGGTTGACCCAATTAAGGGAATGTCCACTATGGTTAACCCTCTCTAAAGGTGACTCACAAAATATACTACATGGAGACTGGTTCCAGATTCAAGGATTTGGATTTCTGGTACTATCCAAAAAGGAAGTAGAGCATAATCCTCTAGCCTTTTCACTTTTAACCCAAACAAAGTAGACAAATTAATTCAACATGCTAAGACCAAGATTATCTCACAAAGATCTATGACGTCAACCCCTTATGATCTATCAACCTCTCCAGAGAGAGAATGCATCGATCAAAAGTTGAAGACACACGGATCTAGTGGAACGTGAGACTCCCTCAATATCCTCCCTACCTACAAAGATTCCTTCGTTGAGAAGAGTTTCGCTCAAAACTCACTCTCTCAAGAGCCAAAAATAGTGTTCATAGGGCCTATTTACTATGTGTAACAGATATGCGAAAAACAAATCTATGTTCTTTTTTATAGCCCAAAATGAAGTGTGTGATATGAAAGCAAGAAAAGTCACACAAGCTTGACACAAGAGAGTTTGTTTTATGTCCCAAAATGAAGTGTTATCCGATGTAATAGAATACCTAAGTTCCTTGCAATGCGCTTAGTAGATTTTACCTATTTTAGCAATTTTTGTTGAGCTTTTCCATGCAAGCAAGCCACGAACTCTCCAACAAGACAACAAGCAAACAAAATATGCAAGGTTTATTCAACTTATGCAAACCCTAGGGTTAGATTTGAAAATCAATTGTTAGGAGCAATAATAATCAGCAAATAATCCAAATGACAAATCATATCATGCATTGAATCATATGAAAAATAAGTGCATACCCATCACAAATTTTTTTTTTTTTTGTTGCATTTGACCTAGTCAACAAGATTTGATTTTTTTGATATGATTTCGGCCACAAAAATAGAAATCCAAAACCTGCTAAAAAATAGAGAGCTTTCCAAAAATGTAAAAATTTTAGAAAAATCTCTTCATTTGTGCCCTAGAGACCTATTTTACCAAAACAGACCAGTTTTTGTAAATTGATTATTTGAGCTATTATATTGCATCCAAATTTAAAACACAAAGAATAGAACCCCTGTAGAATTTGAAGAGATTTTTGAAAATTTAAACATTTCCAAAAAAATATGATGATTTGTGCCTAAAATGAATTATTTATGAAAAATTGAAATTTTTTTATTAAAAATTCAAAACATCTCAAAAAATTCTAAATTTTTTATCACAGCTTCCCTGATATCTCTCCAACCTACAAAAATAATTTTAGACCAAAACTCCAAGCCATTTGGGAGATAAAATTAAATCTTTGAAAATTTAGGGTTTTAGTCTCCAAGTAAATCTGCACAAGGGAGTTAGCTCCAAAAAATAACCAAAATTAGCATGTAAAGGTGGGTTGCCCCACGTTGGGCGCCAGAAATGTATATGTGAATTTAATACCTGTTCTGTAGACACAACACTTCAGTAAAACATTAGAGGTTAGCAAAAATCAAAATCATGCAATAAATTGAAAGCTAAACTAACCAGGCGATTTATTGTCTTCTAATAGGTGCGAGTATGATGTTCTCAGATTGTATCGAGATCAGTGACCTTAACGACACCTAAATGAAGGATTTAAATGCAAAACTGATATGAAATATGAATGCAATTAATCTATTTTTTTATTTTCTATGCAATGATATGGTGAAAACTAATATGAATCTAGAATCTAAGATGAAATTGATATGCAATATGAAGCTAAAATGAATGTAAAAACAAGATTGATCTCACAACAATGTTGATTCGCAAAGCTTTGATTCTTTAGTCTCCAATTCGCCAGCATAAGTTTGCAAAATATGAGATGATTTGTGAAGAGCTGAGGCCTTAATTTATAGAAATCTAGGGCTTTGGAGGTGCATGGGAAAAACCATAAATCACTCAAATAAATCAGGTTGATTTTTGAGTTATTTTTAAATAAAGGATATTTAACTCACAAAAACATGCAAAAGCAGAGTTTAACTCAAAATAGAGTTTAGATTTAATTGATAATTGATAGTTGTCTGCTTTTCTTGATTGTGCATGTTTTATTTATGAATTAATTTAATAATAAAGTGATTTATTTCCAACTTAACTGATTTTGAAAAATAAAACAATTGATTTATGGGTTAATCAACTATTTTTCAAACTTTTATTCCAAAAATAATATTATTAAAAATTGACAACTTGCTTTAATTAATTAAATAAGAATTTAATCAATTAATGATAGGAATCTTGATTTATTGTCAACTTTGAATAATAATAATTAGGAATAAATAATTAAATTCAACTTAATAATTAAGTGGCAAGATTAAATCTAATTAATTAAATATTCAAAATATTCAATTAATCAAACTTTAGGATAAATATGATTTATCACCAAATAATCATTAAATTAAAGATAATTAAAATAATTAGGAATATTACTAGGAATATTCCTCGATGCAGAATTTAAGATAATCAATTAGGATTCGATGATGTTCGGATGTACCTTGGATTAGGACTTTGATGTCGATTTCATTCAATGTGTCGATATAGGAGGTTAATGAACTTATAACCCATTTTTGGGGTATTACAATAATATGTAGAAGATATACTTTCAACCTAGTAGTAGTAACATCTAGATGGTAATGATTAAGCTAAAGGCTAAATCCTGTTGGGTAAAAACTTCACTGGTACATGATGTAATTTATTCTTTGTTGTTTGAGCTCATGCTTTTATGTGTGGGGTTTGAATACAATTTCTTTTGGATTTATCAAAAATCAATTGTATGTACTTCTATAGTTTAATCGTGCTTGTATTCAAAATGGTTAAACTCGGGACTTGTACTAAATTAGTGAAGGCTAAGGAGACCCCTTTGGCTCTATTTATCCTTTTATTATTTGGAATGTGTATGAGAATCCTGAAGTGTGCAGTCTAGGTGTGAGTAAAGGCCTCAATGCCATCGCAGATTACCTCTACAGAAAATAGGCTAAATGTGGATAAGGCCATCCAAAGGGAAGCACAAAGGTGAAGGTAAAAAATATTGACTCAGGTGTGGTAGGGTTGTTGAAGAAAGAACAATAATGGTGTCTCCAAAGGATTCTCATCTATGTTTTGAATCTTTGATGTATGGGTTGGGAACTTGGGTATGGACTCAAGGCGGCTTGGTGGGTAAATTGGTTACTACATAAGAACTCTATTTTTTGTGATGTTATAACTTATGCAAACTTTATCGTTCATCAAAACTGTTGCACTTTTTTATATTTATATAATTCACTGGTATATTTATGTAATTCGTCAATATAATAATTTTATTACTTCTAATATAAAGAATAATTCTCCAAGAAAACTTTTATGGTTTTGTATACTAAGTAAATATCGCCAATAAAATGACTTTATTGGTTTTGTACGGTAGTGTACAAATCTCTAATAAAAACAACCATTTACATTAAAACGTGTCTGAATCACCAAATTATTTATTACATTATTTGAATACAAGGCACACTTGCCAACACTAATACGTTTCTCTAGCAGATGGAAAAAAATGATTTGCTAACAATTTTCCACTAATTTTGGGCCATTGCAAATGATTCACCAACAACAATAAAATTATGTTTACATGGGAAACAAATTTTATTTTTTTTCTATATAATTACATTTGATTTCTGTGTATCAAAAAAGTTGCCAATATTTTGCTACTGTTCCAGGGGGTCTTAAAGTTAACACTAGTTGTGGCTAGTGATATTTTTCACCATTGAGCCACTTGTCCTTTCATAATGGAAACTTTAAAATTCTATGAAGAATTTTGTTTTGATTTCAACACACCCTCTAAGGTATATTCATGTTGAGATTAGCTAGAATGCAAAGTTTATAATTTTAGACATGATATAATTAATGTCTATAAACATCCTATAGTAGCATCAAGGAATTTTATTCTTGTTTACATAAGAATTAAATCACAACTGACATATATTTAAAAAATAAAATTATAAAATATAAGAAAAAAGGGAAAGAGAAGGTTCTTTTATAGTCTATGGCAGACACCTAAATTTTGCTAATCTTAAAGTTATCACTGGTTGTGGCTAGTGATATTTTTGACCATTAAGCCACTTTCTAAACAAAACCAAAGATAGAATGAACCAACATCATCCAATCGTATCCATGTAATTCAATAAAAATGAGCCACTTCAAAGCATATCCAATGCTATGTCATAGTAACTCAACAGTGAGAACGATAGAATAAAATACGATAGAAGCAACTCTCGAATATGACAACAGATAAACACCTTGATGAAAAAATGAAATAGTCCCATCTCACTAAAGTGTTAGCATGAATGCTGATGGTATTCCTATGGGGGAGTATCATAGTAATGATAGAGGCATGCTACATTGGTTGTGTGTTGCATTCATGAAAAAGTTTGTCATTGATGGAAACATATGCTATTGATTGGTTGTTCAGGAGCCTACAAAAGAGGTGGCATAGATTTGTACGAATACAGTACAATGAATCAACATGTGCGCACTTAGAGGGAGACTCCTAATGATGTCTTGGGTCACCATCCATGATCACATATGCTTATGAGTTGATTGGACAGAGTTATGACAAGTTTCTTGGCAACTATTCTTCAGAAGATAGAAACAGTGTTTTCACAGAGTTGATTGCAGAACTTTGTGGATAGAACTCATGGTTGTTTAAGTTATGATGTGCGAACATAGGTCCATCTTGGACACTTGAAAGAAAGCTTATTGCAATCATATGGAGTCATGATCATATAGGTGACGTCAACTATTATGTGTGTATTGGCAAAGACCTATTTGGAGGTTGACTTGTGTTAAAATAATAACAAAATATAGAGAGATAGGAAATTGTTTAATGCAATGAGCAAGGAATAAGAAGATTTACCATGACTAATCAAAAAACTAGGAGCATTCACCAAAGAGCAAAGCAATAAAGGAGACAATATTTTGAAGGGGGAAAAGCATAAAAAAACCCCCGTGATATAATGAATGTGGCAAAAATGCCTAAGAATGAGAGAGAGAGAGAGCTTAGCTCATACAATAGTGTTCAAGAAGAAGAAGTATCTCATATGTAAAGAGAAGGAGAGTCATCTTTTTAATAGAGATGTGAGGAAGGAGTTACATTGTAACTCCCATTTCTATGTATGCCACATTTCACTAGTGTGTGAGACAAGTGTAGGATTCCTCCTAAGGAGGAATATCTATTTTCTTTAATAAAAGAATTACAAATATGACATGTCCTCCCACTTAGACTAGAAGAAAAATATAATAGGATACCTTAGTTTATCCTTACATATTTACCAAGGAAAGATTAAATTCTAACACCCCCCTTTAATCTTTACTTGGGGTTTTACAATCAAAGGGTTTTAAACCCAAATTTGGACAATGAATCTGGAATTTCTCTCTAGAGAGAGGCTTTGTCAAGATATCTGCAACTTGATCTTCTCCTTTGCAGAAGATGAGGGACACTTGTCTGTCTTGAATGTGTTCTCTGATGAAGTGATGATGGAGAGCAATGTGCTTAGATCTTGCATGGTAAACTGGATTCTTTGCTAAGGCAATTGCACTTTGATTACCATAGTATAAAGGTGTGGGTTCTTGTTGAGGTAGACCCAAATCTTCAAGTATTCTTCTAAGCCATAGAACTTCTTTAGAGGTAGTAGTACATCCTTTATATTCAGCCTTGGTAGAACATAATGAAACTGATTGCTACTTTTTACTTTTTCAAGAAATTGCACCTAAACCAAGGAAAAAACAGTAACCACTAGTGGATCTCCCATCATTGGGGTCACCTCCTAGATCTAAATCAAAATAACCTTTAAGAGTAAAATCAGCATTAGCATCATAAAATAAAGCATAATTTAGAGTACCTTTAAGGTACCTTAGGATTCTTTTAGCAACTTTTAAATGAGATTGTTGAGGTTTAGACATGTATCTAGAAACTAAGCCTACACTATAAGATAAATCAGGTCTAGTGAGGGTTAGATAAATTAAACTACCTACAAGTTCTCTATAAGAAGTAGCATCTATGAAAGGAGATTGCATATCTATCATTAACTTAGTTCCTAATTCACAAGGAATAGAGACATCATTAGCATTAGTCATATCAAATCTTTGTAAGAGATCTTGAGCATACTTAGATTGAGAAACAAATATGCCATTAGAAATTTGCCAAATTTGCATGCCTAAGAAATAGTGCAAGATACCTAAATCTGTCATTTGAAAGTTTTGATTGAGTTGAAATTTAATTTCAGAAAGTAAAGGAGTAGAGCTGGAGGTAAGGATTAAATCATCAACGTATAAGATAATAATAACAATGTCATTTTCAGTATGCTTGATATACAAGTTAGGATCATTTTTACTTCTTTCAAAACCTTGAGAAATAAAGAAAGCATTAATTTTGAAATACCGCTCTCTAGAAGATTGTTTTAAATCGTAAATAGACTTCTTGAGTTTACATACTAAATGTTCATTACCTTGTTGAATAAAACCAGGAGGTTGGGACAAGTATATTTCTTCATGCAAATCGCCATTCAAAAAAGCACTTTTAACATCCATTTAGTGAATAGGCCAATTAATTTTTGCAGCTAAAGAAAGAACAACTTTAATGGTAGACATTTTAGCAACAGAAGCAAAGGTTTCATTATAGTCTATTCCTTCAATTTGAGAGAAGCCATGTGCAACTAGTCTAGCCTTAAATTTACTAATTTCATTATTGGAATTTAACTTAGTTTTATATAACCATTTACAGGAAACCAAATTTTTACCATGAGGTAAAGGAACAAGATCCCAAGTGTTATTAGAAATCAAAGAGTCATATTCTTCTTGCATAGCAATTTTCCAATGAGGTTGATTTTTAGCTTGAGCAAAAGTTTGAGGATTAGTAGAATTAGAGAGACAAGTCATAAGAGCATAATTGCAGTAGTTTATCCTTGAAGGTTTAAGTCCACCCATTCTAGAAATGTAATCATCACCTTCATTAAGTAAATCTTTAAACCATTTAGGATTTCTCCTAGAATTAACAGAAATATTACTAGGAGGAGTAGACATATTATTACCATCATCATCATCATCACTGCTACTACTAGAAGGAACAAAATCATTAGAAGGAGTATCATTACTATCTTTATGTTCATCATTATCCTTTTGAAGAGTATTAGTATTATCCTTCGTATTAGGAGCAGAAATAGAAGGAACATAAACATTAGGAGCAGAAATGTGAGGAATAGGGTTGAGAGATGGAGGTTGGTCCTCCATAAGAACTATGTTGCTGTGACTAAAATCAAAATCTAAAATTTGAGAATAGTCATGGACACCATTTTCAGCAATGCAAACATCTCTAGCTATTTGAACTTTATTAGACAGAGGATCATAAAGTCTATAACCTTTAGTGTTCTTAGAATAGCCAACAAATATATGAGGTGAGGATTTAGGATCTAACTTTTTCCTTTTCTATTTAGGTGTGTGAACATAAGCAATGGAGCCAAAAATTCATAAATGAGACAAATTGGGTTTTCTTCTTGACCAAGCTTCTTCAGGAGTTTTATTTGGTAGGGCCTTAGTAGGAGTTCTATTAAGAATATAGGTGGCACATGCCATGGCTTCAGCCCAAAATTTATAATCCGTATTTCTAGCATGTAAAAAACATCTAGCCATTTCTACTATTGTTCTATGCTTTCGTTCTGCCACACCATTTTATTTTGGTGTATAAGGAACGGTAAGCTCATGTTTGATATGAAAAGATCTTAAGTAAGAATGGAAAGCATGATTAACATATTCAGTACCATTATCAGTCCTAAGAATTTGAATTTTACAACCACTTTGTCTTTCCACAAAAACATGAAATTCAACAAAAATATCAAGGACTTGATCTTTACTATATAAGAAATAAATCCAAGTTCTACGAGAATAATCATCAACAAAATTTAAAGTATATTTAGAGCTTGAAATAGAATTATTTTCCATAGGACCTAAAAGATCACTATGAATGAGAACTAACTTATTATTAGCTCTCCAGGATGATTTATGGGGAAAAGATTCTCTATGCATTTTACCACTCATTCATCCATTGCAATCAAACTTGGAAGGAGTAAACTTAGGTAGCCCATCTACCATATTTTCTTTTTGCATTAATGAGATATAATCATAATTTAAATGTCCTAGCCTCTCATGCCAAATGTGAAAATCAACAGTAGTAAATAATGAATATCTAGGAGAAGCAAATTGATAAAATTTAAAGAGATTATCATCATCTAATTTAGCATTAGCAACTATCTGATCAGTATTGGGATCAATGATATGACAAATATTTTTATGAAACTCAACCTTATAATCATGCCATATTTGTGGAACAAAAATAAGGTTAGCTTTCAAATCAGGAACATAAAGCACATCATGTAATTTACCATTTGGAACAGAAACATTACTAGTTCCTTCAACTTGACAACAATAATTATCAGCTAAAGAAACAAGAATATTCATAGAATTAGGTCGCAAAGAATCAAAGACTTCCTTATGAGATGTAACATGTTGAGATGCACCACTATCAATAATCCATTCAAGTGGTTTAGAAGCATTAAAAGAGACAGTAAAAGCAGAACGAGATTGATTTCCATTAGATTTTCCATTTGAGTAGTTTTGAGAATTAGATTGATCATCCTTTTATTTCTTAAAACAGTTATGTATTAAGTGATCATCTTTACCACAATAGGTGCAATGTGGCCTATTTGAATAATTACTATTATGATAGTTATTGGAAGGCCTAGAATTAAATTGTTGGCCTGAGTTATTATTTGAATTATTAGTGTTGTTAGATCTTTGATAATTTTGGTTATTTTGATTAGTGTTAGAAGATCTATTGTTATTGTGACTTTGAGAGACATATGCATGTTCGTGAGTTTTAAGTATGTCAAATTGAATCAATTTTGCTTCCTCTTGACGCAACATATTTTGAAAGACAACATAAGTTAGTTGAGATGCTAAAGAAGGAATAGCTAACTGAGAGTAAATATTTGTAATAAACTGTTGGAACTGTCTAGGAAAACATTTATGAATAATTATGTGGATTATCCTTAAATCAGAGAGAGGAACTTGTAAACCAGTTAGTAAAACTTTAATTGAATCAAACTTGAGCAAGAAATCATCAACAGAGTTGAAGTTGGTATACCTGAGGTCTTCAAGTTGGTCTTGAAGCTGGATTTTGCGAGTCTCGTATGCACTGTCATAGGTATTTTTCGGGATGTCCCAAGCTTGATGGGCTTTTGTACAAGTAGAAATTAAGACATACAATTTGGGACTTAAGGAGATCCCGATTAAACCAAGTGCTTCCTCATTTTTAGTTTGCCAAGCAGTTTGGTCAGCTTGAGGAGCAGAGGCTACTAGTTTTGAACCGACATTAGTTGCAATATCTAAAATATGTCTCAATCTAAAGATGAAGGTCATGTGCATTTTCCATGCATGATAATTTGTACTAGTTAACTTTATTTTTGGCATCAAGGTGGTCATGGTTAAATACAAAGATTTAATGAAAAGAACACCTAAACTAGAGATAAATAAATGAAAAACCTTAATAGAACCTAGAAAAGAAACTCAAATCAAACGCATACAAAAGAAACTATATGGGTAAAAGCACAAAGTTGTGTCATGTTTTAGGACAACTTATTAGCACAGCTGAATTTGAGTATTTCTAACTAAAATTATTTTTTGTCAAACATATGGTCTATCTAGATTCATTCTAGCTAAGTTAGATAAGTTCTTCACCTTTTCCAATTGGAAATATCTATTAAATGCATGTTTTATAACAATTACTAAAGAAATAAAATTATTTCAAAAAATTGATGTTTCAATAACTCTTACTATTTTTAATGATATTTTTTTACAAATATAAAAATACCCTTTTTTAGAGCACAGAGTCAAAATTATCATCATATAATTTTTATAGTATTTTAATTAGATCTAATATATTATAATTTCAAAATACTACAAGTAGGTATTTTAACATTCGAGAACAAGATGCTTCAAAAATAGAAAAAAATAGTAAAGCTTATCAAAAAAATTGAAAATTTATATTTAACACTAGAGGAGAGAGTTATCTTCAAGAGTGTGTAATTTATTTTCTGAATGGTGTAGATTTGATAGGGGAAATTTGATGCAAGATGAAAACTGTCGATTTTAGGTATGTTCAACTTTGAGTAGTTATAACAGAGAAAATATACATTGAAAACTAATTTTTCTTCTTTTCTGTACTAGCTATACATTTTATCTATGACATATTTTGAAATCAAAGGAAAAAAAGATTATTTGCATATACTTTTTTGGTGTGAACAAGATCCTCATTTTTCAACATTTTTCAGCAAGTAAAAAATGGACTTAAAAAATTTAAAAACTATGTAAAATCTTGTTTAAAATTTTTTTAAAAAATTATAGGCATAAACTTCATCCACTTTTACACATTTCATTAGTTTACATCATCTCCAAATTTTAATCATAAATGCCATTTTTATGTCGTTAAAGTTAAAAAATTTGTGTGTTGTTGACCTTTTCCTTTATAAAAGTGTGACATAGCTTTGTACTTTTACCCATATACACTTGCATGCAATAATAAAAAGCTATAAAAGCTTACGCCAAGGAGGCATGCAAGGAAAAGACAACTACCAACTCTAGAAAAAAACTATTGCATGCAAGAAAAAGGACTAAATCTATTGCATGCAATAAGAAAAACATAAAATACCAAATAAGTTTCGAACCTGCAAAGAAACGTTAGGAAGCTGATATACAAAAAAAAGTTAATAAAAAGATACAAACGTGCAATGAAACGTTAGCTAAATCGAATTGAATCTAAAAAACCCTTAATTAATAACTTGAGCTAGAAAATGAAATGAATCTAATTTTTTATTGTGCGTGTGTTAAAAAAGCGACTAACATGAACTATGAGGATCAACAGAGGTATAAAATAGCCCAATAAACCCTGCCACGATATTAAGAGCAAGATTAATGAAAAAGCATGCGATGATGCCTAGCACTGTAATCACATGAAAAAAATTGAAGGCGATATGTCCCTGCATAAACTTGTTTATCAAAGATTAGTGATTATTTAAGCAATATTCGGCTTAAATATAAAAAATGCTAAACCCTGAACCTATAATTAATCCGACTATATCAAGTATAAACAAAAACTTATTCCTGGAGTTGTCGATTTGAAGCTGGCAAGAATAGAAAAAGATATTTTCGAGAAAAAAACTTTAGTAAAGGAAGGAATAACGGAATAAAAAATTATAATATTACAATATGTTACTGAATGCCAATTACTATTAAAGATCCTTATTAGGCATGATTGCAGTTAAGCTAAGAAAGAAAATACAATGGAAAATGCAAACACAAATACGAGAAAAACAAAGAAGAAAGCTAAAAAAAGTCAACGAATTGCCGACTGTACTAAGCACCGTCTGGACATCCGCTGACGAGGGCTAAACCTCTTTCACTGAAGGATGTGATCACCGGTCAAGATAAGAGATCACAGAGCATAGAGATAAAAATCCCGTGAGACAAGAGCTAATAACATGGGAGTTAGAGTTCGGCGATGACAAATCAAACACTATAAGAGCAGGAAAGATGGAACCATAGATGGGATAAAAAACAAAGGCGAGTCTTTGTAGTTCAAAAAAATGCTAAATAAGAAACCGAGACAATATGCAACCCTAATACTTAACCCAAACTAGAAAACACTGCATAGACAAAACTCTAAATTAACTTAACACCAAGTAACACATCACATAGAAAATGATCAACAACATGAAATGAAACGCATGCAACCGAAAAGAAGAGGCGGAGGTGGTGATAAGAGCGGTGACGCTGTTTTGATACCTCCACGCATACACACGCCTTTCTCACTCTTGTATTTCGATGAAAGGCAAGAGGCACAAGCAAGAGAATCTGAACAAATGAAGAGAATAAGGAACTGAAAAAAAAGAAAGAAAAAAGAAAAGAAAGGACGTTAAGAAACGATAACTAAACAATGAAAAAAAAAACTATAAACTATAACTATTGACACTATCTATGCAACGTTATGAAAAGAGAAACCCCAACTAGCGTTAGTCTCACACACGAAATGGATGTAACTATCACATCAACGTTAGTTACAACATTCGATTTTAAGATTGAAGTTCGCTTACAGAATGAAAGCACTCCCAAACATGCGAAATGCACAAAACATTCACTGGAGAGAGGTGTGAAATAACAACATAAAGATCAAGACAAGGAAAAAATGTAGAGAGAACTTGAAAAAAAGTAGTGCATGCAAGGGATAATAAAAGAATAGGAAGAAAAAAAAATGCATGCAACCTAAAATGGATGATGATAACAATGCAGAAACTGTTATGTAATGCACAAACAAAAGAAAAAAAGAGAATGTAAGGATTAATAAATGACATGCAATGAATAATAAAAAATGCATGCAAAGCTATAATAAGAAACAAAGATACCAACTAAAATATATATAAGATTAAAAAGAAACTTTTAGAAACTAAATTAGTAAAGCAATGATTAAAAAAATTTAGAGACTAAATTAGTGAATTAGTAATCATGGACCGAACTTTATAATATTAATATAAATGAATTGATAAATAAACTAAATGCAAAGAACTTAAAATTAGTTCACCACGATATTGCAAAGAACTAATTGAAGAACTAAAATGAGATTCAAATCTCTCTAAACAACGTCTCCGAATTTGGAGTGCACTAAGATATGGTAGCTTCTTTACTTATACACTCAAAACACGATTAAACCAACCTGCTATGATACCATGTTAAAATAATAACAAAATATAGAGAGACAAGAAATTGTTTAATGCAATGAGCAAGGAGTAAGAATATTTACCATGAATAATCACAAAACTAGGAGCATTCACCAAAGAGCAAAGCAATAAAGGAGACAATATTTTGAAAGGGGAAAAGTATAAAAAAACCTCCGTGATATAATGAATGTGGCAAAAATGCCTAAGAATGAGAGAGAGAGAGAGAGAGAGAGAGAGAGAGCTTAGCTCATACAATAGTGTTCAAGAAGAAGAAGTATCTCATATGTAGAGAGAAGGAGAGCCATCTCCTTAATAGAGATGTGAGGAAGGAGTTACATTGTAACTCCCATTTCTATGTATGCCACATTTCACTAGTGTGTGAGACAAGTGTAGGATTCCTCACAAGGAGGAATATCTATTTTCCTTAATAAAGGAATTACAAATATGACATGTCCTCCCACTTGGACTAGAGGACAAATACAATAGGATACCTTGATTTATCCTTACATATTTACCAAGGAAAGATTAAATTCTAACAACTTGAAACATATTTCAAGTAATATGATATGAAAGCCTAATCGATGGATCTAAATGATTAATTGATGTAACTACTATGTTGTACCATTGTAAGAGGTGTCATGTGCATCTTCGCATGGGTTCATTTTGTATTTTGTAAATAAGATTTATCCTATGAAGGTTGACTTGGATATAATTATTTTAACTTGTATTGAAGGATTTAAATCCTTGAATAATATGTGTGTCACTGCATATGCAAGATGTAGAGGTGAATGAGAGCTTAAGGGTGCATTGGATATTATTTGAAGAACAATAGTTGTGCACTAAGGCACAAGCTAGAGCTTGCTTGGTAGTGAGTGAAGGTTGGAAGCAATTTTAGAGCAAAATTATCCCAGACTTGAAGTTGCAAGGTTTGGAGAACCTAAGGGTGGCTTTAACTCTCAAAAACTCTTCATCAGGTTGATGTATGTACACCCCAAACGGGGTAATTGCCTTTAACAGGGTTGGACTCCTAGCAGGGTCGATTCCTTGATTGGGATCACATTGTAAAAGACTCCTAACATGGTCTATCCTTTAACCAAGACCTGCCTATTATAATATTGGGCTCCTAACAGGGTTATTATACCTATAGTGTAGATATTTGTGGGTACCATCCCCACTGGGTTTTTTCCCTTAATAGGGTTTTCCTTGAGAACAAATATTGGTGTTTATGTATATGTGTTTTATTGTTGCATTCACTTTTTCAGTTTAGTATTTTGTTACAAGCAATAAGTTTGAAGTTAAAGTTAAAGTATTTTGTATTGGCATCAACTGATTCACCCCCACCCCCCCTTAGTTGATTGGGACATTGTTATTCTAACATAAAAATACAACTCTCAAACAAGATAGAGAGACATAACCAAATGAATAAACTCTCTCGCAGGTACAAAACTTCAACACTTTAAAATATTATTTTACCTTCACCTAAGCTGATTTGTATAAAAAACAAATAGTTGGGCTTATAACAATAGGTCATTCTATCTTGAAGTATGGCCTATTATTTTAGGGGCATCTCATTAATTCTAATATGAACCCTTATTAGTGAAAATGGGGTATCATTTATTGGTATTTAGATTCATTTATTTCCCTGACCATTTTGCATTTTGATAATTTCAATTCCTTATTCATAGCTAAATTTTATTGTTGGGCAATCAAAAGTTGTTTCTTTGCCTTAATCCTCCTCTTACTTTCCAAAGAATTATCAGCTTTCAATTTTGAAATATTAGCCTCCAGTAATAATCTTTGTTAATGAGATGTATCCAGTTGCCTTTTTAATTCACTAATTTTCTCATTTAATTACTTTACCAGCGATGACCATTATGCCAATAATCTCCCCCTCAATGTTACCCGAGGGGTTTCAAACATATGACCAAGCTCTGATACCACTTGTTACAAGTGTGGTTGTGGGTGCACCAAAATGTCAACTTGTTAATGCTTGATACAACCACTATAATTATAGAAGATGCAAGAGGAAGTTAGGCCATGTCATGAATCTTGAGGGGAGCGCTGACCATTATGCCAACACAAACATCACTCAAGATTTTTCTACCCTTTTCTAGGGTCATTGTCTTCATCTTTTTTCTAACCTCTGTCCAGAAAATCGATCCAGTTTCAACCCTTTAATCCTTATCGATTATGTCAATCTTCTTCATTAACTCTTTTGATTTCATATTGTAAATCCATATCTTGAATTCATAACTTTTAATATGTTAATCATATGCAAGAAAATCTTCACCAAACCTCCTTACATCTTCATTAAGATACTCAAAAATTTCCATAATATCATCATTATCCCCCGTCATTGGTTGGTAGGACTCAAGTTGAACATTTGAGCTATTTATTCCTCATCTTGTTGATCTGAAATACTACCAAAATCTTGTGAAATATCCATGGAAGTTGATAGTGCTTCTGAATGTTTCTCAAGGGAAATAATCTGAATTGGTGCACAAATAGCACTTACTAAAGCAACAGGGCTGGGTGGGCAGCCAAGTGAAAATCATGTAGAATAATCATTGCTTTGAATCAATAATTCCATCCTCCTGACCCTATTAGATTCATTTGGAAATACCCCTGCATAATTAGGGTTTTCTTTTTCTCTTCTCCTTTCTACTTCTTCTACCCTATTATATGCTAACACTCTTCTCCTCTCCTCATAAGAAGAACGATATCTCTACAAGTCCTCTTTTTTTCAAAAAGGTGTGCTAATAAGATCTCATGACTACATATTGCTCGGCATATTCAAAATATCTCTCAAGATCAAATATTCTTGCTTCTAATTCTATTGACAATCCATAAGTTTGCAAAAAATTGATTGCAACCCTATAACCCTCCCAATAGTTGATCTCAAAATCTTCAAAGCATAGATATAAAGGAATAAAAGAACCCTTATGGTTGCTCCTAAAAATTGATGTGGCTTCAAGCATTTTCCAAACAATCTCCAAAATAACCAATCTATCTGGAACAAAGAATGGTGAAACATGAGGCTTTCCTTCAAAGCCATAGACTCTAGAATGTATGTGTACTTTTTTGCTAGATACCAATCGACCCAATTCTCACCAATTGTGACCTTAAGCTCCTTCTCCAATCCTTGTGGTCTCAAAAATATTGTAATCATGGGAGATAATCTTGATTAATTATGACCTAGAATGTCATACATTCTTTTGACAAAGAATTCTTCAAAGTGTAAATACTAAGCGTACTTATATTCCCTAACCCAAATATTGGTCCATAATTGGACTGGCTTAGGATTTCCAAACTTGTTTGTTGGCTGAATATAGAGGTCAGAACTCTGGAATACATTTTGTTTATGCCCTTTCCACAACAACATATGCAATAATAGTGAATACCATTTAAAAATACCTATAGATTTGTTCACTTTAATCTCCCATAATGCCTTATATGGATATTATATGCAACAAACTAGGCATAATCAAAGAGTTTGTTGTTGTTGGGATCTTGAATGTCACAAACTAGGATAGTCATTTCTTGTGGCATCTTTTCATCTCCATTATATACTATCACCTAACTTACCCCATAATAGATCATCTGAAAATACTTAAAGAACCAATTAACATTGTATGAGGGAAACTCAAAGCCTGCAAATTTTTGAAGAATCCCATCAACCCTAGTCCTGTGCATAGGAAACAATCTTTTTCTATACATCCCTTCCACATTTTGATATACCTCCTTTAACCTTTGCAAGTTGATTTTCATGTCAAAATTGACACAATACTTCATGTCAAATACTTCACAAATTGTTGCTTTATTTATCTCCAACAGAACTCCTTTGTTTGTCCCAATGCAGGTCTATTGTGCTCATTGTAATAGGTGGCTTAACCTTAATCAAATCTACCTTGATAAAAAATATTAGGGAGAATCAATCTGGCTATTCCCAACTTCCATGAGTTTGACTCAGGCTAGGGGTTCTCTGATTTAGCCTGAAAATACCTAAAAATATTGTGACCCCTAACCTTCATGTGGATTTCACTAGCATCTTTTCTTTTGTCAACAAAATTAGGGAAATTTTTTACAGTCTTGATGCAGGAGCATCCTGGGTGTAAGAGCAATCTTGCATCACCCAAAAATATTTATGTTTTTGTATTCAATAAGGGTTATTTTGTGCAGAGCTGCTATTTATGGAAAGTTACTATTTTTGGTAATTTTCGTATGTGCTCAGAATGATCTGATTTCTTTCTTGGAGGTTCATTTTGGTCATATAAGTCTGCCAGTAAAGTTTCATTGCCAGATCAAGTGTATATTGGAAGATATTGAAGATTTTCGGTATTGGCAGCAGGGTACAGAAACTTTGAACTCAGTTTTGAAGGCTTTAGAGGCCTCGGATGAGGTCAAAAATTTGGGTGACAAGCGCTTGCGCCAGTCAATCCTGTAGAGCGCTTCGTGGCGTTTCCGAAATGGGGTTATAATAGCCGAGCGGGTCAACGGGTGATGACTTATGGTCTTCGGAAGTTGGACCACCTGAAATGGCGAAAAATAATTTTCTTCAAAATTTTTGTTCGGGTTTCAAAGGTTATCTTGAGCTGACTATGATGTAATGAAATGTAAAATAAAATAATTCTAAGTTTGGTCGGCCTTATTGGCTAAAATTCTGGAACCTTCCCAGGCGGTGGAAAATTGCCTATATAAGGAAGGCTGTATTATTGTCTTAGGCAGTTCAGAATAGTTCTGGGTAGTAGATCTGGGCAATAATTCGAGGCTTTGTCCTACAGAATATTGTAAGGGAATGCCCATGGGGCTTTGCATATTGTAATTCTGAAAGTTTGTAATTCCACATTTGTGGAGATAATAAGAAGCCAATTTTCTGTTCTTGCATATTGTCGTTGTTTCTCTATTTCTGTTATGCGTTTGTGGTATTAAGGGGAGCACCCTTCATCAAGTCTTTTCCCTCGCTCTATAATTAGGGAGTAGTAAAATTATATTGTTACACAAATTCCAGCTTGTTTTTCTCTTACAAGTAGATTCATCCTCTACAAGATTTTGTCTCTCTTTAATGAACTAGCCATTGCTATAAACAAAAAGTAACCCTAACTGCCCAAATATAAAATCTAACCCTCCCCTTTCAATCCTTTCAAATTGACTCTTGTTTAGGAAATTAAAACTTCAAGAGAGTTTGTTTTTAGTTACTGATTGCAATATAATTTAGTTGATTGATTGAAAATTCTTTGTAATTAGTTACAAGTTCACTGGCAATCCATCTCTTCACTTCTGAAATTCACTTCAATTCTTTGCAATGACGAGCACTTATTCATAATCTCTTTTATTCCTCTTTCTTCTCCAACATTTAATGTCACAAACAACTCATTCAACTCGTGTTTAAAACTTGGTCGTTGATGCAAAAAGATCAACGGTGCACATTGAGATTCAAAATTGGCTTTATAACATTCCAATGAGCCTATAAAATAATTGCCACGTCAAACTCGTCAACACATTGGGAAAAAAAAGAAATGTTCCAATACATCTACGAGTTACATTTTCCATGGCTAATGTATCCACGGTGGAAGCTCCACGTAGGACATGCCGGCGCGTTGGAACAAAAGAAACCTTCCAACATGCTAGTGAGTAGTCATCCCATGTTATGGCATCGTCCACAAAGTGGTCAACCTATCGTCAAAAAAGGTTACATGTGTCTCGATTCCGGTGACTTTGAGAAGGAAATTGGTTTCGTTATATGTTTTCCCCAGTACTTAAAAGTCACTTCATGCATGTCCAAAATTTAAGGGTTAAGTTACATTCGAAGGGAACATTGCTAGCGGCTAGGAGACTAAGGATATAAAACATAAGTATAACAATATTTATTATTAATACATTAGTCAATAAAAAATAACACTAACACATGTCTCAATTCTAGTGACTTTGAGAAGGAAATAGGTTTCATCAAACATTTTCTCCAGAACTTACAAGCTTCTTCACACATATACAAAATTCAAGGGCTAAGTTACATGTGAAGGGGGCATCACTAGTGGCTAGGGGCCTAAAAGTATAATTTATAAAACATAAGTATACCAATATTAACTCATTAGGCAATATCAAAAAAAACTTAACATGTGTCTTGATTCCGATGACTTTGAGAAGGAAATTGGTTTTGTCAAACATCTTTCCTAGAACTTAAAAGCGACTTTGTGCACAAGCAAAATTCAAGAGTTAAGTTACATGCAAAGGGGACATTGCTAGCAAATAGGAGCCTAAGGGTATAAAACATAAGTATAACAATATTTATTATTAGTGCATTAGGCAATGAAAAATAACTCCAACTCGTGCCTTGAAACTTAAAAGATGAAATCAATGCGAGGCTTATATTGCAGAACTACAAACTGGGAATACATGTATGCATTAATCAAATCAAATAATCTCTTGTCACAACTGTAATATTGTGAAATTTAAAATTGGGAATACGTGGACCTGCATCTGTCAAATTAAATAATCTCTTGTTGTAATTATAACATTGCAAAACTACAAAATGGGAACACATGTCCTCATAGCAAAGAATAAAGAAAACATATCAAATAACATTGTCATCACATCAACTAATTTGGTTGAAATTTGACCTGTGTAACATCGTTGGCTTAAGGTCTAAACAATTCAAATTTAATATCATTTACTTAGATGTCAGACTTTAATAAATACAAAATATTTATCTTTAGATTACTCACGTGCAAACTTAATGGTATTTGGCTATAAAGCCTTTTGAATTTCAATTGCCAAATCAAGTAAAAATAGATAGTTATAATGGTAATTGCTAATGTGAGAAAAATGTTAGCCAACTTTTCCCTTCGGACTATAGAACAAATGGAACCTTTTTGTGGGGAGGATAGTCCTAACAGATTGAGAAATATTTTTTGCTTTGAGGACGATGACTTCATCTAGAATATTTCAATCATCCTGGGTCATGACTATCTTGCGGCGAAGGGTCATTATAGGTTAAATGTGGAAATTTCATCACTCTTCTTAGCATGGTGTCTAGAATTAGGCATGGTGGATCATCACCTCTTGTGTTCATGAAGAATGGAAAGCTAGCCTAGACAACATCTTTCTCAAGGCATAGATAGGGATAGGTTTACTGGCTCATGATGAGTACTTGTACCAAACTGGTTAAGGCTAAGGGGACCCCTTTAGCTCTATTCATCCTTTTATTCTTTGGAATGTGTATGAGAATCCTGAAGTGTGCAATCTGACTGTGAGTAAAGGCCTTAGTTCCATTGTGAATTACCTCTGCAAAAAATAGGCTAAATATGGATGAGGCCATCCAAAGGGAAACTCAAAGGTGAAGGAGAAAAGGATCAAATCAAGCGTGATAAGGTCATTGAAGCAAGAACAATGATGGTGTCTCCAAAGGGTTCTTGTCTATATTTTGAATCTTTGATGTATGGATTGGGAACTTGGTTGTGGACTAAAGGCTGCTTAGCGGGGAAACTGGTTACTACATAAGAACTCTATTGTTTGTAGTTGTATAACTTATGTAAACTTTATTGGCCATCCAAACTATTACACTTTTTTATATTTATATAATTCTCTAGTATATTTATGTAATTCGCCAATATAATAATTTTATTACTTCTAATATAAAAGAGTAATTCGCCAAGAAATTTTTTATGGTTTTGTATAATAAGTAAATATTGCCACTAAAATATCCTCATTGGTTTTGTATGATAGTGTAAATTGCCAATAAAAATAACCATTCACAGTAAAATATGTCTGAATCACCAAATTATTTATTACATTTATTTGAATATAAGGCACTATCACCAACACTAATACATTTCTCTAGTAGATGGAAAAATGATTCGCTAACAATTTTCCACTAATTTTGGGCAATTCCAAATGATTCACCAACAACAATAATATTATGTTTACACGAGAAACAAAAAAAAATCACTTATATAATTGCATTTTATTTCTATGAGTACCGAAAAACTTGCCAATATTATGCTACTATTACCGAGGGGGGATCTTAAAGTTATCGTTGATTGTGGGTAGTGAGATTTTTCACCATTCAACAACTTGTCCTTTCATAATGGAAACTTTAAAATTCTATGAAGAATTGTATTTTGATTTCTAAGGTATATTATACCAAGTTCATAATTTTAGACATGATATAATTAATGTCTATAGACATTCCATAGGAGCATGAAGGAATTTATCATTCTTGTTTTCATAAGAATTAAATCACAACAGACATATATTTAAAAAATAAAATTATAAAATGTAAGAAAAAAGAGAAAGAAAAGGTTCTTTTGTAGTCGCACGAAATATACTACAAATAAATAAGGTTCATGTATCCACTTCTTTTTCAAAAACTCAATTCATTCAATAGTTTTTCAGTAGTTGTTCAACCTACTACCCTTGCCTGATTGAATTCTCTGCTTCTGGCCGAAACTTCCCCTGATTGAGTCTGAACAATACACGCAAACTTCCCCTTTTTGCCTCCATAAGACAAAGGGTTATGTTTTCTTTCACATTTGAAGCTGTGTGAAGATATCCTTGTAGATATTCTTGGGAGAATGTAGAAATGGTGCCCATTGACCGGTTACATATTCAATGTTTTGTTGGGCAGCCTTGAGAGAAACAATGATGTTTTCCATATCATCTATAGTTTTGTAGTCCGGTTAATTGATCAGAACATCAGTTGAAGTAGCTATCTGGTACATGATATCAAGTGTTGGGGCCAAAAACATCTGGAATCCAATGATGTCTTCAATTCTTTTGTTCTCTTCTTTTGCAGTCTTTCTGAGGACTAGAGAAAGACTAGCCATTTCTCTGCTGAAAGTTGTGGCCGTTTTGGTCTTGATGTCAAATTGGTTGGGCAAAGATCTTATGTCTTTTGAAGTCTTTGTAGCTTTGTCAGTTAAATCTGTCAAGAAAATCTCAAAATTTGAAGTTCTGCTTAACAAATTTTTTGCAACTTGTATCTACTGTTGAAGAACTTTTAGATTGTTTAGCAGAATAGCTTTTATATTTGCAACTTGCTTGTGAAGAAGCTCCAGTCTTTTCTGCGCATAGTGGTCAATTGCCACTATTTTTGGATCAGTCAGATCCTCACCAATGGTTGCAGTCAACACTTCCAGCTGGTCGATGACCGGTTCGTCTTCATCTATATCAACCGATCCTTCTCTCTACTCTGTTCTTGAGCCTTTGGAGCTTGCTCATGTTCTTTTGCATCCTATTTGTCTGTCTTGTTTCCCTCTTCTGGTCTGGCTTCTAGTTGCTGGACGTGAATCTCAGGCATAGCATCTTCTACTTGATGTGAGGGCTCTTTTGATGGGGCTTTTGATTACAGTTGTTCTTCAGCTAAATGAAGATCATCTATAGGGATCCCTTCACCTTTTTGATCTGATCCGTCAGTAGGAAGATTGACAGAAGTCTGTCCCAATTTAACCGATTAACTAGAAATGAGCTTTTTTGTGAGGACTTCCTACTCATCAGATATCAGAGTCTAAGTTGAAGTAAATTGAACAGGTGGATCAACAATTGTAGTGGTGTGATCTTGAGGACCTATTTCTTCAAGAGTATTGAAATCATACCGTTGCCAGAAATCCAAGGTCTCTTTAAAGACTTCATTCTCATAACCATTGAGAATCTTGGTGACTCTGTAATTTGTATATAGATTCATAGATGCATCTCCTAAAAGAAGCATGATACTTTTATCACTCAAGCCAAGTCTAGCTTTCTCTAGTGCTTCTTTATTGATTTGTGAGTTTCTTTCTAGACCGGTTCTCCATTTTTCTTGAAGCTTGCCATTCAATTTGAGAGGAAACTTGCCTTTATAATCCCTGGGAGTTTTCATGAAGTCTAGAAGACTTTCAACAAGAGCTTCTTCTATTGCTTGTTTGTCTTCCTCTGCTAACACGCTATACCATTTGGCTACATTATCTATTTCTCCAAAATTTATAATTTTAGCTACAATGTCATTAACAGTCATGATGCAAGCCTTACCTTTTTCTGGAGATACAAGAAGGGTAGGATTTTTTGGTTCATCGCTTATGTCAATGATGACCAGTTTGTCTACTTCGAGTACTCCTTTTCTTTTTTTAGTGTCACGAACTAGTGGAGCTGTTGCCTTTTGGCATGCTTCCTCTACTTTTTGATGTGTCTGAAGTAAGTTGCTCCAGATGGCTACTCCTTCAGTATGGACTTTCTCAATTTCTCCAATCGACAAGAGGTTTTTTCTTTTCTTTATCAGAAAATTCTGCCGGTGTAGTTCAACTTGTTGACTCGCTTCTTCTAGAGAGATGATTTTGCACTTCTAGCATAGCTTGAATCCTTAGCTCTATTTCTTTTTCCATTGAAGCTTTCCACATGCCTTGAAGGATATTCAACAGATCCTTAGGCAGTACCTTTTGAAGCTCAGTAGGGCTTAGATTGAACTTATGTAGGCATTCAACAATAGCATCTTCTATTTTCCTTCGGTCTTCATCATTTTCCAAAGTGTATCTTCTACTAACATTACCCATTCCTCCGGTTTCTTTCAGTCCTATTATAAATTCATCTATCATTGGTTTATCTTTTCTTGGTAGTTCCACCTTTGCTTGCTTGCCAGTCCTCTTCTTTCTTTTGCTGAGTGGAACCGTATCCTCCAAATCAGTTTCTTCTGCTTCTTGCTCCTATGTGCTTGGCTCCGGTTGAGCTTTTCTCTTTTGTTCTATTTTTGGTTTCTTCTTTGGCGCGGTTGATCTTTTGACATAGACATTCTTGATTGGTGCCTGCTTTAAATTCTTCTCTATCTCCTCATAGGTTCCAAACCATTGAGCACTGAGATCCAGATGTGCTTTTTCCAGGGCCTCTACATACACCGTTGCAAACTTTGTTGCGATTTTGTATCCAAACTCAGGTGCTTACTCGTTTCTTGGTTTTACTACTTGAATGATGCAAAAGTCAGTAGACACTAGAAAACATACCTCCTTTTTGTATTTTTCAACAATAGTTGATGGGATTCTGTCTCTAGCATGCATTTTTAGTTGAAATGCATTGAAGTGATTGGTCATTTCCTTGTCAAACTGGTCTCCCAGTTCGTTAGCCATATCACTGATTTGCATCATGACCGGTCAATCTGTTGCCCACATTACTTTTCCTCTGCTGGGAAAGAAATTAGAATAGTAGAAGTAAAGACAAACCAAGAGTGTTCCAAATTTTAGTGATTTCTTCTTGACGATGCCCAACTTCTTCATGTTTTCAAAGATTTGTCCTCTTAGCATTTCGCATATATCATATTGTGCGTTGTCATGGACAATTCTGTAGGTTGCATGTATGCCTCCACCCGGTATGCTATTGAGGTTACTTGATTGATATACTTTGTAACCAATTACTGCTAATGCGAACTGAACAATTGGATCCTCAATGTCAGTTATAGTCATCAATCACTTATCAGATTTTGATTTTGTCAGGTTAGCCACCACTACATTAGATATGGTTCTCAGAGTAAGTCCTTCTCCCTGATTACAGAACCTAGTTACCCTGTAAAGATCATCTTTTGTGATTGAAGTGCAGATTCCTCTCATAAGCCAAAATCCTGGATCATGCACCTGAATGACTACCATTCGAATCCACTCAAGTTTGAAGATAACTGGATACGAGACTCCATTTATGATTCTCAATGATACCAGCTTTGTGTAGCCACTGGGATGATTAGCATCAGAGCACAACAAGCAATACTCACTCTATATGTACGTTTCTCCTAGCTCTTCTTGCTTAGCATGAATGAACGCAGTTACGTCTTCTGTTAGGAGCACTCCTTTGGGTATCGAGGAGAGCGCGCCAGCCATGTTGATCTCCATATCTTGATTTGGCGAGATGTCAAAAGGACTACACTCTGTTTGATTTGCAGGAACAAGCTTTGCCTCGCATGATGAGGATGCCATTGCTCTCACTTGGTTGCTAGAGATGATTAGATCAATTTGACAAATAATCTTACTCAATGATCGAGTTGCAAGCATATTGCTCGAGTAGAGATTAGATAACATAAAATTGCAAGGTAAAAAAAAGTTATCCTTCTTTTCTTTTATAGGATTAGGGCATAATGGTAACTATTTGTTAAATGACTATAGTAATAAATATCTTACCTAACCTTTCTTGATGCCTTTTCTAACCGGTAGTCTGACTTTTTTGATTAGGCATGTCCCGGTTGATCACCTCATGTCTTTCCGGTTTGTTCTATAGCCTGAGTGAGATAGGACTCACCAGTTCTACCGGGAATGATAGTTGTACTACCGGTTCCCTCTAGGCCTTGAAGACTTAATTAGAAGAAGAAGTATCACCATCTTGTGATGATGATTTTACCTCCGTTGCCTCCTCAACAGATTTCTTTGATTCCTTGACAAACCATATTTTCTTCACTACTTTCTTGGTTTCTTTGTCTTTGTTGTTCCTTTTATCAGAACTCAAGATCTTCACCACCGGTTCATCCAATCCTTTGTTTCTGTTCTTGATTTGGTTCCAGCAGTCTTTAGCTAGGTGACTGACTCTATTGCAGTAATGGAAGACTATACTAGTTGCTTTCCATGGATTCATCCCTCTTGAATTAGGTGGTTCACTCCATGATTCTCTATTGCAATGCATCCCTTTGTTTGAATGAGTAGTTGCATTTTGGTTTCTACTTTTTTATAAGAATACTAGTCTGGGTGATCTAAATGCCATAGTCTTTGATCTGCATTCTTCAGCCTTGTGTCCTAATTTTTTGCAGGCATAATAGTATCCCTTGAATCTTTCCCTACTTGCACTGGACACGGATATGGGACTCGACCAGCACTCATTGGTCTTGTGGCCCTTTTTGCAATAGTTTTTACAGTAACTGTTGTTGGTTCTTACCGGTGCATTTCTGCAGTCATTAGTGTCATGACCTGGTTTTCCACTAAGTTTACAAGAGGTGTAAAAGTTTTTCTTACCTCTTTGTGCTAGTATCTTCCTTTTGTTCCTCTTGCTTGACTGAGCACTGGATGACTCATTGTTCCTTTTGGTGACTCCACCGGTAAATCCGAGACCTATGTGATCATTGTGCCTTCATTGAGCATTGAGTTGCTCATCGAGCTTGACCGAGCTTTCATTGTATCTTCTTAGCATTTCATTCCTTCTTTCAAGGACTTTCATTTGTTCCTTGAGTTGATATATCTTGATCGCCAGCTTCTTGCATGCTTCATCTCTAACCTGCCATGCTTTATGCATATTGGCATTTTCTTGGGTGGCAATCAACAAGTCCTCTTGGAGTTGCATAATGAGGAGTTCATTGGCTCTTACAGATTCCTCTGCCCGGTTCATTTCTTTTTCAGAGGCTGTTGATGTCTTGAATGATGTGTTCCTTTCGCTTTCTATTTTTCATTTCTGCTCAATCAATTCAGTCATTCTTAGAGCATTCACCTTTTTCTCCCTTTTGAGATCAAGAATCTGACCGGTTAGGATCTGATTCTTTTCCGTAAGCTCAGAGACCGCTTCCTTGGCCTCATCAGACCCACTTTGCCCAGAGAGTTTGTCGATGGTTTCATTGCTCTCATTTAATTGCAGAGCCAGCTCCTTTCTCTTTGCAAGTGACTTCCTCAGTCTGTTCTCTAGCGAGGCAATAATGTCATTGGCTTCCTCTAGCTATTTCTGGTACCGGTAACCCTCCATGATCTTTTTCTCAAGTTGTTAAACTTTTATTGTATAGAGAACTGGCTCTAATACTAATTGATGTTACCTTATCGGTTACTGAGAGGGGGGGGGGGCATCAATCAAAAAATACTAAATCTCATTGTTTAAAACTTGTAAACAAATTCTTGAATGCAAAGTAGAAAGTCAACAATCATTCACAAGCATAAATTAAACCACACAGATCTACTCAAGTATTTGTACGTGGAAACCCTCTGTTAGAGAGGAAAAACCATGGTGAGATAGAGCTCACAACCTCACTAGTTCTAAATGAAGGTGCCCTGTTAGGAGCATGCAAAGCGCTGGTTAAGGTGCTACCCGATTAAGGGATTTTTACAAAAGATCATTTAGGATCTAAGCCCTATAAGAGCTGCCTTGTTATAGGACTTTGAACATCAACAAAGATGTTACCCTATTAAGGGATTTTTACAATGAACCGATTAGGTTCACCCTATTAAAGGGATTTGTATATAATGTAATACCTTTTAAACGCAGTCATCTATAATGACATTGATTGTCTGATTAGATCATACATTTAGATCTCTTCCCCTGTTTGCCTGGCTGTTGATCTTCTTTTCTTCCTTCACCTTTGTGCCTGTAGCACTCCTCAGAAGATTCTTTCCTCTGCTCTCTGCAATCTCCACTTCTCAACAACAACAACATACTTTGCATCCTATGACTAATATTTATACAAGAGTGATCCTCTTGACTCACAGAACTGCCAGGGAGTAAACTTGACCTTAAAATATGCAACGCAAGAAAGCTATGCATTGTGATCTAGAGTTTATCTTGAGATCATCTGTAGAACTTAAAGCTAACTCCTGTTGAAAGGTTAACTTCACATCAGAGTAATGGATGTCTCACATAATTAGGCTCTTAACTCAAACTGTTCCAGAAAAATTGGACCGGATTTTTCTATCAATTAGATCGGTACCAGTTTGTCGTTGGATGCTGAATAAGACCGATACTGAGTACTTGGTTCAGTCTACCGGTTTATCTAACTACTTAGTTGATCGGTGCATACACTATGTGCTTTATCTACCGGTGTCATCTAAGTAATGTGAACGACCGATGATCTTCGACCGGTGTGAATGGGTTTGATGAAATACAAAACCGAAAAATAAAATTATAAAATGTAAGAAAAAAGAGAAAGAAAAGGTTCTTTTGTAGTCGCACTAAATAAACTACAAATAAATAAGGTTCACGTATCCACTTCTTTTTCAAAAACCCAATTCTTGAAAAAAAAACCTCATTTGTAGCTTTAAATTATCTCACGTGGACCCCTCGATAGAGAAGGGAATCTGACTTCTGATAACCCGCTTACCCCACAATAGAGGATCTGACTTCTAATAACCCACTTTACTTGGATGGGTACGATACACATTAATCGAGGGGACGGACAACAGGTAAATATGTTTCTTTCTCCACAGACTTCAATCACATAAACATAGGTCATTATTTATTAATTGCCATTTACTTATCCATTAATAAATAGCTTCCAAAATACAGTCATTTGTATTTTAATATTTTGTATGCCATATGTTTAATTTAAATTTTATTCTTATTGAATTTGATTAATGAGAATGTAATTTATTAAAATTTAAGAAAATGTTAGGATTATTTTAATAAATTCAACCTTTTTTTTTATGTTTTAAAGTTAATTCTATTTTTAAAAAATTTATGAAAGAGAAACAATTATTTGTTAGTTCTGATTAATTAATTATAATAGCACAACCAATAACATCAAATAATAATTTTAAGTTATTGATGATTTCATATAGTATTGGAACAATATTAGATTATGACTTTTGAATTTCAATTGCCAAATCAAGTAAAAATAGATAGTTACAATGGTAATTGCTATTGTAAGAAAAATGTTAGCCAACTTTTCCCTTTGCACTATGGATCAAATGAAACCTTTTTGGGGGAAGGTTAGTCCTAACAGATTGAGAAACATTTTCTGCTTTGAGGACAATGACTTCATCTAGAATGTTTCAATCAGCCTGGGTCATGACTATGTTGCAGCGAAGGGCCGTTACATGTTAAATGTGATTCAAATTTCATCACTCTTCTTAGCATGGTGTCTAGAATTAGGCATGGTGGGTCATCACTTCTTGTGTTCATGAAGAATGGAAAGGTGGCTTGGACAACATCTTTCTCAGGGTGCAAATAGGGATGGGTTTATTGGCTTGTGATGAGTACTTGTACCAAATTGGTGAAAGCTAAGGGGACCCCTTTAGCTCTATTCATCTTTTTATTCTTTGGAATGTGTATGAGAATCTTGAAGTGTGCAATCTGACTACGAGAAAAGGCCTTAGTTCCATCATGGCTTACCTCTACAAAAAATAGCCTAAATGTGTACGAGGCCATCCAAAGGAAAACACAAAGGTGAAGGTGAAAAGGATCAACTCAAGCGTGGTAGGGTCATTCAAGCAAGAACAATGATGGTGTCTCCAAAGGATTCTCGTCTGTGTTTTGAATCTTTGATGTATGGGTTGGGAACTTGGGTGTGGACTCAAGGTGGCTTGGTGGCTTAGTGAGGAAATTGGTTACTACAGAATAACTCTATTTTTTGTAATGTTATAACTTATGTAAACTTTATTGACCATCAAAACTATAATACTTTTTTATATTTATATAATTCGCCAATATATTTATGTAATTTGCCAATATAATAATTTTATTACTTCTAATATAAAAGTGTAATTCGCCAAGAAATTATTTATGGTTTTGTATAATAAGTAAATATCGCCACTAAAATGTCTTCATTGGTTTTGTATGGTAGTGTAAATTGCTAATAAAAGTAACCATTCATATTAAAAATGTCTAATCACCAAATTATTTATTACATTTATTTTCAAATTCAAGGCACTATCACCAACATTAATACGTTTTTCTAGTAGATGGAAAAAAATGATTTGCTAAGAATTTTCCACTAATTTTGGGCGATTGCAATGATTCAACAACAATAATATTATGTTTACATGGGAAACGAAAAAATTCACCTATATAATTACATTTGATTTCTATGAGTATCGAAAAATTTGCCAATATTTTGCATCTGTTCCCAAGGGGGTCTTAAAGTTATCGTTGATTTTGGCTAGTGAGATTTTTCACCATTGAGCCACTTGTCCTTTCATAATGGAAACTTTAAAATTCTATGAAAAATTGTGTTTTGATTTCAACACACCCTCTAAGGTATATTCATGTTGAGATTAGCTAGAATACCAAGTTCATAATTTTAGACATGATATAATTAATGTCTATAAACATTCCATAATATCATTTTTGTTTACTTAATAATTAAATCATAACTGACATATTTAAAAAATAAAATTATAAGATAGAAGAAAAAGGGAAAGAAAAGATTTTATATACTACATGTACATATTTAAGTCTTTTTAAAAAACACAAATTATCGAAACAAACTCATCTAAAACACAAGTTATCCAACCAATGTCATCTCTAGCTTTCCATACTATTGACCTACCCACTTTACTCAATGTAGACCCAAAAACTGGAGTAGTGGCCTACAAAAGATCCTTTGCTTTGCTTTCCTTTCCTTTTCCTGGCTGAAATATGAGAAAAGTTTGATTTCCCATCTTACGTGGACGCATGGGGGCTGAAATATGAGAAAAGTTTGATTTCCCACTTTAGGACCTCTCCAGCTGGGTGGGTCCCACAATGGGAAGTCCTCAAACTTTACCCGCGTCGGACGAGTTCAGTAGTCTGAAGAAAGCGAGGCTGAGAGCCAAATGCCATATCCTCAAACTTTACAAGCGAAGGAAGGAAGGAGAGAGAACCATTGCTTTTCAGTATCGCTGTGCAGATCCAATTTCTATGCTTATGGGTGCGACTTTCGCAAGGTTAATACAATTATGGCCGCTTCATTTCAGTTCAATTATGCTTTTTTGTAGATTTGGCTTCATTAACAAAGGCCTGTGCTTGTTGAGTGCATGTAAGAATATATCAAAATTCTCGTTTTTGTTAAGTCTATGCTTGTGGGTGTTGAGTGCAGGTTCACAGAGACAGAATATATCAAAACAAGTGTGATTAGGGGATGTAAGGTACGCTGTACTGCTTACACCAGTGACAATGGATATGTTTTGCAAGACATTGGAAATAGTACAATTTGCCTAGCCTTTTCTGGTTCTCTAGATTCCAGTGCCTTACGTCAAACAGACCACAAATTTGGTGCGTGCAACATCAATGAGCGTAATGATTTTTTTGAGTCGATGTATCCAGCGCTTGTCAGCAAAGAGGCTCTCACCAAATTTTCATATGTTTGGAACGACAATCTCAAAGCACAGGTTCGTAACTTGATCCATCAAATTCGACTATACAGGGGAATGAATTGTATAAAGTTATAAACCGTGTTTTGAATATGTAAATATAAAATCTACATTCATGTCTAAGTAAAATTGCAGTTGTTAGCAATCTACCCAGCTTTAGAAATTAGAAATTGCTCAACATGGATGGTATTAAAGTGCAAGGTTCTGAAATCTGAGAAGGTTAAGCAACATGTAGGAGAAAATTACACCAAATCAAAAGTGGTACTTGTGCAGTTAGCATTTAAGAGAGTCTACACATAGGATACACATTATGAAGGGTTATTTAAAAGAGATCAACCCAGTTCTCATGCAGAGATGCTGGGGAACAATCAAATGATGTTATTCCTCTACCCTCTTTCTTGAGAGCTTCTCACCTTTTTGGGTTTTACTCCTAGGGTACCATAGATTGTTTTGGTATTCACATTAAACCTCATAGGTTTTAGGCCTGACATATGGGTTCAGTTTTGTCCCTTGTCTTAGGCCAGGCCTATCTAAGAGTGAATAAACTTGACTGGACTAGATTATTCTTACCATGAATCAGTGCAGATTCATTACTGCATGTTTGGAGTAAATCTATTGAAGTTTATCCATGTGCCCAAGTAGCCTGATCCATTGAGGAGAAAAAAAATTGCCACACTATCAGCAGAATCCAAATTCTTAGTTTTGCCTAAGCAATCTGATAGGTCAAAATAGGTTTGGCTGTTTCTAATTTGACAACTGAAAAAGATAATTGCATTTAACAACTTAAAAGATAATTACAAATTGCCAATTAATAATTAAATACAAATAAGATTGGGATATTTTCACAACACTCTCAGGTGCCAAGGTTGTAGAATCTACCAAATGCAACCAAGGCCAAACCCATTTTGATTCTTAGAACTACAGAAACAAAAAGTCATTCCACTTCCAGAGCTATAAATCTAATTCTCTCTGGTTGGTTGAGTGTCCTTTGTCCTAGAGAGCATCGCTTATCTGCTCAGTCTTAGATCTGAAATCCAAGATTCCTCTTTTGGCTATTGCTTAGCTCTCCCTCAAGAGGGGGCTGTGAAGTACTTTGTGGTCAAGCAGTCATTTTTTCCCCTGATTGTAATGGCTGAATTTATCTTTAGACAACATTACTTTTGTTTTATTATTTATATCCATTGCTAGATTCCATGGTTTTGTACTTGAAATTAATGAAACTCCCGTTTTGTTCCTGCAGGTTGAAGAGGCACTTGGAACAGGAAAAACTGTTCTGTTTACAGGGCATTCCATTGGAGGTGGGATTGCTACTTTGGCCACACTTGCGAGTTTGAAGAAATGGGGTAAGGACGCCCATGTTTTCGCCATCACATTTGGTTTTCCTCTGATTGGAGATGAAGTTCTTACCAGAGAAGTTCGTAAGCAGGTGTGGGACAATCATTTCTTCAATGTTGTTTCAAGGGGTGATGTTTTTGCCAGAACTCTCTTAGCTCCCTGTGAATCCGTGTGTAGCCATTTGGAATTCTTGCTGCCCCACTGGCAGATGTCAATGAAGCAGATGAATGAAGATAATACGGACATTTTTATGGAGCCTGTAGAGTGGGGCTTTTCCGACTATTTGAGCACTGTCCTGCAGCACGCCTGGGAAGTGATTGAACTCATCACTTTAACTAATATGGAGGATGCAAAAAAACTGATAGCGATTCTGGAGCCTGCGGTCGAGTTAAGCCCTTACAGACCATTTGGATATTATTTGTTCTGCTCACGCAAGGGAGCTCTTTTTGTGGAAAACAATGAGGCTGAGGTGGCGTTGCTCATCCTATTTTATTCCTTGGCTAGTGCTCAAGATCAGGCTTCTATCTCAGATCACATTGACTATGGTAGAGTGTTCCATGCCAACACAAACATAATCAATTTAGAAAGGCGTCCGATTCTTCCACTGTCACAAGGTGCACCGTTTTCTGCCATGGAATTCCTACTCGATTTTCTGGGACTTTCTGGATATAGTAGAGTCTTCCATGCCAACACAAATACTGTCAGTTTGGAAGGGCGATCAGCTGCCACGGGAATCCAACTGGTTGCTCCAAGACTTCGGATTCAGGTTAGCATCTTGATATCGTTCATTTTCTTTGATTATCCAAACCAAAAACTATACTCATTTTTGAAAAAATAGTTTTAAATAATGAGAATAGATTTGTTTTCTTATTAAATATTTTCTACCAGTTAATTTAAACTAATTTAATAAACTAATATTTATATTTTAGAATAAATGTAATCATACTTTTTGAATATAAGAAGAAAAATTAAATTTGTATTTTCAATTTATGAAATTAAAAAGTAGATGCATGAATGAATGAATAAGCATAAGGATATGTGTAAGTAACGTAAATTAAGACATAGATAAGAATAATGTATAATCTATTTATCAATATCTTTATGTATTAATGTATTAAATCTAAATAAGAAATAATATAGGTATGTTAATTTTAGTAGTATTATATATTCTTAGGTGTATGTGAATTCTAGTTTTATCAGTCCCAAAGTATATAGTACTTATGTAAACAGACATGTGACGGAAATTTTCAAACATTCAAAAGATATTAACATTGAGTATTTACAAAGTAATAGACCTCAAGTTGAAGATATGTTCACGTGTGACTTCCATTTTCATAAGTTAAGTCTCCATATGTAGTTACAACTATTTGAACTTATCAAAACATAAGAAGGTTACACCAATACCCATAAGATACAACAAATTGATAGAAGGGAGAAAAATAATACACATGAAAAGTGAACAAAACATAATCATTTAAGCACAAAATCACGTAATAAAAAAAGCATCTAATCCTTGGAGGCATTACTAGAGAGTATCATATTACATGAGTTTTTAATGAGGGATTTAATATAGAAAATAAAAAAAATACATTTCTTTGAGCAGATCAATGAAAAAAACCATTGGCAAGTGAACTCAAGTTTAAGACAAGTTTCAAACCAATTTCAATTTTGATCAAATGGAAGCTTCAAAGATTAGGCAGATATCCTTGATACAAATATTCCCATGATTTGTAGTTCTCACTTTAAATTCTTATACTAAATTTGCTTGCAAATTAATTGCATTTCAATTTGCACTAGTGTGGCTTTGGTACCATTTGAGATGTAGCCAAGAGCACTAGGCAAATAGAAACAATAGATGAAGAAATGCAAACCAAAGTGAAGATTGATGTATCAAGTGATGTTGAATATATAAGAGAAGAGTGGAGTAATATAATGTACAAATATCCTATTTGAAATAAGTCACGCCCAAACCAAAGATGGGCTGGCTAAGACTAGCCAATAGCTTGGTTGGTAGAGTACTCCAACAACAAATGGAAGGTCCTAGGTTCAAGTCCCAGCCAATCTAAATGAGCAGCAACTCTAATAAATGGTATCGGAGTTAAGATAGGAGTCACAAGCATTGGTAGTGTGGCTTATGTGGGGCATTGGAAATAAGCCACAGATGGACCAAAGATGGGCTGGCCAAGAGTGTTACAAGTGTGGTTGCCATTGCACCAAAAGATTGACTTATCAATGCCTAATACAACCACTAGACTTACAGAATCCACAAGAGGTGATTAGTCCCTTCTCACGAATCTCGAGGGGAGCACTGACCATTTTGCCAACAATCTCCCCTCAACAATACTTGAGGGGATTCAAACCTATGACCAAGCTCTAATACCCCTTGTTACATGTGTGGTTGTTGTTACACCAAAAGATCAACCTATTGATGCCAGATACAACCACTAGACTTAAAGGAATCCATAGGAGGTGGCTAGCCCCTTGTCATGAATCCGCCAACAAAGAGAAGCCAATAGTTTAACTAGTAGACCATTCCAACAACAAATGGAAGGTCCTTGGTTCAAGTCATAACATGTCCAAATGAGAAAAAACTCTAGCATATCCTAGACCTACTACTTTACCTAACTTGGACCACATTGGCAAGGCACATACGCATGACTATAGACCAGCAAACTCTTCAATACAATACTTGACTTGCATGCTATCAAATTTTATTTTATTTTTAATTTTATATTATGAAGCCTTACTCTGTGGATTCTCAATGATATGACTTGTTAGGTTCAGTGAGTCCATAGACTTAAAAAGTTAGGATAGACTTGTTGGTTGTTCATATTCTAAATCTTTGGGTCTTGGTTCACTTTGCCTACCACAAGACTTGTCACACCTAGATAAATATTGCTGAATTTTTTTAAGGAACCTAATCACAGGCGTCCTTGAGAATTTCTAATACATCAAATAATTAGCGTCTCACTTGACAATGATAAGAGAAAAGTCTTTACATTTCTTAATAGTTTTAAATATATTTTTAGATGTTTTTTAATTAAAAGAATAAAGTAGATTTTGAAGAAGCTTAGAAACCTTTAACAAAGAAAAAATGCACACAGACTTAAATGAAACAAAATGAAGGGACAACAATCCCACAAACCATGATACATAATGATAATACGACCCAACAACAAACAATCAACCCTAAACAATGCTTTTTATCTTTCATAGCAATCCTCTTCCTCTTAACTCTAAGTTGGGATTCCACAATTGATTTAAGTAGACTTCTGAATATATTTTTAAGATGTTAATAAATACATTATATAAATGATTATGATATGATAAAAAAAAATGTTTCTTCAATTTAATTATTAGAATATAAGATATGTTAACATTTAAATATTCTCAATCCCTGAAAAGTAGTTCTCTAAAGTCATTAATAACATTGAAACTATCTCAAACTTTAGCCCCTAAAAAAGATAAGGAGGTATAACAAACTATTAGTAAGTCACAAGATATTTGAAATGGACATAAATGTTGCATTTTTTGTACATATCAAATGAAGTTAACTAGCAATTGCACATTGGTGCACAATGGGTATGTCAACGAGGTGGAAAGGTGAATTAGATAAAATTTTGGTCTATTTTCTTGCATAAATTTGTGTAGTTCATGAAACTAAACCAAAAAAGTTTGCTCTATTTTGGTTGATCACGATCTTATGCTCATTTTGCTCCCTTGCATCTTAATGATGGATCATGTAGTATGATCCGAAATGTTGATGACAAAAAACTCTACACAATTGAACCCAGAAACTGATATAGCATTTGCATGGATTGTGAAAATCTAATAGATTTGATGAAATGAATAATCAAAAGTTAATGTATCCCCATCTCTTACTCTAAACTTTTAATTTAGACTGTGAGTTGAAATTTATTTTATTACATAAATAAGATCGAAATATATATATATATATATATATATATATATATATATATATATATATATATATATATATATATATATATATATATTTGTAATTCATTAACAAACATAAATAATTAAAATAAATTTCAAATTGATAATAATAAGAAGAAAAATAATAACAATAAATTTGATTATTTCCTTTTTAATATATTTTTCCATTTTAAAACTTAAAAATAGATAAAGTATCCTATTAAAAGATATTAGAAGGATAATTTAATATAGTTTTTGTGCTCCTTTTTTTTTTTTGTAATGGGTAATAGGCCGAAGTCAAGATCAACGTGGGGGTCAAAAAGACTTGAACCCAAGACCTCCCAAATGAGAGGCTCACAACTTACTATTGCGTTGTGGGGTGTTCCCACATAGTTTTTGTACTTTTATTCGTATTTTTAATTAATAATATTAGAATATATATATATATATATATATATATATATATATATATATATATATATATATAAAACAGTATTTTTAAATTGATAGAAATGTAAACAAATGGTTGAAATTAAATCTCTTATCTTCCTTCTCTTCAATTTTGAATTTTTGATTTCAAGAAATAAGTTATCCATTTCATAGAAGAATTTTAAATCTGAATTTCAAAAAATAAATTATCCATTTCATATAAAAAATGCAAATATTTTGGGGAAAAAAAAAATCTGTAAGTTTCGCTAACAGTAATGGAGAGAAAATTTATGTGAAATGAAAGGGAATTTCTAGAGAAATTGACTGACTTAACCAAGGAAGTGAATAATATGCAGGAAAACACGCTCACATTTGGGGACTCAATGACCAACAATCGACATCTGAGTAACGAAACCATACGAAACCCTAGAGAAGAGACAGAGGCATCTAAGAAGAAGCTGAAAGGAAAAATGATTGAAGAAGATGCTGAAGCTCCTGCAGAGATGCATCGATACATTCCCAGGATGCAATTTCATTCTGGTGCTTCAACCTCTAATTCCTGTATGTTTTCTTAGTTACCATTTTGAGCTACTCTTGGTCTATTTTGATCTTGTTTCTAAACTTGTGCTACTTTGGTAACATTTTGTTGGTTTCTATATGATCGTGTAAATAGTCTAAGATCTCAGTTTTCCTATTAATATAATAGGAAAGATAATTATAATTTTATGTGTTAACCTCATGCATAAGTACTCATATTTTTTATCTAAATGTATAGGAAGATATTGGATGTACTGCAGAAGACAGATGAGCATATTGAGATCATGAAATTCTTTTTTGATACATTAGATGCTTCTAGAAGCGATAATATTTCACGGAATGCCTTTAATTAGAAGTGACAACGTTTCTTATTCTGCTAATGATTTTTTTAAATTTTTTTTCTGAGTTACTATTTCAAGGCTATAATGCGAAAACTGTGGCCACAGTATTGACTGCTTCCTTTGGCTGGACCAGAGTTATTAATGTCTTAAATTGTGATCACTGATTTGAAAAGTTATGATATTAATATCAGATTTTAACTGTGTAAATTTTTAGTGATTGATTCATATTTCACGGTATCAACTCATCCCTAATATTTAATGTATCTTATAATTGATGGTTGCAGATAAACTCTAGTTACCTCGTATCCCGACAATACTCATTTACTTTATTCTTCCAAAGCAGACTTTCAGTTGATAAAAGATCTTATGAATAAACAAATATCCCCACTCCGTTGCAAGTGTCCATCTCAACGCTCTGTTATCAGAATTGCATTTTTTAGAAGTCTGAAGCTTAGAGTTACTTCTTTTTTCACTATCTTGTACAAGAGTCTACCATCCCCCGTGCGAGTGTTGATTTTTCTTTCTTATACATGCCTGTATGAAGGGAAATGACGGCATCCCATAAATCCATCTAATATCAGTATGTACATCTAATATCTAATTCCATGATATGTTGGTAATATCTAATTCCATGATATGTTGCTCATTATAGACATGTTATGTTGCTCATTATAGACATGTTGCTTTTTATTTTGGTTGACCCTTAATCATAAACAATTAAGGATTTTGATGAATACGACCTTCTTTATTAATTGAAAATATTAAAATACATATTCAAAAGAAATAAATAATAATAGTAGAAAGAACAGCCTTCAAAATTATAATACGCTAACCAAAGCCCTCTCTAGGAGGTGCCTCTGTTTGATTTTTTTTCACAAAGATTATCCCACAATCTATTTGTTCTTATGCCTCTATCAAGGGGATCCCCAGATATGTTCAGGCAAGAAGTCCTTTCTTGTAGCACAACACTCTCTCTTGGTTTCTTGTTCTTCCCTAGCTACGGTAGATAAAAAGATAATTTCTGTTTTATTCATCCCAACCCAAACTCCTGTCCTGAAGCAGCAGAGTATAAGAATCTCTTAAGAAGATCTCACCTCTTGCCTCTTTGCTATCCCAAACAGAAGAGTATCATAAACAAATTGCTGATGAGAGATAAATGAGAGGCTGCCAGGGACTCTTATTCCTTCAATGCTGCCCCTAAATCTGGTCTGGTTTTAAAGATCTACCTAAGGTCTCAACCATATAATAAAGACGAAGAAGGGCATGGGATCTCCTTTCCTTATGCCTCTTGACACTTCAAAGAAACCTTTTAGAGATCTATTGATGAGCACTGAAAACCAAGGGCTCACAATCCAATTGAAAATCCAACTTAACCAATCTTTTGACAAAATGAAAACCTCAAAACCCTGAATAATTATCTCCAATCAATACGACTGTAGGCGTGCTTGATATCGAGTTTGATGAGCATTGCTGGTAATTTTACCTTTCAAAACACCTCCACCTTCTTATGTCCATTCTAGGCTATATTATAAGCATAATAGCCATTTATCTTACGATAGCCATTTATCTTGGAGCAACTACTCGTAAGCTTGTTAAAACAATAGGAGAACAACCAAAAGAGAATTTGAAACAGAATTATAGATTCAAAGACAAAATACAATTTTACAGTGGTTTACCATAAAGGCTACATTTACACTCAAAAAGGACAATATATTATTCACTTGTTCAATCCAATACATCCAATCTGCACTCTTATATTTATACAAATGTTCAACTCATCGAATATGAAGAGAAAACCATGAAATGAATAGTCGGAAGAATCTCATGGTCACAACCGTTGGACTTCACATTCTTAACAAATCTCCCACTTGAAGTCCAACGCATACCATTACAACCAAAGATATCCCTTACATTTCGCTCGTAATCTTATATTTTAATCAAACTAGAGAAGCTTTGCAACTTGAGCCTTTCCAACTCCTTATCAAGAACACTTCTGGTAAGTCGTCTCCATGCCAGGTTAGAGTCAATAATTCTCTTGTCAACATTATCTTCCACTAAATGAAAGTATCCAGAATTAAAGAACACTCCAACTTCAAACTTTACAGGCCTATTACAGGCCTATCCGTTGGCCCACTTGTTTTAGCAAATCCCTTATCAATCCCTAACAACCTCTTGAATTCACTGACTCCATACTATAATCTTCTATAATCTTCTCTAGTAGCCTCCTCATTGCCAACATACTCATCATCCATCTCCTACTACTTCAGCACCTAAAGTGCCAACAAGAGACCAATACAAGATGCAACAAAATAATTTGTAAGGCCAACTTCCATATCTATCTGGCCACCATTCTTTTGATTGTGCCCTTCATGATTAGGTCAAACCTCAACCAAAGGTTTTGAATGAACAACTTCATCCCTCTCATCAATACTCTAGCAATCTAACAGCCCAAGCTCCACAAGCTCTGAGCAATACTTTTCAAGTAAACCCACAACTTTGCTGTCTACAAGTCCTTTAGTTTTTGTCATCCCCCATCTCAGCAAATATTTCAAAAGAAGTATTTATCAAATTTCTTACATTTAACTCTTCAATCAAGCCTATCTATTCCTCCATGATGCGCTCGGGACTCATGTAGGGGCCAGAATCATCCCACCCATTCACCATCATTGCAAAAGAGATGAACCAGTCCTCCTAGTTTCTTTCACCATCAGAATCATGCTTATCTGAATTTGATTTTAAATTTTGGTCCCTTTCATATTCCTCCCTAAATCTCTTCACAAACCCTCTTCCACAACTCCCGAGGCATATATTTGAGTCACATGGCCTTCAACTCCTTGGTGTCAAGTCTCTTCCTCTTCACTCTAAGCAATACTTTACAAGTGCACCGATGCCTTTGTTGTCCACAAATTCTTTAGTTTTGTCATTCCCCTTCTCAACAAACATTTCAAAAGAAGTATTTATCAAATTTATCATTTAACTCTTTAATCAAAGCCCATCAATTGCTCCACGATGCGCTCAGGACTCATGTAGGAGCTAGAATCCTCCCACCCATTCATCGTCATTGCAAAAGAGATGAGCTAGTACTCCTAGTTTCTTTCACCATCAGAATCATGCTTATATGAATTTGAATTTAAATCTCAGTCCCTTTCATATTCCTCCCAAAATCTCTTCACAACCCTCTTTCGCAACTCCTGAGCCATATATTTAAGTCACATTGCCTTCAGCTCCTTGGTGTCAAATCTCTTCCTCTCTTGAAGTCCCTAAATTTTTCGACCACCAAATGCTCATCTAATAGAGTGATAAAAAGTATTTTACAGATATAACTTAGGAGAGACATTTTGACCTGCCATTCATCGATGGCTTTCATGGAGATGTCTGAGCATATGGAGGTGAGTTTTAGTCTTGGAACAAGTGACAGGCTGCACTCCAGTTTTAATACCTATGCATTGCTCTCCTTGTTGAGATATAATTCCTCTTTCACCCTTGCTAATCCACTTGCTTCAGCCACACAGTCTGCACCAGGCCTTCCTCCACCATGTCCTTGACTAGTCAAGCATATCCATTCTCTATTGAGTTCAACTGTGAATTGCTCTTAACCTGCAAGTTAAGAACATTTAATAGTCAACCTCCATCGTTGTCATTATCTACCCCATCTTCCAAAGACAAGTTTGGCAACATTTGAACCTCTCGACGCAGCTTCACCAATATAGTTTTAGAATCCCCTTCTTCTTCACACATGACACAAGCTTGAACCTTCATAAATGCTCTAGCTCTCTTCCTCTGACTACTCTCAACTGCAGTAGCCATTACCTCAAGCCCATGAGTTCTCATATGACTACCGAGAGCCCATCCAAGAACAAATCTCTTCTTGCAAATCTTGCACATATGCGTATAGTTCTCCTCCTTCCGTTTGAGGCGCTCTTGTCTACCACAAACTCTTCTTCCATTAGCAGAAAAGGTGTGATACTCTTGAAATTTAGAAAAACCAGATTCATTGCATACTTCTTTTCTTTCTTGTCATCATGCTCTGGCGTAATTTCCCCTTCGAAAGCTACTTGGGACATAATTTCCTCTTTCTCAAAAGCCACCACAAACTCTTTATCCTCCTCTGCCAATACCTTCATTGCAGATGTCAAAGTCTTTTTGTGGCACTACGCGACTGACATCCTAGGACCTACAATTTAATAGAAAAAATGAAAGCCAAACCTTTTCCATTATAGCTGAGTCTCTTCAAGGTAGACTTTCTATTTTCAGGCCTTCCCAAGACATGACAGAGCTTTGGGCTCAGCTTCACCCAATCTACCTCTATACCATTCTTAATTGTAGAGATCTCGGGAATGGCCTCCTAAACCAATTCAACCACTTTTGGATGTGGAACACCTCCCACTTCAGTGTGACCCTATACTGCATACAAGGTGCCTATCTTGCTGCCTTGAGCAATTATCAAGGTCCCTTTTTCCCTTTTCATCTATTAGATTCAAAACTGACTACACACCCATGAGAACTCAACTGTTCAACTGAAATCAAATTCTTTTTTACCCCAGGAACATATCTAACATCTTTTAACAGCCAAGTATTTCTATTTTTCAATTTTAAAAAAACATCCCCTTTGCCAAGAACATCATAATAAACATTACTACCAAGAAAAACCTTACCGAAGTCACTGATTTGTAAGTTTCCAAAAAAAACTCTTTGGACGAGGTGGCATGATTCGATACTCTCAAGCACCCAAACATCAGTTGTAATTTCTTCCAATGCTTAGGGATTTTCACACCACTTACCCAATGCGTTCATCAAATCAGCAGTTGTGATTGCTTTGGACAAGTTAATCACTACAGAATAGGATAAGCATGACTGGATAACTCCAAGTACTTTTCTCTCTAAAATATTCCAAACATCATCCGACATGGCTGCTGGTTTCTTTTCTTTATCATACAATGATCACCAGAAATCTTCTACGTACAAATAGTCCTCCATTTGCATCTTCCATGACTCATAGTGATGACCATTAAACTTTTCAGTCTTTCCTTCAACTGACATTGCTCCCACTCAATCTTGAATCTCTCTCGCCACCTGATTGAACACCACCATAGCTCTGATACCAATTGTTAAAACAATAAAAGAGCAACCAAAACAAAATTTGAAATAGAATTAGAGATTCAAAGACAAAACACAGTTTTATAATGGTTCATCATAAAAACTACATCCACTCTCAAACAAGGCAATATATTATTCAGTTGTTCAATCCAATACATCCAATCTGCACTCTCATATTTACACAAATGTTCAGTTCTTCAAATATGAAGAAACAACCATGAATTGAACAGTCAAAAGAATCCAAGAGTTACAACCGTTGGACTTCACATTCTTAATAAAACTATATAAACAGAAGCTTTCCCTCTCTTCTATTGAGATATTCTAATTTAGATCAACTTGGAAAAGACCCAAAGCTAAAGATTATTGAATGAATTGCTTCTTGAACAATCATCACTCTATCTAGACCGGATCTTCCTCGAGCAAAACCTGCTTGTTCCTCCAATTTTATGTTTAGAAGAATCTTTTTGAGTCTATTTGCCACCTCTTATACTATGATTTTTTTAAAGCAATTGCATAAGTAAATGGTTTTAAAGTCACCCAAGGAAGAGGCAAAATCTTTCTTTGGAATGAGATCTATAGAGGTGTTCCTGATTTCTTTTAGGACCCTACTTGATGAACTTGAATCTTCAATGCCTTCGTGGGTATCATTGCCAACAATATCCTAACATTTTAAAAAAGAATGGAGGGAAACTATCCGGCCCGGTGCTTTGTCAGCTTGTAGTTAGAACTTGAAGCCATCTTGATTTCATCTATGGAGAAGCCAGGCGTCAAAGTCCAAAGAAGGAATGTTCTCTACCATTCTTTTTTGTGCTATCAAATCTGGTCCTTCCCAGTTATTAAGCAAATATCAAAAATATTTATCATTGAATGCTTAAATCTCCACTATATCTTCCAACACCACCCCACCCCCCCTAGTGATTTTGGAAATTGTATTAAGGTTTTTGTGGGCCTACCAATGTTCCCAGCAAATACAGAAACTTTGAAATAGAAATGGAAACCCTTATTCAAGGAGCTCTGTTTTGTCCACAATCTAGAAAGACAGAGACCAGACAACTCAACCATAGCTATTCATGAGAATAGTCATTAAATTCCAATGTTTTCCCTTGATCAACAGGAAGTTGCACTAGCTGGTCTGGTTCTTTTGTATGCGGTAACCATTGATGAAACTCAGGGTGTAGATGGAAAGATTCAAACACATTCATTGCAATAAAATCATCTTTATACTCAGGATTCAAGCACATTTACTGCATTCAAATGCAAAGATTTACACACTTTATAGTAAAAAGCATAAATAAAGTCTAAAAATGATTGATTTTGATGATACTACAAACCTTTATTTCAAGGTCCAAGCTACTCCAAATATCTAAAAATTTGTTGATGGCCTCATTGTTACAAGTGCTTGCTGGCTTTTACCATTTGCTGGACTCCAGTGTACGAGATTGCTAAAATACCCATTATTCTTATTGATTTCACACTGTCCAAATTTGGTGGTTGTAAGACTGAGGGCACTGACACTTAAAACCCGCAAATGCCTATAACGAGTGTGTCTCATGAACTTATCTCCTCAAAGTAATTACCACTCTTAGAATCACCACAACTCGCCTGCAATATATAATCCAAACATGAAAAATATGATTTAAAAGAAAGCTTTACAGACAAAATGGTCCTCCAGAAATCCTTTCAACCCAACTGCTGTATGATTAGTGTAAATTTTAAAGCAAGCAGAGAAACAGAATTGAAAATAGAAAAATAAGAACAAAAAGAGACACAATTTTATAATGGTTCGGCAACTGCCTATATCCACTCTCAAGCAGAGAATCAGTCTATTATTAGTCATTGGTACAATACACTACAGTGCATGACTGCACACATTAATTTGTACATTTACATACAGCCTTCAAGCAAAGAGTCATGAGAAGCCGAACAGACACGTGACTGTTGGGCTTCACATTCCCAACAATCTCCCACTTGAAGCCCAACTGGCACAACCATGCTCTGCGATATTCCCTGCTTTTTCAGTTCTTTACATGGCAATCAGGCCCATTGAAGATTTCAATTTTGCGAAATTTTGTTCACAAACACTTCGAATCAATCTTCTCCAAAATAAATCAGAACTAATAACACTTAGCAACATAACATCTTCAACCTCAAAACTGAAAACTATCTCCTCTTTCAGCATGAAATCCATGCCATAATCACCAGTTAATGGATCAGATGAGATCCCCAAATCAATGTGCTTCTTATGTAGAGCCTCCATGTAAAACGTCACCTCTCCATCTTCCTCGGTTGCCACAATTTTGTCATTCCCATTGATATCACACGGTTTCTCACCACCACCATTATACTTGGCAACCTCAAAGAACATAGGCCCATTGCTTGGCCCAATTCTCTCGATAGCTTTACCTTCAATTCCAGCCGCTCCATCTCTTATGGATTCTTCGGTTTCACATTTTTCTTCCTCAATTCCTAACTCAGTAAGAATTGTATTGAGCTCAACCAATTCCATCTTCAGCTCTTCGTTTCTTTTCTTTTCAGAAAACTCCCACTCTTTCACAACTTTCTCCTTTTCTTTCTCCATACAAGAAATTTGCTCTCTAAGCATCAAAATCTCCCTTTTAAGGGTCATAATTTCTTTGTTAAAGCAATCCTCCCGATTCTTAGCCTCTTTGTTCTCTTCCATCTCTTTTTCTATTGTAGCCACAACTGCATCAAGAGTCGAGAAGGAAACAAACCTAGCTTCCTCCTCCGAATCCTTCTCTTTTGTCCATCCATCCCACCAATGGACACGACGTCTTGGCACCATCTCCGCTCAATACTTCACCATAGCTCTGATACCAATTGTAAATTTTAAAGCGAGCAGAGAAACGTAATTGAAAAGAGAAAAATAAGAAAAAAAAAGACACAATTTTATAGTGGTTGGGCAACTGCCTACATCCACTCTCAAGCAGAGAATCAGTCTATTATTAGTCACTGGTACAATACACTACATTGCATGACTGCACACATTAATTTATACATTTACATACAGCCTTCAAGCAAAGAGTCATGAGAAGCCGAACAGACACGTGACTGTTGGGCTTCACATTCCCAACAATTCGAAAACATAAAATCATCATGTTGAACTAAAACTCTCATTAAATATTGTCTGAAACAATGTACAAGGAAGGAGGTATTTAACTAATTTAGTAAAGCAGACTGAAGACCTATGAAGAGGGATATTTTATACAGGCCTACAAATGAGCAACACATGGGAGAAGAATGTTCTTGAAATAACTGACCTTGGAGAAAGAGAACTCTAATCGAAACCCATGAGAACTTTTTAAAATGGACGAGACTGCAAACTAGTGCTGCAATACAGTGAATGGCTTTCCTTCCTTTCTTCACTTGAAGTAATATCGGACTGAAGTTTATTTTTATAGAAAAATGTGATGTATAAGTGGATTGCCGTGTCTTAAGATCTCTGGCTATCCAGTACGGATGATCGGCACCCATGCAGGGACGCTTGTGCCCATCGGCGATGCATCTCCATGCCGCTGCACCCATATGCACGGGCATCCACTTATACACTATGTAAATCCTCCATATTATGAAATTTGCTAAATCTATCACTATGTAAAACAGTTGATGTGCCCATCGGCGATGCATCTCCGTCCTGCTGCAGGTACGTACAAATGAATGGCTGTTGATTTGAAATGAATGTCAGCTTATCTCAAATGAATGTCACAAATATTATTTTATCTCAAAATCTTATTTTCAAGTAGGAGATATTTTCCACAGTAAGTCAAATTGTAATATTGTTACTAGAATTCAGCTGTGGACACGGCCCATTTGAATGCTGGAATTAGAGCCTATATTCCCAATTAGACTTTTGGATAATGTCAATTCTATGTTTGTGTCCATCAAAAAAATTGAAATTGGAATTTCGAAATTCCAATTTTTCCCTCAAAATGGGCATTTCATCTTCCACTCAAATAGGTGGAGATGGAATTTTGAATTCCAATTCCAATTTTTATAAAACCAAATTTAATATTTCGTGGGACCCGTGACTATAAGGATGTATATTATATTGCTATTAAGGATGTATATATATACATGTGTATATATGTGTGTATATATACACATGTGTATATGTGTGTGTGTATATAGAAATGTGTGTATATGTATATACACACGTGTGTATATATATATACACATATACACACACATGTGTGTATATGTATATATATACACGTGTGTATATGTATATACACGTGTATATGTATATACACGTGTGTATATGTATATACACGTGTGTATATACATATATGTATGTGTGTATATACATACATGTATGTGTATATATATACACATGTGTATATATAAACACACGCGTGTGTATGTGTATATGTATATATGTGTGTATACACACATGTGTGTATGTGTGTATATATGTGTATATATACACATGTGTGCATATGTGTATACACATATACACATGTGTGCATGTGTATATATACAAACATGTCTGTGTGTATATATAAAGACATATACACACCATATTTAAAGAAATTAAAATAAAGAATTAAAATTCCTTATGCATCTTCTTAGTTATCTTCCAGATGAACCAAACGAGTCAGCCCATATTCTGGAAATCATTTTCAGGATTTGTATCGTCTAGAATTGCAGCATCTTCCAGAATTGATTGGAATTGGCATTTGGTATTCTAGCACCCAAACGGGCCAAGGTTCGTTTGTTTGGTGGAATTGCTCTTGAATTGTAATTTTCAAATATGAGAATTTACATATTCGATGTTTGTTTTTAAAAAGTGAAAACGGAATAGATATTTCTATATTATAATTTAACCTCAAAACAAGCATATTAATCTTCCACATTTGTAACACTCTGGGCCAAGCCACCAAGCTAGGGTTTTTTTATTCATCGTGGGCTAGAGTTTGCCACCATGGAGTTTGTTTGTTCACCTTCTTAATTATGTAGGTAAGATTTTGATAATAACACTTACGAGCTCAATAATTTGTAGAAGAAGGAGGATTATCTTTTTCCTTTGTCTCGTCTCAACTGCAGGAGCCTAGATTTGTAAGATCTGCACTCTGAATCCTTGCAACACCACCTTTTCTTTATAGGTTAGGCTTCATAGCGCTCTTAAGATCTCTATTTTAATATCGATTTCACCTATTTTAATATTGATTTCATCTATTTTAATATCAAAATTTTCAGTTGCAGTTTAGGGTTTATTTATTATTCGTGGTGTCAATATTGACCTAGGGTTCTGATTCTTTTTGTGTCATATTTCATTTCTTTCTTTTGTTTGGAGTAGAAAAAATTACATTGTTGTTAGCATTTCATGGTTGGGTACTTTGTTATTATCATTTTAGTTTTATTTTTTAGTGTCGAACATGATATTGATATGTAATCACCAATGATTGGTCTCAATTTGGAGTATTTTTCCAAAGAACTTTGTAGTCTTTGTGGAAGCCCTTCCATTTTCACGCATTTGAAATTACAAATTCGAAAGATTTTTTCGTTGAAATTGAGTTAGGTGTGAAAATAAAATAGAACATTTTCTCAAATCAATACTTTTGAATTTATTAGTCTTCCTTTATGGATTGACAAGGCCTTCAGTTATTTGGTTTCACCGTAATTAAGGAGGGATAAAAAAATATTAATTGTCACCACAATGCATCTGTAACAATAAATGTTGAAATATTTTATTTTGTTAAAAGGTACCTTAGGTATAAGCTAAGGAATCTCAATGGTGTAAAAAAGAGTAGTTAATATTAACAAATGGTCAGGTTACAGATTTTGTAAGTGCATTGTGTTATAGCATTCCCAAACATTGTAAATGTAAATGTATATTGATACAACATGGTTATGGCAGTGGCCTGCATGTATGCAACAACCAACTTATATTTATATCTCACTTGTATCAGTGTACATTAGTTTTGGTTGTAATTTTTGGAGCAGTAACATAGAGCATTCAACTAGACAACAACTTCAGGAATTAAATCTTAAAGAGAAGAGAACCTAAAGGAGGTTGGGATTTACACTAAACTTGAATCTCAATGGCAGTAGCCTTGCCTTCACTTGGTTTTGTATTCAGTACCACAGATGAATTTGTCACCTATCACTATTTGTGTGCTTTATAGGTAGTTTTCACATGGTTGTGACTGGAAGGTATTTGTAATCCCCACAATAATATATTTGACTTGTAAAGCATAACAAACATAATGGCAGATACTCCACATATAAAGCATCTTGCTTCAAATGTTGGTTTACACATTGCTTTGAGTTGCATGCATACCAAGTTTACAAATCCAAGAATAGTTTTACACAACCTCCCCCATAGCCTGTTGTTGTTCTTGCATATGTTGGAGTGGAAAATGTTAAAGAGTCTAGGCTCATTATAATATCTATAAATTTCATATCAAAATCCTCTTTACTTGATACGTCATGTTGACTAATATTTGGATGTTTGCACGATCGTTGTCAAAAAATTGCATGTCAAGTGTCTTGAAGAGAAATTATATGTTGACATTACTAGATTTGTATTAACTTTCATCAACATCATGCTACCTTTTAAATTCATTGCCTTTTTATAGAGCATTTGACAAATTCCATAGGCATTTTTCATTTATTCTGCATTAAGAGAGAATATCACATCAACTTGTGGGAATACTTTGCTCATTTCCCAAGGGTCATCATTTGTCTATTTATGGAACTACGAGCCCTATTTTTGGCTAGTGATAGTGTCTATGGAGATGTGTACTCCTCGAATGTCGAAAAAGGGTAGTTGCATTTACTCTAGGCTTAAAATGAAAGATTGTTTTTGATATTGTTGCGTACTAACACATTTTTCACAATATTTTAGCATTAATATTTATCATTTCATGAAAATGAGTGATATCTAGCTGGATTTCACATGCTCCTCACTTAAATACCTATACTAATGATGTTGAGATGTCTTTCCTTAGTTTGCTAAGTAAAAAATCAGAGAGTGTTCTACTAGCACATTGACAACTAACCTGGACGGATGACATCATGGTCATTCAAGGCATAGTAAAGCCAAAGAGGCAAAATGGAACAAATTAAAAAATTAAAAAAATGCAAAATATGAAATTAGGTTATGTTAGCAACTCTATCTGGGCTATGGATGCTTGGATGGCAATAGAGAAATGTTAATGATTGTCAAGGCGATAACTTCATCAGGGATATAGATGTCTGACTAGCAGCGAGGCTCTATCTAGTTTGCTATGGAATATATCTCACCTACATAATCTATCAGACAGGTGGAGACCATTTCATCATCTAAGGAAGGGAAGGATTAACCTCCTTGTACATAGACAAATCCCTAGGTAATCCACTTTCATGTTTTGACAGGTTATTCTAATGCTCATTTAACTTTTTTGTCATCGCAGGGTATCAAACATAAAGTTTTATTATGAAACCAGGATCAAATATAGTCACTTGCTTTTTGTTCTTGGTGTTCCCCTTTCCTCTATGGATGTTGGTTGGCCATTCTTGCTATTTTTTTTTAGAAGTTTTATTTTGAAATCCTTTAGCTAATATTTCTTGTGTTATTATCTCAGGCTTCTCACTTAATATTTTCCCCTCGCAACTGGCATCATGTCTCGAGTCCTCTGGTTTGACCTTTGTCTTGATTGAATGTTTTGGTTCTCTTTTAAAAAGAAAAATCCTTGATCTTTTCTCCTTTGCATGTTGTTTATGTCACCTAGGATGTTGTTTAGACAACTCATGCGTTAAGTTGACTACTAGCCCAATGGATAAGGCTCTATTGTGTGCAACCAAAGTTTTGAGGTTTTCTCTCAGTAGGCCAAGATCTCCTGAAAGTGACCAAAAATGTATATCCTTTCTACATTGTCTTAAACACTTCACATATTTACCTTCGGTCTCTAATCACATAAAGCAATTCGCAGTATTCAAAGTATAGACATTGGTTGACATGCATTATCCCATTGGAGTTTCTAATTATTCTACAAAGAATGAACTCCTCCAAAGTTCCACCAACCCGCCATGTGTCCTAGAACACTCTTCCTTCAACAAGGCTCATCAATGGATTTCAAGGAATATACCTTATTGGAAAGAACTTCATTACTAATATATTTTCTAGATAGTTGTTCTCTTTTTGATGCTTTAATTGACCTGTGCAAACATGTCATCTTTGATTAGGCCACCATAGTTTTTTGATTGAGCCCCACTCGCAAGCATGGTGCGATAGAACTATCAGATTCAAACATTTTCCAATGACATAGGGATTTGAGAAATCCATGTTGGATTTCATGGCATGCCATTCAATTGTTACTAAATTGTGATTATTGTGAGATCTCTTTTGATTAAGGGTTGTTCTATAAATCCCTGAGGATTTATAAGAATGTGGGGTTGGAATATTAGTCTTCAGTTTAGTAGGCAAAGAAATAAACTATATTATTTGCAAGCATTTTACTTTTTATGAGAACAAGACCCTATGGCTTGTAGTCCAAGGGCGTATACTATAACACATATTTTTTGGGGCATTCTCTCTCACCTTGGCATGTTTTCTCTTAATAAATCATGAGACTGTATACTTGGTGCCTTTTCCTTCTTTATTAATCACTATGTCATGTGTTGAACTCTTATATGTGTGGTCCAGTCCATTTATGTTTTCTACAATGTGCTCCACAAGAAACTATTTTTAGGAAGTGTGGTCTTCTCTTTTGACCCTTATATGAACTATTTATGTTTGTTAATACATAGGTTCATATATTGTGTCCCTTGTTGAGAAGAATTGCACTTGCTTTAGGAGTAATGTTCCTTCCCTGACATGATATGAATGTGTGAGCCCTATGTCTAGGACTTTGGCCCTTCTCGTTCTCCTTCCAAAAATGAAGGGAATGTGGTGCACTTTGTTGTGATTCAATGAAGACATAGATCTCTGACCAGAGAGGTTGAGGCCCTGGGAATACCACTTAACAAATTTCTAGTTCCCCCCCCCCTCAAAAATTATATATATATATATATATATATATATATATATATATATATATATATATATATATATATATTTGATTCAGTGTTTCACCTCCCCTTATCGTAGGTTGTTTGATTAAAGGTGGTCCTCCTCCCTTTTCCCCAAACACCCAACATGAAGAGACAAATTCTAAAATCTTGGAGGTCGTGTTGCAGGGCCCACCCCATCCCACCATTGTAACACTTCTAGAACTACCCATCGGTAATCAATGTGAGCCACAAACCATGGGATCAACAATTACAAAGGAGATAGGTATGTACCACATCATTATAATCCACTAACCACTAAAACTGCCTCATGTGCTCCCCAAGTTGATCCTTTAGTTGTGGGTTCTCCTTCCTTCTATGCTCAGATCTCCTTTTGTTTGCTTTGTGAGTGTGAAAGTGACCCCTTGTAGGCCCTCCATAGCCTAATTTTATCCCTTCTTTTCATCCTTGGTCCCCATTTCTTTCCTGTCACCTTGTTCGCCATGCAAACTAGCTAGCTTTATCTCCCCTTTTTCTCTTTTCCCCTTCCTTTTCGAGAAATTTTTGCAGTTTTTCTTTTATGCCAACTTCTTGAGGGGGCATAACCTTTCCTTTTTCATCACTTTTCTACGACCCCTGTGACTTCCATCCTCCCTATCGAGGCATCTTCTTCTCTTCTTTGATGCGGTGCCATTTTTAGAGACCACATAAAAAAGGGGCAAAATGTAGATGTCCAAAATTGTACTTTATGAATTTATTAAATTCATACTAACACATTCCCTATAATTAATTGAATTTTATTTTAATTAATTACCTAAACTTTATATTACAATTAATTATATTATTCCCCTTAACCAAACATTCAAGTAATTTATTTATTTGAATACTTTCCATTTTCCCTAATCCAATGGTTTAATTAATTATAAATTAATTAAAAATAATCCTAGCTTGAACCTCCTATCTTAAGACCATCATTTCACCCTAAAGCATACTCATTAATTAATATTTGATTAATTAAGCTAATTTTATCATTGCTACACATATTAGCCATTTCTTCTAATTTAAAATTATCTCACACATCTGAGCACATCCCTCAAATTTGGAATTTTTGAAATTACCTACCTTTTATAAATACACATCAAGTTTCTCTTACACACTTGTCCCTGTAGTCACCTTGAGTCTCTAGGTCTTACACTTGTCTCCCAGTTGACATTTATTGCCTATCCACCCAAGGTTTCTCACACATGTGTGAGTAACACATCACCCTTGCATGACCAATTACCCTTGCCTATTTGACATCTACCTCATCAATCCAAACTAATCCTAGCCCTTGATTTCAAATTAAAATCTAAAATGTTAAATTCTCTCCAAGTCCTATAAATAGGAGCCTCTCCTCATGCATTGAATCTCAATATTTAAGTGAGGTTATCATGCCAATTTAAGTTTAGAGCTTTCTCATTGTATCATAGTTCATATGGTTTTTTAATTTTTTATAGTATACAATTATTGCATATTTAGCTTAGTTTTTTTTTTTTTTTTTTTCTATGGTGCTCATTTAACCATGGGCACATATTTACCCTCCCAACCATAGACAATACTTGATTGTCTCCCCCGAGCACTGCTTCTTTTGAGTATTACAAATTGAGTGTATTTTCATTATAATGTCGTTTCACCAAGGGTCACCACTCTAATTTGGCCCAATTAATTAAATCATATAATTATATTAATATATAATTATAACCTATATAATTAATATGTAATTATATATTATATAATTCATTATCAATATAATTATATTGTAATATAATTATATTATATTATATAATATAATATAACTATATTATCACATTAATAATATAATAATTATGTTATTAATATAATTATTATATTATCACAACATTTATGTTATCTATGTCGGCGTGAAGGAAACTAACCATAGCTACAATAAAATTAGCACTCCCTCTTAGTTAGGGATGAATCCTTCTTGATAGAGTAGTGATGTCCACCATGGCTACTCCTAGAGGGTGGGCTCATCATGGCTACTCCCATGAATGGAAATATAAATGAACACAAGTGTTCATCATAGAATCACTCAACGTGATGTTGTCATCTCATCATGACATTCACTATGGCTACTCCCAGAGGGTGAATAAACACAAGTGCTAAGTCATGGAGTCACTCATATGACATCCACCATAGCTACTCCCATAGGGTGGAAAGAAAAAGTGCACAAGTTCCCATCACAGAATCACTCAATGTGATGTCACCATCTCATCATGTGGTTCAAAATAGCTACTCCTAGAGGGTGAATAAACACAAGTGTAAATTCATGAATTCTCTCTCATGACATCTACCATGGCTACTCCCAAATGGTGGAATATGAGATTTGACCTCAAAATTCTCTCAAAGAGAAGAATGCATTATAAGGGACACCTCAAATTAATCCATCTCAAAGAAAAATGCTACAAAGGCCAACACCTCAAATTTCTCCATCTCAGACAAAATTTTTACAAGGTTTTTCACCTCAAACTTCCCTTACATATAAGAATACATCAAAAGGAGATTTCACCTCAAATTTATCCCTCATAGAGAATAATTCATTAAAGTATATCTCAAGGAATCATTGATGCTGAGACTCCCTCTCAACAAGGGCTTCAGTCTCCACAACTCTAAGCTTGTCTTGAAAAATGCACAAAATTCACTCTAGAAAGGGGCTTGGTGAGATTATCAATTTTCTAAACATCAATGTTGATGTACCTTAACTAAATGGAATTCCCTTGCACCATATCCCTTATATAGTGATATTTGATTTGCACATGCTTTGACCTATCATGAAATAAAAGGTTGGAGTTTGCATCACTTTTGGTGAATCTGAAGCTCACCAAGTATCCATCTATCCAAGAATATCATGACATAGGCATCTTCATAAAGGCTTTCCAACCTACACATATGGAACTGCATTTCATATATCATAGTCTTTTGATTGCTGGTCACTAGATAAACCATCTCAACATGGTCCACTCTCTCTAAACCAATATGACCAAGATCCTTGGATGTCAACTAAAGCAATCCTCTAGCTCCTCTGTAATGCCTACCCTAGTACCTTCATATTTTGGATTGGCAGGATTATTACTTTGTTACTTGGACTATATGTTTAGACTATTTCATTTTATGATGGGACATTTGTTGGAGATTTGCCAGCAAGCTAGTTTGCTGACTGTATGTTTGTCATTGATGACAACATATGGTAAGCAACATGCATGGAAGCCTGATGGAGAGAGCCTTCAACATATGTTACATGAATATGTTATCAACATGATATCATAGACGCAAAGGTTGATTCTAAATAAAGACAGTAGTACAATTATGTATATCAGTGAGTGTTCCTGACAGGTCCCAAGAATAGTTATGTATATGATTTTTTGTATAGTTGCAGTAGAGCCTTGTGCCTTTATATTTATGTTGTAGACATATGTATGATACTATGTTCATGGATATAGAGTCAGAGATGCAGTACATGTTGAGTTATGAAGTCTCTAGTTAACAGTTATAATTTCCTGAGTTTATCTGGAAGAGTCAACAATGTTTATATGATTGCGTTAGTTGTTCCTATCATCGTGGTATGCACGCTTGGATTTATTCTTAGAGGAGAGTTAACAATGTTTGGTTAAGAGAGCATGACATAATTCAATATGAGAAGGAAGTTGATGTTAATTGGTGGAGCCGACTATGTGAAGTGTCTCCTGAAGTTGTGCAATCCTAATTTATGTTGTGTGCTTAGTAGAGTCGACTGAGGTGTTATTGGAAAGTTTTATTGTTTCTCTAACATGATCTCAAGACGGTTCTAATAGGATGACTTGATTATATCATTTAGAGGAAGATATTTATAGGAAGTCATTTGTGATTGTTAAGTATAGCTTACAGTTGAAAGAACAAAGCAAAGCAGAGAGTGCAAGGTGTTGAGCCATCAAAATAAGGTCTATGTGACTAAGTAGAGAGTATATGCTATTCATTGGAACTGATCAAGACAACAGATCTACGTGCAGTTCACCAAGATCCAGATATAGTGTGTATCTGTTAAACCAAAAAGTTGCAGCCTTCACCCCTTTGAGTAGTGTACTCTCGGATAGTGCATCCTCACCCCTAACAGGGTTAATTGTAAAAGACTCCTACCAGTGTCCGACCCTTGACCAGGTCACTGTACTTAATGCATTGTAAAGATCAACTCCTAACAAGATTGTAAGGTCTCCTAACAAGGATCATAATACACTAGTGTAGATTATTAGTGGGTGTCAATTCCCACCAGGGTTTTTACCTATTTAAGTTTTCCCGTAACGAAAATTGTTGTGTTGTGTTAAGTGTTCTCACATTGTGTTTATGGTTAATGTTTTTCTATACTTAATTGGTTAAAGAAATGAATCTTGTAGATAACTGATTCATCCCCCCCCCCCCGCCCCCCCCTCTCAATTATCTCTTGGGACTATTCCTAACAATTGGTATCAGAGCCAAGTGCCTCGGAGAGAAAGTTTAACAGCTTGAGGTTGATCAAATGGCATTCTTTAGAAAAGAAAGTCCTAAGTTTTATGCAGAAAACTATCTAGACTAGAAGAACAAAATGATGACACACTTGCAGTGCATTGTCTTTGAGATTTTTGAGGTAGCTACTAAAGAAGTTGAGATTCCTTCTTTATCATATTTTGCAAAAGAAGATGCAACTATTAAGAAAAAGGAGATGTTCACTTCAAATGCCCTTGCCAAAGAAGCCCTCATTAGCACCTTATCTAACAGTGAATTTTCAGAGATCAAGAAGCTAGATAAAGCCTACAAGATTTGGAAGCACCTAGAAGACATGTTTGAAGGAGACATCCAAGCCAAGAATGCACGTAGAAAAATATAGAAGAAAAAGTACAATACATTAGAGATGCTACCTGAAGAAAGCATTAGAGCCTACAATCAAAGGATTAATGAAGTAGTTTCAGGAATCAAAAACAATGGTGGAGAGATTTCCAAAGAAGACATCATGGATAAGCTAATGACTACTTTGATACTAGAATATGAGAACAAGATAAACATCTTGGAAGAGACTATACCATTCTGAAAATAATTTAGAAGAGAGACCTTAATCAGTAAGATTTCATCTTTTGAGATATCAAGATTGAAGATAGAGCCTAAAAGTGAGACAACCTTCAAAGCTTCAATCCATGGTAAGAAATCCCTGAACACCTCTGGTAATTTTGATGATGATGATGGAGAGAAAACACTAGATGATTTCATTGCTATGATTTCTAAAAGAGAAAAGAAAGGAAAAGGAAAATATGAAGGTCAATTACCATTCAAATGCTTCTCATGTAATAATATTGGTCACTTTGCATCCAAGTGTCCTACAAGAGTTAAGAAGTTCAAAAATAATTACAAGCCTAAGTGCCAAAATGAGTGTTTATGTTGGAGATGTAACTTATCAGATGAAGAATCAGCTGAGGATGAAATTGGATTCATTTCTCTTGAAGATGAAAAGAATGCACAATAGTTAGCACTAATTTCACAAGTAGACATCAAGACAGATTGGATCATTGACAGTGGTTTCTCACATCACATGACAAGAGACAAAAATAGATTTGTACATCTTGATAGATACAAAGGAGGCATGGTTAGATTTGGAGACAACACTTCTAAACCTATCATTGGTAAATGAGCCATCACCTTGAATGGAAAGAACATCACTGATGATGTTCTATATGTTGATGGTTTGCATCATAACCTACTAAGTGTTGAACAGTTTCTTGACAAAGGTTATTGATTGGAGTTCAAAGATAACAAGTGCATCATTAAAAACAATGAAGGTGTAATTATTGCATAAAGCTCAAAGACTAAAGGTAATGTTTTTCAGCTTAATCCCGAATCAAGTTATTTTGTTGCTAAAGTAGATGATAGTTGGTTATGGCACAAAATACTATGTCATATCAATTTTGATAACATAGTAAAGATAAGTAATGTAAAGGTAGTAAGAGATCTTCCTAACATTGCAAAACTAGTTGATGCAATATGTAGGGAATGTGTGATGGGAAAGCATGTAAAGAATTCATTAAGAAGCAAGCATAATTTGACAAAGAACAAGTTGGATCTAATACATATAGACCTATGTGGACCAACTCAAACAAGATCATACTATGGTGAAAGGTATTTCATTTTGTTTGTTGATGATTATTCTAGAATGATGTGGGTTGCGTTCTTAAAAGATAAATCAGAAGCATTTGACAAGTTCAAAATATTCAAAGCTAAGGTTGAAAATGAGTCTGGATTGAAGATTAAATGTTTGAGATCAGATAGAGAAGGAGAATTCACCTCTAATAGATTGCGAAGAACATGGGATAAAGAGACAGCTAAGTGCTCCTAGAACCCCTCAGTAGAATGGAATTGCAAAAAGAAGGAATATGATCATTCTTGACATAGTGCGCACCATCATGATTGAAGGAAAGGTCGCACACACCTATTGGAGAGATACAGTCAATACTGTAGTCTACACAATCAATAGAATTCAATTAAAGCCAAGTGCACATAAGACACCTTATGACCTAGGGTTTGGGAATGTACCTACAGTCAAATACATCAAAATATTTGGAAGCAAGTGCTACATCAAGAGAGATGAAGCAATTGGCAAGTTTGATTCAAGAAGTGATGAAGGTATTTTTCTTGGTTATTCTACTAAAAGCAAAGCTTATAGATGTTTTAACTTAAGATTGAAGAGGATCATTGAAAGTGCTCATGTTAACATTGATGAGAAGTTTATGATTCAAGAAAGATATCATGATTATGCACCTATGATTGAAGAAGAACCTAAACCTACCTCTAGAAAAATAGTTGTTGATGAAATGTTTGACAACATTGATGTATTGTTCAATGACCTTGAAACTAGTGAAAAAGAATCACAAAAGTTAGATGAAAGAGTCACACCTAATGCTCCAAAATTCACATCTAGATATCATTCAAAGAAAGACATCATTGGAGATCAAAACAGTAAAGTCATGACAAGATCAAAAGAAAAGAGTTCCACAACAAATGAAGAGGTATGTTTACTATCATAAACTGAACCATTAAGTGTTGAAGGTGCATGTAATGATTCATATTGGCATGAAGCAATGAAAGAAGAGCTAGATCAAATAATTAAGAATGACACATGGGAATTGGTCCCTAGGCCTAGTGATAAGAATGTGATTGGAACCAAATGGATATTCACAAATAAGATGAATGAAGATGGAGTAGTGGTAAGAAACAAAGCAAGACTAGTATGTAAAGGATATGTGCAAAGAGAAGGAATTGATTATTCTGATACATTTTCCCCTATAAGAAGATTGGAAGCCATAAAGTTGTTTCTAGCCTATGCTACCTTCAAAAACTTTAAGCTATACCAGATGGATGTTAAGTCAATATTCCTGAATGGAGAACTAAAGGAAGAAGTATACATAGAGTAGTCTAAAGGATTCACCTTATTAGATAGACCTAATATGGTATGCAGATTGAAGAAATCCCTCTATGGACTTAAGCAAGCCCCTAGAGCATGGTACGAAAGACTTGATGGATACTTGACAAAGATTGGATTCAAGAAAGGAGCAGAAGATTGTAATTTATTCATAAGAGAAACATTTGATGGATTTTTGTTAGTTGCTATATTTGTTGATGAAATCATCTTTGGTGGTAATGACAAACTTAGTGTAGAACTTGCTAAGGAGATGCAAAGTGAATTTGAAATGAGCATGATTGGACCTATCAAGTACTTTTTGGGATTGAATGTGTAGGAGGTAGACAAAGGTATATTCATAAATTAGAATAAGTATGTGAAAGAGATCTTGAAGACATTCAAGATGAATGATTTCAAACTAGTAAGTACCCCTATGATAATAGGATGCAATCTTTCAAAAGAAGATGACTCACCAGCAGTAGACATAACCTTGTATAAGTCTATGATTGGTAAACTTATATATCTTACTCAAACTAGACCATACATTTCTAATGTAGCTGGTAATGTTGGAAGATTTGTAGTAGAACCTAAGCAAAGTCATCTCATGGCAGTAAAAAGAATATTTAGATACTTGAATGAAACCTTAGACTATGGTTTATGGTATCCTAATTCAGAGAATGTAGAGCTTCATGTATATATAGATGCAGATTGGGTAGGATGCATGGATGATAGAAATAGTACCTCTAGAATTGTTGTATTCCTCAAAGATAGACTTGTTACTTGGACAAGTAAAAAGTAGAATTGTATCTCTCAGTCAACAGCAAAAGCAGAGTATGTAGCAGCAGCATTGAATTGTTCTACAATTGTGTGGATCAAGCAGATGATAAAAGATTTTGGTATTCAAATTGATTACCCTATTGTTATTCATTGTGATAACATTAGCACTATTAATATGTCAAAGAACCCTATGATGCATGCAAAAAAAAAACATATTGAGATAAAATATCACTTCCTAAGAGAGAAAGTAGCAGACAAAGAAGTAAAGGGTGACTATGTGAGCACAAAAGATCAGCTAGCAGACATATTCACAAAGCCTCTACCTAAGGATACTTTTAAGTATCTCAGGGAGAAGCTAGGAGTAATTCCCTTCCCTGAATCTGATTAGAGATAGCAAGAGTGCATCAATCCTTAGTGACTGATGAAAGGTTGACTACTCTACCTCAAGAGTAGTACCGGTGCTTAAAATGGTTTGGCGCCCTTTTCCATTGATTTCAAAGGGGGAGTATATATGAAGTCATGAAAAATAAGACATAAAAGAAGGTATATAGTAAGGGGGAGCATATTCAACAATGAATATGAAGAAAGGAGGAGTTACATCAGTTGATATTCAAAGCTTTCAACAGTTGATGGAGGATCCATCCTTGGGGGAGTTTTGTTGAGAAAATGGAGAATGTTATAAAATAATTGATCTTTTGGATTGGTGGTTTTTTTCATTCCATATGTTGCCATCAATGCCAAAGGGGTAGATTGTTGGAGATTTGCCAGCAAGCCAGTTTGCTGACTGTATGTTTGTCATTGATGACAACATATGGTAAGCAACATGCATGGAAGCTTGATGGAGAGAGCCTTCAACATATGTTGCATGGATATGTTATCAACATGATATCATAGATGTAGAGGTTGATTCTAAGTAAAGATAGTAGTACAATTGTGTATATTAGTGAGTGTTCTTGACAGGTCCCAGGAACAGTTATGTATATGATTTTTCATACGATTGCAGTAGAGCCTTGCGCCTTTATATTTATGTTGTATACATATATATGATACTATGTTCATGGATGTAGAGTTAGAGATGTAGTACATGTTGAGTTATGAAGTCTCCAGTTGACAGTTATAGTTTCCTAAGTTTATTTGGAAGAGCCGACAATGTTTATATGATTGCGGTAGTTAAGAATGTTTCAATGATTGTGCTTGGATTTATATATTTGTTGAGTTATATGTTTGTTGAGTTATATGATTGTTGAGTTATATGATTTCACTTGAATCTATTCTTAGATGAGAGTTAAGAATGTTTGGTTAAGAGCACATGATGTAATTCAGTATGAGAAGGAAGTTAGAGTTAATTTGGTGGAGGTGACTGTGTGAAGCATCTCTTGAAGTTGTGTAGTCCTAATTTATGTTGTGTGCTTAGTAGAGCCAACTGAGGTGTTATTGGAGAGTTGTATTATTTCTCTAACATGATTTCAAGATGGTTCTAATAGGTCGACTTGATTATATCATTTAGAGGAAGATATTTATAAGCAGTCATTTGTGATTGCTAAGTATGGCTTACAATTGAAATAACAAAGAAGAGCAGAGAGTGCGAGGTGTTGAACCATTAGCAGAATGTCTATGTGACTAAGTAGAGATTATATTCTATTCATTGGAACTGATCAAGACAACAGGTCTACGTGCAGTTCACCAAAATCCAGATATAGTGTGTATTTGTTAAACCATAAGGTTGCAACCTTCACCCCTTTGAGAAGTGTGCTCTCTGACAGTACATCCTCACCCCTAACAGGGTTAATTGTAAGAGACCCCTAATAGGGTCTAACCCTTGACCAGGTCACTGTACTTAATGTATTGTAAAGATCAACTCCTAACAGGCCGATTGTAAGGTCTCCTAACAGGGATCATAATACACAAGTGTAGATTATTAGTGGGTGTCAATTCCCACTAGGGTTTTTACCTATTTGAGTTTCCCCGTAACCAAAATTGTTGTGTTGTGTTAAGTGTTCTCACATTGTGTTTATGGTTAATGTTATTTTATACTTAATTGGTTAAAGAATTGAATCTTGTAGATAAATGATTCACCCCCCCCCCCCCCCTCTTAGTTATCTCTTGGGACTATTCCTAACAACATTGAGCATATATATATTTGGTTAATAGAATTAATTATGGAGATAATAAATGATTTGGCATAAAATGATGAATGTTTAGAAATGAACTAATTGTGAAATGTTTCATACTTGATTTATATTACTATGTTTAGAAATGAACTAATTGTGAAATCAAATTATATTTTATCCACACTTGTTGTGTGTTGGCCCATTTATGGTCCCCCAATTTAAATTTTCAAAACCCAATCTATCTCATGATCAAATTGAAATTTGCACTCTTTCTTAATAATTTTACTCATAAAATTTTGTTAAGATGGTATTTTATAAAGATGTGCAAAAATACGAAGGAAAAATAATTAATGATGGAAAATGATTTTCAAAAAATTCTCTGATTTTGAACCTTCAATTTAAACTAAGAGGTTTAGCTAGTTCAAAAAGTTTAGCAGTTCAGAATCATAGCTCAAAGGTTCAAGTTTGTAGGTTGGCATATTTTGAACTTGAACCATCGTACCTATCTTGGTTCAAAGTTCAAGGTTCAAATCAGGCATGGAAGAACAAAGACAAAGTGATAAATGAAGGGAAGGCATATTTTTTCATTTTGAACCTTCTATTTGAACCCCGCGGTTCAAAGATCAAAGCTCAATTTTTCATGATTCCACTGAACTAAAGGTGTAACTTCAGGTTCAAGTTCAAAGGCTCAAAATGTTTAGGTTTTAACAACAAGGATGTAAACAAGTCTATTTTTTTTATTTTTCTACAAATTTATAGACCAAAACACTGTACCAAATAATGTTTGACCCAGACATAATTTTCTCAATCGCTTTGGTGAAGTTGCAGGAAATTAGGATTGCGCCAACCTATCTGAAAATGAGGATGATCCAACGACGACATTATAAATTATCCCCTGAACCAAGACCAAATTTGACTATCATAAATATTTTTGGTTCGCCCATCAAAATAATATTTTCATTTTTGGGTTAATGCAGTCATATGCCACTTGTCTAAATGTCATTGAGCTATATCTTTATAAACTTTTAAATCAATAGTTGATAAAGATACCAAATTCTAAAAAGAAAAGCATTGGGAATGAAAGGAAGATTATTTTCAAGAATCAGTTATTATAATTGAAGAAGTTACAAGACAGAGGGAGTCTTTCCAGAATTATTTATAATAGAGAAATATTTTTCATGAGAGGAATTTCTTATTTTCTACAAGTCGGTAGTTTGTAAGGAAAAATAAAATATTTTTTGTATTTTGGTTTAATAGAGGAAAAAGGTAAAGATATCATTTTATTTTGCAAACTATTTTATGGTGTAGGGATAAAATGATATGTTGGTCATTTCTATTACGTATTTAAAAATAAAGAGAAATACATTTTGGATCTATGCGTTTGAGTTTATTTCTCTGATTGGAATCAATATGTAGGTTGTTTCAGTCATTCTTTAAAATATTGTCTTGCCCCATTTTATCAAGTATGTGTGTGTTATAAAATCCATTCGTTTCATGCACTCATATGTGTAAAATGAAATGTTAAATCTCCCTCTTGTTTCTCTATAGTGGGAAGATTAAATAGATGGTTTGTGTTAGCCCATTTTCTTGCCATAGCCAAAATCTAAAGAAAATGGTCTTATCTTGTCAGAGACCCTAGAAAATTGTCTTTCCCTAACTTCAACTTGTTTCTATTAGAAAATAAAATCCGTAAGGTTTCATGGCTTGTGCCCTTAGTCAAGGGTAGTTTATGATGTCACCAAGCTCCATTCAAGAGCGCATGCGCTCATTTGTAAAATCCAGGGAGATATTCAATTTTTGAGATCTGAGAAATAGGTTTTTCCATGTTTAAGGATTCCTAAATTTGTTTAAGTCCAAGAAGCTCTAGCCATTTCTATTTCTTTGTTACCTTTTTCCTAGCCACTTAAATCCCCTTATGCACATGTTTGTTTTCTTTCTCGGGCAGTTAAATCTTCTTTTCAACGATTGCACGACTAAGTGCTCGCATGATCTCAAAGTATTGGCGGTTAAGCACTAAACATCTAGCGACCTGGTGAGTGGTTTATTTTCCCTTCAGTCACTGAATCTTCAGATAAAGCAGCTAAGTCATGAAACATTTTGAGATTTAGCAAGGACCATGGATGGATGATCAGATCAATGGATGGCGCGTGTTCGCTGGATAAAACCCAAGGTAAAGAATGTATTCAGTGATTCAATGAAGTCCTTTGTGTTGGCAAGTTGACTATATTGAAGTATATGACTATATTTAGTGTTGTCATTATGGTAACAAAGTCATATGAAATTTTGGAGTTAGCGCATACTGTAGAAGATCAAAAATATGGCTAAGTATGGAAGACTGGATAGTTAGTAGAGCACCAAGTGAATAGAGCATCAACGCACATGTGTATGATAGAGTTATGACATATGCCCTTGAAGATAAGCTTCTAAGTATGTATTCATGCCAAGTCTAAGAGTGCGTGGTGATATGAGTCAGTATGAAGAAGTTATAGTTAGATGAAGTGACACAGATAGTGAGCGGTAGAATAGAACAGAGCATGGAGCCGATGTTGTGATTTTGATTAGCACTTGTAATATTGTTTTGTAAAGGTTATGCACCTATTGTATTTAGGTCATAGACATGTTAATGTGATTATATGTAAACACGCTTGAGCCAATTCATTTGGAAGCATTTTATGTAATTAGTTATAGGCCAACTTGATGAAGAGTTTTGTATGTGCATATAAATAAGACATGCACCCTTGTAATTTAGTATGGTATGAGATATAGAGATGGTAGAAGTAGAGTAGAGTATGCAAAGAGCAGTTAGAATGTTCAAGTACTTTACAAGAGGCTAAAGCATAAGCACTCAAAAGGAACTGATCAGACAAGCAGTGTCACACCAGTAGTTCACCTTGCAGATATAGTGTGTATTTGAGATCTAGAAGGTTGTAGCCTTCACCACTTGAGCAGTGAGCTCTAGGAAAATGTGTGCCCACCCCTAACAGGGTTAATTGTAAAAGACTCCTAACAGGGTCTGACCCTTGACCAGGTCATTATACTAAAAGCATTGTAAAGAACTATAATCACCTAAAAATGGACAAAGATAATTTAATGATAAATCAAAGCAAATCAAGGACATAATTGAATCAATTAAATCACAATGGATAATTAGCCAATCAAAATGAAAATTAGATCCTAATTCAAGATAAATCAAAATTGAGAGCATTTTAATCAAGTGCAATCAAATCAAAATACAATTAATTCAATTAATTGTATAGTCTTGGATTAAATTAATTCAACCCATTCAAGGGGTGCATGGTTAAAATAAATCAATTAAATCAATTAATTAAAATCAATTACTCTCAACAACCACAAAAGGGAGGAAAATCAATCAACCAATAAGATTAAAGGAAAGGCATTCACATGGATCAAGCCAAATTGAATCTCCTTCACTCAAAATGAAAAGGAATCTTGACCATTGATCTTGTCTACTTGTCCCAAGCTTTGAGGACACAAAATTTGCATTGTCTTCAAAGGGTGGAACCAAAACCTCAACCAAGGCTTAATCATGATCAAACCCAACCACACCCCATCACATTGGGAAAATCTATAAAAGGAAGGCCAAAATCCTTCATAATGGATAACCACATATCTGAGAATTGCATCAAACCTCTTGCAATTTGAGTTTAGAAAGGCATTTGAGAACATTTTAGCTTTTATCTTGATAATTGTTAGCTTTAGCATATTGTTTATCTTTATCATTCTCATTCTAGGACTGTCATTAGTGAGAGCTTGCTGAGAGCTTATCATTAACACTCTTGGTTAGAGAGCCATAGGATGCTCAATTAGTCATTGATTTAGCTAAAATAGTTGCTCTATTGTGGTTTAATTTAGTTACTATTTCATTTATGTTGATGATTAACCTTAATTATATGAAGATACTTTTATTAGTATACAAAATGGTGCCCACCATGGGGCTCTAAGCCTCATTTATCAATTTTATCATTTAGATCATTTTTTGGATGCTAGTATTTGCTATTTTTGGTGAAAATTTTACAGGAAATAGGTGAAATGTCGCATACAATTAGTTCAATCATGCCTGTAATCGTTCAGAAGATGCTCACCAGCTCTGTGTCAACCCTTATTTGTTGAACCCTTGCACTTGGTTGATAACTTCTATTTCTATCTTACATTCTTTCTTGTTGCTTTCAACCTAGACAATCACACCTTTGTGATAAATATATATTTCCTTTGCCTCGAGAAGTCACGCCTACGAACTGAAAAGTGTCACCTATCAAAACTCTATTGTCACCTGTGATCAAGCTTTGCGAAGTACTTTACACAATAAGTCACGCCTAAGTATCATCTATCTTATGCTTTCAGTTCTTAAAGTGTCGCTTTGACTTAATTAGTTTATGCACTATTAAATATTTCTTTGCACTTAGCAAATATTTTTTTACACTTGTTTAACTTTTTGTGTCACCTGATACACTTTTAAGTGTCACCTGCTACCAGTAAAGTTACGCCTACAAACAAGTTACTATCGCGTATTTGCTGGACAATGTCGCTTTCAGTTTCATTTCATAATTTTATTTCAAATTGATAAATTCGTTAATCTAACTTTCTATTCATATGTTTTGACAGTAAATGAGCAGGCACAGGAAGGTGTAGAAGCCAGAAAGCAGGTTTAATCAAGAGGAAAAGGCACTAGCTAAGAAGATCAAGAAGGAAAACATATCTCATATCAAAGCAGTTTTGGAGACAACATAAGAAGAGGACAATCAAGTATATCATAAATATATTTCTATGGTTGAAGCTTATAAAATGAAATTTGTCTCTCTAAATTGGATCTTTATTCCTTAGTTTAAGTTTTCCTTAAAACTTTGCAATAAGGTTCTTAAAATTCATTACATAAATCTTTGCTTTGTCAAGTTTGATTTTGGTTTCCCCTCATTGTGATTGTTAGTGTTGACTAACTTGCTAGAGTACAAACACACTTGGAAGGAGCTATTGCCAAGGTAAGATGAAAACAATGAAATCACTCAAAAATGCCCCTGATTTCGGTTAGCTACAAAGGAAGAGGTAAGCCTAAACTAGTCAATATTTTTGCTTAGATTGTGGCATTTGGTGCATTTAAAATCTAGTAATTAAGAGGGAGTAAAGAATCAAACACATAAATCAAAGCCCCTTGTTTGTGGAGGAGAGTAGAAATACTCAAATCTCTATAGTTAGTGGGTGAAATCAATTGAACCGTGTTAATTGTGTTTGGGAACCAAAGAGAAAGTTAGGGATATGCTCTTCACCTTTTAGGTGAACCAAATTCCCAAAAACTTAACCTTAATTCCATTTTCCTTGCTTTCAAAATGAACATGCTAGAACTTTAGTGGCCTCACCTCCTGAGTTTTCCTTAATGAGGCCGGTGAGAGGGACAACCCAAGGTGGGATACACTTGCTTTTTCTGCGAGGATCCTGTAATACCCCAAAAATGGGCTATAAGTTCATTAACCTCCTACATCTACAAATTGAATGAAATCAACATCAAAGTCCTAACCTAAGGCACATCTAAACATCATCGAATCCTAATTGATTATCTTAAATTCTGCATCGGAGAATATTCCTAGTAATATTCCTAATTATCTTAATTATCTTTAATTTAATGATTATTTGGCGATAAATCACACTTATCCTAAAGTTTGATTAATTGAATATTTTCATATTTAATTAATTAGATTTAATATTTTCCACTTAATTGTGTAATTAAATTTAATTCTATCTATTATTAATTGTAATATTTAATTTTGACAATAAATCAAAATTCCTATCTTTAATTGATTAAATTCTTATTTAATTAATTAAAGCATGTTGTCATTATTTAATAATATAATTTTTAATAAAAGTTTGATAAAATAGTTAATTAACCCATAAATTAATTATTTTATTTTCAAAAATCAGTTGAGTTGAGGATAAATCACTTTATTTATTTATTTAATTCTTAATTATTATGCATATTCAAAAGAAACAGTTAAACTCCAAATCAGAAAATCAATGCAAGTTATTGACTTTTTGGAACTCAACATCCTTTTGGAGTTCAAAAAGATGATCTAAACTCTAATTTGAGTTAAAAAGCTATTTTTGCATGATTTTGAGAATTAACTATCTTTCATGATCAGATAACTCAAAAATCAAGATGAGTTAATTTGAGTGATTTATGGCTTTTCCCATGCACCTCCAAAGCCCTGGATTTCTATAAATTAAAGGCTCAGCTCTTCACAAATCATCTCATTTTTTTTGCACAATCACGCTGGAGAATTGGAATTGAAGAATCAAAGCTCTTGCGAATCGACATCTTTGTGAGATCAATCTTATTTTTGCATTCATTTAGATTCATATTGCATATCATTTCTAGATTAGTATTGCATATCAATTTTCATATTAGCATAGATTTCATATCAGTTTTCACAATTATTATTGCATAGAAAATCCAAAAATATAGATTAATTGCATTCAATCTCATATCTAGATCAATTGCATTCAAATCCTTCATTTAGGTGTCGTCTAGGTTACTGATCTCGATTACAATCTGAGAACATCAATCTCGCACCTATTAGAAGGCAGTAAATCACTTGGTTAGATAGCTTTCAATTTTGCACGATTTCAATTATAGCTAACCTCTAATGTTTTACTGAAGTGTTGTGTCTACAGATCAGGTAAAATTTTCACACACACATTTCTGGTGCCCACCATGGGGCCCTAAAATGGGTTTCCAATTCAATTCTATCGATTTCTATCTTTTTCTCCTCGGGATCTGTGCAAAACTGTGATTTTTAATTTTTGTCCGTACATTTGTCGTACGAGTTTCTGACAAATGTCATATGGGAGCATACCCACTGTCGTATGATACTGGACCCACTGTCGTACGACAGTCTATCGGATCGCGACTCATTTCATTACATACCCACTGTCATTTGAGAGCTAATCTGTCGTATGGTAGCACACCCAGTGTCGTACGAGTTTCTGGACTGTCGTTTGAGAGCATACCCACTGTCGTAAGAGTTTCCGTACCAATTTTTGACTGTCGTTTCATTTTTTAGAGCAGAGTATCAGATTTGATTTTTATATTTCGGCTAACTGCTAATTTTGACAATTGAAATTCTCTATTTTTTATTGCTCTCTGCTGGTTTTGATTGGGAAAAGTGCAAGAATTGCTAAAAATTAGGTAAAATCTTCTAAGCACATTGCGAGGATCACCAGGTATTCTCCTTCATCTAATAACATTGTGATTTGGGCTTAAAATAAATCTCTCATGTGTCTAGCTTGTGTGCATCTTCTCATGCTTTTATTCTACACATTTGCATAATTTGATACTAGGTTGTGATCCCTTAAGGATTCATTAAGTGGTCTTAGAATACTTGTGATTGATCTTGATTGCTATCTTGGGTTATTGGACTCGCTAATCCGCCAGCCCCTCATTTCCACCCCATGGTTGCAATCTCAGTGCCATAAAGGGGAGGGTCAATAGGATAGAAGCATTAAATGTTCCACTTGGCAACCCTTTTGTGCTTTTAGGAACTCACTTGTTTTCTAAGTTGTGGACTCGTTTTTAGCTTGTGTGAGGTGTTAAGTGTTCCACCTTGTGGACTCATCTCATATTTGCTTTAAGTGTTAAGTGTTCCTCTTTCTACTTTTTGGATGCTTTTGGTAGATTTACTTTCAGAACATATATCTGTGCTCACATAGTAATTAGGCCCTATGAACACTATTCGAGATTCTTGAGAGATTGGATTCCTAGCGAAATCTTTCTTGATGACAGAATCCTTGTAGGTAGGGAGGATACTTAGTGCGTTTCACATTCAACTTGGTTAGTGAGTCTTCTCTTATTGATTGACACATTCTCTCTCCAGAGAGGTTGATAGATCACGTGGGGTTGATATCACGAGCTTTGGTGAATCAAAATTGGTTAGTGCATCTTCTCTTATTTGATTGATACATTCTCTCCCCGGAGAGGTTGATAGATCACGTGGAGTTGATATCACAGACCTTGGTGGAACAAAACTTTTTCTTAGCATGTCGGATTAATCTGCTTGCTTTGTTTGGGTTAAAAGTGAAGAGGTGTCAAAACCTTGAATCTGGAGCCAAGTCCCCTTGTGGTATAAATCTGTGAGTCATCTTTAGAGAGGGTTAACCATAGCAGACAATCCCTTCACAGGGCAAATTGTGTTGACAGAACCTCAAGCGGTCATAGCCATTTTCACCATGGTAGTGACAGCCGCTATATAAATGTCCTTGTGGAAGAAATCTCCACGGGTATGGTTCATTGTTGGGTTGTCAGATCTCCCTAGCAGCTCTTGAAGATTAAGTTCTCAGACTGTGTCAAAACCCTGGTGCACCGGGATTGGAGTTCACCCCTTTGAATCATAAAATTTGCAGAGTCAAACCATTACTAAAAACCCTAGAGAGGCCAATTTTTCACTTTCAGGTATATGTGTGTTATTGCAAAACTTTTCAGAACATACACAATTAGTACTCTCAGGGATTAGCATAATTTGGTCACTTGATTGTTCATGCGCAAGGTTGCTTTTGCCCTTGTTCATTATTTTCAGACGTGCTTGGAATCACTTGCTTGCTGTTCTGCGTGCTTGTTTATCTACTTGGCTATTAAAAATGATCAAATCTGGTATAACCTTCAAAATCTGGACAGTTCAATTTGCAAACAATCGAGAACTGAAAACCTTAAATTTTGCAAAATTGACGTAAAGTTCTTTCTGGAGTCAAAAGTCATTTCAAGAAGTCAAAAGTCGTACGACTTTTTGTCAAATGTCATTTCAGTATAGCCCATATGTTGTATGATTGAGAACCCAGTGTCGTATGAGTTTTCAAACCAACAAATTCAAGAAGCCAAAAATCTATTAGCAACTGTCGTACAAGTTTTGTCAACTGTCATTTCATTGCTACCCAACTGTCGTACGAGTTTCGCAATTATCATTTCATAGACTACCCAGTGTCGTACGAGTTTGCAGAGTGTCGTTTGGAAAAATTTGAGAGAGTTGTCAGAAATTGTCAATTTGCGAGATATCCAATGTTTCCAGCCTAGTTCCAGAATCTGTCAAAAATATCCTTTTGTCAGGAACAGAGCAGTAGCTATTGAGCATTCTACCATTTTTTGAGTTTGATCTTTTGAATCTGATCTAGTCTTCTGTTTGATCAATATGAGTCCTTTTTATCTCGTGTCAAAACCTTCTCATAACTATCAATCTTCAATCAATCTTCAAAAATAGACTAAGTGTTGAGAACTTGTGTCTGTTATCTTTTGGGCGATCTATCCCATACATCTAGGGCACAGTTTCCTTCACCCACATCTCATCAGATCTTCAAAACTATCATAATCTTGACAAGGTTGCGTCATCTGATTTTCTTGAATCAAATTGTTCTTCAGTTGTCTTCGTCCTTTTCTTCAGTTTCATTCAAAGTTAATGGTGGAGACCAGAGCTTCTTCACACAAGAAATCAGAAGAAACATCTCAGAACTTGTTTTTGACCAATACCCTAGGTCCAACTCTTGAACAACTCATCAAGTCAGGTATCTACGAAGATGACGGTCTCAATAACTTTTGATTGAAAACTGGTTACATACCTCCTCTATCAACTCACAAAGGTAATAAAAAAACTCCTCCTCAATCTATTCCAGGGAGCCCAAAAACTCCTACCATGTCTCAAGCAGGGACAAACCACGGTTCTCTAGGAGGAGGATCCCAGGGACACCATTCTCAAATCCAAGACCCTACACCTTTTGAAATCCATCGGTGTCAGAATGACGATGAATTCAAAAGAATGATGAGGCATTTCTTGAAAATGGATAGAGAGGCATACTTTTTGCAATTAGCCCAGGAAGGAGCTAAACTTCCTCCTCACTTCAATGTCAAAGATATCATCACACATGAGGAAGAAACTCCGATGATGGCCATAATGAACCAGTTGCACGCTATGCAGGTCAAAATGAATAAAATTGAGAAAGAGAAGGAACCCAAGGAATTCTCCATTGAGGCCCTTTGTCCTTTCCCTTTTGACAAAGACTTGTATATGCCTCCATTCCCAAAAAGAGTGGAGATACCAAAGTATGACAAATATGACGGACACTCTGATCCTCAAGATCATGTCAGAGAGTTCTATACGCAATCCATGGAATTCATGCATGAACCGACTTATCTAATGCATCTTTTTCCTAGATCCTTGGGCGGAGCATCCATTCAGTGGTTTTCAAGATTACCTTCTACGATCAAAACTTTTGAGGAATTGATTAAATTGTTTTATCAACAATATTCCTACAATATTCAACATCTGATTACCATGATCGATATCTGTAACCTCAAGCAATATCCAGGGGAATCATTCCTAACTTTCCTCAAGAGGTGGCAAAAGAAGTTTTCTCTATATGCTAGATCAATTCCCGAAATGGAGAAACTTGAAATCTTTATCAATAACCTTGTTCCAGAGCTCAATTATCCATTACAAATGCAAGATCATGTATCTTTTGATAAAATGGTGGATAATGCAATCAAGATTGAGAAAGTACTTGTCAAGAAAGGAGAAATCACACTTCAAAAGGACAAGTCTGAATCTGGATCTAGCTCAAAAGATAAAAACAAGAGCTGGAATAGAAACAAAGGTATCATCTCTGATGGTGTTGTTGACACTATCCATGCCCCATCAAAGGCACCGACCTACAATCTCACCCTTGCCACCAAAGCCATTGAAGCTTCAGAGAAAAAATCTGCTCAACCATCTCCAAAGAAGCCATTCAAACGATGGGATAATAAATGAAAGTTTACTCCCCTAGGAGAATCTTTGGAATCTGCCCTAAGAACCCTGATAGCTGATAACATGATCTCTTTACCACCAATCCAAAAACCTGATCCGGATCCAAAACCATATTGGTGGAAAGATAATGAATTCTATGCTTTCCATCGGACTAAAGGCCACAAAGGTAATGGATGCTTTCACTTAAGGCATACCATTCAAGACTTGATAGATCAAGGGGATATCATGATCGATAATCCTACCAGCAATAATGATCACACAACATTTATAGAACTATTTCCACAATATGGCAAGGGAGTTTCCACTTCTCAGCCTAACATGGGGGCAAAAGTCAACTATGCCTACCCTGGAAATGATGCTGTTATCAATATGGTTGAACCATGTCTCTCTGAGAGCTGCAATGTAATCATGATTGTACGAAGAGATAGAAATCATTCCTCAGCTAATGCGGTTACCTGATCACAAGCTCAGACTCATCTGAAAGGACAAACACCAAGTTCATCTAATGTCCCTAAGATACCTTTCAATCTCACATCTGCTTCTAAACAAAAGGTTGCCTCAAAATATTCCAATCCAAAGGATACCAGACCTACATCTTACAACATCATCCAACAACTCTAGCATACCAATGCCAAAATCTCTATGTTTGAGTTACTTCAAATATCTCCAACTCACAGAGATATCCTAGACAAAGCTTTGCTCGGCTCTAATGTTCCTGATGATCTAGATCTAGACAGGTTCCAGACTATGGTTGGTCATCTAACATCTCCACAATATATCTCCTTTTCAGAGAAAGATGACAACTCCCTAAGTCACCCACATAATCAGCCCTTGCACATAAAAGTCTTGATCTAGAACCGTCGAGTCAAACATGTGTTGATAGATGGGGGCGCAGGCCTCAACATTTGTTCTTACAACTTAATCACACAGTTGGGATTCTCAGAGATGGCTATTGATCCTCGAAAGAAGATCACCATAAAAGCCTATGATGAACAAGAAAGAGCTTCTAAAGGCACCATTGTCTTACCCATCCGAGTGGGTCTGGTCATCAAAGATACCACATGTCAGGTGCTTGATCTACCATTAGCTTACAATATCCTTCTAGGGAGACCCTGGATACATGAAATGCAAGCTATTCCTTCTACGTACCATCAATGCTTGAAATTTCCCTATGAAGGAGTGGAAGTTACTATCCTAGAAAATCTGAGTACAACTTGCAATACATTGAAGGAAAGTGTCGATAAGCTTGTTCTGAATAATAGAGAATCTTCCATCAAGCAGCTAAATGTTGCTTCCACATCTAAGATGGACGACATTGCTAAAGAGATCAATATCAAAGAAAATGGGATGGGAGAATACACTATAGAGCCAGTCTTGTCTCTGACATCTCTCCCAATCTCACCTAAGTCGTATGGACAATCCTTGAAGCAGTCTAAATCAGAACCTAAGGAACCTATGGAAGCATACAAAAAACATTTTGTGGTGGAGCAAGTATCCAAACAAGAATTTGAAGAGGATGAAGTTGTGCTGGCATGGCTATATAAAGAGGATTCTGAATCTAAAGTTGTTCAACCTAGTGAATCTATAGCACCTACAATCCCTTCTAATTCATATGGTCCAGGAAACAAATTGATAGCCAAGATGGGATATTCTGGTCAAGGACCTCTAGGAATTAGGGGAAAGGGTCTTGTGACCCCCATTTCACATATTGGTAGAGCCAAAAAAGATACTGGTGGCATAGGGTTTAAGAAGAAACCCTATCATCTCAAAGGTGGTTGTTCTCATGTCATAGAACAAATTGCACCAGGAGAACCCCTTCTCAAGAAAGAAGAGACAGAACCCTCAGATGATGATTCTGATAGTTCAGAACTCATCCCCTATGAAAAATTGCCTAAAGAGATCAAAGATCTTCTTGATGATAAAGATGATCCTATCAAAAGAATTAATGTAGTAGAAACACAAGAACCTACTGTAGCGCAAGAGATGGTTGCACCACAAGAACCAGCTAATCTCAAAGGCAATCAAACTGATCAAGAAGAAGGGGGTAGTTATTCTGACACTGATTCCCATGAATATGAATTCAAGTCAGACACTGAGGGTAATCCTTCTTGGGGTATTCATCTTGATTTCACACATTTTTAAAGATTTCCTAGAGATCCTGAATCAGAAGCTGAGTCAAATGACTATGAATGGGGTGTCATTCCAGAAGAAGATGAGCTTATAACGGAGAAATATATTGATGTTATTCACTAATATGTATCTCAACCCAACGTAGGTCTAGTGCGAAACAATGAACTTAACGTGTCTGATCCACCTATGGCTGAAGAGGACTCCCATGATGATGTTGAGCCTATTCACAAATTGAACATTTTGAGCTATAATATCACCTTTGAACTTGAGCGTCGGGTTAGGACCAATGATGACATATCCACATCCGTGAACACCATATCCCAAGCCTTTCCTGCTTTGACTATCCAACGCCCTAATCTTATCGACCAATCTTCCACAAACCCAAACCATGGTATGTATACCTTCCCGAATGACTATGCCCTTGCCTGCTACCTCAATGCAGTTGAGCCTATGATTACTTCCATCAGTGAACCGAGTGTCAGCATGACCGAGTCAGACATCAAATATCTTAGTCAGAAAAACAAGAGTAAAAAGAAAAAGAAAAAGAGTTCTGAGGGTGAAAACCACTTTGTGGCAGTCTCAGAACCGACAAAAGTAAAAAGAAAAGATGTATCTGAAGGTGAAAACCTCTCTGAGGTGCCTAAGGATGAGATATTTGATGTCCTTCCGATTCATTTACAGGATAGATCTCTAGTTCTAATTGAGCCAACTCAATCCATCAATTTGGGTACAACAGAGGAACCACAATTGGTACATGTAGCACAATCTCTATTAGAAGAAGAGAAATAGAAATTCACTACATTCTTATCAGAAAAAAAGATCAACTTTGCATGGAAATATTCAGATATGCCAGGATTGGATCCCAATCTCATTATGCACCATCTATCCATTGCTCCCGGAGTAAAACCAATCAAACAAAAATTGAGAAAGATGCATCCTCATGTTGCACTCTTAGTCAAAGCAGAACTAGAAAAACTCCTAAAAGCTGGATTCATCCATGTCATAGACTATGCTGAGTGGATTTACAACATTGTACCTGATCTAAACCAGATGGTTCAATCAGAGTGTGCATGGACTTTAGAGATGTGAACAGAGCATGCCCTAAGGATGATTTTCCACTGCCTAACATTGATATGATAGTGGACATGACTGCGGGCTATGAAATGTATTCCTTAATGGATGGCTTTTCTGGGTACAACCAAATCAAAATTGCTCCAGAAGATCAAGAGAAAATAGCTTTCACATGTGCGTGGGGAACCTTCTGTTGGAATGTTATGCCATTCGGACTCAAAAATGATGGAGCTACATATCAAAAAGCAATGACATCTATTTTTCATGATATGATGCATAGAACAATGGAGGATTACGTGGATGATACCTTGGCAAAATCCATGATTAGAACTGAACATCTAACAGACTTGAGCATGATCCTCGATAGAATGGAAAAATTTAGTCTTCGACTAAATCCTAAAAAGTGTGCTTTTGGAGTCACTTCTGGAAAGCTCCTAGGATACATAGTTTCAAAGAAAGGCATTGAAGTTGATCTGGCTAAAGTCAAGGCTATAATAGAGATGCAAACTCCCACAAATATCAATCAAATGAGGATGTTGCAAGGCAGAGTTCAATCTATCAGAATATTCATATCACAGCTAGCGGACATATCATAACCTTTTACAAAAACATTACATAAAGGGGTGACCTTTGCATGGAATGAAGAATGCGAGAACAACTTTAAAAATATCAAGAAGTATCTTTCAAATCCGCCTATATTGATGCCTCCTATTCATGGGAAGCCATTAATATTATATGTCTCCACAACAGATTCATCACTGGGGGCATTGCTAGCACAGCATGATGAGAACAAGAAAGAAAGAGCCATCTACTATATCAGCAGAACTTTAGTGACCTATGAGAAGAACTACTCAATGATAGAGAAAGCTTGTCTCGATGTGATCTTTGCATCACAGAAACTAAGACATTACATGTTAGCTCATACTACTCATTTGGTAGCTAAAATTGATCCATTGAAATATCTCCTAAGCAAAGCTGCCCTCACAGGCAGACTAGCTAAATGGGTCATGCTCTTAAGCGAATTTGACATTGAATATGTTGAAAGAAAAGCTATCAAAGGATAGGTCATTGCTGATCAATTAGCTGAAGCACCACTGTTTGATGATACACCCATGCAAATGGAATTTCTCGATTCCTCTATCATGCACCTCTCTTCTAGATCATGGCGGTTATTCTTTGATGGCTCCTACACATAGAATGGATCTAGAGCAGGCATATTGTTCATCACTCCTCAAGGATACTCAATACCCAAAGCATTCAGATTAAAATTTCCTTGCACAAACAATATTGCTGAATATGAGGCACTTCTCAATGGTATGAAAATGGCAATACAGTGGAGAGTTACAGAGATGCACATCCATGGAGACTCACAACTGGTTATCCACCAAGTCAATGATGTGTACCAAACCAAAGATGAAAAGCTCATTCCTTACAAGAGAATGGTAGATGATTTAAAGAAATACTTCATCTCTATTACATTTGAGAAAATACCCAGAACGGAGAATAAGGCTACCGATGCAATGGTGACATTATCTACTCTCTTACAGCAGCCTAAACATGAACTACGCTACGAGTTCCTGGTGGAAGCCCTATCCTATCCTGCATATGACTCCCCTGAAACCCGCATGATCTGCACTATTGTAGGTTATGACTCATCTCGCTACAAAAATCTGTTCTCCTATCTCCACGACCAAATCATCCCTAAGTCCTTTAACCATTTTGAGAAATGAAACCTTATCCGATCTGCATCCTGATATGTCATCATTGGTAATGACCTGTACAAACGAGGTCTAGATGGTACACTGCTTAGATGTTTAGAACGGGAAGAGTCTCAATGTGCATTAGAGGAAGTCCACGAGGGTATATGTGGGTCACACTCGAACGGTTTAACGTTAGCTCAAAAACTTATTAGGGCTGGGTACTATTGGCCTGAAATGGAAAAAGAAGCTATTAAATTTGCTAAAAATTGTCAACAGTGTCAAGTACATGGCAACTTGATTCATGCTCCAGGGAGAGATCTGATTCCCTTTACTACACAATGGCCTTTTCAACAATGGGCATTTGATCTCATAGGTGCTATCCATCCGCACTCTTCTAATAGACATACCCATATAATCACAGCTATAGATTATTTTACAAAATGGGTAGAAGCAGTTCCTCTAACACAAGCAACGCGGAAACAGATCTCTATGTTCATCCTGAACTACATCATTTGTAGATATGGGATCCCTCACTCTATAATCACAGATAACGGGGGACAATTCAAAAACAAGGACCTAGATGACTTATGTGCCAAGTTCAAGATTACTCAACATTGGTCTTCTATTTACTATCCTCAAGGGAATGGACAAGCTGAAGCTTCAAACAAAAATCTCTTGAAAATCTTGCACAGAACAGTGAATAAAATAGGAAGAGATTGGCATCTCATGATCAATCCAGCTCTCTGGGCCTATAGAACTAGTATCAGAATGCCTACAGGGGCTACACCTTTCACTTTAGTTTATGGGTCTGAAGCGGTACTGCCTATTGAGGTTGAAATCCCATCACTTAGAATCAGAATGCATGGACTTGTCACTGATGAAGACTACAAAGTGTCTAGGTTACAAGAACTTGAATTACTAGATGAGCGCAGACAAGCAGCATATGATCATCTCAGAGTGTATGAGAGAAGAATGTCTAGAGGCTACAACAAGAAAGTCAGACATAGAGAATTTCAGGTTGGTGATCTAGTGTTGAGAGAAAATCCTAAAAATCAATCCCATCGAGAACGCAAGGGGAAGTTCAAACCCAACTGGCTGGGTCCCTTTGTAATCACTGCTACTTTTGGCTCCGGTGCCTATCAACTCTCAACGACTGAAGGAGAACAGCTCTGAGAACCAATCAATGTTCTCCATCTGAAGAAATTCTACGCCTAAGGCATTCAGTGCTTGGTAAATGTCCTGAAAAAATCCTAAAAATCATAAAAAGTCCTAAAAAAAATGAACATCTTGGTGAAAACCTAGCAATAGGCACCTTGATGATTCACAAAAAAAATCAAAAAATATCAAAAGTACAAAAAAAATTGAAAAAATGAAAAATACAAAAAAATGAAAAAAGAAGAAAAAGTGCCTTGGTGAAAACCTGGAAACAGGCGCCTTGGTAGCAAAAATAAAATCTCTGCCAAGATGGTGAAAACCCGGCAAATGGGCACCACTTGTTCAAAATGCTCCATCTATCAGCACAATCTTGGTCTTTCCCAGCTTTCAATCTTGCTTTAGTTTGTACATATCTCCCGGTTTGTTTCAACATTTCTAATTTTCAATAAGTCAGTCTGTACACCAATCAGCTTGCGCGTCTGTATCCTATCAATGTTCAAACTTGGGGGCAATCAATGTCATATCTTATAGTCTCCAATGTATCTTAGACGTGTCATATCCACTCAGAGTCCTTTGAAGCTTCATTTGAGTCAGTCAGTCAGTCTTATCTCCAGAAAAGATTTTGCATCTACAACAACGCAATCAAACATCAAAACAAACTGAAAACAATCGGTGCTTCATGCTTTTATCTCCTTGTATGCTTACTGATTCGCATTGAGATTTTTGCATATTGTGTCCCTTCGAGCTCCTCAATGATGTCCTTTACAGGATTTAGAGAGTGATGACTGGGGGCATAATCTTTTCTTTGTTTTCTTCTTGTATGTGAAAATCTAACAACTTTGAAAATTTTGGATTGAAATGGTGTCTGACTGTAAGAGCCTCTATCTCGAATTGGATGGCCATGTGTACCTCGACCATTGATACCCAAAAAAATTCAAGGAAGTTTGATCTAACTATTGTCTTTTTGAAGTGAATTCTTTCTCCTACTGTGAAACATGATCTTGCCTAAGGATGTGAATGATAAAGGGTCACTACAGGCAATTCACATTGGATTTAGAATGATCTATTGACTGTTTGATGTGTTTGCAACACAAGGCGTACTCAGGTCATCACGACATTTATGTTTTGATGCTTGTACAAATTACTATATCAAAATGGACATGATATTCAGGTCATCCTGGTTTTTATGCCTTGGTGCTTATATCTAATCCGACATTCCAAAAATAAAATCAATATTCATATATCCATGGTTGTTGACCAGTGGGTGTTGTATTGATTCTTGCGCATACAAATCGATATTCATATGTCTATGGTTTCATGGCTAGTGGGCATTGTATTGATTTATCTGGTTACCTAAAAGTTCAATGATGATAACAAATTGACATATGATCAGTGACTAGGTCCAAGGTCTTAGGTTGCATTTCATTTTGCATGTCTCATTTTATTTTGCATGTCTCATTGCATTTTGCATGTTTGCATGATCTCACAATGATTAAATAAACTTCGAAGCTTAAATGATTCTCCACTCGCATCTTCCAATCTAACAAGAGCTGAATCCCACACGAAGGTTCCTCCAATGAAATAGCAAGTAGAATCCTTTTTCGGGATCAAAATCAAAATTTGAGATCATTCATATTGTCAACTACTTGCATAATCAACCTTCAATCATAGTAGAAATCCATTTTTCAACTTAACTGATTATCTTACATCAAACTATCAAAATTTCAACTTGGTCAACTATGGTCAACTCATGGTTTAACCTAGTCAAACATGGTCTCCAAGACCTCTAAACGATGCAGAATGCATTCTCGGATGTGTATAACCACTTCTCAAATCAATTAACATGCTTCTAAACTATAACGCTGACTTTTCTTGTCAGATTTCAATTTTAATCCTGAAGGGGGCATGGTATTGCACATCATTCAAAGTTGGTAAATCAAAATTCTATCGATCAAGTCTATCAATATCTTTCATCAGTAATCAAGACAAACAATCACATCTAGTTACTGATTCATCAAAAGTCCTCATCGCTCGGGGCAAATCTATCATCACTTGGGGCATATCAGATTCATCGATCCATATCAATCTGGTATTCTCCTAATCTTGTAAACTGTATCAATTTTTGCAACCATCGGATCATAGTGTTCTTTCCTTGGTTCTTCAGCAACTGAAGGATTCGGATGTGATACCTGCTAGTTCTGCTAAGACAATCGAGTCTAGAATGGGTCACTCACTTCTTATCAATCCTAAGGTTCAGAATCGGGCATTTTGACACTTTTTCACAATCATAGGTTCATTTGCTGCTACAGTGAACATTATCTTTGGTCATTCAGGACCTATTATCTCCATATCAATTCAATATCAATCAGCTTCTATCTCATATCAATTATCAATTTCAAACATCAGTTTCATATCTTTATCAAACACAGACTATCTTTGAACCACTGCGCTTTGCATAGTAATTCAAAGAGGGGCAAAATGTAATACCCCAAAAATGGGCTATAAGTTCATTAACCTCCTACATCTACAAATTGAATGAAATCAACATCAAAGTCCTAACCTAAGGCACATCTAAACATCATCGAATCCTAATTGATTATCTTAAATTCTGCATCGGGGAATATTCCTAGTAATATTCCTAATTATCTTAATTATCTTTAATTTAATGATTATTTGGCGATAAATCACATTTATCCTAAAGTTTGATTAATTGAATATTTTCATATTTAATTAATTAGATTTAATATTTTCCACTTAATTGTGTAATTAAATTTAATTCTATCTATTATTAATTGTATTATTTAATTTTGACAATAAATCAAAATTCCTATCTTTAATTGATTAAATTCTTATTTAATTAATTAAAGCATGTTGTCATTATTTAATAATATAATTTTTAATAAAAGTTTAATAAAATAGTTAATTAACCCATAAATTAATTATTTTATTTTCAAAAATCAGTTGAGTTGAGGATAAATCACTTTATTTATTTATTTAATTCTTAATTATTATGCATATTCAAAAGAAATAGTTAAACTCCAAATCAGAAAATCAATGCAAGTTATTGACTTTTTGGAACTCAACATCCTTTTGGAGTTCAAAAAGCTGATCTAAACTCTAATTTGAGTTAAAAAGCTATTTTTGCATGTTTTTGCATGATTTTGAGAATTAACTATCTTTCATGATCAAATAACTCAAAAATCAAGATGAGTTAATTTGAGTGATTTATGGCTTTTCCCATGCACCTCCAAAGCCCTGAATTTCTATAAATTAAAGGCTCAGCTCTTCACAAATCATCTCATTTTTTTTGCACAATCACGCTGGAGAATTGGAATTGAAGAATCAAAGCTCTTGCGAATCGACATCTTTGTGAGATCAATCTTATTTTTGCATTCATTTAGATTCATATTGCATATCATTTCTAGATTAGTATTGCATATCAATTTTCATATTAGCATAGATTTCATATCAGTTTTCACAATTATTATTGCATAGAAAATCCAAAAATATAGATTAATTGCATTCAATCTCATATCTAGATCAATCGCATTCAAATCCTTCATTTAGGTGTCATCTAGGTTACTGATCTCGATTACAATCTGAGAACATCAATCTCGCACCTATTAGAAGGCAGTAAATCACTTGGTTAGATAGCTTTCAATTTTGCATGATTTCGATTATAGCTAACCTCTAATGTTTTACTAAAGTGTTGTGTCTACAGATCAGGTACAATTTTCACACACACAGATCCAACCCACTATAAAATGAAATGCATCTATCCTTAATTGGGTGCATGAAAAAAGGATTTTAATTTCTTGAACTTCCTCTAGTAGTCCTCATGGATTGTACAAAATCGTACCTTGGTGCGTGTGGGAAGCCTCTTAACATACTTGGGGGATGAAAGATTAAAGTCCATTTTGAATGGAATCCATACTAAAACCTTGATAAAGTAGCAAAGACCACCTTGTAGAGCCATGTTTACGAACCAAATTTTGTGCTAAGGTAGGTGCTTGAAGTGTTTTTTTGTAAAAAAAACCCGTGACAACGTTTTACAAATCAAACATTTTGTGTTTAAGAGGGTAAAAGAGACAAGTGAATGTGTGGTTGTTGTGTTTGAAAGACATAAGCAAGTGAGAGATATCGATTGAAAATCATCTTATATTTTTAAATCTCTTCAATAATAAAATCAATAACTCTAATATCAAGGATCATTCCAAAAATGAACCCTTGTTGGATGCCGGTTTCTACACGGTCCAAAGCATATAGGGTATCATTACAAGGTGATAGCACTCTTATTCTAAATGAAGGACAAGAAATTGAGTACCAAAGTGTGTTTCAAGGTCACAACCAAGAAGACCTTTTTCCAAACTTATTCAAACAAAAACTTGACAACATGGATAGGAATTCGGCATTTCGCAATTTTCAGCAAGGAAATAACCAAAATATCAACAATGTCAACCAAAATCCTATTGAAACACTTGAGGAAAGAGTTGATAAGGCTTCCCAAGACTTAGATTTCCTAGAGGTTATGGAGAAATTGATAGATAGGGATAAGGAGAACTTTTTCTTAAACCTAGCACAAAAGGGAGTGAAGCTTCCTCATGACTTCAATATTGACCAACTTAGGAAGGACCAGCAACAAGATGGTCTAATGAATGCTATGAAAAGGAAAATTAAGGCCTTCCAAGAACAAATAGATACCCTAAAGAAGGCGGCTGAACTTAAAGCCTTCTCCATTGAAGCTTTGTGTCCTTTTCCATTTGACAAAAGCCTAGTTATGGTGTCATTTCCCTTCAACACCATTTTTCCTAAATACGATAAATACATGGGTAAAACGGACCCCCAAGATCACTTAAGAGAGTTTTGCACCCTAAGTATATAGTTCATGCATAATGATACGTACCTAATGAGACTCTTTCCTAGGAGCTTAGGAGGACTCGCAATGGAGTGGTTTTCAAAACTACCCCAAGGAATCAAGACCTTTGAGGAGTTGGCTTCAAAGTTCATAACCCATTACTCTTACAACATTGAGCATGAGATCATGATGCTCAAGTTATGTGATACTAAAAAAAAAGATGGAGAGTCCTTCTTAGGATTCTTACAAAGGTGGAGGACCATTTTTGCAAGGTATCCATGCACTATTCCTGAGAAAGAGAAAATGGAGATCTTCACTAATAACTTGACCGTGGAAATGAACTATCGATTACAACTTCAATGTCCTCCTTCATTTGAGAAACTTATTGAAAATGGAGTTAAGATTGAAGATGTCTTGGTCAAAAGAGGTGAGATTAAATTATTTAAAGACAATAAATCGAACAACAACAACAACAAAAACAACAATATTAATAATTATGTCACTAAGTATTTTAATAATCAAGGGTCCAACAATCACAATAATAAATCAAAATCATCGAATAAAAATAACAATAAAAATCTTGTGAATGATGGGGTTGTGGAGTCACACAACTTGAAGTCTACCCCTTTTATTCTACCATATGGAGTTAATTCTTCAAACAATGTGAATCAAGCAACAAAGCTCCATATAATGCCAATAATTCCAACAATTCTAACAACAACAATGCCAACACCTCCAACAATAAGACTTGGGATAAGTCAAAATCTTACTCCAACAATAATAGAAAGAGATTCACCTACTTAGGTGAACCTTTGGAGAATGTATTAAAGACCTTTCTTGCCAATCAAGTGATCACATTACCCGACATCTCAGGTTATGAACCAAAAGTCAAGCCACATTGGTGGAATGAAAATCATCATTGTGAATACCATTGAAATAGAGGTCATCCAACCAATGAATGTATGAGATTGAAGCACTTGGTGCAAGATCTAATTGATCAAGGAACCATCAAAATCAAAGAACCTCAAAACAATAAGGACCATACAGCCTACAAGAACCCCTTTTTGAATCATGAAAAGGGTGAGTCATCTAATACAAATCAAAATCAGAAAAAGGGTAATGAGAAAGTAAACTTTGCCCACACTTATGATAACACAATAAATACCCTAAGGGAAGATGACCAAAGCATAAATGTTGTCATAGTAAAAGGCAAATCAAGAGAAGAATCAGAAAATGTGGTCACTAGGGGGCAAGCTTCAAAGATTTTCATACCTAATAATGCTCCAAAAATTGTATTGTCAAATCAAGCTTCCACAACATCATCAAAACAATATAACTTATTTGACCAATTGCAAAGAACTCCCACTCAAATCTCTATTCTTGAGCTGCTCAAACTATCACCAATCCATAAGGACATCTTGGAAAAAGCCTTGTTGGAAACAAATGTGCCTCTAAATTTGGAGGTAGACAAATTCCAAAACATGGTGGGGCACCTAATTGCATCTCATTGCCTATCATTCTCCGAGCAAGATGATATGTCTCTTAATCATCCCAAAAATCTGCCCCTACATATAGAAGTGTTGATCCACAAACATAGGGTGAAAAGAGTCCTTATAGATGGAGGTGTTGGCCTAAATATTTGTACCCTTAGCTTGGTAAAAGCTTTAGGATTTTCTGAGGAGGCTATTCACCCAAAGAAAAAGATAACCATAAAAGCCTACAATGATGAAGAAAGAGCGTCAAGGGGAGTCATAGTTTTGCCCATAAGAGTTGGTCCCATGCAAAAGGAGACCATATGCCAAGTATTATACTTAAAATTGACTTACAATATTTTGTTAGGAAGGCCATGGATCCATGAAATGCAAGCCGTTCCTTCAACATATCATCAATGCCTAAAATTCCCATATCAAGGGCAAGAGATAATGGTAAGTGGAGACCTCAATCCCTTCCAATATTGTAATAACGTCAAACCTATCAATGAATCATTGGTCCCACACAATGCTGAAGGGTCTACATCAAATCAAATGGAACAAGGCCAAAGTTCTAAAGACATTCCTTTGTTGAAAGGAAAAGAAAAAATGGAAGAAGAAATTGTTGTTAAAGATACTCCAAAAATCATTAACCAATCTACATCAACTAAAGGAAAAGAGAAGGTTAATGAGGATAACATTATTGAAGAAGCAAAAGAGATTCCTTATCAAAAGATGATGTCCAAGTGTCCACCAAAGAAGCACACTATCAAAAGATGGACCGAATGATGAAAAACTTTGATAACCAATGCAAAATCAAACAACAAGGAGTAGGTGAATACTCCTTATCAATGATGGACTTACCCTTATCACCAAAGTCCTTTGGAAAACCTAGAAAGTCTACCTCACAAATATAATGAAAACTTTGTAAGGGCAAGCACCTCATCCGCCATGAGTGAAGAGGATAATGAAATTCTAAATTGGCTATACAAAGATGAAGAATCGAGTGCTCACGTCAAGCACATTCAAAATATAACCATCCCTACGCATTAATATGGCAAAGGGTTTGCAATCATGCAAAAGATGGGTTATAAAGGTCAAGGACCTTTGGGCACAATAAATGAAGGGCTAATTGAACCCCTAGAGTCCACATGGTGAGATACCAAGCAGAAAATAGGTTTAGGATATCTTGAAGAAGGATATACACAAAAACATATCCCAAATTACATGATCAAATACTCCAATTGGAATCTCATAGTGATGAGGATTCTAATGACTGGGAATGGGAGACTCTATCAGATGAGTCATGCCATGATAAGGGCATTGATGTTATCCATACCTATACCTCTACAAAAAATAAAGGACTAATGGCAGAATTCAATTCAAATCAAGCATCTAGTTCTAGTCAAGTGATTCAAAATGATGTGCCAAGCATAGAAATTGAAATAAATCAATGGGTAGGTGAACCATATGTTCCTTCATGGAGACCTACTATGGAAGAATCAAATGCTAGGTTTAATCCTCATGAGTTTTATCTGATGGAAACCATAGTGGAGTCTAGTGAGGGGGATTTTGATCCTTCTTCTTTAGAGCATTTAGAGGAAGCCCATGTCTAAGATTTTGAAGATGCAATGTATGAACCTTCCAACAATGAGATATGCACTTTAAACCCAATTGAGACAAATCCAAGTGTTGACCCATTAACCCTCATTTAGCCAGACCTAATTGAATGGAATGCCATCCAACCCACTACCTTGCCAAATTTCTTGAATGACAATATGGTGTCCCAATACATTAACGTAGTTGAACCTTTGTCTACAAAAGGATATCAAGAAGAAGTGATTGAAGGAAGCATCCAAACTCTTAATCCGAGAAAAATTGAAAAAATAAAAAAAAATATAAAAGGAAAAGAATCGAGTGTTGAAAACTACTTTGTGGCAACATTAGATCCAAGAGAAAGAAAAAAAGAAATAAAGGATATTTCTAAAGGTGAAAACCCAGTTGAGGCACCTTTAAAAGAGAGTTTGGATGTTCTACTAGATCACTACGAAGAAAGGTCTCCAATTCTAATTGAGCCAATAGAAAAGATAAACATTGGATCAGAAACAGAGCTAAAAATCATTCACTTAGCATCATCCCTATCAAGCGAAGAAAGAACAGAATTCATCAAGTTCTTCAAGGAAAAGAAAGTTAACTTTGCATGGTCCTATGATGATATGCTGGGTTTAGACCCAAACTTGATAATGCACCATCTCAACATCAAGGAAGGAGCCAAACCGGTCGAACAAAAACTAAGGAAAATGCACTCGCATATAGCCCTACTTATCAAAGTAGAGTTAGAGAAGCTATTGAAGGTTGGGTTCATAAGAGCCATTGATTATGCACAATGGATATCCAACATAGTGCCAGTATCAAAAGAGGATAAGTCCATCAAAATTTGCATGGATTTTAGGGACTTAAACTTGGCATGTCCTAAAGATGACTTCCCATTACCAAGCATTGATGCTATTGTAGACTTAACAGTGGGACACTCCATGTTTTCACTCACAGATGGATTTAGTGGCTATAATTAGATCAAGATAGCACCCGAAGATCAAGATAAAATTGCCTTTACATGTGCATGGGGTACATTTTACTGGAATGTCATGCCTTTTGGCTTGAAAAATGCTGGAGCAACCTATCAAAGAGAAATGACTACAATATTCCATGATATGATGCATAAATTCATGGAGGATTATGTGGATGACATACTAGCTAAGTCACATTCAAGAAAAGAACATCTAACTATCTTGGCAAAAATCTTTGAAAGGTTAGAGGAATTCAAAGTAAGACTTAACCTAAAGAAATGTGCTTTTGGAGTCCAATCCGGCAAACTTCTAGGTTACATTGTATCGGCAAAAGGAATAGAGGTTGATCCCACTAAAGTAAAGGCCATAATGGAGATGGAAGCACCAAAAACCATTAGTCAAATGAGATCCCTACAAGGAAGGATACAATCCATCAGGAGATTCATCTCTCAATTGGCGGAAAAATGGCACAATTTCAACCAACTCTTGCATAAAGACACAATATTCAAATGGGATGAAAAATGTGAGGAAGCTTTCAATCTACTAAAGAAGTACCTTATGAATCCACCAATATTGATGCCACCTATCAGAGGCAAGCCTTTAATATTATACATTTCAGCAATAGAGATTTCATTGGGGGCACTCCTAGCACAAGAGGATGAAAATGGAAAAGAGAAAGCAATCTACTACATTAGTAGAACCTTAGTTAAATATGAGCTGAATTATACCTTCATGGAAAGGGCATGCTTGGCTGTAGTTTTTGCTTCCCAAAAATTACACCATTATATGCTAGCCCACAAGATAAGACTCATTACTAAAATTGACCCTTTGAAATATCTACTAAGCAAAATAGCATTAAATGGAAGATTAGCAAAGTGGGTGATGATCCTAAGCGAATTTGACATAGAATATGTTGACAAAAAAGCCACTAAAGGGAAATTCATTGTAGACCAATTAGCAAAAGCACCACTTCATGATGATCATCCTATACAAGTTGAATTCCCAGATTCAGAGATTGTGAATGTTGAGGCAAAAACATCACAGCTTTACTTTGATGGTTCCTACACTCACCATGGATTAGGAGTAGGCATACTTCTAATCACTCCTCAAGGTTCCACTATCCCAAAATATTACAAATTTCTATTTCCATGTGAAAAAAATATAACAGAATATGAAGCCTTGGTTATTGGAATCAAGTTGGCACTAGAGTGGAAAGTGACAAAATTAAAGGTATATGGAGATTCACAATTAGTCATAAATCAAGTCAATGAAGAATATCAGATGAAAGATGACAAATTGGTACCTTACAAAACCATGGTGGATAATCTCAAGAATTATTTCATAATCATCATGTTTGAACAAGTACCGAGGGAAAAGAACAAAGCAATGGATGCTATGGTGACTTTGGCTTCACTTTTGTAGATGCCTGATCAGAGTGCTAGATACGAGTTCTTGGTAGAAGAAGAGATTCAACCCACATATGACCCAACCCATCCTTATACCATTTTCCTACTTACTACAACTGAATCACCTTGGTATGGACCAATTTACACCTATTTAAAAGACCAAACCCTTCCTATCAACCAAACCAGAAACCAAAGGAAAAGCTTCATTAGACAAGCTACCAAATATACTATAATTTTTGAAACATTGTATCAGAAAACTCTTGATGGAATGCTCCTTAGGTGTTTAGAAGAGGAAGAGTCAAACTTAGCCTTACAAGAAATCCATGAAGGAATTTGTGGATCACACTCAAATGGGTTATCTTTAGCTAAGAAACTTCTGAGGATAGGATATTTTTGGCCTACCATGGAAAAAGATTCTTGTAACTTTGCAAAAACTTGTAAGAAATGTCAATTCCATGGAAATTTGATACATGCGCTGGTGCAAGAACTTCATCCGATGACAACACCTTGGTTGTTCTATCAGTGGGGTCTAGATCTAATAGGAATGATTTATCCACCATCTTTGAATGGGCATAAATTCATCATAACAGCCATGGAATACTTCACTAAGTGGGTGGAAGTTGTACCCCTATCAAGTTCAACAAGCAAACAGATATCCTTATTTATCCTAAATCATATAATTTGTAGATATGGTGTACCTTGTGCCATCATAACGGATAATGCAATACATTTCAAGAACAAAGACATAACGGAGTTGTGTACCAAATTTCACATGATCCATCATTCATCTTCAATCTATTACCCTCAAGGTAATGGACAAGCCGAAGAAACAAACAAAAACATATTGAAAATATTGAAGAGAATAGTGGATAATTTTGGTAGAGATTGGCATATCAAGATAAACCCGACCTTGTGGGCTTATAGAACAAGCATAAGGATGCCAACAGGGGCTACACCCTTCTCCTTAGTTTTTGGAACAGAAGCAGTTTTGCCTTTGGAGGTAGAACTTCCATCCTTAAGGATATCTATGCATGGTTTGATCAATGAAGAAGACTATAGGACTGCTAGGCTACAAGAATTAGAACTCTTGGATGAAAAACAAAAGGAAGCCTTTGATCACTTGAAGGTGTACCAAAACAGAATGTCAAGATCTTACAATAAGCACATCAAGCCAAGGACATTCCAAATAGGTGACCTAGTGTTGTGAGAAAATCCCAAGAACCAAGTAGAAAGGTAGAAGAAAGGAAAGTGGGAAGCAAACTGGTTAGGACCATTTCTCATTGTTGAAGACTTTGGAACCAACACATACAAGCTAGCAGATTGTGATGGGGAAGAGCTACAAGAACCTATAAATAGCATACATCTGAAAAGGTTCTAAACATGATGTAGATGAAAGAGTATAAAGAGTATCAGATGAAGAGCATCATATTTATTGTACATAGTTCAAAAGAGATCTTGAAAATACCAAAAACATTTGAAAATCACAAAAGATAAAAAATAGTGGAAAATTGAGCATGAAGAAAGCAAAAACATTCAAATATGGTCCTCAAAAAGATGTTGTCTTGGTGAAAACCTAGAAAATAGGCGCCTTGATGATATGAAAAAAATAAAATTGAAAAATATAAAAAAATTGAAAAATAAGAAAAATGCCTTGGTGAAAACCTAGCAAATAGGCACCTTGGTAGCAAAAAGGGAGGAAAAGCTTTAAAAACAAAAAAAAAGAGCTTGATCCATTCAATCAGTGAAAACCTGGTAAACAAGCACCATTGAAAGTCCAAGTTAGCTGCATACTTAGAAGGTCACCTTGTAAATATTGCATTCACCAACATTTGTATATATTACATAATAAAACCCCACAGTTGCATTTGCAAGTACCTTAAGATTTTGGTCACCTAATCAAAAAATTGTCCTAAGTCCCATAAATAAAATCAATTTTAAACTAGGGGCAATCTACTCTAAAAGGAGCAAGGATTCATCAACAAGCTTTATTCAATCAATGAATCAATTCATCACACTCGAAAGAGGAACACTTAAGAAAATCTACATCCCAATCCAATTTGAGCCTAAAATGAAAAAAATTGATCCAAGAACCTAAAAGACCTTACCTTTATCAGGATTAAAAAATGAAATGGATGGAACTACACTTGAACTATGGATTTGAAAAACATGGAAATTTTTTTTCTAAGTGTTGACTCAATTGATGAAATCATTTCTTTCTAGCGAATCAATGAAAGTTTTAGACTAGACAAGCTATGATGAAAGGATGATATTTTTCTTGATTTTTGAATGACTATCTTAAAATCAAAGTTTTAAATCATGTATTATTTGTCTAAGGACGTGATCATCAAAGAATCATCGAGGACTTGTACATAGGATAAAACATAGATTTATTCTTGTTTACGCAAACAGATACCTTGGCTATTTTGATCTTCAATATCATAATACCAACATCCACTTGCAACATAGAATCTGACAAAATCAGTATTCACACTCTCATGATTGACTTCAATTAGTGATAGTCATACTGAAGAGACCGATGGGAAAGCAAACAAAGAGCCAAAAAGTATTCATATAATCATAGTTGAACTAGTGATGGTTGTACTAAAAATGGGATTCCAAAATGCTCGATGATGATTATAAGCTCTAAATCTTAAATAATGACAGTTAGTTGCATCCATGTTAGATTAAGTGCATTGTATATATGTGTTTTGTTTTCCTTTCTTAGCTTAAATTGCAAGGGGAAAAATGAAATAGAGGGGAGTTCAATTCAAACATCATAATCCTTGATTCCAAACAACGAAAATGAGATTATCTTTTGCATTCATACATAGCATTAATCATTATTCATTAAGTATCAGAGAAAGAAGAAAAGGAATCATTACTCATACATCATTTGCATACATGTAATTAATGATAGAAGTGAATACATTGGAAAAATCAAAGAAAATATAGGATCATCCATATCCATATGATCATAAAACAATTTTCATCCATACATGAAAAATAGAAAAACATCTCATAAATCTATACATCATGGCATTCATCTATCTATATCATAAAAAAATAAGATACATTACATCCATAGCATAAATCAAAGTAAATGCATCATAAACATCATATAGCTACATGTAAAGATAATCTCATAGAATCAACTCATCAAAGAGAACAAACGAACATATCACCATATATCATCAAAAGAAGTCTCATCAAAGGATCCAGTACATCAAGTATATCAAGATACAATATCATGAAAGGGGTACATCAAATGTTCTGATCAAATAAAATAAAATAAGGAACAAAGGACATCAATGATGGATGAATCTATCAACACTCAATCATGATCCCGCAGCACTAGATCCACCTGGACCTCTACCATCCTGTAGAGGAGGAGCCTGAGAAGTGCTTGCTCCGTCCTATCTCTGAACAACCATGACTGATACAAACTACTGCATCAAGGAAGCAACCTGATCTAATTGCCCCACAATAGTGGACATATCTATCCTTAGTATCTACATATCTTAGGCTAATAAATCAATGTGACCATCCTGTGCACCCTGTCCATGATCCAGTGGCTGTGGAACTGGCAGAGGCATCTACTGAGCTAGCACCTGTTGTGCTGGAACCTACTGAGCACCATCATCTTGCTATGCCATGGAAAATCTCTGTAACTATACCAAAGGATCTAACACCCCAGGAACCTGCCTAGCAGCATCAATATGAACCTGTCTCTGAGCTCTTTGCTGGCGGTGAACCCTATCCTGTCTCATGACTACTCTAGGAGGGACTACATTATCCTGTCTGTCTCTGCCTCTACCTCAACCATGACCATCCCTCACCCATACTCTATCTACAACAATTGGAGGTTCTCTACGTCCTTGACACCTCCGATGTCTACCTCCACCACACCCATCATCACCACCATCACCACCACCCCGTCGAGCTGGAATAGGCTCTACTGGGTTTGTAAAATGAATGAACCTATTTTGAGACCACCAATCTCGATACTCATGGGACATCCCTACATCGGCCATACCTGTAAGCATCTCCCATCTGCAATAGGACATACTGGCAATCTGCTCCAAAGCAAACTGATAATCAATGTATGGGCCCCATAAAGATCTCTCAGCCTATACTCGGGCATATAAATCATTGCCCAGAGGCATCTCCTGTATCATGCCATATTTTTTGGATACTCTACCAAAATAGAACCGCTCAATAATAGTATTTGATTGTCCAATCATTCAACAAGGAGAAAACATATATGGAAACTCATCATCATCCTCCCACCAACCCTCGCAATCAAGGTAGGGACACCATATAACCTGGTCAAGATAATCTACTTGACATCTCTAATAATCTAGGTGACCCAAATGATGTTGTATAACTATACCAATATAGAGAAAAGCATAAGGAAATCCACGAGGCCATCTCCTATCAGAAATGGGCCTGCTAATCGACAAATGCTCCCATATCCATAACTGGAGAATAATAGCACCAGCAGATAAAGAAGAGCACGCCTTGTACACAACCTCATGAAGATCATGATATAATTGAGCAAGCACATAAGAACCCCAATCAAAATGTTGAGGCTATGCTAGCAAATCCTCTAAAATCCTAACCCAACCAACAGAAAAATTGCGACCTCGTCGGCCAACAAGGAGTAGACCACCAATCACTGCTCTTAGAACTATAGGCAATGTGGGAAAAGAAGAAAACTATGGCCATGTGATACAATCATCATCAATGGTATTGTCCCTAAACACTCATCAATAGACAGTTGAATCATACATAGAATCATAATATACAATCTCTCCTCGACAGGGAATTCGAAGCAAACGGTACACATCCTTGGGCATGATCATCATCTCACCATGAGGAAGATGGAAAGTATTGTGGTCAGAGTGCCAACGCTCCACCACAACTATGATTAACCCATGGTTTAGCTAGAACTGGGGAAGATCGAGAAGGAAGCTCAAACCAAAAAGCTCTATAACACGGTACTCTAGTGCAGTAAGTGTCTGTCCAAGATCAATAACCTAGAACGCAACCGAATGGATATATAACACATCAAAGTGAGTCTATTTGGAAAATAACAAAAGAATCATATCAAAATATTATATCAAGGAACATCTAAAGTCGATCAAGTTATTCTAATATTCATTTGCTCATCATGAGCGCATCAAATCTGCTAACTCTATATCTTGAGGAAGGAAAATCAAGGTTTTATCTCTCTAGATCTTGAGAATAAAATATCAAACCATCAACCTATCATAATAGATTGACAAATTAAATTCATTGGTATTACTATACTGATATTCTAATTGTTTTTTTAGTTTAAATGAAACTGACTTAATCATATCATTCCAATCGATCATCTTGACGTATTAAATTTTTAATGAAAAAAGTCAGGTACATGTAAAAATTTTGTGAAAAAATGTTGCAGGCGTGATTTTAATCACTGCAGGCAACATTTCTCTTAGGCGACACAGAATATTTGCCAGGTGACATTAAATTTGTGTTAGGCGACAAGATTTTCATAGGTGACACTCAATTGACCTAGGTGACAACTAAAACCTTCCTAAGCGACATCAAAATTCTAGGGTTTCCAAAGTGTAAAAAGATGCTAAATTTGGTTTTTGAAACCTAAGTCTATGCATGAACAAATTAATCATGGGTGGAAAAGAAAATGTGTTAAGTGACACTAAAATTCTCACAAGCAATACTCAAAATTGCAGATGTGACATTTAACTATGCTACGTGACATTAAAAATTTGCTAAGCGTAATTTAAATTTTTCAAAGCAGTGATAAAAGTAGAAAATGCAATAAATGCTAATTAATGGGCAATAAATGCAATACCAAGGTTTTAAAATGACTTATCGGAGGTCCATAGTCAGGCGGCCTCGCATATCTCCGACACCGCTCGAATCGATACTCTTGAATAGGCACAACCATCTCAGAAAGCAGAGGTGAACCAGAGAAAAATCATTGAAGAGGAAAGTAAAAATGAATCGTAAATCTAGGTTTTTCAACCTATTTATGCTAATTTGACCTAATTTGGGGTTGAAAAATTAACTTGGACCTATATTAACCTATTACATTAACCAGGGCAAATTGCGAAGTGGGGCAAATCATGACTGTTTTTTAGAAATGAAAACATATCAATCAATCATCTCAATCTAACAAATCAAAAACAACAATATGTTTCATTTTTGAGGGGGCATACCATTAGATAATCGGATCAACATCATTATAACATCATCGAAAACCAGAGATCGATCACCGAAACAAAGCAAAATCTTTTATCAGGAAATTTTTCGTAATCAAATGAAAGGGGCATCATATCAAAATGATCATCAAATCAGGTTGGACATCAAGAGAGTTTCATATCAATCATCAAATCAGGAATCATATCAGGACTGATCATCAAATCAACCATTATATTGGGAATGATCATCAGAGAGCTACATCAATCAAGAGAGTTTCATATCAATCATTGGTTGCATCAATCTTGTATCAAAAATCAAAGGATCGACCATTGAAAGACATTAAGAATGAACATCAGAGATTGACCATTGTTAAATTAGGACCTATCAATCAAGCCAAATTAGAGTATTCTTTGAATCAACATGCTTCACACGTCAACTCAAAGAGGGGCATTTGTAATCACCTAAAAATGGACAAAGACAATTTAACGATAAATCAAAGCAAATCAAGGACATAATTGAATCAATTGAATCACAATGGATAATTAGCCAATCAAAATGAAAATTGGATCCTAATTCAAGATAAATCAAAATTGAGAGCATTTTAATCAAGTGCAATCAAATCAAAATACAATTAATTCAATTAATTGTATAGTCTTGGAATAAATTAATTCAACCCATTCAAGGCGTGCATGGCTAAAATAAATCAATTAAATCAATTAATTAAAATCAATTACTCTCAACAACCACAAAAGGGAGGAAAATCAATCAACCAATAAGATTAAAGGAAAGACATTCACATGGATCAAGCCAAATTGAATCTCCTTCACTCAAAATGAAAAGGAATCTTGACCATTGATCTTGTCTACTTGTCCCAAGCTTTGAGGACACAAAATTTGCATTGTCTTTAAAGGGTGGAACCAAAACCTCAACCAAGGCTTAATCATGATCAAACCCAATCACACCCCCACACATTGGGAAAATCTATAAAAGGAAGGCCAAAATCCTTCATAATGGATAACCACATATCTGAGAATTGCATCAAACCTCTTGCAATTTGAGTTTAGAAAGGCATTTGAGAACATTTTAGCATTTATCTTGATAATTGTTAGCTTTACCATATTGTTTATCTTTATCATTCTCATTCTAGGAATGTCATTAGTGAGAGCTTGTTGAGAGCTTATCATTAACACTCATGGTTAGAGAGCCATAGGATGCTCAATTAGTCATTGATTTAGCTAAAATAGTTGCTCTATTGTGGTTTAATTTAGTTACTATTTCATTTATTATTGATGATTAACCTTAATTCTATGAAGATACTTTTATTAGTATACAAAATGGTGCCCACCATGGGGCTCTAAGCCTCATTTATCAATTTTATAATTTAGATCATTTTTTGGATGCTAGTATTTGCTATTTTCTGTGAAAATTTTATAGGAAATAGGTGAAATGTCGCATACAATCAGTTCAATCACACCTGTAATCATTCAGATGATGCTCACCAGCTCTATGTCAACACTTATTTGTTGAACCTTTGCGCTTGGTCGATAACTTCTATTTCTATCTTACATTCTTTCTTGTCACTTGCAACCTAAACAATCGTGCCTCTATGATAAATATATATTGCCTTTGCCTCGAGAAGTCACGCCTACGAACTGAAAAGTGTCACCTATCAAAACTCTATTGTCACCTGCGATCGAGCTTTGCAAAGCACTTTACACAATAAGTCATGCCTAAGTATCATCTATCTACGCTTTCGATTCTTAAAGTGTCGCTTTGACTTAATTAGTTTATGCACTATTAAATATTTCTTTGCACTTAGCAAATATTGAGAAATGACTTGAAAGATTGTTCCACAAGTGATTTGGGAAAAATGGTTAAAAATCTAAATGAGGAAAATACATCTCTGAAAGATCAGATTGAAGAGTTGGATGAAAAGCTACTTAACAATCAAGAAGCCTATGAAGAACAGGTAAAAGAAAACAAGTAGTTAGATGAAGAACTAAGGTAAGTAAACATGAAAATATTGGAGTTAGAGAACATGAAGAAATAGATGTAATCTGAATTGACTGAGGCAAAGAATCATATTGACAAGTTGCACACAAGAAAGGATCTAATAGAGTCACAGTTGTATGCTCGAAAGCTAAAAGGAGATACCATTGGTGTTGGATTCAATGAAGCCCAAGTTCAAATTGATGCTATGCGAGATAGGAAAAAATATCTTGAAGAGACTACAGAAGAAAAGAAGACTGATGGGTAAAACATAACCATCTAAAGATGAGCGCAAGCTAGTAAACAAAACTTGTTATGCCTGTAACAAGCATGGACATATAGCAAGGGATTACAAAGAGGTAAGACCCTTTAATGGCTACTGTTATTCATGCAATAAGTTTGGTCATAGAGCTGTGAATTGTAGATCAAGTCAAAGAAATCAGAATCAACAAAGTCAAAGAAATCATCCTTAGCAAAATGTTAGAAGTCCTCAGAACATTACATGTCAAATATGCAACTATAATGGTCATTCAGCTAGACAGTGAAAAATGGTAACTCACATCAATGCGTCAAAGAATATAAGGCCTCCAGTCATTTTTCACTTATGCAACATGGTTGGACACATCTCAAATTTCTATAGATTAAAAGTACAGAGACAAGAAAACCCTAAAAAGATAGAAGGATCAATCTTGGATGAAGTAGGAGAAGTCAAGTTTGTGAAAGCTATAGAAGATGCTAGCTTGATCTGGAAGGAAGAAAAGTTAGATAATGTTGGTGAAATAGTTGAGGATGCATCCAAAATGGACACACCTCCTATTTATGGTTAAATGACTCTCATGGTCATAGGGGGAGCTAGATTATCTCTATACCCCTACGCGGCTGGTATACTCACTCTCAGAGTATGCACCTTGGACTACAACTATTTGGAGACTATGTGATGCAGTATGGAAGAACGCACTGCCTAATTGTTAGCAGAGACAAAGAACAAAATTCCTAGTTGTATTTTGTGTTTACGTGGAAAGCATTAATGGTAGAAATCTACTTTATAGTCACTGAAAATTCACTGATCACTCATTTGCAATCAAGATTAAGCATTTGGAGATCACAGGAGCACTAGAAGTTGAGTTGTGAAGCGTTATAGTTAAATTCATCACTGAAGAAGGAAGATTGATTGTTGGAAGCCCTAGTTCAAACACGACAATCCATAAACCCTTGGAAACCTCTGTGAAGTGATAAACAAGTAAGTCATGGCTACACCAATTTTTTTTGATATTGCTGAAAGGAAAAGATATGTGTTTAAGAAGCATCCCTTCAAGTCCACCCTAGATGACCTAGAAGAAGCCTTTTCAAGAGCCCCAATAGGCATTATGCACATAGAAGACATACGCACATATGTGTATTACAAGAAGGAACCGGTTGGTTTGGACAGGATTAGGTCACACCTAGAAACCATGATGAATCCAAACAAAACATTCACTGAAGAGTTTGTGCACCTTGAGAATCACCCTATCATTAAGTATGCTACAGTGTATGAGTTTTATGAATCTGAATGGAGTAAGATCTTGTTAAGTAGGATACATGATGACCTATTTTGGATAGGTGATGTTCTAGTTAGAATCATAGCTGATCTCATTCATGAGATGACTGGTCTATCAAAGACAAGCACCATTCTTCCAGTTGGTAAGGATATTAGGAAATTGGTTGAGCAGGCTTGTAAGTCATGCAGTGACAAGCGTGGTTTGACACTAGACCCAACTAAGGAGAAGGACATCAAATTGATGTGTATGATACTTGGGTACAGATTTCAACATACAAATAGAGTCAATAGTGTGTCCATAGCCACTATTCTTGTAGCCATCATGATAGTAAAGGATAATGGAGAATTCAACTTGTGTGAAATCTTTCCTACACAGTTGATGGACAACATCAGGGCAATCAAGCATGATAGGACCAAAATATTCAAGTTTGGGTCTTTGATAATCTATATGTACTTTCAAATAGTTGGGAAAGTATCAGACTTATACCTTGAAATTTTTTTACCTACAATGCCTCAAATATATCTTAAGGCATCAATGAAAGTACACTAAAAGACTATATGGAGTTAGAGTTGAAAACATTTAGGATAAAGATGTAGATGATGTATAGGATACCTGAAAGCATAGTTGAAAAGTATAAGGACTGTATCATCTTAAAATGGAAGCACTTCCATGATAACAACATTTAGCCCTTCGAGTGAGTATTTTGGGGTCATGTTAAGCACCTTGATTGGGTATTTGCATGAATCTGGCTTTCTTCCCCCATTCTGCTTCTCTCTCCACTTGATTTTCACTTTATTTCTACATTTCCTAGCATTCTAGATTGAGGTCCTGAGGTCTTTGACCTCAAAGTCAAAGTTGACCTTGAGGGTCAATGATGACCTTGACCCTGACCTAGGGTAGGGTCTACCTAATCCTTGACCCAGATTTCAAATTTCAAGTTCTCATGATTTTCAGATGTCGAGTTTTGAAATTATTTGTTTTCCTGCTTTCGAGTTAGCCATTTCAAGTTTCAGAATGGTAAATCCTTAAATTTCATTTAATATGGGTCCATTTCTAGGGGTTAAGGTTAATTGGGATTTAATTCCCCAATGTCGTCCTTCTCTAGAGGTTTGTGCCCTAGATCACTATAAAAGGAAGCCTACCTCTCTCATTTTCTCATCTCAAAATCAAGTTTTCACATCCACAATCAAGCAATTTCATGATCAAGCTCTCAAGTGCAAGAAAGTAAGAAGGAGAAGGAAAGAAAACAAGCATTCATTCATCTTCAAGCCTAGCATTCAAGCATTCAAACATTCATCAAGGAGATCTATTGTTAGTCATTGAAGGATTCAATCTCTTTGGAGCCCCTTTAAAGATTTCTCCATCCACATTCATCCAAGCCTCCTCATATAAAAAGATCTATTCAAGATTTGTGTTGAAGATCAAATGCCATTGATTTGAGACATCCTACATTCATTCTACATCCATTGGAGCATCCCTACTTATGGATTCAAGGATTCAAATCCTCTACAAGGACTTCAACATAAGCAAGGTGAATTGTTTCATTTACTTTGTTTATGCACATTATAATTTCAATTCAATTTCAAGGTTAATTCCTAAATTGGGGTTTGACCAAGGCAAACCCCCCATCCAAACAACAAAAACCCTCTTTTTCTTGCAGGTATAGGTGTGGAATTGCAGATCTGAGCTTGGATTTGGATATCCTTTTCAGTGAACTTTCGAGATCTATGAACAAAGTCAAGGATGACCTTCAAAATCTCAAAGTAGTCTTTGACCTTTTATCAGGGTCAAAGACTACCTACTATCAGAAAGATAAAAGTTTTTTGGGTTTTCTTTGTCTCAGCATTTCCAGCCTGGAATAGGTTGCAAAATTGCCTGAAACTGCACACAGACATCAGAAATTGGCATTTTCCATATTTTCCCTATTTTGAGGTTAGTATTTTCCTTTTGATTATCTCAAATTTCAAGCATATACACTTCATAGGGAAATATAAGGTTTTATTCTTCCTTCATACTCTCCATAGATTGATTATTTTGTGTATTGACCTTTTGGTTGATCAATTTGGATCTCTCATTTGGGAATTTGGATTTGGAAGTAGATCTCATATTTCCCCCATTCATTTTAGCATGTATACCATTTCATCCTATTCATTTTGGTGAACCCAACTAACTTACTCTCCTTTCTTTTGTGGAATTCGATGCCCTATTGTGTTTTATGGTGTTAGATTTCCTTTTATCTTGTTGGTATTAGATTTCTCTTTTATGTTAAATCTTGCATGCTAATTAGATTTCAAAAATACAAAAATATTCATGCTTTATGTGTTCTTAGTTTAGTTCATTTGCATTGCATTGGTTTATGAGCTTTACTACTGTTAGTCCTACTTATAACATTCCAGTTAGAAGTCATAGACTCATGGGTGCCTTTGATCCTGAATCTTCCTCTCCTTACCTTAGGATCCCAGATGATAATTTGATTCTTCATGATTCTAATCCTATTATGGAGAAAAAATCTTCTCACTCATCTCATGATGAGGATGATGCTTTAAGATTTCCTCCTGAACAAGTCTAAAAACTTTCAACTGAACTTGATAAAATGGGTAACTGGCTTATTCAAGAAAACCATAATCAAGATTCTATTCAAGCTATATAAGCTCTTAAGAAAGTTCTTCATGATAGTGATCAAGGTGTTAACCTCTTGCATGGTATTACTCACCTCGTACATTCAAATGTTAAACCCTTAGCTCAAGAAGCTCACTAGTGTAGAACCTTCTTGTAATCCTTTACCTAGTATTCCTACCTATACTCCTTGTTTGGTGACTATGATGGTTCCCTCTATTCCTATTTAGTGTTCCTCCTATGTCCCTTCCTACATCACAACCTTCCTATCATAGTGTTCCTTTTACTTATTCCAATCCATTTCCAATTGTAGTTCCTAGTATTCCTCTAGTTGTGTCTTCCATTCCTACAACTTCTTACACTTTACCTAGTGTTTCTAATGTTGATATTCCTCATATGTCCTCTAATGATTCAACAATCATCAGTTTGGCTCAAACTATGTCATCCTTACAACAACAACTTGCTTCCTTAAATCAAAACAAGTTTAGTGTTCCTACACGTGACATGGGAAGTCCTTTGTCCCTAAACATTATTCGTACTCCTGTTCCTCAACAAGTTGATATGTCTCATCTTGAGAATTACAATGAAAAAGGAGATCCCATTCATCATGTTAAAACATTTCAAATCCTTTGTAGTGATTATGCTCATGACCATAGGATTTTAGCCAAACTGTTTGCTAGAACTTTTTGTGACAAGACCTTACAATGGTATTGTTCCTTGCCTCCTTATTCTATTGATTCATTTTCATAACTTGCTAATGCCTTTATTCAACAATTTCAAAACAACATTGGCCTGCAAGTGTCTTTGACTGATCTGATGCATTGTAAAAAAAGTGCTAAAGAAAAATTAATTGAATTTATTGGTAGATTTAAGCATTTGTATGCTCAAATTTCCTATCCTATTCCTAACATCGATATCCAACGTATGTTTATTTCAAATTTGCAAAAGGATATTAGAGATAAGATTCTACTTACTGAATTTACCTCTTTTCAACAACTTTGTGCAATGCTTCATCATTATCAATTACAAGTGATTCAATTTGAGAGAAACACTCCAATGGCTCCTGTTCCAGTTGATAAAAGTTATGCTGTTCCTAATACAAACAAATTTCAAAAATTCAACAACTATGCCAAGATAAACAAACAAGAATATGTAGTTGTTGATCAAGTTGTTGTTGCATCTCACAATGCCACTTTTGCATCCACTACTTTTCTATTAAATCATACATTTACTCCTTTTTCTGAATCTTTACATTCTATTATGAATAGGTTGTTAACTGCTAATATGATTACTTTACCTCCTATTCGACCTCTTTTACCTTCTATGATTGCATCTAAATCTTTTGATCCTAAAACTTTTTGTCAATATCATCATCAGAATGGTCATGATACTGAGAAGTGTTATTCTTTAAAACATAAGGTTCAATACTTAATTGATTCTAATACCTTATTTGTTGATAATCTTGATGGTAGTGGGAACAAATCTATTTCTCCTCCTAATCAAAACCTTTAAATCTATACGAATCCTTTACCCATGCATGATACTAATACCATTGCTCAGCCATCTTCTATAGAAATTGTGTATGATTCAAAGATGGATGATCTTAATCACATTGTTAATCAAGTGGAGCATGTTGGTCAATCTGTATCTCCACCTCAACTTCGGATTCAACCTCAAGTTCAATCTCAACCTCAACCAAAACCTAAGCCTAAATTGAAAATTCAACCTAAACCTTGACAACAACCTAAGAATAAAAGACCTCAGGAAATTTTGATTACTTTTGATAATTCAAAGACTATTAAAGCTCATGATGGTCCCCTTTACATTTATGCTAGGATTTCTAAGATACCTACCCATGGTTGTCTTGTTGATCCTACATCCTTAGTCAATGTTATTAATGAAGAAAATCTTTTTATGAAAATCTTACAATGTGATTCGTATGATACATTGGATGTGTGGATTCAAACTTGTAATGGTTTTCTTTATCCATCATTTTGTTCTATTAACTTTCCGGTTGAACTTTGTGGAAAAGTTGTGAACACTACCTTTATTGTTGTTCCTACTTCTGATCAATTTCAAGTTAAGCTAGGTTTGCCTTGGTTAAATTCCATGCATGTTGTTGCTTCACCTATCCATAAATGTCTTAAATTTGTTCATGATGAGGAAGTGAAGATGGTTAATCATAGTTTATATCAACCTTCTAGGCCTAGAGATTGTCCTACTCTTGATTTCTTGTGGCCTTCATTACCTAATTCATGTCCTCCTTGACCTAATAATCTTTTCTGTTCATATCAAGTGAATAAACATTGTAAGATTCTTGAATTAAGCATACCTCCTATGGATCTTAATCGTGGTCTTTTGCCTACACCTTCCATACCTACTTTAACTATGGCTTCTAGTTCCGTTAATCAAGTTCCTCCTATTGTAGATAATCCTATTGATCTTCCTAAAGAACCTATGAAGGATGTTGTGGTTGTTCCTCCTAGTTCCCAACCTATTTCAAGTAAAGAAAAACATAATCGATATGCTAATGAATGTCGTAAGAAGCATCGTGCTCATGCTAAAGCTCATAATTCTGTTCTTTAAAATTCTTTACTTTCTTCTAATAAGCCAATGCATGATGTTATTACTAATAATGATGTTAAGATGTGTGATTATGATGATTCATTTCATATCTTAGATCCTATTTTGATTAATTTGGATGAAGAAGATACTATTGATGATACTGATGATGTTAATGATGAATATGAGACTATTGACATTGACTTTGATTTACCTAATATGCTTTCATCACAATTAATTATTACATCTAGTGTCAAACATTGTGATTCTCAAGAGGATCCTTGTTTGGAACTGGTTATCATTCCTACTGTGTTGGATGTAGTCCCTCTTGCAAGTTACCCACCTTCCCTAAATGATATACAATGAGATGGGGAGAGTAGGCAACATGCTTGACTAGCTTGTCCTTTGGGGTAGCTTTTTTGTGTGTTTTCCTATTGTACTGTGCTTCTCTTGTGATGTATTTGCTAAATGTTGTTAGATTATTTTATACGACCCTTGTTACTCAGTTGGTGCAAGGTGATAAAGGAATCAAACTTATTGTACAATCCCTCTATATGTATCTCTATTCTTCTATATGTTGTTTCATGTTATGTTGTAGCTATGCTATTGTTTGTAAATGTTTCCTTGTGTAATCCACTTGGATTTGAGATGTGGTAGCACTAATTCTTTTTGGTCTCCATGTCATAGTTTGAAAAGATTCTTCTTCATATATCCTATGTGATCTTACCTCCTTTGTGATTGTAGTTCTACTTTATTTGGGGAATGATGTCAATTCATTTGCAATAATATCATATATATATTATCTTATGATCGTACTGACCCCATGACAGGTAGATGCCTTATGTGTTCTCTATATGTTTATGTGATATTTACCTTGAGTTCTCTTCATCTGGGGGCATCTCGTAGTGGAAATGTAATTAGTGGAGTTTTTTATGTTTCCCTTAAAGCCATTGCTCCTGTTAAAGTGTTAGCAATGACTTTAATGTGGGGGCATATGCTCTTCTCACTTATTGCACACATGCAATTTTTGATACACATATTATTTTTCAAGATACCTTTTCTCCCTTTTTGGATTAGTGACTAATCCTTAAAAGATGGACTTATATTTTAGGATCTCTTGATCCCTCTAGTTTCAAATATATCCCTTAAGGTTGGAGGTATCCTTAAGACTAGATCTCTTTTATTTTTGGCTTTTCTCTTATGGAATAGAATATTCCTAAGGGTGAATCCTTGATGGGTTGACTAGTGGGTAGCCACATTCACTAGGTAGTTCAATTCCATCTTTCTAATTGTGTTGTTTCCTTGTGTGGTTCACCATGGGATATAAGTTCTCATTGGGTGAGATAATCACACACACACACACACTCTCTCTAGAGATGTCTCTCTTGTTGTGATCTTGGAGTTGGATAAGACTTGAGTCCTTGGGGGCTTGAGGTTTCTCTTTGTCCATTTTATTATGATAAGATTATCTTTTCATTTTGATCTCCTTTACCAAAAGTTTGCATCAAGTCCATACTCTTGCTAAAGTGGGGTCTTAATGTATCATCTTAAAATGGAAGCACTTCCATGATAAGAGTGTTTAGCCCTCTAAGTGAGTAATCTGGGGTCATGTTAAGCACCTTGATTGGGTCTTTGCATGAATCTATCTTTCTCCCCCCATTTTTCTTCTCTCTCCACCTAATTTTCACTTTATTTTTGCATTTCCTAGCATTCTGGATTGAGGTCCTGAGGTCTTTGACCTCAAGGTCAAAGTCAAACTTGAGGGTCAATGATGACCTCAACCTTGACCTAGGCAAAGATCTACCTTGTTCTTGACCTAGATTTCAAATTTTAGGTTCCCATGATTTTCAGATGTCGAGTTTAAGAAATATTTGTTTTCCCACTTCCGGGTCGGCCATTTCAAGTTTTAGAATGGTAAATCCTTAAATTGAATTTAATATGGGTCCATTTCTAGGGGTTAAGGTTAATTGGGATTTAATTCCCCAATGTCAGCCTTCTCTAGAGGTTTGTGCCCTAGATCACTATAAAAGGAAGCCTTCCTCTCTCATTTTCTCATCTCAAAATCAAGTTTTCACATCCACAATCAAGCAATTTCATGATCAAGCTCTCAAGTGCAAGATAGTAAGAAGGAGAAGGAAAGAAAACAAGCATTCATTCATCTTCAAGCCTAGCATTCAAGCATTCAAGCATTCATCAAGGAGATCCATTGTTAGCTATTAAAGGATTCAATCTCTTTGGAGCCCCCTTGAAGATTTCTCCATCCACATTCATCCAAGCCTCCTCATATGCAAAGATCCATTCAAGATTGGTTTTGAAGATCAAATGCCATTGATTTGAGACATCCTACATTCATTCTGCATCCATTGGAGCATCCCTACTTGTGGATTCAAGGATTCGAATCCTCTACAAGGACTTCAACATAAGCAAAGTGAATTGTTTCATTTGCTTTGTTTATGCACATTACAATTTCAATTCAATTTCAAGGTTAATTCCTAAATTGGGGTTTGACCAAGGAAAACCCCCCATCCAAACAACAAAAACCCTCTTTTTTTTATAGGTACAGGTGTGGAACTACGGATCTGAGCTTGGATCTGGATACCCTTTTCGGTGAACTTTTGAGATCCGTGAACAAAGTCAAGGCGACCTTCAAAATCTCAAAGTAGTCTTTGACCTTTTATCAGGGTCAAAGACTACCTCCTGTCAGAAAGATAAAAGTTTTTTAGGTTTTCTTCATCTCGACATTTCCAGCCCAGAACAGGTTATAGAATTGCCCGAAACTGCACACAGACATCAAAAATTGGCATTTTCTAGATTTTGCCTATTTTGAGGTTATTATTTTCCTTTCAATTATCTCAAATTCCAAGCATATATGCTTCATAGGGAAATATAAGGTTTTCTTCTTCCTTCATACTCTCCATAGATTGATTCTTTTGTGTATTAACCTTTTGGTTGATCAATTTGGATCTCTCCTTTGGGAATTTGGATTTGGAAGTAGATCTCATATTTCCCCCATTCATTTTAGCATGTATACCATTTCATCCTATTCAAGGATAGTATTTGTTTTATGGTGGAAACAAACATTACTTGTATGGAGGTTGTTGAGCCCAGAACTAAGTGGATTCATCCACTTGGCTATGAAGTAGAGGAGCAAGTTTTGGAAGCTTATGCACAAGTCTTACTATCGGCACCCAGGATCCTAATGAGCCTAGACAGGGAATATATGAGGAAAAGACCAGGGAGGTAGATGCAGTCCTAAATAGTGCAATGACCAAGAGGAAGGCCTCTAAAATTACATCAAAGATATCGAAGATCCATGGTGTCACTAGTAAATTTTGCCCTAAATTTCGACGAGAATTAGTCAAATTTTCTACAACAATTGGTCGAATAGATGACTAAAACTATGGTCTCTCTTTTTTCATCAATTTTTCTACTAGAAAACCCATTGTCAAAATTTTGACCTCAAGAGTAGTCGACTTATTGACTGACTCTTCATCGAACTAATCGCATGAAGCTGGCAAAATTGAGACCAACTTTGGCAAAGTTGACATCAAAATTGTGACTAAATGTTTGACCACTCTTCGAAGAATTTGATGTCAAATGCATAGCATTCTCATCGAGATTAATGTTATTTAAAGGTCAAAAAATTGACCAATACTAATTTTTTCTTTAAAAAAAATGACGGTGATTGAACAAAGCATTTTCATTGTACTGTATATTCACAGCCTCAAGAAAAATCAAACTGACTAAGAAAGCTTTGTTTACCTACAGATTTGTGTGCTTGTCTGAGTTTGATATGTAGATCTGTGTATCAATCTCAAACAAGCACACAAATTTGTAAGTAAATGTTGATTAAATATTTTATTTTTAATATCAGTTTAAAAGGCTATTTAAATGTTTTGACGGTTTGATAAGAACAAAATTGGTATTCATCACAATGGCGTGTCTCATCATCACAACTAATCCACCTTAAACAATTGAATATGTTTTCTTGTATTCAATATTCATTAATCAAAATTCGAATAGAAAATGTATACCTTGAGTACTACAATTCACATTAGAATCGATGCCTCCATTGTGCTCAGCTGGTGCAGTATCAATATCAACAGGTTGCATTCCAATGTAAATGAATAGATGTAGATTTAGATGATGATATCACAGAAATCCCTAATTCACAGTCTATCATTTGTTCTGTGAAACACTAGATTAGGGATTGCTGCGATATCCTCATCTGTATCTACAACTATTGCCTCTATTGTTGCAGGTGCTTTTCCCCTATTTGATATTTATCTTCAGGTGTCCACACTCGTTCTGTTGGTTGTTGCCAACTTCTCTTTGAGCTTCTCTTTGTTTCGAGAATAGTTTATCATTCTTTGAGAAACATAATTGTAGGCTTCATGGTTACATTTTTTTGGAGACAATGTAATTGAGTGGTATACCCAGATGATGGAGAGCAACTTTTGCACCTCCGGATCCAAGTTGTTATCCATCCTGTAGTGTCAACTTGGAATCGGAGGTGCAAAAATTGCTCTCCGTGTAGGTATACAACTCAATTATGTTGTCTCCAAAAAAATGTGACCATGATGCCTACAATTATGTTTCGAGAATAGTTTAATTAATATTCTCTACTTAACAGGGCCAACCATGTGAAGGTGGAAGCTCATTTGGCCCCTCCTAGGAACCTCTTATGACCCTTTACAACATTTTAAGACCTCTAAGATGTATTCTTAGAGGTCGTAAATGGTCATAAAGGATCATAAGGGGTCCTAAGACACAACAGCTGAGAAACACAAATGTAGGCATCATGGTCAGAATGTTTTGGAAACACAACATAATTGAGTGGTATACCTAGACGATGCAACACAACCACTAATCTTGTAGTTCTAAGTTACACTGCAGGATCTAAAAACCAAAGATAAGGAATCTATATATGGTTTTTGGATCTATGGTGTCAACTTAGAACTGCAGGAGTAGTGGTTGTGTTGCATTTTCTAGGTATAGCATTCAATTATGTTGTGTCTCCAAACAATTGGGACCATGATGCCTACATTTATGTTTCTCATCTGTTGTGATACCTACATTTATGTTTTGTAGTTGTCATGTTTATAAATTCATGTTCTTTGTGTTTGGCTTCTCTCCCTCGCATCGAAAATAAGATTTTTCCCACTCTGAATCGAGAATGTGTGTGCAACACAAGAAGAATATGCACGGATAGCAGGTGGAGTTGAAAAAACACAACATGTTTATATTTTTAGATATAAGAACTAATGTATCCACATCATCCAATTCATGCTTGAGGAGCTTATATTATTTACTATCTCATAATAGTAAGATTGGTACCTATCCTAGTAAGTCATTATGAGATAGTAAATACGATCTACATCCAATCTTGGTCCACAAGCATGAGTTGGATGATGTGGATTATGTAGATATAAGAACTAATGTATCCACATCATCCAAGTCATGCTTGAGGAGCTTACATTATTTATTGTCTCATAATAGTAAGGTTGGTACCTATCCTAGTAAGTCATTATGAGATAGTAAATACGATCTACATCCAATCTTGGTCCACAAGCATGAGTTGGATGATGTGGATTATGTAGATATAAGAACTAATGTATCCACATCATCCAACTCATGCTTGAGGAGCTTATATTATTTACTATCTCATAATAGTAAGATTGGTACCTATCCTAGTAATTCATTATGAGACAGTAAATATGATCTACATCCAATCTTGGTCCATGTTATATCTCCAAATAATCCACATCATGATATTACAATAAATAGCCAGCCTTACAATGCTAGCCATCTCCTTTATATAATCCTTCTCCTAGAAACATAATGGATGTCTAATCCCTATAAAGGCCTAATTATCATCTAATATAACTGATTAAAATAGTTACCCACATGACCCAACATGTCTTCTCATGGAATTTGATCATCACAACTTACATAAGACATGGCTTTTCCATCACGTTGACACAAATTCTTGAAATAAACAATGAAAACTCAAGGTAAACAATGGAAACTCGAAATAAGCCCAAATTAATGGACAACAAAATAATGGTGTCAATTCAACCATGAACAAACAGTATCAAACAACACTGTCAAAGTTCTTCAGTCTCTGAACATTTATGTCTACTGGGAAATTCTTCTAACTAGCAGTTTCCTTGAATGGGATTTGTAAGTTTTCAAAATGTCACTGTTGTTTTACTTTACAAGTAACAATAGTTTGCTAATTTCTCACTTCTGTCTGGTGTATAGATAGAAAAATAGTTGTAAAGAGTAGATTTAAATAAATAAAATTAGGTAAATAACTAGGGAAATTGAATAACATTGTAGGACTCCTTACCTCCATATATAGGCTGCTCTTAAGTAATGAAAACACAAAGAAACCTATCCTAGTCATATGAATACAAGCATGGATTTTTTTATTTCATTGTTAAGTTGAGCACCCTATTTCAAATAGAACATTATCATAAAATCTCGTAGGCCTTAATTTTTTGTATTTTTTTAATGACATTAACATGGTAACTTTCCAAAGTTAAGCACCTCCAATAATACTCCCAAGACCATTCTTGTGGCTTACCATAATGACAACTCATTTCTTAGTTTCTTGAACTGTTAAATTGCCTCTACAAGTCCATATTCAAGAAGAAAACCTGGCCAAGTTAAACAAACTAATGGCTGAAATGAATGTCATTGAGGAGGCAAATGTAGACTTTGAAATACTTCTTGTCAACTGCAGATAAAAGGAATTTTTCAAATGTTAAATGTTGATTAAAGGAACAGTCTTGTAACTCAGAAGAGCTTAGCTCGTCTGACCACAAACTTGACAAGTACTTGTTTGATGTTCTAGGCAAGAGATTAGTCCCTTTATGAACCATCTCTTAAATATGTGCTTTGATTAAGAAAAAAAATTTGTTATTTTGTCATATATTTTTCTATTACAATAGTATCTAGTTGCATAATGACTTTGATGATGTATTGGTTACAAATATTTTACTGTATATTTTATCAAAAAAATTTGTGTATTGCTTTGTTGGATTGATGAAATGTTATCAAGGAGAAGCATAGTTACATAGAATATGAAATAAAAATCAGTTGGTCATACAAATATGCAGTAAGGTAAAGATAAGAAGTAATAAGACAATGAGTAGATCAAAAGGAGTAATGATAATCCTTCTTAAATCTGAATGTCTACCAGTGATCAAGATGACCATTGCCAAATGTCGATGAAGTCTTATGCCCATGTTCATCAGATGTTCTCTTATTTGGACATTCATCCAAGGCAGCAATATGCAAAGGACATTACTAAAAAATGAGAAGTTTGGTAATGATGGATGATGGAAAGGTCAATGAGAAAAGTATGAATGGATTGGATCAATGGATTGGAATGGATATGGGCAGAGTATAGAAGAGTTTAGAATGATGTTAGAGTTTCTTATGGATGAGAAGTCAAAGCCATAGTGCTTAGGGGAATTGTGTGATGACCGTCCCAACTAGAGAAGTGTAGCTCTTCAGTAAGGAGGAGTGTAGCTTCTAATTTCTTTCATTCTTCTATATAATAAGTACTCTTCATTAAATGTAAGGGTGAATTTTAATCTTCACTATTGATCTATATTATTCTTTAAGTACTACCCTTAACTAAATGTAAGAATGCCTTTTGTCTTCACCATTGATCTCTATGTTGAGTATTCTTCACTAAGTTCTATGATTTAGTTACTGGGTTGTGAGTTTGGAGATCTTTATCTCTACAATGTAGAAGCGGAGAATAGGGGGTACAAGAGTGCAGAATTAGTGAAGAGAGAGATCAATGGGAATGAGATGATCAATGTAATACATATGATGAATGAAAATAACAGTCTAGTTTTACATTTTATTCTTCTCTGTGATTGTTCAGTGTTTCCCGAATGTTTCATTTTTATTATTTACAACTCATTTTGTTTGGTTTTCTCTTTCAGTTCAACAGTCTAACACCCATATTGTTGTCACGGTCAAGCACATCTTTATTATGAATATGCTATGATGGAATTCGATAATAGAGAACAAATATTTATTTTAAATGTTTTATGTTGTGTTTGGATGTAACTCAAGTCTTAGTATCGAGTTTATTGAAGAAGTTTATCAACTTGTGGAAACCGTTTCTATGCGACAGAGAATGCAATTTAAATCTGGTCATTAATTGAGTCAAGAATGACTTCCAATAATCATTGCACAATTATTACATTGGTTCGGAGTAATTTTATTTCATTTTAAATAAGTTATGGCAGTTTTATTTCGTTAGTTTGGATTCTTATTCCTTTTGGTTTGGAGTAATTTTGAATCCAATCTTGATCTTGATGATCCAATCTTCATTTAATCATTCAAATAATTTAATAAAACTACCATAAATTATTTAAAATGAAATAAAATTACTCCAAACCAAAAGGAATAAGGGTGGTGGTATTCAAAACACAATGAGAATTGGTAATTTCAAAGATCTAGGCACTCTAGCCTATCAACAACCTCAAATGTTTAAAAGATCTGACTTGTCAAGGCCTCCACAATACTACACAATGATGGATTAGGTTTCCTAGGCTTCAAACCACTTAGACTCAAGGAATTCTAAGACTCTATTTTAATTCCCATGCTTCCACTACACGAAGTTCTTTCAAACTATTCCAAAGGCTTAATAGGCTACCAATAACCCTGCAATAGACTTAGGATGGTAATAACTTTGTCTTCCCTCAAAAAAATTGACAAGATGAAAAAATTTCTAGACACCCTTTTCAGAATTCTATAACACACCAAAAGATTTTATAGGGTTACTTTGGACCAACACACCTAACCATGATTGAACCCTTGTTTTCAATGCATGAAAATGACCAAATTTTCAAAGCAACTACTCTCCTCACATTCCCTTATCCCACCAAACCTTCAACAAAGTTATAAAATGACTCAAAATGGTTAAATCCACAAGAAATTAGACTCACGGGCCCTGCAACACCAAAACCCCCAAATCTTGACTCCAAACCCTGGTTTGCTAAGGCTTCCCCAATCTCCTGTTACAACTCACTCCTGCATCAAATTAGTGATCGAATCAACATTCATTCAACATGATAAAACATTTTCAAACATAAAAACCCTTCCTTATTCGGACAGATCATCCACTGCTACACATTGCATCCAATTTCATTGTATTTTCTCACTGTTCTTTAACTATGATCACCTTTACTCCACACAACTCTGCATATGCACGGTTAATGATCTAATAATATAGGTTAGAATTATCATTCCATGGTTAGAATGGTTATCATTATTAGATAGACCACTGGTGTAACAATAGTTAGGATGGTTCTCATTATTAGGTTAGAATGGTTCTCATTATTCTAAGTTCCTACTGCAACAACAGTTTCAATATAAAATGAGACTCATTCAAAAATGGCATGAATTGAACAAAGAAACGTTGCAATTCCTTTAATGCATCAAAATAACCAAATTGAGACTTCAAGATGAATGAATTTTGCAGAAAATAGAGTATTTCTATTGCTTACCATTTTATCCATGTTCACCCTTATTGGAAATCGATTCGACATACCTTAACCCTTTGGTTCAACTCTTCACCCTATTAGCTTCTACCGGCTCCTTCGCGCATGTGCACTGAAATTAAATGCTCAAATGAAGTTTCAAACTTTTTTTTTTTACTTTATGTTATGCTTGTGTTAGTCAAAATTTTGACCAACACGGTGTTAGTTGAAATTGCAACCAACATGCGGCATGTATTAAAAAAAACAAAATTTTTCCTTCTATAATGCGACCAACCAAAATATTTCTATTTGATGGTCGAATTGTTTAGTCAAAATTTAAGGTCAAATGTACTAGTGTGTGACCCAAGAAGACCTAGATAAAGCTAGAGAAGCAAAGATAGCTATGGAAATTGAGAGCGCACCCATTGTGGAAGATAAGATAGAAAAGACTGATGATCCTAAGATGAAGAAGGTAAAAATTGAGAAAAATGATGATACAAAGGAAAAGTAGAAGAAGATAGATGATATCAATCCTGCACCCATAGACACAATTAACTTGGAGTCAACTGAAGTATCTCCTATCATGCCCAAGAGGAAGAAACAAATAGCTACAATCGACCCATTAGCAAGAGCCACAAGAAGCAGAGGCAAAAATGTATAACCACCTCCTAAGGTAGGATTCCTACCAAGTTTACAAGTGTTGAGATCAAGAGTGGTTGATGAAGGTAGACTTGATCAGATATCTAAGTTTTATGATAGATATCATGAGATTGACAAGTTTGAGATCCATGAGATGTTGATCAAATTTAAGAGGAATGTACTAGAACTGAAGACAATCATCCTAGATAAAGTATGGGACATTTTGAACACTTTGAAGAGACAAGCTACCGAAGAAGACATCAAAATAAGAGAAAAGACACTGGATGGCAATCTACCAGTGTGTTCAATAGAAGAAAAGGTCTTGTTAATGGATTTTTTGAAGTCGTACCTAAGGACAAAAATGAGAACATTGCACATAATGAATAAGGATTATGAGTTGATAGACAAGGAGATTGAAAAAGCCTTTGAGAAGGTGTTCCTTGAATAGTACATGCAACCTACATCTGCACCCATCACTCAAGCACCTATTGAGCAAGCTAAAGTAGTTGAGGTCACAAAAGCACCTATGATAGGTCCACAAGACTCAACACCCACAGTGAAAGTGCCTACAATTGAAACAAAGTCTGTGCCCATGCCTGGAACACAAGAGGATGCCACAATAATGATTGATAATGTGGAAATATCAATGGTGGCCACTGACAAAGACTTAGACAAATTTGATGAAGCCTTTGTAAGTACATAAGAGGTAGAAATAATACGTGGTGACAATTCACCTAAGCAGTAAGAAGATGTGCTGATTGAGGATATAACAGGACAAGAAGAAGAAGAGGAGAAAGAAAAAGAAAAGGAGAAAGAAGAAAAAGAGGAGAAAGAAAAGAAAACAACAGATGAACCCTCTATTGAAATGCCTACAAAGATAAAAATAGAAGTGATGGACAACACTCCTATCACTCCCATGCCATCAACATCATTGTTGCCAAGTTTGACTCCTAATACTACAAGCTTGGACTCTTGGGGAGAAGAAGACCTTATCAAAATTAGTGTCCTTGCTATGGAGAAGGCCAAGGAGAAATAAGTGATGAGAAATACTTTGTTTGTTGAGTTAGTAAATATCCTGAACAATCTACTGCCAACAGAGAAGAAGGTAACAAAAGTACACTTAGTGGATGATGTCAGTACCATCCTGACAAGCTTCAAGATAAACTTCTCTTGCCTAGAAGAATCAATAGATAAGGTAGCAGAAGAGAAATATCTCAAGAAGAGATTGAATAAACTAATAAGAAACTCCACACTTGACCTCAACTCTTTGAAGGTTGGTCAAGATTCATTGAAAGAAATTGCAGCAAAAGGAAGGAAAATCATAGCAGACTGCATGAACCAAGACAAGTTGACTATAAACCTCTATAAGATAGATAAAGTGAGAAAATTAGTAGAAGACCCCTCTAAAGATTTAAACATGTGTAACAATGTATAACAGGGACAAGTGGACAAAATAGAGAAGGCAGAGAAAGAAATGTCCAAGATAAGGGCAAGGCAAACATAGCTAAGAAATGCTCTTGCGCCCTCATTAGATATCTTGAATCAGAACATTAAGGAGATCGATGCCACTATGGTGACATATGATCAAGGTCCGAGTACATATTTGGAGAAGATGGAGAAGTTAACATATGCTTTGTGTGCCCATCTCTAGACAATAGATACATTGAAGAAATTTTGGCAGAATGAGATTGCTAATCTAAAGATATCATATCCGGATGTCTTCACTTTGTAAGTACTTGTGGATACATTTTTTGAGCACCTTTGTCATTAATGTCAAAGGGGGAGTATAGTATGTAGAAGAAAGAATATGGAGCTTTGTATATGATGTAAAGAAAAGTATAGTACATAGTGAAAGGGGAGATATAAGTTAGAGTATGTATTAGAAAATTTTGTATAAGGATATAGTTAGTAACTTTGCCATATTCCTTTGTTGTCATTAATGAAAAAGGGGGAGATTGTTGGAAAGTTGACTATACTAAAGTATATGACCATATTTAGTGTTGTCATTATGGAAACAAAGTCATATGAAGTTTTGGATTTAGTGCATAATGTAGAAGATCAGAAATATAGCTAAGTACGGACGAGTGGACAGTTAGTAGAGCACAAGGTGAACAAATCATCAACGCACGTGCGTATGATAGATTTATGACATGTGCCCTTGAAGATAAGATTCTAAGTATGTATTCATACTAATTCTAAGAGTTCATGATGATATGAGTCAGTATGAGGAAGTTACAATCAGATGAAGTGACATAGACAATGAGCGGTAGAATAGAATAGAGCATGGAGCTGACTGTTGTTATTTTGATTAGCACTTGTAATATTATTTTGTAAAGGCTATGCACCTATTGTATTTAGGTCATAGACATGTTAATATGATTATATGTAAACACGCTTGAGACAATTCATTTGGAAGTGTTGTATGTAATTAGTTATAGGCTGACTTGATGAAGAGTTTTCTATGCGCATATAAATAAGACATGTGCCCTTGTAATTTAGTATGGTATGAGATATAGAGATTGGTAGAAGAAGATCATAGTATGCAAAGAGAAGTTAGAATATTTTAGTGCTTTACAAAAGACTAAAGCATTAGTGCACAAAAGGAACTAATCAGACAAGCAGTGTCACAGCGGTAGTTCACCTTGCAAATATAGTCTGTATCTGAGATCCAGAAGGTTATAGCCTTCACCACTTAAGTAGTGAGCTCTAGGATAGTGTGTCCCCACCCCTAATAGGATTAATTGTAAAAGACTCCTAACAAGGTCTAACCCTTGACCAGGTCACTATACTAAAAGCATTGTAAAGAACAACTCCTAACAGGGTTGAAAGATCTTCTAACAAGGATGATAAAACACTAGTGCAGTTCTTAGTGGGTGTCAATTCCCACAGGAGTTTTTACCTATTTGGGTTTCCCCGTAATCATATTTGGTGTTATGTGTTGTGGATGCTTAATTTACTTGCATTGATTTTTAGTTTAGTACTTAATAAATAAATTTAAGATTCAAGATAGCAAAAAAATTAAATAAGTATAGAACATTGATTCACCCCCCCCCCCCTTAGTGTTCCCATTCCTAACACTTTATTCGTTGAATCACTTGATAAAAGGTGGGTTAAGTTCTAGTCTTGGTGACTTAGCAAGGACTATAGGATGAGGACAAGATCAATGATTGGTGCTTGATCTCATGATTTATCTAGGGTTAAGTAAAGGATTCGACGACTTGGTGAATAAAGGCTATTGTGTGTTCTCCTGATTAGACCAGGGTTAAGAGAAATAATCTAAGATCTAGCGAATACTTCAGTCGCGTGATATCATGATCCAGGTTGAGTTAAGACAATGTTTTGAGTGGCAAATGAGAACCATAGATTATGTTTTAATTGACAACATTCGCTTATTCTCCTTATTTTACCCATGGTAAAGAAATGATTACGAGACCCAACGAGGTCTTTTGTTCGTGTAATCTCCAAATGGCTTCAATCAAGTTGAGGTTAGTCTTGGGCAGTTGAGCTTTCCATTCAATGATTTGGTGACTAAAGGGGTTTTGTGTGTTCTCATGATGTAACCCAAGGTCAATGATTCATTCAACGGTCATGAGAATTGCTCAGTCATGTGGTCTCCAAGTTTAATCACAGTCAGAAGCCAGTCAAGGTTTTCCCTTTTTCATTGAATCTTTGGATCCAAAGTGAGTTAAATTATGGGCTCAACTAATCAAATGAGGACTGTTAGATATGATGAAGATCAATGGCTAGTGTTGGTTCTCCAAATCAAACTCAAGGTTAAGAAATTATCTGGCAACCTAGCGAATACAGTGTTTGAGTGTTCTCTAGATCGAGCTTGGGTTAAGTAAATCAGTCAGTGACTTGGAGTTTCTTCAGTCGCTTAATCACTAGATAAAGCCCAGGTTAATAATAAAGAGTATGATGAAAAGGAATCTGGGTCATAGATGATAAATAGATCAAGCGGTGGTCTCTTGTTTGCTAGGTGAAACCATGAGTTAAGAAAGTATTAAGTTATCACGTGAATGCCTTTGTTCGTGTGATCTCCAAACCAAACCCCAGTTAAGAAAAGTATTTCATGATTTAGAGAATCCCTTAGGTTGCGTGTTCTTTGAATGACTTAGAGTTAAGGGCTGGTCATATTTAAAAGATAAAGACTTCGCAGGTCCAAGATAGATCTATGATCATCATGATGCCGCAAAAGGAAGATGCAGGATAGATATTCATCCTGACATCGTGACAACCATCTGATGTAAAGACAAATAAGATAGTGGGTCTAGTTGCCAAGTCATGCTAATGTGTTTGTTCCTGATTGGTTGCCAAGATATGATGATGTGGCCGGGTAATTTTAAAAGGTTTAAGTGACTCTTGTCATTTAACATGGATTGTCTGATGTGCCGGGAAATGATGAAGATCAATGACCATATTTTAAACCTATTCGATTAACCATTATTTTTCAAATTTAAATCTTTTGCTAGGGTTTTTGACAGGGTTTTGAGTCAGCTAAATAGAATCGACAAGATGGATTCAATTTGATTTTCTAAAGATGGGTGCAGAGAAAGATTGATGAAAAAAAATATTAATGTGTCACCCAGGTCAGAGTTGTTACTTAAAAAAGCCATATTAGCTAAATACAAAGGACTAATACTTTGAGAAAAGTGGCTAAGGATTTTGTTTGTTCAAACAAGAAGAGATTGATTGGATCATTTTGGCACCTGGCAGAGTTAAGAGCTATTTCAGTAAACTGTTGCAGAAGACTTGGCGTCCAATTTAATATCCTTTTTTGAAGAATGCAAATGAATGACAACTTTGAGCATTTTAGATCCTTGGTCTGATCTGAATGACCTAATTGTTTGACCTAACTGATTTGAATCTTGTTTGCAATCCTTGTTCTATAAAAAGATTTTCAAGATCAGTTTGTAAGGACCTGATCTTGAGCATTTGTTTGACAAATTTCTAAGTCTAGGATACAGTAGATTGTATTAAGGCCACGCATTTTCATAGAATAGAAGGCATTACTATTTCAATAAGATATTCAATTGGTTTACATGTTTAAGCATTGTGTATACAGAAATAATATAGCAAGTTTGATAAATTTCTGAGTTTATATCTCTACTTTTTGTGCTTTTCCTTTGAGTTATGAATTTTCAGATTCATTTCATGGATTATTTCTATGTAAGTGTTGATATTCTTTAGATTTGATCTAAAGATCAATTAAATAAGCTCTAGATATAACACTAATTTTTTTAATCTTGCATAAGGATATCAATAAGAAGTGTGAATTCAAGAGTCCTTTGATCAGAATCACCACAAGGTGTTAGTATTTTCTAAGGATATATTTCATCAAGGTTCAGTATATTGTTTGAGTTATTTCATATTGCAGTAAAGATATCACCCAATAAATAAGGCACTGGTCAGTAGGGGAGCTAGTTTATAAGGATAATTGCTTGATAAGGTCTTGTTGTATTCCTAAAAGTTTGTTATAAATTAGTCAAAATCTTAGAAGTATAGTGACCTACCTATTCTACCTCATCTAATGGTAATGGAGAATCAATGAATGAGTGGTTATCATTTAGTATTTTCTTACCATCTATCTATTATTTTAAATATAGTCAGTAATTAGTGAAGTAAGTTTTGTTTTACCGGATCAGGAGCACCCTCCTTGGTCTCGCAGAGCCAAAAGTGCAGAGGGTAGTCTTGTCCCTATAGTTGGTCTAGTCATGTTAGAACTCAATATTTGGATCTAATCCATCCTTAAAATCTATAGATGTATTGGTTGCTACCCAAAGCATAAAGTCCAGTTTGAGGAACCAACAAAATGGTGACTCTATTGGGGAAGTTATAATCATGAGTAAATAACGTGGGTACGAGTAGAGCTAGACTCTTGGCTAGCTTATTTATCTATCCATTGGTTACCATTGAAAGTATAGAGTCAAATTCAAAAATTATAATATTATCTCACCAAGTTGTGAGTGACGACTCTAAGTTCTCTGTTTGACCAGTGTATGAAATGTGTATTTGCAGTCCTGATAAATATTTTTTAAGTCTTGGTGAAGTATTGTGTTGGTTGGAAGGAGATACAAAGATAAGTAAAATATTTTCCTCTTCAAGGAGGTGGCGACTCTACAAAGTAAAGAACCTGATGGAGCTACAAAGAGAGCTCTAGATCTGCCTTGCCTCCCAGTCAATAGGTTGAGTTTCAACCCCAACACTTCCAAGTATTTTTTTATCTTCATGTGTATTTCCATAAGATCATTTGTACAGTATTTTTCCCCTTATCAAGTGTTTCAGCACCAATAAGAAGGGAAGAGTAATATTGGGCAGTTTCATGTTTTCATGTTGAAAATCTTGTTAATGACAAGAAACATTGAATATTGTCAGAGGTATGAATGTTTTGATACACCTATTGTAAAGGCAAGATAAGATGAGTGGTTCTCATCTTGTCCCAAATTAGATGAGTAACCCAGAAAGGAGTCAGCCTAGGAGGTTGTGTTTTATTAAGTCAGATAGACCTTTGAATTGTGCTCATGTCCTAGGATTCCCTAATTCATTTTCAAGTAGGCTCATTGAATTAATCCCAGTTTTTGATGATCAATCTGAATCAACACTTAAGCATGTTTTGGTATTCTTTAGATTTTTTGTAAAGTATGAGATTGATGAAGATGTTAGTATGATGCTTTTTGGGAGATCCTTCAAAGGGATTGTAGCTGATTGGTATTTAATTTTATCCCCAAAATGCATATCTTCATTGATTGATTTCAAATGGTTGTTCTTAAAAGAATTTGCTAATGATGATGTAAGGAATAGGTTAGTAAAGGATCATCAGAAAGAAAAGAATACAAATAGTATTCCTGAACAACCCATGTTTATTGATGATAATATTTCTCATAATGACAAAGTTTTATTAGAAGAAGGCATTAGGTAGACTGAGAGGTGGACTAATTCAATAGGAAATTTTGAGTCTAAAAATGATGATGATCCTAACTCTATTTGTGTTGAGGATGCTGATTATGATGCTGATAGTGAAGTCAGCGAATATAAATATGTTGAAGATGAATCTGCAATTAATAATGTTTCCATTAAGTTTGTAGATCCTTCCTTTTATCAGCATAAGAGGATAACATTATTTTCTCAGTACAAGGAGGTTTTGTGTGAGCAACAAAAAAATGAATATGATGCAAATGAAAGTTACTGTAGTGAGTGCTTTGCACAAAATAATGTGAGTCAGGGAATCTCAGTGCTTGTTCCAGATAAGGAAGATGTTTACAACATCATTAGTGAGACCAACCAAAATGAAGATGAGGTTCGGGGTCCATTAAGCACTAAGAAGATCTCAAATCTCTTGGCTGATGAATTCCAAAGGTATGCCCCTAATGTGGACTCTATTTTTTAGTACCTAATTAATGTGTGCTTTGACACTGATAATGATGTAAGGGCATCCAAGGTTGAGGCAAGGGCATTTTGTGTCCTCGGTGAAACTGCATAGGTGTTTGTGTTTTGGCCGGTTTTGCTCAGTTGTAGCCTTGACCAATAGCCTCGATCATTGAAGGAAGCTTGGTTGCTAAATGAAATTGGTAGTCTCTAATGCTCGGTGATAGTGTTACTCAGTCTTGCCTATGATGCCCGGTCGACACTCGTGCTCGGTGATGCTTAGCATACTTGATTAATTCATTGATGCTCGGTAGTTTTGACTTGCCGACTGGAGCTCTGTGTGATTTTTTGGGCTGACTTGGTGCATTTATTGTTTGTATCTTTTTTTGGATTCTCCTAGGTAGATTTGGAGGCCGACATGCTGAATTAAATGTTTGTATACATTTTGTAAGCTGACTTGTATGGCATTTAATATTTGTTTAGGGAGAGTTAAGGGTTTCATCTTGCCAACTTGTGGCTAATGATTAGTATTTAAGGGGTGTGTGGGTAGATGTTTAGAGGGACACACTTAGTAGATCTGGATCTTAGATGCGAAGCCAGAAAGCTGAAGTTGGTGAAGTTGTGGAAAAGATCTTGCATGATCTTGCAGATTAGATTTCTATCTGATAGTTTGTATTTCCAGAGTTAGTGGTTGCAAACTTGGGAACAAGGAGATTTCTTGGAGGCTTGTGAGCTCAAGTTTATATCTTCCTTAGGGTTTCTATTAGCTTCTTCAGAACTAAACTAACTGAGGATTGTATTGGATCTGGTTGTGGATCTTGCAAAATTGTTTCTGATTGTAATTGGCCCTAACTTGGAAGGCCTTACAGTTGGGCATGTTAATGAAAATTAGTTTCAAAAAATTACTTGTGTTGCATTGTTGAGTATTCCACTATGTTGTTCTGAAGCTTCTTGGCCTGAATTGTCCTTAATTAGATCCTTCTAGCCTTGGTCTACGTCAGATAATGAGGCAGGTGTTCAAAGTGATGTTGAAAATGATTCATGCTTACTTGAGTCCTCCTCATATAATTTTGCAGAAAATGATGAAGAAGATCATGATAGTGTGTTGTCCTATCATGAAGATTCCAATAATGAACAACTTTCTTGTTTAGTTTCTTTTCCTTCTTTTGACAAGTATGATTATGATTATGACAGTGTTGAGGACAATGTCTTCAATAATAAGGACAGTGAAACTTTTGATAAAAGTGATGATATAGTTGAGTTGTCTTTCTATCACAATATTTGTGAAGGCAGCTCTCACTTGGTTCATTATCCAGATTGTGAATGCATCCTTGAGAAACCAAGTTACTCAGTGGCTGAAGTATCTTATGTGGATAAATCTGAGGATCCATTTCCTTCCTAGCCAGGTGAGTATGTAGTAATGCACATTAATCATTGCAATTTATCCTTCAAAGAATTACTAGATAAATCTTGTATTTCCAACCCTCAAAAAGAGGTAACAGATGTTCCATACTTCTTGGAATATGAACATGAAAGTGGTTGTGACTGGAAGACAATGGGCAGTTACAAATATAGCTTTATTTTTTAGCTCACAAATATTCATATATGTTGGAAACAACAATGTCATGATATTTTCAAGTGGTTGGTCACATATGTGGATGGAAATCATACCTTTGAGACATGAGGGTCTTGATTTTCCTTCAGTGGCCTAGGGCCACCAAGTGAATTTTCAAATCTTTTAATTTTGTAAATATTTTTCCTTGTTGTGTGTTCCTTTCTTGCTTGCTTGTTTTTAGTTTGTTGTAGTTTTTTGAAGAAGTGCCCTGCAAAATTTTATCTGATTGGTGGTCTTCTTATCCCAGAGATTTTGAATCCTTGTCATGCCTACAAGAGGCATGCATCCCTAGACAGAGCCACAGTTAGCCCATTTTCTTGTCATAGCCAAAATATAAAGAAAATGGTCTTATCTTGTTAGAGACCCTAGAAAATTGTCTTGCCTTGACTGCAACTTGTTTTTATTAGCGAAGAAAATCCTTAAGGTTTCATGGCTTGTGCCCTTAGCCAGGGGTAGTTTATGATGTCACCAAGCTCCATTCAAGAGAGCATGTGCTCATTTGTACAAACTAGGGAGATATTCAATTTTTGAGATCTGAGAAATAGGTTTTTCCATGTTTAAGGGTTCCTAAATTTGTTTAAGTCCAAGAATCCCTAGCCATTTTTATTTCTATGTTAACTTTTTCCTGGCCACTTAAATCCCCTTTATGCACATGTTTATTTTCTTTCTCAGGCAGTTAAATCTTCTTTTCAGCGATTACGTGACTGAGTGCTCGCATGATCTCAAAGTCTTAGCAGTTAAGCACTAAACATCTAGCGACCTGGTGAGTGGTTTATTTTCCCTTCAGTCATTGAATCTCCTGATAAAGCAACTAAGTCATGAAACATTCCAAGATTGAGCAAGGACCATGGATGGATGATCAGATCAACGACTAGTGCATGTTCACTAGATAAAACCCAAGGCAAAGAATGTATTCAGCTATTTAGCAAAGTCCTTTGTTCACTAAATCGCTTGATAAAAGGTGGGTTAAGTTCTAGTCTCGACAATTTAGCGAGGACCACAAGATGAGGACAAGATCAACGATTGGTGCTTGATCTCATGATTTATCTGGGGTTAAGTAAAGGATCCGATGACTTGGCGAATAAAGGCTATCGCGTGTTCTCCTAATTAGACTGGGGTTAAGAGAAATATTCTGAGATCTATTGACTACGTCAGTCCCGTAATCTCGTATCCAAGTTGAGTTAAGACAAGGTTTTGAGTGGCAAATGAGAACCAAATATTCTATTTTGATTGATGACATTCACTTATTCTCTTTATTTTAACCATGGTAAAGAAATGATTATGAGACCCAGCAAGGCCTTTTGTTCCCGTAATCTCCAGATGGCTTCGGTCAAGTTGAGGTTAGTCTTGGATGGTTGATCTTTCTATTCAGTGATTTTGCGACTAAAATGGTTTCATGTGTTCTCATGATGTAACCCAAGGTCAAGGATTCATTCAGTGGTCATGAGAATTACTCAGTCATGTGGTCTCCAAGTTTAGTCACAGTCATAAGCCGGTCAAGGTTTTCCCTTTGTCGCTGAATCTCGGGATCCAAAGTGAGTTAAATTATGGGCTTAGCTAATCAAACAAGGACCATTATATATGATGAAGATCGATGGCTAGTTCTAGTTCTCCAAATCAAACTCAAGGTTAAGAAATTATCTGGCGACCTAGCGAATATAGTGTTCGCATGTTCTCTAGACTGAGCTTGGGTTAAGTAAATCATTTAGCGACTTGGAGTTTCTTCAGTCACTTAATCGCTAGATAAAGAACGAGTTAATAATAAAGAGTATGCTGAAAAGGAATATGGGTTGTAGATGATAAATAGATCAGGCAGTGGTCACTTGTTCGCTGGGTGAAACCATGGGTTAAGAAAGTATTAAGCGATCATAGGAATGCCTTTGTTCGCGTGATCTCAAGACCAAACCCCAGTCAAGCAAAGTATTTTGCAATTCAGAGAATGCCTTCAATCGCGTGTTCTTTGAATGAATTAGAGTTAAGGGTTGGTCGTGTTTAAAAGATAAAGACTTCACAAGTCCAAGATAGATCTACGGTCGTCATGACGCCACAAAAGGAAGATGCATGATAGATATTCATTATGACATTGTGACAGTTGTCTGATGGAAAGACAAATAAGATAGTGGGTCCAGTTGCTAAGTCTTGCTGATGTGCCTGTTCTTGATTGGTTGCTGAGATATGATGATGTGGGTGGGTAATTTTAAAAGGTTTAAGTGACTATTGTCATTTAACGTGGATCGTCTGATGTGCTAGGAAATAATGAAGATCAACAGCCAAGTTTTAAACCTGTTCGATTAACCATTATTTTTTAGATTTAAATCTTCTGCTAGGGTTTTTGATAGGGTTTTGAGTCAGTTGAATAGAAGCGACAAGATGGATTTAGTTTGATTTTCTAAAGATGGTTGTAGAGAAAGATTGAAGAACAAGAATATTAATGTGTCACCCATGTCAGAGTTGTTACTTAAAAAATTTATATCAATTAAAAAGAAAGGATTGATACTTTGAGAAAAGTGGCTAAGGGTTTTGTTTGTTCAAATAGGAAGAGATTGATTGGATTATTTTGGCACCTGGCAGAGTTAAGAGCTATTTCAGGAAACTGTTGCAAAAAACTTGGCATCTAATTTAACCTCCTTTTTTGAAGACTGCAGATGAATGATATCTTTGAGGGTTTTAGATCCTTGGTCTAATTTGAATGACCTAATTTTTTGACCTAACTGATCTAAAGCTTGTTTGCAATCCTTGTCCTATAAAAGGATTTCCAACATCATTTTGTAAGGACTGGAACTTGAGCATTTGTTTGACAAGTTTCTAAGTCTAGGATACAATAGATTGTATTAAGGCCAAGCATTTTAATAGAATAGTAGGCATTACTATTTCAGTAAGATATTCAATTGGTTTACATGTTTAAGCATTGTGTATACATAAATAATATAGGAAGTTTGATAAATTTTTGAGTTTATATCTCTCCTTTGTGTGCTTTTCCTTTGAGTTATGAATTGTCAAATTCATTGCATGGATTATTTCTATGTAAGTATTGATATACTTTAGCTTTGATCTAAAGATCAAATTAAATAAGCTCTAGATACAACTCTAAATTTTTTAAGCTTGCATAAGGATATCAATAAGAAGTGTGAATTCAAGAGTCCTTTGATCAGAATCACCACAGGGTGTTAGTATTTTCTAAGGATATATTTCATCAAGGTTCAATATATTGTTTGAGTTATTTCATATTGCAGTAAACATGTCACCCAATAAATAAGGCATTGGTCAGCAGTGGAGCTAGTTTATAAGAATAATTACTTGATAGGGTCTTGCTATATTCCTAAAAGTTTGTTATAAATTAGTCAAAATCTTAGAAGTAAAGTGACCTACCTATTCTTCCTCATCTAATGGTAATAGAGAATCAATAAATGAGTGGTTATCATTTAGTATTTTCTTACCATCTATTTGATATTTTAAATCCAGTCAGTAATTAGTGAAGTAAGTTTTGTTTTACTAGATTAGGAGCACCCTCCTTGGTCTTGCAGAGCTAGAAGTGTAGAGGGCAGTCTTGTCCCTATAGTTGATCCAGTCATCTTAGAACTCAATATTTGGATCTAACCCATCCTTAAAATCTATAGATGTATTGGTCGCTACCCAAAGCATAAAGTCCAGTTTGAGGAACCAACAATTTGTGTGCCATTTATTTATTTTTCTCTCAATTGTTTAAATCATAAATCACGTTCATGCCATGTTGATGGATGAGTGTTAGTTTTCCTTTGTGTCTTCTAGTTAAAGACATATCTAACAATTTATTCATTGCATATCTTTTAAGAGGGATTTGTACCTCTCAATTGAGAGGAGAGTTATCAATTTAATGGTAACTTATCCAACTGTTAGTGATCTTTGTTCTTCTTTTTGGGTATTTGGAGTTAGTTTGTTTATCTATTTTTGAAGGACAAATCTATTCACTAATAGATTTTTGGCAGCTCCATTGGGGAACTAAAAATCAAAGATCAGTTCTTTTTATTCTATAGATTATTGAATTATCTTTTTGTATGCAGGGTTGGTGACTCTGATAAACAACATGCAAATCCAAAGGGTTGCAAGAAAGGGGAAAAGACAAGACCCCACTATTCTAGACATTCTTAAAATGGATGACAAAGTGTTGCATGACTTTTAGGATCGATGCAAAGAAAGCATTTTTCATGCTGTCAAAATCAAGTTGAGTGTAGAAGATGATCATACATCTACACTTTTGTGGAGACGTTTGTATGTTAGATACCATAAATTAAAAGATTTGCAAGATTATAAAAAAAATATCATAGCTAAATGAAGAATTAAAGGTGGATGATGATGAAGCTCCAACCATTCTAGTTTCATCTCTCTCATGCAACTACATCATTATGAATGAGTAAGAATCTATTCAACCTCTTGAAAATCAAGCATTGGTAAGCATGAATGATCAAAATAAAGTAAAAAAAATTGTAAGTTTGAATGGGATGGATTTATTGAATAATGTTTCTTTTCCAGTAGCAGAAAGTTTCAGTTTTGAAAATGAAGAAAGTCATCTTGTTTTAGATAGTATGGAAGAAAATAATTTTTAAATTTACATGCAACCAGAGTATGAAACTTTTTGTTTTTCTGAAAGAATGGACAAAGATGATTCTTTATGTTTAAAAATTTGTAATTAGCCTATTGAAGAATCATTATATTTTACGGATGAAGGAACACCATTTAAAAGTTGCCTATTCAAAGGAGATTGTGTAAAAAATGAGATTAAATCATGCTCTAGTAATAATTTTTCAATTTTTGAAAATTTGATGGGAAAGAGAATTCTAAATTAAATATGGCGCAAGATGACAATCAGACTAATGAAGTATTGCAGCCCCAAGACGCGTCAGACAACTTGCATAATACTTCTTTTTGCGAGGAGGAGATTATAGATCATTTTTTGTCATCTATCAAACAAAAAGACTTCAACTCAAAAGACTCAAGTATTAATACTCCTCAAGTCCCAAATAATGATAAAGAATTTCAGATTTAATTTCAACCAAAAAGGAAGAGGTTATTTTAGTAAATTTGGATCCTATGTTTGATGAAATTTCTCTTATTTCCAAACATGATGAGAAATATGAAAATTATTTTGAAAATGATAGTTATATTGATAGAAGTATTGAAGGTCGGGCAACTTTCCCTCTTAAATTTTCTGGGCATTACCTTTTTTAGTATGAAATATAAAATTATTTGAGAAACAGTGTGCAAGAGACCTAGGAAAATTTAGAAATTTATGATGAGATGCGGCTCTTTGGAAATGATTATTTATTCTCAAAATTTTTGCACAATATTGGTCTGATGTTCAATAGTGAAGAAGTTGTCACCAGACAATGGTGATAGGTTACTCCATTCAAGCACAAGTCATTATTCCAGAAAGGTCCATATTTCTCCTTGCCAATGAATGGTTATGTGTAAGTTATTCTTGGTCCTTCTTCTCAGGGTGGGATCTACCTACCTATATATATATGTTTGTAAATAAGTTTCAGATTTGCAAGTTGTAGTTGTGCTTAGCTTAGCTTTGGTTTGGTTGGTTGAGTTGTGCCTTGTTGCCCCTTCACCCATCTACAAGAAGCCCCCTATGCTCTGTTTCTTCTTGACTATGTTATCTAATGACTAGGCATTATTCTTCTTAACTAGAGATTTGTTGGATCCTCTATGTCCTTTTCAGTCCATGTCCCCAGACAGAGCCATTTGTTGGCCCAGTTATGGTTCCCCAATTTAAATTTTCAAAACCCAATCCATCTCATAATCAAATTGAAATTTGCACTCTTTCTTAATGAGTTTACTCATAAATTTTTGTTAAGATGGTATTTTATAAAGAGGTGCAAAAATACAAAGGAAAAATAATTAATGATGAAAAATGATTTTCAAAAAATTCTGTAATTTTGAACCTTCAATTTAAACTCAGAGGTTTAGCTAGTTCAAAAAGTTCAGAAAGTTCAGTTGGTTCAAAAAGTTTAGCAATTCAAAATCATGCTTCAAAGGTTCAAGATCATAGGTTGGCATATTTTAAACTTGAACCATCGTACCTATCATGGTTCAAATTTCAAGGTTCAAATCAGGCATGAAAGAATAAAGACACAGTGATAAATGAAGGGAAGACAAATTTTGTCATCTTGAACCTTCTATTTGAACCCAGTGGTTCAAAGTTCAAAGTTTAATTTTTCATGATTCCATTGAACTCAAAGGTGCAACTTCAGGTTCAAGTTTGAAGGTTCAAAATATGCAGATTCAAAATGTTCAGTTTTTAATAGTAGGGATGTAAACAAGTCTAATTTTTTTAAATTTTTCTATGGTTTTATAGACCTGCACTCTGTACCAAATAATGTTTGACTCAAATATAATTTGCTCAATCACTCTGCTAAAGTTGCAGAAAAATAGGATTTCACTGACATAACCACAAATGAGGACAATCCAATAGTGAAATTAGAAGTTATGCCCCTTGAACCGAGACAAATTTGACTATCATAAATATTTTTTCGTTCGCCCATAAAAACAATATTTTCATTTTTGGGTTAATGCAGTTGTATGCCACTTGTCCAAATATCATTGAGATATATCTTTATAAACTTTTAAATCAATAGTTGATAAAGACAAAAAATTCTAAAAAGAAAAGCATCATGAATGAAAGGAAGATTAGTTTCAAGAATCAATTATTATAACTAAAGAAGTTACGAAAAACAGGGAGTCTTGCCAGAATTGTTTGTAAAAGAGAAAGGCTTTTCATGAGAGGAAGTTCTTCTTTTCTACAAGTCAGTGGGCTGTAAGGAAAAATAAAGTATTTTCTATATTTTGGTAACTGAGGAAAAAGGGAAAGATATAATTTTGTTTCAAACTTGTTTATGGTGCAGGGATAAAATGATTTGTTGGTCATTTCTATTATGTATTTAAAAATAGAGAGAAATACATATCAAATCTATGCATTTGAGTTTATTTCTATGATTGGAATCAATCTGTAGGTTGTTTCAATCATTTTTTAAAATATTGTTTAGCCCCATTTTATCAAGTATATGTGTGTTATAAAATCCATTGGTTTCATGCACTCATATGTGTAAAATGAAATGTTAAATCTCCCTCTTGTTTCTCTATAAAGGGAAGATTAAATAGATGGTATGTGTGCCATTTGTTTGTTTTTATCTCAGTTATTTAAATCTAAAATCACATTCATGCCATGTTGATAGATGAGTGTTACTTTGCCTTTGTGTCTTTTGGTTAAAGACATACCCAATAATTTATTCATTGCATATCTTTTAAGAGGGAGTTGTACCTCTCAATTCAGAGGAGAGTTATCAATTTAATGATAACTTATACAACTATTAGTGCTCTTTGTTCTTCTTTTTGGGCATTTGGAGTTAGTTTGTTTATCTATTTTTGAAAGATAAATCTGTTCACTAACACCGTGTACTATAAGTAACTCAACCACCTCACTATGATTATATATAGAGACAGGTATGTAATATTAGAGAGGGTGTAATCTAAGAATTCAGGAGAACTTTGTAGAGTTTCAAAAATTGATGTATTTGAAATATAATCAAGGAAGATTATGTTTTTGTAGAAAATTTAGATCGTGATCCTAGGAATTGTATTGTGGAAGATCATAGAGATTATAGAGAACTCTGTACAGTTCAGATTTTGTATTTGTTATTTTAATTTAATATAATTGTTGTTTGTATGTTGTAGCATATTGTTATCTACATGTTGTGTTCAACTTAGTGTATGGTCTATTATGTTTTATTCAGTACTCTTCTATACTATCATTATATTGTTTCCTACAGATTGGTATCAGAGCTAGAGAGATTTCAAGATCTAGAAGAGCCAAGTTGAGGCTGCTTAGTGTGAGTTATTTAAAGAAAGTGATAGTGTGAGTGAGTTGAAAGATTGTTGAGAAAAGAGTCTTTATATTTCCCATATGAAGATTATATCCATTTGAAATATGAACTAAGATGACTTCAAATCATTTTCCCTGGTCCCAAGTTCCTATTTTGACTGAGAAAAACTATGATTCTTGGTCTATTAGAATGAGAACATTGCTTTGTGCTAATTGTCGTTCAAGATTTGTGACTGATGGATATCTAGAGCCTTTTAATCAAGAAAAAAATTTAGATCTATCAAATCTTGATCAAAATCTATTGAAAGAGAATCAAAAGAAGGATAATAAAGCTCTTGGCCTTATTCACCAAGGCTTAAATGAGACTATATTCCCAAAGGTGTCTAGTGTAGAGTCTTCGAATAAGGCTTGGGACATGCTTGAAACTTGTTACCAAGGTATAGAATGTTATGTTGCATAATTTGAGGAGATATTTTGAGGACCTGAAGATAAAAGACAATAGTATTGTAGATGGTTTCATGACACGGGTCGTGAATACTGTCAATCAATTAAGACAATATGGTGATGACCTCTCAAATAAGAGAGTGATTGAGAAAGTTATTAGATATTTACCAAAGAAGTTTTAAACTATATTTGTGCCCATAGAAGAATTTAAGGATATAAGTAAAATGCATATAGATGAACTGACTGGTTCTTTGATCACGCATGAATCAAGGCTGACAATGTATGATGATAATCCATTGGAGAATGCTTTCAAAACACAATTACAAATTACTAGAGGTAGAGGTAGAGGCTGAGGAAGGTTTGGTAACAATGGAAGAGGAGGAAAAACTGTTAATAAAGAGACAATAGAACTAATTTAGAATTTGAAGATAAATTTCAAAGGATCCCTTCTGACTTGAGGGGGAGTAATAGTAGAAACTGACAATAAAGAAACTAGAGGTATGATAAGTCAAAACTATAATGTTTTTTATTGCAAAAAGTATGGTCATTTTGCTAATAAGTGTTGGAAGAAGCAAGAAGATGCCAATAAGAAGTATGCACATGATATTATAGATAAATATGAAGATAACCAGAAACCTATATTTCAGACCTGTAATGTAACCCAAGAAAGCTCAAATGATGTTTGGTTTTTGGACAATACTTGTAGCAATCATATGATTGGAAATAGAGAGTTGTTTTCCAGTTTAGACACAAGTATTCAGTCTGAGGTGAAGTTGGGAAATGATAACAAGGTGAGTGTTAATGGTAAATGAGTGATTGCAGTGTATACCAAGAGTGGTGAAAGAAGAAGATAGATGATGTTTATTATGTACCTATTTTTAAATGCAATTTGTTGAGCATTGGACAACTAATAGAGAAAACATACGTTCTTAAAAAAATGAGGTATGTACAATCATTGATTAGTATCCAAGTAATCAACTGATAGAAAAAGTAGAGATGACTAAGAATAGAACGTTTCCACTCACTATAAGAAATGAACTATCTAAATCTTTGAATGCTTATAAAGTTAAGAGTTTAGATGAATAGTGGCTATGACATTTAAGATATGGCCATTTACACTTTGTTTGTCTAGATTTGTTATAGAAAAAGATGATGGTGAAAGGGTTGCCGAGTATTCAACAATCGACAAGCTCATGTGAAAGTTGCATACTTGAAAAATATCATAGCGACAAATTTGTTTCTAGAGTTTTAAATAGAGAAAAAGATCTGTTGGAGATTGTACACACAGATTTGTGTGCACCAATGCAAAAACCATCATTGACTAGTAATAGTTAATTTTTAACCTTTATAGATGATTGTAGTTGGAAGACTTGGATTTGTCTTTTGAACAAAAAGTATAAAGTTTTTGATGTATTCAAAAGGCTTAAAGTTAGGGTTAAAAAGGAGAGTGGAAAATATATTAAGGTTCTAAGATCAGATAGAGGAGGTGAATATATGCTAAATGATTTCATTGAGTTTTATTAGGATCATGGAATCAAGAGATAGTTTACTGCTCATTTTACTCTACAACAGAATGAAGTAGCTGAAAGGAAGAATCGAACCATTATGAATATGGCTCGAAGTATGCCGAAAGAGAAGAATATATCAAATGATTACTAGGGAGAACCTATTATTTGTTCAATTTATATCCTAAATAGGAGTCCCACTAAGAGTGTGAAGCATCATGTTCCCTAGGAAGCTTGGAGTGGTAAGAATTGCAATGTATCTCATTTGAGGATTTTCAGGTGTGTGGCTTATGCACATGTACCCAAAGAGATGAGAAGGAAGTTATATTAACAAAAGTGAGAAGTGTATTTTTATTAGATATAGTGAGGAGTCTAAGGCATATTGATGCAGGAGTATCCTAGGATTCTTGGCAATCCTGTATCAACCAAAACTATGTTTGTTTTGAAAGATAAATTAATCTTAGTTGTGAAGTATTTGCTCGGTCTTGGAGTATGGTTGCTCAGTTACAGTGTTTGTCGGGGTGCTCGGTCTTTGAAGAACACTCAATAACTGAAAGCGTTGATTACTCCTGGTGCTCGGTGATAACTACATTGCTCAATGATGCTTGGTGTGGTCAGTTTGTTGGTGCTCGGTTATATCTCTAATGCTCGGTAATTGGTCTTATTGACTTGGTTGTTTGGATGGATTGGCTTGGCCGACTGGCGCATTTAATTTGGGTTGCATTCCTCAAGTTATTGATTGACCATTGGATGTGTGAGGACCTAGATTTGGCACGTTGCATTCTCCTATGTGGATTTGGAGGCCGACATGGATAATTTAATTATTGTAAGGCTATTTGAGAGCCAACCATGTTTTTTATTTAATATTTGTATACTTTGGAAGCCGACTTGTGGCTGGGAATTAGTATTTAAGAGGATGTTGGGGTAGTCGTTTAGGGCTCAGTTGGACCAGAGATCTAGAGTTAGAGTTGAATTTGGATAGAAGATAGCAAAGTTAGTAGCTTGCGAGATTAGGCACAAGAAGATTTCTTAGTGGCTTGTGTGCACAAGTTTAGATCTTTCTTAGAGTGCCTACCAATGTCCTATTGTGTTAGAGACTTGGACTAATTGAGAGGTGTATTAGATCCTGTGTGATCTTGTTGAACTATTTCTTGCTTTGTAATTGGCCATAATCGGGAAGGCCTTACAACCCGACACATTGCATGTAATCAATTGTTGATGAATAAAGGTACCTATTTTCTCTCAGATCTGGTGTTATTGTTTTTTAATTTCATTGTGTTGTGGTTTGGCTACAAGTTTGGACAATCCTTAATTGGATCCTCCATCTTTGACTGCATCAGGTGGTATAAGAGTGAGTTGAGATTGAATATGTGGATAGATCGCTTAAGGAGAGATAGTTTGCACCAGCACCTTGGATCGAAGATGCCTCCAAGGAGATCTCATGAGATCTCAAAAGAGGAAGTTGCTGGAGAATTCAATCTTGATGATTTTAGAGCTTTGCAAAAATAAGTGCAAGATCTACAAGAAGAATTGAGAAAGAAGACTACTTTGAAAGAAGATAGTGATGATGAATTTGAGGAAGAAGATCATTTTGAAGAAGCTAGGGATCCAGAAGAAAATATAATCCTGAAGGCTATGTCTAAAATTGGGAAAAAACCTAAGATTAAAGTTTCTACATTTTCTGGAAGCCTTAGACAAGAAGAGTTGATTGATTGGATCAATGAGATAGATGAATACTTTGAGTATGAAGAAATAGAAGATCCTAATATAGTCATATTTGTAAAGACTAAGTTGAAGGGTCATGCAAATATTTGGTGGAGAGAAGTTTAGTTGGAAAGAAGTAGGAGAGGAAAGGAAAATATCACTAGATGGAACCAAATGGTTGACGAGTCGAAGAAGCAATTCATTTCGGTGGATTATGAGTTGGACATGTTTGAAAAGATGCAAGCCTTGAAGCAGACTAACAAATCAGTGTAGGAGTATACTGAGGAGTTTTATAGGATCCTGATTAGCACTGGTCATTCTCAAGCTGACAAAGAGAAGGTTGCTAGGTATGTTTATGGTTTGAGACCTAGTATTCAAGAAGAGTTACTTACTATTCAGATGACAACAATAGGAGATGCTTATCAAGTGGCATTAAAGATTGAAGAGAAGCTGAATAAGAAGTTTGAAGGAAGACAAAACAATAGGAATAAAGGTGGTAAGGTTGGTGAAACAATTGCTGAAAGTAATGTGGTAGAGAATCCTAAGAAGACTGATGTAGGGTCTGGTAGTGGTCAAGTCACTAAGAATTTCAATACTAGACAGAGAGGAAGGTGGAAGAATGAGTTCACTGGTACTTGTTATCAATGTGGTGAAGCAGGTCATAGAAGTTTTCAGTATCCTAAGAAAAGAGTTGCACTAACTGCTAAAGAAGACATTGTGAATGTTGTAGAAAAGGGTGAGTTTCTTATCACTAGGAGGTTAGCTACATGTGTCCAAGAACTAGTACAAAGAAGAAATTTATTCAAAACTAGATGTAAGTGAAAGGATAAGGTATGCAATGTCATAGTTGATGGTGGTAGTTTTGAGAACTTTGTTATAGAAGAGATGGTTAGTAAGTTGATTTTGGAGAGAAGGAAACACCCTAACCCTTATCATATTAGTTGGATACAAGATGTTTCTAAGGTTAGGATTGAAGAACAATGCTTGGTTAATTTTCATATTGGATCTTATCATGATGAAATATTGTGTGATGTATTGCCTATGGATGGTTGTCAGCTGTTGCTTGAGAGACCTTGGCTATTTGATAGAAATATTTTTTTTGATGGTCGTGAAAACACCTATGTGGTTAGGCATGAAGAATCAAGGCATAAGCTGTTACCTTTATAGGAGACATGGACTAAGGAGTGTGGAGTTATCAGGTGTTGTCTGTGTGATCATGACAAACCTCAGGAGCACAAGGTTGATGAACCTATTCTTCCAAATTCTAGTTTGAAAGAGAAGGAGAATGATGTATCTAAAGAGTTTGTTGAGATTAAGAGGCACATGATCTTTTTGACAGAAATAGTACAACAAATAATGACATTGATGACACATGGTGATGCAGATGATACCAAGTTGATTGAGGAGTTCAAGGAGGATGGAATCTACCGAGGTACTGATGTGATCGATGGTGGAAGGGATGGTTAGAGTCAGTTGTTATCAGTTGCAGAAAAGAAAGATAAGAAGCAGGAAAACTTGCTGCAGGGAGCAATGGATGAAGTAAAGATAACTTGGAATGCAGGACAAGAGGAGATATGGGTTAAGAACAGATATGGCATACCTATTTTGATTCCTTGAAGATGATCTTGATTTCCTTATGAGAAAATATTTTTTACCTGGGGTGTCTAATGCAAGAGCATCCCAGGATTCTTGGCAATCATGTATCAACCAAAAATATGTTTGTTTTGAAAGACAGATTGATCTTAGTTGTGATGTATTTGCTCAGTCTTGGAGTATGGTTTCTCAATTACAGTGTTTACTAGGGTGCTCAGTCTCTGAAGAACACTCGGTAACTGAAGGCGTCAGTTACTCTTAGCACTCAACGATAACTAAGTTTCTCAGTGATGCTTGTCGTGGTCGGTTCACTGGCACTTGGTTATTTCTTTGATGCTTGGTAATTGGTCTTACCAACTTGGTTGTTTGGATGGATTGGCTTGGCTAACTGGGGCATTTAATTTGGGTCATGTTCCTCAAGTTATGGATTGACGGTTGGACATGTGAGGACCTAGATCTGACATGTTGCATTCTCTTATGTGGATCTAGAGGCCGACATGGATAATTTAATTATTGTAAGGCTATTTGAGAGTTGACCATGTTTTGTATTTAATATTTGTATACTTTGGAAGCTGACTTGTGGCTAGGAATTAGTATTTAAGAGGATGTTGGGGTAGTCATTTAACGATCAGTTGGACCAGAGATCTAGAGTTAGAGTTGAATATGGATAGAAGATAGCAGAGTTAGTAGCTTGCGAGCTTAGGCACAAGAAGATTTCTTAGTGGCTTGCGTGCACAAGTTTAGATCTTTCTTGGAGTGCCTACTAGTGTTCTGTTGTGTTACAAACTTGGACTAACTGAGAGGTGTATTAGATCTTGCATGATCTTGTTGAATTGTTTCTTTCTTTGTAATTAGTCATAACTGGGAAGGCCTTACAGCCCCACACATTGCATGTAATCAATTATTGATGAATAAAGATACCTATTTTCTCTTAGATTTGGTGTTATTGTTTTGTAATTTTGTTGTGTTGTGGTTTGGCTACAAGTTTGGACAGTCCTTAATTGGATCCTCCATCCTTGATTGCATCACATATAGACTTTACAAGCCCATCACCAAGAAGTATATTATCATTAGAGATGTTGAGTTCATGGAAAAAGAGACTTGGGATGGAAGCATAGATAAATCTATAATAGAGGGAGTTATTTTATCTCATGGAGATGATGATGAAAATGAGAAAGTCATACAAGATGGGCAAATGATTCCACAAGCACATACACCTCCATTAAGTACTCCAAAAAGAAAATCTCCAAGTGCTGACCCATTACAGTTTAGAATACCCATAACTCAAGAGTGTGGTGAACCATCCATTTAGGGTGGACAACAAAAAATAGAATTAAAGGTTAGTAATGAATAAAATCACACATTAGCTTCATTAAGGAATACAATCAAAGGTCAAAAGACTAGAAGCTTAAGCAAGCTATATGAGCAGTTTGAAGAGCTAGATGAAGTTTTAAATTTTGAAGTGATTGCATATGATCCTATCAACTTTGATGAAGTTGTAAAAGAAGAGTTTTGGGTAATAGCCATGAATGAAGAAATTGGTGCCATAGAGAGAAATAAGACATGGAATCTTGTAGATTTACATGGAGGTAAAAATAGTATAGGTGTTAAATGGATTTATAAGACTAAGTTAAATGTTCAAGGTGAGGTTGAGAAACAAAAAGCAAGACTTGGGGTTTAGTCACCATCCCAGTATTGATTATAATGAAACTTTTGCACTTGTTTCTAGACTTGACACAGTGAGAATGGTGTTGGCTATTGCAACACAAAATAAATAAAAAATGCATCAAATGGATGATGTAAAGTCTATAATTTTAAATAGATTTTTGGAAGAAGATGTTTATGTTTTAAACAACCTCTGGGATATGAGATTGAATGACAAGAAGATAATGTCTACAAGTTAAATAAGGCATTATATGGATTGAAACAAGATCCCAAAGTATGGTATACCAAAATTGATGAATACTTGAATAGTAGAGGATGTAGTAGAATCCCAAGTAAGCCAGCCTTGTATACAAAGGTAAATCAAGAAGGAATTTTTTTGATAGTTTACTTGTATGTTGATGATTTGATTTTTGTTGGAGATCTCTTTATAGATGACTTTAAGACTACCATGAAAATAGAGTTTGATATGACTGCTTTAGGATTGATGAAGTATTTTATTGGTATTGAAGTTACTCAATCTAAAGATGGCATTTTTACATGTCAATCTAAGTATGCAAAAGATATTTTGAGAAGGTTTAAGATGTTGAACCATAAGCCATCTACAACACCAATGGTAACTGGTACAAAACTTAGTAAGAAAGATCATGGGTCAAATGTTGATCCAACTTTATATAAGAGATTGGTTGGAATTCTTGTGTATTTAACAACATCAAGGCCTGATATAAAATTTTTTGTAATTTTAATATCCAGGTTTATGGAGTCTCCTATGAGTACACATTGGCAAGATGGAAAAAGAATCTTAAGATATATTTCCAGAACAAATTTTTTTGGTATTTTGTAAACATCAATTTCAAATTTTAAATTGACCGAATATTCTAATAGTGATTTTGCAAATAGTTTTGATGACAAGAAAAGTACATCTAGGTATTGTTCAATTTTGGATCATGTGTAGCAGCATGGGCATCAAAGAAGTAACCCATTGTGACTTTATCATCACATGAGGTAGAATATATTGCAGTGACAACAACAACTTGTTACACTGTTTGGATGAGAAGGATTTTCATTGAGTTACTTCATGAACAAGAAGAACTGACTCAGATTTATTGTGAGAACAAATCTGCAATTGCATTAGAAAAAAATCATGTTTTTCATAAGAAAAGTAAACATATTGATACTAGGTATCATTTCATTCAAGAATTAGTAAATGGGAATCAAATTTGTATGGAGTTCCGTAGATCAAAATATCAATTTACAAATATATTTACCAAACCATTGGCAAAGGAATTGTTTGAAATTCATAGAGAAAGTATATAGGAGTTTGTATGAAGTAATAATAGTTCTACTTAAGAATATATGAACAAAATTAAGAGGGATTGTTGTAATAAAGAATAATTTCTCACCTATATGTTTTTCAAAGATAGACTCAGTCACCGCCAAAAGAAGAGAAATAAATCTAATTTGGTACTTGTCCTCATCTTCACCAAGTTGCAATCAGAATTGAACTGGTTGCAATCCGATACTCCCTTATCTCCAATAACAATCATATTTGTCAATATTCTCATTGACTTGCGTAGGAAGTTTGGGATGCTTTGTTTCATTTCCAACCTATGCTAGTTCTAGCCACCACTTGTGCATAAAATTTGATACGTGCCTAGATTGACAAATTTGATTTATATTTATCTGCAAAAAATTAAATTCTATTTTATCCATACTTGCCATGTACTGCAAGTAACTCAACTGTCTCACTATGGTTATATATAGAGGCACATATGTAATATTAGAGAGGTTTTCATCTGAAAATTTGGGAGAACTTTGTAAAGTTTCATTAGATGATGTATTTGAAATATAATTAGGGAAGATTATGTAGTTGTAGAAAATTTAGATTGTGATGCTAGTAATTGTATTGTGAAAGAGAATAGAGATTATAGAGAACTCTGTAGTGTTCATATTTTATATTTTTTGTTTTCAATTAATAGAATTGTTGTTTGTATGTTGTAGCATACTGTTATCTACATGTTGTGTTCAACTTAGTGTATGCTCTATTCTATTTTATTTAGTACTATGTTCTACTATGATTCCCCTATTTCCTACAAATGCCAACCATAATATGCTATAGAGACTTCCGCAATGACCTTATTTTGGTGTTAAATATTATCCATTGGCTACCTAAGATCTTGTTTAGTGATTGGAAAGGGCGGGGATCCAACTGAGGGGAAATGGGAATGTTAGTGGAAAACTATTCTTCTGTCATTATGGTCTAGCTTTGATATACCTTTGCCAAGAATGACAATTTCCCCCTTTTGCCATGAACTCTCTCCTAGGATGCAGAATTCCTACACTTCTTCCCTTGCTTGACAAGTCTACACTTTGTTTGCCTATTACATATAGACGGTGTTACCAGAAACGCAACAGAAGAAGGTCATTTCACATTTCAACAACCAAAACACGTTTCTTCGTTGCCAATGCTAGTTTCTAGCCATCCAAAAGGTTACCAAGCTCTGCAAGTTGTCATAAATTTGAAAGAGTACGAGCCAGTTGTATCAATTATGTACCAACTGTGATCGATGTGAACCTAATCTATTTTAAAAGGCGTAGACATGTCAAACGTTGGCGTAGACATGTCAAACAGTATATACCTAACAAAAACACACAGTAATTCACAAAGTCATTCAGATTGAGCTAAAACAAATGCGCCCATGCAATATTTGATTTTCTCAGATAAAGGAATGTGGGTATGCTCTCAAAGCACCTGGAGCATGTTCCTAATGCAGATTTTAGAGGATTGAGATTCATGAAAACCCCATATATGGCACAATATTGGGTAGAACACCCAAAATTGCCCCTAAGGCTTCAAGAACTCAGATTTATGCAACTAATATGATTAAGTAGATTTAAGCCCAAAATAGGTGTGAAAATGATGCATAAATAGGAATTAAACTGAGTTAATCCATTAGTTCTATACTAAAATGTGAGTTAAGAAAGCTTGGAAATCTATCAATTAGTAAATGATTATGCTAAAAGCTAGGACTAATTTAACATGATAACTATGCTATTAATTGAAAGTGAATTGGTGCTTTGCTCTTAGAAATGAGGAGTATTTATAGGATTTTGGAAAGGGTTGGGTTAGGAGGTTGAGTCAGGGTTTGGGGTAAGGTTAGGGTTAGGGTTAAGGATAAGGATTGACTTTTTGTTTGGACCAAGGCTTTGGATGAGGATGAAGACTTTCTAGGATAAATAGGAATTTAGGAAATAAATAAAGGTTTATTTACTTCAAAGGTTTTAGGTTTTGAGGATATTTATTAAATAGATTTAATAAATATGAGGATTTAATATTTAAACTTATTTAAATATTTTTGAGTTGGGATTAGGCTTAGGAAATGAGTAAATCCTCCTTTAATTAAAATTAAAGTGAGATTAGGAGATTCTAGAAGAGGTTAAGGATCCTTAGGATATTTCTAAGGTTTTGGGCAAAAATAAATAAAATATTTTTTTTATTTATTTTTGGTCAATTTATTAATTAAATAATTAATAAATAGGGAAAAGGTGTTTAAATAAGATTTAAACATTTTTGGAAGGGATTTCTTAATTAAATATTTTTAATTAATATAAAGGGATTTAATGACAAAAAAAAATAATTAATTAACAAATAATGATGTCATCAGGTGTTTTTCAGAAAATAAAAATACTTTACTTTCTAAAGGATTTTTAGGTGTCTACATTTTGCCCCTCTTTGATGCGATGTCATAAGTGGCATGGAGTCAAAGACAAGAAAAGAAGATGCCCCAAGCTAGAATTGGAGAAATAAGGGGTTGTGCCCCCTCGAGAAAATAACACAAGGAGTAAACATTGTGGAATTTTCTCGAAAGGAAATAGAAAGAAGGAAGGAAGGAAGAAGGGAGGATAAATAACCATGTTTCCAAGAGAAAAGATGGGTGAATGCAAGATGAGATGGAATGCAAAATGCAAAATACAACTAGATGAAAAGATGCAAGATGCAAGATTAATCTATATGATGTAGGATGCAGGGGATTTAGGGAAGCTCCAAGTGCAAATGTGGAGAGCATAACCTAGTTTGATATAGAAACAGTAGAGACCTGCCAAGGATACTAGGATCACGAGGCCTTGCCATTGGAATTGCATAAGACTGACGCTAAAAAGACATGCAGGGTTGCCCCAACATCACACATGGTCCCGAGAAGGAGGCATGGTAGAAATGATGCTGGAGAAACCACAAGAAAATGACATTGCCAAAGTGCACCATGTAACCCAAAAGATCACATGTGAACCATGCAAGGGTCACATCTAACTGAGTCATAGGCAGAATCAAAAGATCAAAAGACCTTGCCCCAGATTGTCCGCATTCATAGTGCACCATGATATAAAAGATCATGGCGACTTTGAGTAGAGAACAATGAGAAGCCGTAAAAGATTAACAAGATCCAAAGGACAAAATCCAAGACCAAAATGATAACTCCAAAAAGACATCCTTTGCCAAGGAGAGAGATTTGATTTGATTGATGGTGGGAAGATTGGTTTGAATGTGTGGAAGGAGACATCGACACGGACCTGGTGTGATTGGTGGAAGATTAGGTCTGACAGGAGGAAGGATACATCCTCAAGGACCCGTTGATTAATCAAAGAATGAGTGTTGTTGTTTGCTGGCAAATGATGAAGTCAAAGAATAATCGTTATGATCAAGAATAGTCGACAATTGATGTTGCTGAAGGATAAGGCTGGATAGCACAAGAGTTTTGATCAAATGCTGATGTAGGACTAACAAGGATTATGTACAACAAGATGGGACAATATGTACAATAGACAGGAAAAGACTAGTTACATCAGCTATGTACAGAAGCTCAGGATTTGGGATAGGAAGATCTCACTATACAGGATATACTACAAGAAGGATTGCACTATATAGGAGATAATACAAGATATGGTACAGGTGGGATTTGCAGATTTGCTTGAGGATTATGAAAAAGAGGAATGCTGGGGGATGGTGGATGGGGATGGGGATGGTAGAAAAAGGATTGGGATGTTGGGATGGGGGGAATGGGAGTTTGATAGATAATGACTTGGTCCACTATGTATGGCACCTGTTTGCCAAGTTTTCACCAACATACTTGTCCAAGGCACTTGAATTGCCAAGTTTTCACCATTGGACAATTACTTTTCTTTTCTTTTTTTGCTTTTTTCTACTTTTTCAATTTTTATGGATTTTCTGAATATGTAGTATCTGGTTCAAGAATAGAACCTCTTCAGATGTATGATGTTGATTGGATCATTCAAAGGCTCACCTTCTGGTGTAGATAGTTGATAGGCTCCAGAGCCAAAGCATGCTGTGACAACATAGGGGCCCAGCCAAGTAGGCTCAAACTTGCCTTTCTTTTCTCTGTTTGCTTCGACTTTCTGATTTTCTTTGATGACCGTATCACCAACTTGGAACTGTCTAGGATGGACCTTCTTGTTATAATTCCTTTTGAGTCAATTTTGGTATGCAACTAGGTGATCATATGCTTGCTGTCTCGTTTCATCTAATAGGTCTAGCTATGTGAGACAAGCCACATGATAGTCTTCATCAGTGGTGTAGTTCTTCATGGAGACTCTCAATGATGGGAGCTCAACCTCGACTGACAGAATGACTTCGACACCATATACAAGGGAATATGGGGTGGTGCCTATGGGAATGCAATAAGAAGTGCAGTGGGCCCAAAGGGTGGGATTGATTTGGAGGTGCCAGTCATGACCATAATCATTGACAACCTTCTTGAGGATTTTCAAGATAGTTTTGTTGGTTGCCTCAGCTTGGCCATTCCCTTGAGGGAAATAAGGACTGGAGAAAAGATGATGGATGTGGAGTCTAGCACATAGATTATCCACATGCTGCTTTTCAAAAGGTGTGCCATGGTCTATAAACATGGTAGATGGTATGCTGAAGCAGCAAATGACGTGGTAAAGGATGAACCTAGATATTTGGATGCCAGTAGTTAGGGTGAGCAGAATTGCTTCGACCCATTTGGTGAAGTACTCTATGGCAGTTATTATGTACTTGTGTCCATCTGAGGAAAGGGGAGTGATTAAGATAACAAGGTTAAAGCCCCAACATGAAAATGGCCAAGGTGGCGCAATGGGCTGCAAGTCTTGTGCTAGTGCACGGATCAAATTTGCATGCTGCTGACATGGTAAACATTTTCTAATGAACTCACAAGCATCATGTTCCATGGTTGGCCAATAATACCCAAATTGAAGCAACTTCTTAGCTAGAACCATGCCACTTGTGTGGGCACCACAAATTCTAGCATGGACCTCTTGTAAAGCCAGGACAGCCTCATTTGAATCTAAACACCTAGAAAGGATATTGTGATACCCTCAATGATAAAGGGTGTTGGCTAAAAGAGTGTAGTGGGAAGCTTTGTGAATAAGGTTTGGCATTGGTTGTTGGTGAGATGGGGAGATATGATACCATTCTTTAGATATGCATGGATGTTGTGGTACCACGGGGACTAAGGACCAACCAAGACACACACCATTTCTGCATCGGTGTTCTCATAAGCTGGTGTGTGTAGCTGCTTGACTAGGAATTCATACTGTGATGTGTTGCATGGGATTTCTAACAAGGATTTGATGGTTTCCATTGCATCAGCTGCTTTTTTCTGAAGTCTTGGTATATGTGTGAACTATAGATTTAGAAAATGTTCTTTCAGTCTATCCACCAGTTCTTTGTAGGGAAGCAACTTGTCATCCTTTGTCTGATATTCATCTAGGACTTGCTTGATAATCAGCTGTGAATCTCCAAACACTTGCAGTTCTGTTATGTTCCATTGAATAGTTGTCTTGAGACCAAAGATGAGTGCCTCATATTTTGCAATGTTGTTGGTACATGGGAATCCCAATTTGAATGATTTTGGGATGTAGTCACCTTGAGGTGTGACGAATAGGATTCCTGCCCCTGATCCATGTGATGTGTAGGAGCCATCAAAGTATAGCTTCCACATGGGCTATTCTTCGATCATACATAAGTGTTCATCAGGGAATTCCATGATTAGTTGATAGGCATCCACCAGTGGTGCCTCTGCTAGTTGATCAGCAATGACTTTCCCTTTGACTGCTTTCCGATCAATATACTGGATGTCAAACTCGCTGAGTAGCAAGACCCATTTTTCCATGCAGCCTGTGAGAGTTGTCCTTGATAGTAGATATTTGAGTGGGTCCACCTTTGAAATGAGCCTAATTGTGTGACTGAGCATATAATGTCTAAGCTTTTGAGTGGCAAAGACCACTGCAAGGCATGCTTTCTCCATGGGTGAATAATTAAGCTCATAGTCGACAAGAGTTTGACTGATGTAGTAGATGGCTCTCTCTCTATTTTCATCATCATGCTGAGCTAAGAGTGCCCCCAGTGTTGTAGTGGTCGCCAAGATATAGAGTATGAGAGGGCATCCTGGAACTGGTGGTACTAGGATTGGAGAGTTGACTAGATACTCCTTGAGCTTATCAAAGCTTTTCTAACATATGGGATCCCATTTGAAGCTTGTGTCTTTGCATAAGAGATGCATGAAAGGTTGGCACTTGTCTGCCAGCTAAGAAATGAAATGATGCACTGATTGAAGCTTTCCTTGTAGGCTCTTGAGCTATTTGAGTGTTCTTGGTGGAGGCATTTCTGTTATTGCTTTGACCTTTTTGGGGTTGATCTCTATGCCACGTCATGAAACTATAAAACCTAGAAGCTTTCCAGATGTAACACCAAAGACACATTTCTTTGAATTGAGTTTTAAGCCATAGTGATGTAAGCGATCAAACACACTCTCAAGAATGCTTAGGTGTTAACCTCACATTTTAGATTTTGTAAGAATGTCATCCACATAGTCTTCTAGGATCTTGTGGATCATGTCATGGAAGATTGTTGTCATCACTCTTTGATATGTGGCTCCTGCATTCTTTAGCCCAAATGGCATCATGTTATAGCAGAAGCTACCCCATGGAGTGGTGAATGCTATTTTGTGTTGATCTTCTTCTGCTATATGAATCTGATTGTATCCAGAGAAGCCATCCATAAGCGACAATATTTCATGGCCCACTATGAGATCTACAATCATGTCGATGTTGGGCAGTGGGAAATCATCCTTAGGACATTTGTTGAGGTCCCTAAAATCTATACAGATTCTAATGTCGCCTGAAGGCTTTGTGACAGGCACCATCCTGGAGATCCAATCTAAGTAATCTATAGCTCTGATAATCTTGGCTTGGAGGAGTTTTTCAAGCTCTACTTTGACTAATAAGGTGACTTTTGGATGCATTTTCCTCGGCTTCTGCTTTACTGGCTTGACATTAGGATCCACTGCTAGATGATGGAAGACAATATTAGGATCAAGCCTAGGCATGTGTGCATATGACCATGCAAAATTTATAGTTGATTCTCTAAGGAGCGCAATGAAAGCCATTTCTTCACCCTCTATCAGATTGGCCGCAATGTAGGTGATTCTTGGACATTCTTCTATACCCAAGTTGACTGGCTTGGTTTCTTCTATGATGATAGGTGACTGCTTAGGTATGTAATCCTGGATAGGAGGAAGAGGCAAGTCTTCATCTTCTAGTGCTTGAATTGCCAAGTTTTCACTAGAAGATACACTCTTTATTTTTACTATTTTGGAATTAGAATGTGCCGTAGAAGGGTTTTCACATAAGGAATCATGTTTTACCTTTTCCATTTCTCTTTTGCAGCTAAAGCTTGCCTCTTCCCCAAAGTATCCTTCTGGGTCAAGCTTATAGATGTGAGTTGACTCTAAATCTTGATCTGCTACCTGGCCTGATGCCCCCATGAACTCTAGGAGTGCTTCCGTGCTCTGGAACTCATTGATATGTGTGATGCTTGGTTGGTCCCAGTCTATGAGTTCAGGGTGAATGAGGGGAAGTTCTATGAGGTTAATGGAGAGTTGTTGGAGGACAAAAGTGCCCAGGAGGGTATCATCATCAAAGATGTCATCATAAGATTTCTTTTCTTCCTCTTCAAGGATGTCTTCAATTTCTATGAGGTCATCCTGGCTATTCAAGAAGGGAACGCTGGTCATGTTGGTACCCCTAGTTGTGGTATTGGGCCCTTGTATGTGCAGGAAAGGGGTATTAAAGCCAAGACCCTGATGTTGTGGGTTCTTTGATGTTGTGAGAGGGTCTTTTCTTTCGCCTTCTTGTGGTCCTAGACCACCACCTTGATAGTTCCATTATTCAGTGGCATACTTATGTGGTTGCGGATATTTATCTTTGAAATAGCCAAGAAGTTGAGTGTCAGGTGGTGGAGGGTCTTTGTACAACCACCTATTGATGTCAGGATCCATCTCTTGACTATTTATGTTGTCATGGGATTCAAAAGTCATAGGTCCCATTCTCTTGATTTCATGAAGCTCTTTAGCAAGCTTGCTTTGGTGACTCGGGCGCCTTTGAATATGTGGATCAAGTGGGAGGGCCCCTACTGCAAATGCATCATTTAGGCTATATTCACCATAGCCTTGGTTATTGATCTTGATGGAAGAGAGGGTGGAGGCAAGGATAGTCTCTGGATCACAGTGGGATCGGGACGAGCTGGCAATAGAAGTGCCAATGTCGGCTCCAGGACAGTGATTGGAATGAGGGAATGATGCTTCCATCGCACGATAGTATGCAAAGGGTTGGGGGTCAGCATGGATGGTAAACTCAGTGCCTTGATGCGGAAATTTGATGCACTGATGGTAGGTATATGGTACAGCCTTGAAGGAATGAATCCATGGTCGGCCTAGGAGGATATTGAATGGTAGGTCAAGATCAACAACATGGCAAATGGTGTCTTGTATTGATGGGCCTAGCTGAATAGGCAAAGAAATAGTACCTTCAGAGGTACGCTGCAAGTTGTCATAGGCTTTGATAGTGATTACTTCATATGATATATCAGCCTCTGTGAACCCAATCTGCTGAATGAATTTTAAAGTACACAACTTTAGGGTTGAGCCATTATCTATCAAGACTCATTTAATGGAAAAATCTCTGACCATAATGGCGATGCGGAGAGGGAGAGTGTGGTCAGGTGCAATGGATGGCATGTTAGATGGTTTGAAGGAAAGAGCACATGGTGCAAATAACTGTCCCACAAGGTTTTCAAACTAGACGGTGTTTATATCTATGGGGACTTGTGCTTCATGAAGGGCTTGGTCAAGAATTTCCTGATGGAGGGGTAAAGTGTGGAGAAGGTCGAGGATGCATATTTGGGCTGGTGTGTTCCCAAGATGTTCTACGAGATTGTACTGTGCATTGTGTGCATTATGTGCTAGTCTTGGACGGGCACTAGTGACAATTATCTGACCTCTACGGGTGGTAACGACACATTGACTATTTTCTCCTCTGACATGGATGACATTGACTGTAGGTTCAACTTGGGTTATACATCCAACAGATTTGTTGTAATTGATATAGGAAGTAGTGTAGTCTTTGCGACCAGTTTGATCTTCTTGTTTGCCTTTGCCGTGATTCTGGGGATGATTGGTATTAGCTTGGTTCTTCCTAGCGTTGTGTTGTGGGAACACATTCTAATAGATTTGCAAATTGGCATTTGGCGAGGCTTGAGCAGGTGTGTCTACTTGGATCTCCTTTTGGTCAATGAGATCTTGGATGTAATTCTTGAGCTTCATACACCTTAGGGTAGTGTGTCCTTTGACATGATGATAATCACAATACTCGTGATCTTTGTACCAATTGGGCTTAGGTGTATTATCATCAAACTGCTAAATTGGTGAGTACGTGATCAAGTTGGCCTTGGCCATTCAATGAAAGCTAACATCCAAAGGTTCAGCCAATGGTGTGAAAGTATTCTTCAGATAGTTCTGAGCTCTGGGCTTGTTCTAATTGGGAATAGTATTGATGGCATTAACCTGATTGTTTGGATTACCTTGATAAGCTTGATGTACTTGCTGCTGATAATTTTTTTGATTGTTTTGAGGCTGATATTGTTGCATGGGTTGCTAACAGACTTGAGGAGATTGTTGATAGATGGGTGCTTGTTGTTGTTGGTATGCAGGAGTTGGCGTAGGACCAACCACGACAATTTGGACTTGTTTGGTATCAGTGGCTGCATCAGTAACAACATTTTTGTTATGATTCCAATAACGGGATTTATCATTACTGGGTTTATTTTGGGAATCATTTTTGAAATGTCGAATTGTGCCTTTGTCTAGGAGGGCCTTTTCAATACCTATCCCCTTGCTCTTGATATCTTGATATGTTTGGAGACATTTCATCCTCATGAAGTGGGATAGTTTAGGATGAAGATTATCAATGAAGATTTTGGTCAAATGCTTCTCAGGCGGTTGGTATGATAACCTGATGGTAAGGTTCTGCCATCGTTGCAGGTATTCTAGTAGGCTTTCTCCTTCCTTCTATTTTGAGTTGCAAAGGTCTAATAGGGTCAACTCATTCTCAACATTGTGGGCATAATGGGCAATGAACTTCTTAGAGAGTTCAACAAAAGTTGTGATGGTCCCACATGGTATTTTGTAAAACCACTCAACAACAGTTCCTCCCAAGCTTTTGGGGAATAGGCGCAAAAGATAATTATCACTGTAAGACACTTCTTGGCATGCCATATAGAATTCTTTAACATGATTCACTGGGTCTCCTTTTCCTTGATATTTATCGAACTTAGGTGTCTCAAAGTTCTTAGGGAAAGGAACAGTTGCAATTGATCGGTCAAATGGGTAGGGACACACCTCCTCAAACTTGAAGGTTTTATTCTCTGTAGCGGTTTGGAGCTCCTTAAGAGCATTCTTCATTGCTTCCCACTCGGAATTGATTAGTGTTGGAGCAGTACTCCCATTTGAAAAGGATCTAGTGGTGGGTATTGTGGAGTGGGATATGGAGATTGTCCAGTGGCATAGGTGGATTGGAGTGGATTTTGGAGTGATGTTTGTTGGGGAGGATACTACTAATGTGGCATAGTGGGATATTGTGGTGGAGGATATGGGACTACTTGCTGGTGTTGTGGGATAACGGGGACTTGCTATTGTGACTGATAGGAGGAAGCTTGTTGCTACTGGGGAATGATGGGGGTTTGTTGCTACGACTGGACATATGGTTTTTGTGGGGGAGGCTAGTGGAATGATGCAGCTTGCTAGTAAGATGGCCCTTGATGAACTTGGCTTTGTGGTTGGTTGATATAGGTTGGGTGCATTCCCGCATTACTTAAGGGTGAAACTGATGTAGGGAAGCTTGAAGCAAAGGGTGGCTAGGCAAGATAAATTGCGAAATGAGATGAACTTTTCTGCTGAGGTGGTGAAACTTGCTAAAAAGCACTAGGTGTTGTGAATGGATAGCTTGCAGAGGATGAAGCTAGCAGAGGCTGTGATGGTTGTTGTTCTACTTGTGAGAAGGTGGCTTGTTGGTTTGCAAACACGGATGTAGGAGAGTGAGTTGGTATGCCAAAGGCTTTCATTTCTTCTTGAGTGAGGCCCCAATGAGAACCAGTGTGTGGTGGGAATTATGTTGTAGCGAATGTCAGGATGGTAGATGTGATGGGAGTTTGGGACATGAACGGTGGATTCAAAACACCTATGGAAGGCATTCCTATGGTGAAGGCATTTTGTTGGGCTTGTGCCTAGGTAAAAGCTTGTGAAGGGGGGAAAGAAGAGAACGTTTGCGCTCCCCATGAAAAGGGTGATGTTGATGTGGAAGTTTGTTGAGTATGAAAGGGGAATGATTGCGCTACCCCCATAATAGATGATGTTGATGTAGAGGCTTGTTGGGAGAAAGAGGGAAATGATTGCATTGACCCTGGAAATGATGGTATGGATGCCGAAGCTTATGGAGTGAAAGGAAAGGATGATTGCATCCCTCTTGGCATGAAAGGTGGTGAAACTGCTTGTGTAAAGGTTTGTGTAAGAGGTGGGAGTTGATTTTGGGACAAGCGTTGGATTTGAGAAAAAGCTTGGGAAGCCATGGAGGATGATGATGTATCTATGATAGAGGATGGAGCAGATGGCGCTATAGCTTGTGTTACGGGACTTGTGAAGCTTCCTTGCAGAAGAAGGGGAATGGTGGAGGTCTCTTGAGATGTTTGCAAGGTTGGATCAGGGAATGGTTGGATGAATGAAGAGTATGCTTGTGCTGGGATTTGGATAGTGTTTATGGGAATGCGAGGATGGAGATATGGTGGAATGGGAGTATGCGTTTGTGCAAAGTTAGTGAACATGCTCTGCTGATTTTGGGCTATGAGTGCATTGACTACTGGTGGATTCCCTAGATAATTCACAAATGTTTCTATTGCAAGAGGAGCTGAGGGGATATTGGGATTATCCCATGCATTGCCAGTTTGTTGTTTTTGGGGATCATAAGCTACCATCGGACTGGTAGAAATGTTGGAATCAGATGAGCTAGTGGTTGGATAAGGATCCATGTTCCTTCATTTTCTAGATCCATATCTTGTCTCAATAGGCATGGAGATGCAGATGCTAAATGGATGCAAGATGTTGCCTAAGGACTCTAAAGAATGATGGATGCAAGCTTAAGGAACTTCTAAGGATGGTGAATTTCTAGAATGCAATGCAAGGATTAGTGAGATGCTTGGATATGAACTTAGGGATGGTAGATGATTGGTGGAAGATGGTGACAGATTAGTGAAATGCTTGGTAATGATGGAGGCTTGGTGGGATGCTCTGATTTGGGCCAAGATTGTGTGGAAGATTGGTGGGATGTTGGTGGAAGATTACTAAGTGTCAATAATGAGATGTTGTTTCTCCCGATGGAGGATCAGTGATAGGATTTGGCCAACCTAGGATAGACTAATGCTCTTCGGTCAACTGGATTTTTATCAATGCAAGCCAATCTCTTGCTCGAGATGATGAGGTTGTGCAAGGACAAGTTGGATTTCCTTTAGAAAATGCTTTGTCAAAAAGAGGATGATTTTTTATTTAGGATAGGGGATGGAAACAACTCAAAAGTTTTGAACACTAAGTGCCTTTGGATTTGGTGCAAAAAGATGGTGGGTTCTGATTTGGATAATGGATGCTGGATTTGGATCAAGGATTTGGGATTCTGATTTGTGGATTGCTAATGGAATGATGGTGAAGGATGATGGAACAATGCTATTTTTAAAAGGATGATGCAGATGCAACTAGGATGGATGATCTACGATAATGTTAGGAAGATGATGATGAATGCAACTAAGAAGTACTCTAAGATGCAACTAAGGATTGGCATTGATGCAAGGATGACACTAGGATGAAGGACTATCATGATAGGATTTGGAATCTTAAGATAGAATGGGACATGTGATGGATCCCTCTAGTCCTCTCTTTCAAGATTGATGTAGCGATGGTTAACTCGAAATCGATATGCAAACTATTTTACTTTGGCGTTATAGCCCACGTTATCAATCTTTTCTTGATATTTTTCTTTTGCTTGGTTTGCTTGGACAAAGGATTGATGGCTTTTAAGGTTTCTCTCTGCAACTTTCTTCTCTTGATAGTCTTTGGATTTGGGAATTTTAGCCTTCAAATGTTTGATCAAATAGGGCATAACTTGGGGAAATTCTGATAAAGAAGCTTTGGGTACCTGATTCCAAGGGTTTCCTTTGCAAGTTGTTATGAGTATCTCGACTCAAGTTGTGGATTAGTTTGATGTTCTCCAATGGAAAAGGAGAGATTTCAACAAAGATTTTTGGAAAAGCAATCTCCACAAGGGACAAAGCAACCCTATGGGATACAACCAAGATAATTGACTTTAGATCTGAAAAAGCTTTTGAAAAGTGTATGTTCCAACAAGTGTTTTCATGGAGTTTTAACTATCAAGCAATTCAAATAGATCTACCTAAGGAAGGTGAGTATCAAAATCCTTGCCCATAGCTTGGTACCCCCTAGAAGGGGATACAAATGGTGAGTAATCTTAAGGTGATCCGGTAAACCCCTTGGATTGGTCCTTGCACAAGAATTCTGATACCTTCAGATGTGGATAGGGTAGCCTCTATTTTATCAAGTTTGTAATTGTTCTGTGGAGTCCCCCCAATCAGTTTGTACGCACGTGACTCATTTAAGAGCCTAGTTGACCATGCCAAAATAGTAGGGATTATTCACCTTTCCTGGGCTACCATCAACACACCTCGCTTGAGCTTGAGGAGATATAAGCGAGAGTTTGCTCAATGCTTTATTTTTATACCGATCGGAGAAGATACTGGTTTGAGGTCGTTCTCTGAGGAGGAAGCGCTTTTCTCCCTTGGACAGGCCTCACTAAAAGTAAAACAAGTGAACTTGTCTGAGTTCAAGTGTTTTACGTTGCTTACTTTAACAAGGATTTATAGAAAATTTAAGGCTCCTAGATGCACACCATGAAGAGTTCTTTTTCCAAATTGAATTAAGTGTGATTTGATTGAAAACTTCTAAAGACACAAGTGTTTAGATTTTGAGTTTTTCTTTCTCCAAAAAGTAAGCATTTTGAGCGATTACAAGTTCTTTCTTTGATCATTCAAGATTGAGATTGGCGTGTTGCTTTAAGAACTTTGAAGTGCTTTTTTTTATCCTTTAAGGCATTCAAGATTTGGTTATGCGTTTTGCTTTGAAATGAACAAAGAAGGAATAGAGATGTTTGTTGTTTTAATGCATTCAAGATTGGATTCGATTTTCAAAATGATAATGACTCTTAGGACTTAGCTTCACTCCTTTAGTTTCATTCAAGATTTGTTTGCTCCATTTTAGACTTCAAAACAAAGTTCCTAGATTTAGTTTGATGCATGAATTTGAAAACCATTCAACACTTTGCCATAAAAAGATATTAATTTTCAACTGAACGTAAGGTTTAGGACACGACTTTAGATTTTTAGAATGCAAATTTGAGATTCTTTTTAAGTACCCCAAATTTTGAAATGTTCCTAATTTTGCATGAAATGCACCTTGCAAGCAAAGATTTGTTTTGATCAGTTTTATAGCACCAAATGAAAATGACTTAGTTTTGTCTGTAAAAATTTTTACCCGCATTCTCGCAAGTACCTGCGATCCCGCAGACAAAAAATGACGTTCCTGTGGACCGTACCCGTGTTCCTACAAAACTGTTAGAAAAATAAAAATTTGACAGAAAGCAATTAATTACTAATTTGAAGAGGATACCCGCAAGGTCAAACTGCATTCCTGCAAGGTCAAAGGTCAATCTCGCTTTGCAAGAATGATGGCACAAATCCTGAGTTTCATTAAATGCCTTATGGCTTACAAATTTTTAACTAGCAATCCCATGTATTTAACAAGCATTCCCGCGTTGCGGGAATGCGATCTCGCAAGAAGGATACAAAGGATTTTGGTAAAATTGTTGGCAGAGAATAGAAGAATACAGAAGATAGAAAGAATACTTTGCGGGAATGCGTTCCTGCAAAACCATACCGACGTTCCCACAGATTGTACCCACGTTCCCGCAGACTGTGGAATTTTCTGTGATGACAAAATCCGACAAAGTTTTATAGTGAGTCTTCTTTCATTTCGGGTGGATTTGTGTGGTGAGTGTCCCATCGGGCGTGCCAAAATGTGATCGATGCGAACCTAATTTGTTTTGAAAGGCATAGACATGTCAAACGTTAGCCTAAACAGTATATACCTAACAAAAATAAACAGTAATTCACAAAGTCATTCAGATTGAGCTAAAACAGATGCGCCCATGCACTGTTTGATTTGCTCAGATAAAGGAATGTGGGTATGCTCTCAAAGCACCTGGAGCATGTTCCTAATGCAGATTTTGGAGGATTGAGATTCATGAAAACCCCATATATGACACAATATTGGGTAGAACACCCAAAATTTCCCCTAAGGCTTCAAGAACTCAGATTTATGTAACTAATATGATTAAGTAGATTTTAAGCCCAAAATAGGTGTGAAAATGATGCATAAACATGAATTAAACTGAGTTAATCCATTAGTTCTATACTAAAATGTGAGTTAAGAAAGCTTGAAAATCTATCAATTAGTAAATGATTATGCTAAAAGCTAGGACTAATTTAACATGATAACAATGCTATTAATTGAAAGTGAATTGGTGCTTTGCTCTTAGAAATGAGGAGTATTTATAAGATTTTGGAAAGGGTTGGGTTAGGAGGTTGAGTCAGGGTTTGGGGTAAGGTTAGGGTTAGGGTTAAGGATAAGGAATGACTTTTTGTTTGGACCAAGGTTTTGGATGAGGATGAAGACTTTCTAGAAGAGTCTAGGACTTTTTAGGATAAATAAGAATTTAGGAAATAAATAAAGGTTTATTTACTTCAAAGGTTTTAGGTTTTGAGGATATTTATTAAATACATTTAATAAATATGAGGATTTAATATTTAAACATATTTAAATATTTTTGAGTTGGGATTAGGCTTAGGAAATGAGTAAATCCTCTTTTAATTAAAATTAAAGTGAGATTAGGAGATTCTAGAAGAGGTTAAGGATCCTTAGGATATTTCTAAGGTTTTGGGCAAAAATAAATAAAATATTTATTTTTTTATTTTTTGGTCAATTTATTAATAAATAATTAAGAAATAGGGAAAATGTTTTTAAATAAGATTTAAACATTTTTGGAAGGGATTTTTTAATTAAATATTTTTAATTAAGATAAAGGGATTTAATGACATAAAAATAAATAAATAAATTAAATAAATAATTAATTAACAAATGATGATGTCATCAGGGGTTTTTTCAGAAAATAAAAATACTTTACTTTCTAAAAGATTTTTAGGTGTCTACACCAATGATTACCAATAATTATTTTTTATTGAGTTTATAGGGAATGAACTTGAGTTTACATGTGTAGATTGACAGGAACATAGATTGACATTGAGTTTACTAATTATTTTTAATTGGTTAAATTTGGACTAACACTTGCAGTACTCTCCAACTAATCTCAAACTAATCACTATTTGTTGTCGCATTTGCATCGAGTATCTAAATGATGTTTGATTTCATAAACTTCCTCCTGAAATAGAACTTGATACAATATTTCAACTTAAAGATAAGTTTGAACATTACAACTTTATTGATTATATCTCCTAGTGGCGGTTAGAATTAATGAATTAAATTGTTTTTTTTCCAATAGTTGTAAAATTAGTATTTATTTTATTAAAAATATAATTAATAATTGATATATATTTTTAATTTTAAGCTTTTCATATTATTTTTAATTTATTATTTAGTTTTTAAGTATATTTTGTAATTTTTCATATATATGACAATTTTTATGTTAAAATTACATTCTAATATTATTTATGCTAGATTACAAATATTTTAAGAATAAATTGACATATAGTTATTAATTTAAAATTACATATATTGACATATAATATAATATAATATAATATAATATTTTATATTTGATATATATATATATATATATATATATATATATATATATATATATATATATATATATATATATATATATATATATATATATATATCCGTTTCTTGTACGCAACTTCTAAAAATGTCTTTCTCGTCACGTTGCCCTATTTGGTTTCTCGTTTCTAATTTCTGGTAAGATAGCATGTACAAATCATTCATTCAAGAGACGAAGAAAAATGAAGGAGATAAAGACATTGTTTTTTAGTATGAAATTTTTGACATATTTAATATGTAATATGAGATTGTTAATATAAGTTTTTAAAATTTTATTTTTTTAACTTTTTAATTTTAAGTCAATAATTTAAATATATTTAAATTTTTTTATTATATTTAATTTTTAACAAGTGGTATGTAATATTTTACTGAGATGAATTTTTTATTTTTTATTATTTTTATATTTAATTTTGAATCAGTATTTTATTTTTTATTATATTTACATTTAATTTTGAATCAATAATTTTTTATGATAAAATTATTTATCAACTAATTTTAAAAATAATTTTTAAAAATAAAATTATTAGGTACAACATACAATTTTATTTTGACTTACATGTATATGCCATGCAATTTTTATGTATTTTTAACAAAATTATATATATATAAACACGCATTTCTTATGTACAACTTTTAGATATTCCATTTCTCTTTCTCGTTTCTCCTTTCTGGCAACGTAGGTGTTGATCCAATTTCTCAAGCTTATCCTGGTGCTTGCAAGGTTACTAAATTATGATCTTTTCATTTCATGTCTTGATGTTGTGCAACCCTGTATATAGTTTTCAGATCATAGATGTTTAAATTATTGGTTTCGTAGTTTTGACTTCATTAACAAATTTCTGTGAAATTCTGAACTGTAACGTTCTATATAAAAAACCCCACTTGATAGATTCTGTAGCCAGGGCGCTTCTCAGTCTTCTTTTGTTCTCGTTTGTGTTGAATTTGTTCTTGTGGGTGTTGATTGTAGTTTTGGACCACCAGAAAATATCGAGAGGGCAAATTATGCTGCTTACAACAGTGGTAATGGATACGTTTGTCAAGATTTTGGAAAGAACGTACTAGGTTCTGTAGAGCCTAGTGCCTTTAGTCAAATAGATACCAAATTTGGCGTCTGCAAAATCAATGAGAATAATGGTTGTTTTGAGTCCACGGTGGATGGGACTACAAGGAAGGAACGAGATCAGGCCAGTGTCTTTAAAGGACCTCTCACCAAATTCTTGCCTATTTGGAAGGATCTCAAAGCCCAGGTTTGTACATTATTCATATTTGACTAGGAATGAGGGAATAAAATGTATTGACGTATTTTGGGTCTGTAAATGTAAAGACTATACTCACTTTTAAGAAAAATCACAGCTTTTAGAAAACTACCCAGCTCTGGAATCTGCTTGAAATTTGTAAGTGAAAGGTTTTCAGAGCCGGGGAGGTTATCTTTTTAGATTTGGCTCTATGGCCAAGATTCCCCAGCATCTAGGGGAGAATTTCAGCCAATCAAAAGTGGGTATTTGTGCAGTTAGTATCTAAGAGATAGTCCGCATATTGTGTTTACACCTGTGCAGTTCTAATGAAGGGGCGTTAAAAATAGAGGACTGTGCCAGTTCTTACGTAGGGCAGCAGTCAAAGGAAGTTGTCTCTTCCCTACCCTCCACTTTTTTCGACAGCTGCTCACTTTTTTTTTGGGTTTTTTACCTGGGGAAACATAGACTGTTTGTGTTTATTGGGTATAAATTAAATCTCTATTATCTATCTTTCCAAAAGTCTCACAGGTTTCAGGCCTGTTATGTGGGTTTAATTTTGCCCCCTTTCTTATGGCAGACCCATCTGAGAGAGAATAGACTTGACTGGGCTAGTTTATCCAGTTCAGGTTCATTCCTATCTGTTTGGAGTAAATCTATTCAGATTCATTCACGTGTCCAAGTAGTCTAGTCCATTTAGGAGAGCATGAAGATTACCATCCTGAACTCTACATTCCCCAAACAAAAAAGAAACAGAGAGCTTTAACGTTACAATGGGGTCTTCAAGGAGTCCAAAATCTTGGTTTTGCCCAAAGAAACCGATAGGTCAACGTGCGTTTGGGTGTTTCTCTCGAGAGCTAGAGATGGCAGAATATACCCAGACTCAGGGAAAGCCAAACCCGTTTTGATTCAGATTCTATAGCCAGCTATATCTATCTATTCAGCCAAATCGAGGAAGTAAAAAGGAGTAATTTTGGAACTACAGAAACAGAAGATCCTTCCACTTCCAGATCTATACATTCAATACTCCCTCGTTGTTTGAGTGTTCTCCGTCCCTGAGAGTATCCTCCGTTCTAATGTCATCCCTTATCTCCTCACTCTTAGATCTATAAATCCAAGACTCCACCTTTGGCCATTGCTTAGCCCTCCCTCAAGAGAGGGCTTTGAAGTATTCTGTGGTCACTGGTCAAGCAGTCATATTTTCCCCTGATTGTCATGGCTGAATTTATTTTCAGACGGCATTACTTTTTTTCAATTATTTATATTCATTGCTAGATTATAGGGTTTTCATGTATATGGCATTTATTAAATTCATATTTTGTTCCTGCAGGTTGCAGATGCACTTGGAAGAGGAAAAACTGTTCTGTTTACAGGCCACTCCATTGGAGGTTGGATTGCTACTTTGGCCACACTTGCAAGTTTGGAGAAATGGGGTAAGGGGGCTCCTGTTTATGCCATCACATTTGGGTTCCCCCTAATTGGAGATGAGATTCTTGCAAGAGCAGTTCGGAGGCAGGGGTGGGCCAACCATTTCTATAATGTTGTTTCAAAGGGTGATGTTTTTGCCAGAACTCTGCTGGCGCCTTGCATCTCTGCCTCAGGTTTTCTGGAAGTCCTGCTGCCTTACTGGCAGAGGTCTGTTGAGCAGATGATTGGTGGTGATACAGACATTCTTATGGAGCCTGCAGACTTGGACTTGTTGGAAGAAGATAGTTCTGAGAGGGGAGGGTGAATCAGGACTATCTAAAACTTTTAAAGATACTGATTAAACTTCAAATGCTCAGTACGCAATTTTCAAATCAATAAAGTAGAATAATGAAATAGTAAACCACAAGATAACACTGGATTTTTTTGACGAGTGGGAAACCCTTGAAACCTTACGGTTTTGTCACACGGAGAAAAACCACTCCTAATCTAAACCTGTCTTTTATTTCTCAAATCTCTTTTACATCAGCAGCTTCTACTGCTTAAAAAATTGTATCATATTTCACTGTAAACCTCACAGTTTCAAATATGTAACATATGCATAAAGATCATACAAGATTACATATCAAACTGTATATAATGTATCCCTTTCAGATATACTTCCTTTTAAGACTGATATCAATGTATTTTTTCACACACTTTAGCACTATGTTTCTCCTTTTTAAAAAATAGGAGATCTTTACAACAAACCAGTTCAAGACTGGATAGAGTAACTTTTCATAACTGAAAAACCAACCACAGTTCAACCATTAACGTTCAACCATTAAAAATAACAGTTGTTTACATTAAGAGTTGAACCCGAAAATACAACCATGGAAGATGAAAGATCTGTAACAGAAACGTTGATATCAGAGACCAATAACTGTTTGGTCAAACAACTTTTACCCATGCTGGAACAGCAACCTTCAAAAACTGTTCGAGTAACCACTGAAATGTCACAGTTAAAAACTTGCAAAACTAACAGTCTTCATTAACTGCTTTCGAAAAACTTCATCGAAACATGAGGGTTTTGCTTTTACAAACTGTCTTTCATAAACTCTTCTCAATGGTTTCAAACTTTTCATTAGAAAATCAAGAAGGGTTTTTTTTAACTTTTACACCAACTATTTTCATAATTGAAAAACAGAAATGCAATTCTTTAAAATAGTGCATCCTGGAGAGAGCTTATTAAATCTCTTAACCAGTCGTTTATAAAACTGAAAAACAAAAAAAACCCTCTTTTGAAACTGTAACGTTTTAACTAGTCTTTTTCAAAAACTGTACATAAAAACCCTTTTTCAAAACTGAAAAACTTTTTACCAGTCTTCGTTTCAGAATCTTTAAAAAACCTTTGATCATTACTGCATTGCAATAAAGGAAAACAAAAACAACATCTTTGTTCAAACATCTGAGAAAGCCAAGATACTTTCTTTCCATTTTTTTAAAAAAAATGACTTTCGAAGTTGAAGCATACTTGTGTTGGCTTTAATAATAAACAATGCATACCAGTGACTGAAGGTAATTGAGACATTTGCACGGCTTCGATGAAGTGAAACCCAAAGCTCCATCAATTTCATCAAAACAATAACCAGGGCATAAAAAATGGTAACAAAAATTATGTCAACTGAATCCTTAAACAATACTCTTTAACATATTAAAAACCCAAAATGAATGAAGCAACCTGACTGAACACAATTGCAGAAAAACTTCATGATGGCGGCCACCACACCAGCTGCTAAAGATTAGGGTAATCAAAATGATAGCTTCGTAAAGAAATAAGTGTTTTAAGCAAACACAATAATGCCTCAAAGCCGCCATGCAGATGATGTCACGTGCATCATATAATGACCACTTGGTCAAACAACACAAGTGATAAACCATGATTAGTGATAACCTGCAACTGAGGTCAAACAATAATATAATTGCTTAGTCATTGTGCCATGCGAAGTCAAAAGTGCCAACTAAGTAATGACACGACAGTAGTCATAAGGCATCAAGGAAAAATTAGTAACAAACTCCCCCATTTGTTCTTGAGGCAAAACTGACAAAACTGAGAATCAATAAACATAAGCCACTGATAACATAATGAATGTAGGTTGTAACCATGCCATGAAAACAGAAACCATTGAACCATAACCTCATTGAACCATAACCTTGCACTGAAAACTTAAACCACGCAACTGAAGCAAAACATTCTGAAGAAAAGGAAACCACTGAACTGAAGAAAAACATTCTAAAGAAAATGGATCATATTATCTCCCCCATTTTGCATCAAGGATAGATAAAAGAACCTGTCCAAACTCCCCCAGAAAGAGAGACTCATTGCAGAAGAGAAAAAGAGACAACTCCCAACTGAGTACAGAGTTGTTCAAAAGAGGCTCAAGGAAGAGCTTTCGTAAAGATATCTACAACCTGTGCTTGAGTAGGCACATACAGTAATTGAAACTCATTTGCAAGCACACGATCATGTAAAAAATGAAGCTTAATAGCCACATGCTTAGTTCGAGAATGCAAAATAGGATTTTTGCTTAGCTGAATGGCACTAACATTATCACACATAATAGAGATGGGCTTAGATACCTAAAGACTGAGATCAGTCAATTGATATGAGATCCAAATTAACTGGGTACAACAAGTAGTAGCTGCAACATATTCAGATTCACAGGTGGAAAGAGTAACACAATCTTGTTTTTTACTATGCCAAGCAACCAAACATGGTCCCAAGAAAAATGCAGCACCACTGGTACTTTTCTTGTCATCTGAACCACCCCAATCTGAATCACTATAGCCAAGTAAAGTAAAATCATCAATATGAGGATACCATAACCCAAAATCAAGAGTGCCTTGAATATATTTGAAAATACATAAAACAACATTCAGATGTGACTATTTTGGAGCTGACTGAAAGTGAGAAACAAGACAAACAGATTGCATCAAATCTGGTCTAGAAGCTGTAAGATATAACAAATTACCAATCATAGACCTGTAATAAGTCTGATCCACTGAAGGTGAATCATCATCTTTTGTAAGTTTACACCCAGTTTCCTTAGGTGTACTAACAGGGTTACAATCTGCCATATTTAACTTTTCCAACATTTCTTTTGCATATTTTGTTTGAGACAAAAATAAACCATTTGAAAGCTAAGTTACTTGCAGACCAAGAAAAAATGTCAGCTCTCCCAAAAGAGACATCTCAAATTCTGATGCCATAATATCAGAAAAATGCTTAGATAATGCATCATTAGTTGAACAAAAAATGATATCATCAACATAAACTTCTACAACAAGAATGTCACCATTAACATTTTTAATATATAAAGTACTATCTGTACCTCTTCTTGTGAAACCATTTGCTGTAAGATGTTTGTCTAGCCTAGAATACCAAGCTCGAGAGCTTGCTTTAGACCATACAATGCCTTTTTCAGATGATACACATATTCAAGTTTATCTGACAACTCAAAACCCTCTGGTTGTTCCATGTATACCTCTTCATCAAGATATCCGTTTAGAAATGTTGTTTTGACATCCATTTGATAAACAGTGAATTTCTTATAACTAGCATAAGCAAGAAAAATCCTAATGGATTCTAACCTTGCTACTAGAGAAAATGTTTCTCCAAAATCAATTCCTTCTTGTTGGGCATATCTTTTACAGATAAACTTGACTTTATTTCTTACTACTTTGCCATCTTCATTAAGTTTGTTTCTAAAAATCCATTTACCACCAATAACGTTTTTGTTAAGTTCGAAGAACCAATTCCCAAGTCTGGTTTTTCTCAATTTGATTAATTTCATCTTTCATTGCATTTAACCAGCAAGGTTCAAACAAAGCTCCAGATACAGATTTTGGTTCAAAATTTGATAATAGGCATACATGTTCAGCAATGTGAGCATGTTCATTCATTTTTGCCTTTCTCCTAGTTAATATTCCTTTTTCTACATAACCAATAACCTGTGATTCAGGATGTCTTTTTGCTATTATTTTGGATGGAGTTTTCATAGGTATTTTTGTTTCTTGAGGTTCTCTAGGTTGTTCTTGATTAGAGGATTCAGAATGTTCTTGATTATCTTTACTGGATATATCAGCATGTTCACAAGATACATATTGTTTACTTTTCAGAGACTCTTCATCAATGCAATTCTCATGATTTAAGAAAGAACTTTTATCAAAGACAACATTAATAGCTTCAACAATTTTGTTCAACCGCGTATTAAAGCATTTATAAGCTTTTCTTTGAGTTGAGTATCCTAAAAAGATACCTTCATTAGATCTTGAATTGAAACTATCTAATAAATCACTGTCTTTCTTAATAAAACACTCGCAGCCAAATATTTTAAAATTTTTAACATTAACTATTTTTCCATACCACAACTCATAGGGAGTATACGTTGTCCTAACCCTGACTTGAGCTCTATTCAAAATATGTACAGCTACATGAACAACTTCTTTCCAAAACTTATCAGGTAATTTTGCCTCATTTAACATTGTTCTTGCCATTTCCTTGACTGTTCTATTTTTCCGTTCAACAACACCATTTTGCTGAGGTGTTTGAGTAGTTGAATATTATCTTTTAATGCCATGTTTTTCACAATACTCAATAAATTCTTGTGAGGTGAATTCTCCACCTTTGTCTAACCGTAAGCACTTCAACTTAAGTTCTATTTCACATTCTACCACCTGAATATTTTGAAGCATAAAAAGGCTTCAGATTTATGCTTTAGAAAAGTTACCCAGACCATTCTAGAATAATCATCTACAAACAATATAAAATATCTTTCACCATTTAGAGCAGGTGTTTTTTTAGGACCACACAAGTCTGTATGAACAATCTCTAAAGGTCTATTTGACATGTACTCCTTGGTTTTAAAAGATACTCTGACTTGTTTTCCTTTGACACATTCTTCACAGATTTTGTCAGGTTTTCTAATTAAAGGTAAACCTCTAACTTTCTTATTTTTGCTAATTCTAGCAAGATTATCAAAATTTAGATGACCTAGTCATTTGTGCCACAACCAAGTATCTTCTATTTGACTAACAAGACAAGTGTTGATCAAAGAAGTCTCCTTCACAGAAGAATCAATTAAATTATATAGATTTCCTCCAGTTCTTAAACCATTAGCAATAACCTTGTTTTTGCTTTTAATAGAGCATCCTTTTGCATTGAAGGAAATTGAATAGCCACTATCACAAATCTGACTAACACTTAGAAGATTGTGTTTCAATCCTTCTACATAATAAACATTATGAATAGGAGTATCTGAATTTAACAAAATTGTACCACGACCAGTTATATAAGCACCTGAATTATCACCAAACCGAACAAATCCACCATCAAACTCTTCTAGATCTGTAAATTTATTTTTGCAACCTGTCATATGATGTGAACAGCCGCTGTCTAAAACCCAAGCAGTTGGTTTATGAACAAACAAAGTTGTTTCAATGATTAAAGATTTCTCAACAAATTTCCATACTTGTTTTGATTTCAAAACAAATTTGCACTTATTAGCATAGTGTCCATAACGAAAACACTTAAAACATCTGATAAAGCTTTTGTAATCATGCTTTTTCAATGTACAGTGAAAAGCTTTATGACCAAAAATATTACAATTAAAACAATATCCTTTAAAATGACTAAACTGAGAATTTCAATTTTCAGCCTATTTAATCTGACTTTTCAACTTGACCAGCTCTTTATCTGTTTCAAGAAGAACTTGTTTTTGCATTTCTATAACCTGATTTGCATTTACAAGATCTTCTTTCAAAGTTCTTTTTTCTTGCTCATAATTTGATATCAGTTTCTTGTACCGCTTAAGTTCTTGTAAAGAACATAGCAGTTCTTTTTCTAGATCAATATCTCCATCTGAATGGGATGAAGATTCATTTTTTATGACCAGAAATATTAACAATTTCTTCCATAAAAGACACTTCTCCTTCCTCTTCTGAGTTGCTTGACTCATCACTAGAATCTTCTTTTGATAACAGACTTGTCTTCTCAAAAATTTTAAAATGTTGATTTTGATTCCAGGGTTTTCTTCTAGAAAAGTTTTCTGCTTTCTCCCTATTGTTATCTGAATCTGCATAAGGACATTTTGCAGCGAAGTGTCCTAGTTGACCACAATTAAAGCACTTAGGTTTTCCTTGGTACTTTTTCTTCATTTTTCGAACCAACAAAGCTTCTAAAGCACTAGTTAAATCAAAATCACTATCCTCTAGTTTTTCAACCTTAAAGGTTGTTTCTTTTGAGGTAGAAGTGGCTTGATTACTAATTCTCATTTCATATGCTGTTAATGTACCTTGAAGTTGATGTAAAGTCATTTTTGAAAAAAATTTCTTTTCTTCAAGAGTTGAAATTTTAGTTTCAAACTTCAGAAGAACAGTTCTAACCACTTTAGAAATAATATCATGTTCTTCAATTTCTTCTCCTCGACCTTTTCTGGCATTAACTATTTCATCAATGTGTAAGAAATAAGCAGAAATGCTTTCTTCCTCACTCATTTTCATGTTATCAAACTGAGTTTTTAATGTTATCAGTTTTGACGCTTTAACTTTCTCATCACCTTGATATATTGTTTCAAGCTTACTCCAAATCTCATTTGTAGATTTACAATACATTACTTTCACAAATACATCTTTGGTAAGCCCACATAAAATTGCAAACTTTGCTTGTTTATCAAGCTCAAATTTATTCTTTTCAGTTGAATCTGTAGGAACTATAGATGGAACAGTATATTTATTTGTCACTACATCCCACATATTGATATCTAAGGAATTAATAAAGGCTTCCATTCTAACCCGCCAAAACACATAGTCATTACCATCAAACAATGGAACTCTACTCAAAGACGCACCCTCTGCTTGTGCCATTTGACTTCCAACATATTCTAGAAAATCCCTATAGAAACAGGGACCCTAGCTCTGATACCACTTGTTGGAAGAAGATAGTTCTGAGAGGGGGGGGGGGTGAATCAGGACTATCTAAAACTTTTAAAGATACTGATTAAACTTCAAATGCTCAGTATGCAATTTTCAAATCAATAAAGCAGAATAATGAAATAGTAAACCACAAGATAACACTAGATTTTTTTACGAGTGGGAAACCCTCAAAACCTTATAGTTTTGTCACAAGGAGAAAAACCACTCCTAATCTAAACCTATCTTTTATTTCTCAAATCTCTTTTACATCAGCAGCTTCTACTGCTTAAAAAATTGTATCATATTTCACTGTAAACCTCACAGTTTCAAATATGTAACAGTATGCATAAAGACCATACAAGATTACATATCAAACTGTATATAATGTATCCCTTTCAGATATACTTCCTTTTAAGACTGATATCAATGTATTTTTTCACACACTTTAGCACTATGTTTCTCCTTTTTAAAGAATAGGAGATCTTTACAACAAACCAGTTCAAGGCTAGATAGAGTAACTTTTTCATAACTGAAAAACCAACCACAGTTCAACCATTAACGTTCAACCATAAAAAATAACTGTTGTTTATTTTAAGAGTTGAACCCGAAATACAACCATGGAAGATGAAAGATTTGTAATAGAAACGTTGATATTAGAGACCAATAACTGTTTGGTCAAACAACTTTTACCCATGTTGGAATAACAACCTTCAAAAACTGTTCGAGTAACCACTGAAATGTCACAGTTAAAAACTTGCAAAACTAATAGTCTTCATTAACTGTTTTTGAAAAACTTCATCGAAACATGAGGGTTTTGCTTTTACAAACTGTCTTTCATAAACTGTTCTCAACGGTTTCAAACTTTTCATTAGAAAACTGAGAAGGGTTTTTTTTAACTTTTACACCAACTATTTTCATAACTGAAAAATGGAAATGCAATTCTTTAAAATAGTGCATCCTGGAGAGAGCTTATTAAATCTCTTCACTAGTCGTTTATAAAATTGAAAAACAAAAAAAACCCTCTTTTGAAATTGTAACGTTTTAACCAATCTTTTTCAAAAACTATACATAAAAACCCTTTTTCAAAACTGAAAAATGTTTTACCAGTCTTCGTTTCAAAATCTTTAAAAAACCTTTGATCATTACTGCATTGCAATAAAGGAAAACAAAAACAACATCTTCATTCAAACATCTGAGAAAGCCAAGATACTTTCTTTCCATTTTTTAAAAAAATGACTTTCAAAGTTGAAGCATACTTGTATTGGCTTTAATAATAAACAATGCATACCAGTGACTGAAGGTAACTAAGACATGTGCACGGCTTCGATGAAGTGAAACCCAAAGCTCCATCAATTTCGTCAAAACAATAACCAGGGCATAAAAAATGGTAACAAAAATTATGTCAACTGAATCCTTAAACAATACTCTTTAACATATTAAAAACCCAAAATGAATGAAGCAACCTGACTAAACACAATTGCAGAAAAACTTCATGATGGCGGCCACCACACCAACTGCTAAAGATTAGGGTAATTAAAATGATAGCTTCGTAAAGAAATAAGTGTTTTAAGCAAACACAATAATGCCTCAAATCCGCCATGCAGATGATGCCACATGCATCATATAATGACCACTTGGTCAAACAACACAAGTGATAAACCATGATTAGTGATAACCCACAGCTGAGGTCAAACAATAATATAATTTCTTAGTCATTGTGCCATGCGAAGTCAAAAGTGCCAACTAAGTAATGACACAACAGTAGTCATAAGGCATCAAGGACAAATTAGTAATAGGACTTTCCCAAGTATTTTCTCACTGTCCTGCACCATGCTTGTGCAGTGGTTAACCTAAGCACTGTTAACAATATGGAGCCTGGAAACAAACTGATTGCAAGTCTGAAGCCTGCTGTCAAGTTAAGCCCTTATAGGCCATTTGGGTATTATTTGTTCTCCTTAGAGAAGGGAGCCCTTTTTGTTGAAAACTATGAGGCTGTGTTGCCCATACTCTTTTATTCCTTGGCCAGTGCTCAGGATCAGGTTTCTATCTCAGACCACACTAATTATGGTAGTGTTTTCCATAGCAACACAAACATGCTGAATTTGGAAGGGCTTCAAAATCTTCCATTATCACAAGGTGCAGCATTGTCTTCTGTCATGGAAGTGCAACTGGATGCTCTTGGACTTCGCATTCAGGTAAGCATTTTAACGTCGTCCATCTTGTTTTATTAATTATCCTATATATATGTGTGTTTATACTTCATAAATTACCTTTATTGTTAAAAATAATTTTAGATTGATTCAAGAACATTTTTATATAAAAATAATGGAATTGTGTTCCAAGTAAATTTTTGTGGCAGAAAAAACTTTTAGGATCAGTTCATATATATGTTCTATTATTAATCATATATAACTCAATCGTGTGCTTCAACACCACACCACAATAATATAAATTACTAAAATAGTACTGATTCTCCCTAGCTTCAACAGAATAATAGAATTTAAATATTATTTTACTTAGCTAAACATACTACAGATTGCTTACCGATAGATACTAAATTTTGCGATTAGATCCAACCCATGAAGTTGCCTTAATGTAGCCGGCAAGTTGAGTTTAATTTATGCTTGCTCTCAAATTCAGGTACCAATCTTATTATTAATTATTTTAAAATGATGATATATTTAGTTTTTTTTTATAAATCTATTATTTTTTAAAAGTTAATATAAGCTAAAATAAATTTATTAACACTTTTATATATTAATACAAAAATACAAAAATAGATATACTAATGAATATAAGTTTAGATTAGGATATTACATAGGTAAATATAAATTAAGATATAGATAAGGATAAGTAGAAAGTAAGAAACTTAATTTTAACAAATTTAATTAATTTATCAATATATTCATGTGTTAACTCCTTCCTTCCCCTCTTAAAAAAAACTCGTTAGTCTCTTAGCTTTTTGAGCCGAGTTTTGGCCGAGTCTTGGAGAGTACTCAACCAAGTCGTACTCCACGACTCCCAAGTCTTTGACTTAGATTCAAGAGCACTTGGACATAATATATAGATTGAAATTTAAATTTTGAGACTTTGAGGGTCATATGACATGTAATGTTTGAATTATGACAGATTTATAGTTAAATTAGACTTTTATGTTCTCTAAATGCATTGATTTTCTTTCCATGTGTAATTATGAGATTTTTTTTGTTGAGCTTGTGTTGAGCTTTATGTTGATTTTGAGTCAAGATTTTGTGTTGCTCATTCAAGTATGAGTTTGAGTTTTTGACTATGGTATGTAGCACTCATAAACATATATGTAAAGTAAATATTTATATACTCTAAAGGATATTGCCATTAGTTGCATATAAAGTATTCTAGATAATTTATCATATCCATAGGATGCAAAGAATCAATAGAAGAGAGATAACCGATATATTAAAAGTAAATATAATCTAAATCATATAAGTATACAATCATAACTCATTAGTTGGAGCACTACTTTTTTCCAATGACTAACTAGTTAAGTTCTAGTATATCCAGTCTAAAGCCTCTTCAATTACTCCTCATCCCTAAAGGAAAAGGAACAAACTAACTCTTTGTTACACCTTTTCTTATAGAGAAACAAGCAATTAAGTTGAGCAATAAGCTTCTTGAACTTAAATCTCAATCCTCCTCATCTTTAGCACCTTTGAGCTCCAATTCATCACAAGTTCCATTGAAAGGGTGGGTTCATACCTTTAATCCTTTTTATAAATACATCTTTTCTTATAGAGAAACAAGCTATTAAGTTGAGCAATAAGCTTCTTGAACTTAAATCTCAATCCTTCTCATCTTTACCACCTTCGAGCTCCAATTCATCACAAGTTGTATAGAAAGGGTAGGTTCATACCTTTAATCCTTATTATAAATGTTGTGAGCCGACCCCTATATGAAATCCTGATGTAGTCAAGGACAATGGGAACTTCTAGAGTCCGATAAATCCTTGTAGGAAAAGTCAACATAGTAGAAATAATCAATTTCCAAATCTTAAACAACTCAATAAGGAACAACAAACATGCCCATTTAGAGCTTCACATTATCTTAAAATAAGAATTTACATCACATTGGCCTGCAACATGCAGATTACAAGCTTTCCGCACACATGCCTAATTACAACAGAACTATAGACTAAAATCCTACTGCTAACTATTGCCCAAAATTTCCTTATCTTTCATTTTCGACCACGGTTCCTGTTCTCCAAGTGAAATGCTCAAAATGTCAAAAATTTAGTGTGTTTTCGACCTCCTCTTTGTAGGCTCGAGATGTTTCTGCCTTTTGGCCTGAAAATTTAGTGTGTTTTCGACCTCTCAGCTCTGAGAATTTAGTGTGTTTTCGACCTCTAACCGAAAGACTTCTGTGTTTTTGACCCCTTTCGCACTTTACACTTCTCTGGCATCTGCATTTTTCCCTAAGCGTGCAACTCCGATGCGGCAGGTCCCAGTCCCTAAGGCTGTACCAGTGCAGAAGATCCAACGACTGTCGCATGATCGCATGGGATCTTTCGATCCCATGAGATCACGCGATAATCGTTGATGCGGTCGGCAGGGGATCGGCAGTCAAGATAAGCGGCCAACAGTCATCAGCTAGCCGCCTGTGGTTACGGGGGAAGCATCATGCGGTTGGTCGCATGATCGCATGCGGCCTTCCTGGCCACATGCGACCATGCGACAGGTGGTCTGCAGGGTTCGTCCAACGATCGGTGAGTAACGCCATGCGGTTTGTCGAATAATCACATGGGCTCTTTCGAGCCCATGCGACCATGCGACGAGTCGTTAGTGGTTTCGATGGGTCCGGTTCTTTCAGCAGGGTGGCGGTCGGCAGGGGTTCGGTGGCTAGTACTACTAGCGATCATCAGTTAGCATCAAGCAGTTTGTCGCATAATCGCATGGGCTCTTTCGAGCCCATGCGACCATGCGAAAGACCGTCAGCGGTTTTCAGTAGCGGCGGTTTGCGGTTGCGCAGTTGGAGGTGGGGCCTGAGGTTTCTGCACCGGCGCAAGTGCGAGGAGATCCGACGGTGGTCGTATGATCTCATACGACCTTCCTAGTTGCATGCGATCATCGATAACCGTTAGATGGGAATCTTTCGGTTGTGGTGGGTCCTGTGCCGGGGGTGCCGAGGTGTTTGCTGGGGTAGCAGCCAAGATGAATGAGGGTGTGACACATGGCAGTTTCGGGCTTAGGGTTTGGCAAGCTTTGCGCAGTTGGAGGTGGGCCTGGTTTTCTTTCGATCGGGCAATCTTGAAATAAAAGAAGGAATATTCTTCCTATCTGGTGATTGTGAGAATTCCTTTAGTCGGGCAATCTCCCGACGGAAAAGAATATGCCGAAGGGATTGCGCGACTCGGCGACCGTTGTTGGATGGGGCAGGGATCAACGGTCGTCGCGTAGTCACCAGGAAGTGTCAGGGTTAATTAAAATGTTAAGCGATTCAGCGACAAAAGGAAAATTGAAACCCAAGGCTAGCACAGGGTTAATTTTGCAGTCTCAAAGGGTTATCGCGTGATCGCATGAAGCCTTTCGGCCTCATGCGATCATGCAACCACTGACTTTTCAAGGCCGTGTGGTCGGCTCCTGTTGGTCCGCGTGGCAGGTTTGACAAGTGTGCTATCTTGCAGGTCCTGACCGTGGCTATGTGAAGGCAGTTTCAAGGAGACTTGTCGCATGATCGCATGAGGCTCTTTTAGCTCATGCGATCATGCGACCTTTGACTTTTTCAAAGTGGTGCAACTTTTTGCGGGGGCGGGCTTTGTTGGCAGAGGTTTAGCAGAGGTCTTTCTTTTCCCTTCTGACTTGGTGGTGTCCGTGAAGGTTTCTCTGTTTGCATGCTGGCAGATATGTTTAGCAGGGCTTCCAGACTTGGCAAGATGCACGATTGCGCGGTTAGCATGTTTTTGCGTAGTCGCTGAGTGGAGCCCGAGGGTAAGAAAAAGATAGCGCGACTTGCCGACTGAAGGCATAACGTGAACCCGAGCATTTGTGGCAAGCGGTGGCAGTTTCAAGGAGACTTGTCGCATGATCGCATGAGGCTCTTTTAGCTCATGTATTCATGTGACCAGTGGTGTTTTAAAGCAGTGTGACCATTTTTCGTGGGGTTTTCTCCTGAGAGATATTGTAGGCGATGAGTAGCTGAGAAATTGATATCGCCAGGACGGTTGCAAGTTGAGGGGATGGTGAAGAGGTTTGGGTGGCCGTCAAGGGTCGTTTCTTATCTCTGCAAGGTACCAGTGCGTATTCATGGCATGACTTGTGCAGAAAGGAGTGATGAGTCCAAGTTGTTTATCTGCAGGTTGATTGCGGTACAGGGCATGGGCACGCAAGCTGAATATCTGATCCGTTGTGATATTTCTAGAGAAGCATTTATGATCAGAGGTGACTTGTTTTAGGGATGATTATTATAATGCAGATTTATGTAGCCCTAAAAGTTATTTTTTAATTCCTGCCTGCGTGCAGGGAGTGTATATAGTGTTTTTTGGAGCCAGTAGTGCTCAGAATTTGCATTTTGTAAAAAAGGAAGTCTTTTCTTGGAGAACCATCTGTAGCATTTTTTTTGCTCTCTAGTTTTCCACAAATTGTAAGTTTTCATTGATGAATTCAAACAGTGCAAAGTATTTTGTGGCATTTCTCCTGTCCCTATGCTTCCTTGTCTGAGTTTATCTCTTATTGGATTGAGGTTTATGAATGTTGTTAATGGAAATTGGGGTTCCTGGTCCCTCTCTCTTTCTGTAGCTATGTGTGTTATTGTGTTTGATCTATTTTAGATGTTTTGTGGGTATATTTCAGCCCCTAACAGTCTTGTCTCAATCCTACACCGAGCTATAGGAGTGGATGTTTGTTTGTAGGTCATAGGTTGAGTCTTCTATCCAAGCCTTCCTATGAAACACTTATGCAAACCTATCTAGTGAGTGGTGACCTATTAGACCTGATTCTTCCACTGGTTTCATCCCTCTATACTGAGATCCAAACCCTAGTTTCGGTGCATCACCTAGTAGGTAGATTTGCTTCTTGTCATTTCCCTTTCATGCACTCCTTCTATCCCTTTCCCTCAAAATTTTTACATTTCCTGTTTAAGAGCAAATCTGGGTGACTATCCAAGAGGAACCAGCCTAGAATCTGGAGGTCTCATCTCGGTTAGCAAAAGGTCCCACAACCTTGAGATGAGTCCCTTGTTATACTGAGTTATCAAGACTACGAGAGCTTGAGCTAAGGGTGCAAATTCAATGTATAACACTAACCTCCAAGGCTAATCTTTCCTAAAAACTATCTGACAAAGATCATAAACTTCAATATATAGAGCTTTGCAACGCATATGTTGACCAAGACAATTACATTTTCCAAGAACAAGAAAACGTAATATAGAAATATAGGTCAAGAACCAAATCATAAGATCTTAACACCAAGATGTAGAAATGATGCACAATCCCATAATGACATCGACAAAAGATCCCAGAATGTCATAAAATGAGTCACCAAGCTTTGCTGATCGAAAAATTACTTTGCAAGATCAAAAAGCCCAATTGACTGTTAGAACATGAAGAACACATTGCCCTGAATTTGTATCCAAGATAACTCCTCAATGAAGACTCCAATTGAGGTGCGAACCCAGACATGAGTAAAACATGATGTCTAGAAGGTTCCTTGATGTTCGCAGTAGCAAATGATCTAAAACAAAGGATCACTACCAAAACTAAGAAAATTGAAGAACATGAACAAAATTGAAAGGAAATGTTTTTTGGTGATGCAAGATTGCCAAGAACCCAAGATGCTCCTGCATCAAATCTTCTAGATCTTGGCATTTCTTTTAATCAATTCATAGGAGATGAACTCACCCTCTATTACAATCTCAACCCATGAAGCCTAAGCCTTAGTCCAACTTGTAACTTTGAATTTCTAGCTTGATCTCGACAACAAGGGTCCACATCTTCAAATTGTTCAAAATACACTTATCTCTAGGAAGATTTCACCAAAATATAGTATGAAGCTTCTCAAAAGGCCATGAATCTTCTTCATTACACATCTTAAAGTTTACGACTCTAAAGTGAAGCAAGGTGGAACTAAATGTAACATCCAAATTAAGATAATTAATAGTTTATTATTTTGTGAACTTCAATAGAATAGTTATGGTCCCTCTCCATCTTGAGTATTCATCATGGTAGACATCCCAATTCACAAAGAAATTAGTAGAAGAGTTTCTCTCATGAAAAATGTACATGATTTTGACATTAATAATTGAGTGCAAAATATTTAGGCAATTAACAAGAAAGTGACTAATAGTAATAGGAAGTATGTAACTTCTAAAGATAGTCAATGATATCTAAAGAAACACCCTCCACTTCCAAGTGTTGGACACTTAAATTCTTGGCCAGGACAATCACTTGAAAAGTAGTTGTCACCTTCACAAATTGATTGGTTCCAATATTGCTAGAAAAAATGTCAATTAGTCTTTTCATACAATTTCTGGTCACCCCAACTCTTGAAGGGCCTAGGTTGCCTTTATAGACTCTGTCAAAAACTAACTTATGTCATAATGGTTGAGAACAGGACCAATGAACAACAGACTTTTGAAATGACATCTTAAAGTCTAACCTTGTTGTAACTCTCAACTATGTGTGAGTCCTTTGTAGAAACCCCAATAGTCTCAAATGAACAAACCCAATTCTTATAAGCTATTAAAAAAGCTTTAATTATTATGAGTCCTTTGTAGAAACCAAAATAGTCCCCCCAAAAATGATTCCAATTCTTCTAAGCTATCAATTTTTTTATTTCATAGTCCGACAGATTCTAAAGAAGACAATATCAACTAAAGATTTCAAATCTTTGAAAATTCTAACATCTTTTCATGACATAAACCCCACACAAAACAAAACATGTAGGAGGGTTAGATTCCAAAGCACCTTGAGAGGAACATTGAAGGGAGAAGACCCTAGGGAAAGAAGGCTCAAAATGGCTGGTTGCAGGAAAAGGATAACCTCTTATCTATTTGGTTCAAGCCTCTAAAGTTGAGGCCTCCCTTTGGATGGCGTCTCAAATTAACAAAATCCTTACAGTGGATAATCTAATCGGAAGAGACTTTTGTTTCCCTAACATGTGTGGCTTCTGTAACCTGTTGATTCGGAATGCCTACCATCCTCCTTTTGTTGAATGCCCCTTGATTGAAATGTGGGTGATCAAGAATGGGGGCAGGCTAAGGTGGGAGAAACCAACCAAAAAAAATGGATGCTACCAATTAATTATCCAACAAAGAGTTCGCCCAAACGAGCCACTTTTTCCCAGCTTCACTTTTTAGCACAATGCTTTCTGCCCTTGTAATAAAAGATAAACTTTCTGAATCGCAATAATAGAAACATCCCCACCAATATGGTATTATCAATGAGTTACTGATGGTTGATACGAGAAACCAAGGCGGCAGGCATGAAACCTTTCAATTTACTGGAATTTACAGTGTTAGGACTTCTTCTCAATGCTTCTGTGAAAAGGACGTATGAAAATAGATTGATGGGTCAACTTGCCTGAGTCCTCCGCAGGTCTTGTGGAAATCTGCAGGAAGACCATTTATTAGAACAGAAGCAAGGAGAAGATATGCAATTTCTTATCAGACTTTTTATTTTTCACAGATCCCAAAAACCTCTTAATTTTTTAATTTGCATAATCTTTTATCAAATGTTTTTCATGATTTTTTATTTGAAGATGTGTGTGATAGTGGTCTAAATGGAATGTTAGTTAAATTTATAAATAATAGAGATATTAAAATTGTCACTTAAAAATGAGTGTATATATATATATATATATATATATATATATATATATATATATATATATATAAAAGAGTATATTTTGATGAGAATTGTGTATTATAAGAGATACAAAAAGTTTAAGATGTAGAAGTATTGAAAATATCACTTGAAAATGTGTGTGATAATAGTAGAAACAAAATATTTAGTGAAATTTAGAAAAGGTATAAATAATAGAAATATTAAAAATGTCACTTAAAAATAGGTAACTAAGATATATAGTAAAAAGAGTCTATATTGATAAGAATTGTGTATTATAGGAGATACAAAAAGTTTAAGATGTAGAAGTAATGAAAATATAAGATATTATCTATAATATCATTAAACTAGATAATATAGAATAAATTTACTAAGCAAATCTTATGAGATCTATTTTTTTTTATGCATACAATCTTTTGAGATTGTTAATGTACTCATATAAATGTCAAATTATAAGCATTGTAATGTTTGGTCTAAGCACATGGTTGAGGATGATATTGGTGAATAAGAATGTTGCTTCTAACATGGAGAATAGAATGGAAACACAAACCTTAATGACTTAGTAACGTTTGTGTAAGTACATATGTATTAGATTAGATGTAACCAATGTGACATTCAAAACCACAAGCACAAAAATGTTAGTAAGACAATATTCCTTAGTAGATATAGAATCAAAACCATGGGTAAGGGCCCAAAACAAGGCATGAAGCTGAAATAGATGGCTTGAAATCATAAGGAGTGAGGACACATAATTAGATAAAACAACAAAATAATGGGCTAACTCCTCATGTTATTAAAATAGTAGACACAATATGGAAAAGAGGAAAGCATCATGCCCCCAAATGTAATAGAAAGAGAAGTACATAGTGCAATACACTCAATATAAAGGTTTAATTATGGAGATACGACTTATAAAAAATAATAAAGGAGGAGGCCCCTTATGTAAAATCGCTATAGGTGTGGTAATAAGATCACATACGGTATGAAAGACAAAAAGCAATATGTCTTTGAGGTGCAAAGGTACAACAATAGAAGCATAATATATAAGGGGAGAGACATAATGTCCTCGATCTACAAGTATGAACAAAGTTCAATATTTTATATGGGATAATCATGATATTTATATAACATTATGAAATATGAAGAAAATCATACTAATATATTTTAATTAAATTAAAATTATTATTTATATAAACTACTGTGAAGATCATAATAATTCTCTTTGACATAAGTTGTTTGTTGAGCTATATTCATGAATGGACTTAGCTTCGATTTGCTGCTACCAAGCTATTGAGACCAATCCATCTTTGATCTGAATGTTGTTTACCAACTATGCCATCTTTGCATTCCTATTGCTTTTTTGTGTTTCATCTAGAAAACATTGGGTCTATTGATTACATACATAGAACGAAAGGATTTAGAGTGTGGGATACATTGAGTAACTGTAATCATCTTTGCATTCACGTTGGTTTAGGTGTTTGAGACAAGAAACACCGAGATTATTGAGTTCGTAGAACAAAAGAATGAGAGAGTCATGACGGCCCTTCATCTGAACAAAATGAACGGTCAACAACACTCCACACTAAGACATTAAGATTTCAGCATCTTCAGGATGTAGGGGCCCTTGGATTGGCCAACGCTTCGCGAGATCTGACGGTTCAGATTTTATGCCATTAAGCACACGCGTGCATAAGGTAGGGCCCGCCACTCGTGGCATTGATCACAAGGTAAGGTTTTTGACCGTTGAATCAATACTGAGATCAATGGTTGAGGCCCTTCTCACTCACAACAACCATGCAACCATAGAAAATATAAGTAGGGAATTTAAAGGGCACGGATTATCAGTCATATTAGATGAACAATTATAATTGCTATCCAATTTAACTTGGGATCTTTTTTTTAAGGAAGTTTTCTAATTCGTTGTGAATAATATTTATTTGCTAATTTGAGGATACTTTTTTATTATTTGTTGTTTCTTTCTTATTAAGTTTTTTAATTTTTCATTTGTTAAAATTTTAGATATGTTTTAACTTGATTTCGTGGTATAAGATCATATTGAATGTATGTTAAAGTTACCTCTAAAATTAGAAGCTTTGTTTATATTGTCCAATTTAAGTTTTAAAATGTTTTATCTATAATTAAATTAGATGTATTTACTTTTCAAATATTTAGAAAGTAGATTAGAATATTTATTTTCTTGGGATATTTGTTTCTTTTATTCTTTTTTAATTCTAACCATACTAAAGAATGCAGTACATTATATTTCTTGTTTCGATCAACACAGTTTATTAATATAAATTTTTTACATTATATATTTAATCAAATTCTAATTTTATTTTTCAATTTATGTATAAAAGAAATGTTGGTACATTATCCAGATGTAAATTACAATACAAGTCTTTCATACGGTCTTCTTTGAAGTATTCTTTCATTTGATCTTATAAAATTATACTATTATTTCTTAACTTCCAAAAAAGATACTATTATTTCCTAACTTTCAAAAAAGATAGCATAAGATTAGGAGATATATTTCATGTGTTTATTTCTATCTTTAAAATTGAGATCTCTATATCTTTTAGATAAAAGTTTCAAAACATGCTAGTGTCCTAACAATTAAACATATTATAACAAAAACAATATCCAAACTGGCATACATGTATACACATACTGAAATCTCCTCTTTATGTTTCTTAATTTTATTGGCAGAACACAAGAGCTAGACTTGCTCTGAGAGCTGCAGGAGAGGCGGAACACAAGCTGATAGACACCCGCAACAAACTGAAGGATGAACTGGCAAAGCTGGTTGAAGAAGGAGGGCGTGGGAGAGAAGCAGGACACATGACAAAACTGAAAGAGTACAGATTCAAATGTTTGACCCAGAGAAACATTGGATACTATGACGCTTTCAGAGAACAAAAGGAGAAGCAAGATTTTCATGCCAACCTCAACAGGCTTAACCTTGCTGCCTTTTATGACAAACTTGAAGAGATGGTGGAAACCCACCAGGTGCCTGACGACTTCCAATTCATTGAAGATCTGATAAAGGAAGGAACAGAGTACAGGCTTCTCGTAGAACCTCTTGATGTCGGTAATTATTACCGGCTGGGCAAGCATGAGGATTCGGGACATTATATGAAAAATGCAAGGCCTCGTCGTTATAAGGCTCTTGAAAAGTGGTTGGGAGACATTAAATCCGAAGAAAAGAAGCAGGTTGTGATTAGTAGTCAACAGGATATAACAAAGGATTCGTGCTTCTGGGCTCGTGTGGAAGAAATTTCATGGATAATGAGTAATCCAAAGGAAAAACAAGAGGAGAAGATGACGAGGTGCACCGAATTACAGAACCATGTGAAGCAACTGTTGGAGAGAAATGAGATGTTTGTGCAGGAAGTTATGGCGGGAGATTCCACTTTTGTGAAATGGTGGAAGAAGCTGAGCCAACAAGAAAAGCAAGCCTCCCCTATCGCTTATATCTTTGGAGGCATAAACTAGGGCCATTGTTATCAGTTTTTGGATTGGCCCTCTTAAGAAATTTAACTGACACTATGGTTGAAGTGGAGCAATGGTTGAAGTGGCACTTTGTTTGTTTTTCAGTTATGTTCTTCTCAGAGATTGTTATGTACACTTATATATTATTGCTGTAACGTTTTCTGTTTAGTTCCTCTTTCTTATGTAGATAGCTTTTTATTTTACTCTATTCTGTAATGCAGCATACTAATATTTTCCCTGGTTATATCAGGATGCTAATGTAAATTCCCTTTTTTGTGAGTTCAAGGGTTGGCGAAAATCAAATCGTAGGACTTTGCATGTCAAAATATTTTGTATTTTTACTGTGTTTATAACTGATAATTTGAGTTCTGTATTGTAAGATAAGTTGGTTTTTATATGATTTTGTAAATATTGTTAATCTTCTCTTGATATTGCCGAAAATATTAAAATAATTATTTCTGAGATTGATATTCATACCTGGTTTCCATCCAGACCTAAAGTCTCACATGTCTGGTCATTTTCCTATTGTTAGTGTTGTGATACTTCTGATAAAGAAAGAAGGTGTCCTTACTCCGAGTAATTCTTATATTGCTTCAAGTCTATTACTATTTATATTGAAACCATTCGGATGTTTATCTTTCTCTAAACCATTATCATTATATTTCCTTTCTCATTTTCGCCATGTTTGATCCCTTGTGGATTGCTTGATTGATCAATTTTCAATTATTTTCAAACTTTCCTATTAACAGACGAGAGTTTTGGGATTATCTCTGGTAATTATTTAGCATATTTGGACCTCTTATTCAACGTAATAATGACAAGTTCATTTAGGTTCAATACAGAATTAAATTCTTTCGATCACCTCTCTCACGATTCTATTATGATGGACAACACTTAACTGAAGCTCCGCTATAATTTCCAGATCATGTTCTACTATTTATGAATTAATAAGAACACAGAGACAATTAAATCATAAAATGATATTTATATTATTATAAACACTGCTTACATTATGTCTCCGAAATGTAGTTGAGATTTATTCCTTTCTGTACATTCTATTTTTTTCTCCGATATATTGTACAGCAGTGTAGCATCCCTAATGACTGGGTTGATTTTGTTTCTAATATCTTCCTGCGCATCTTCTGTATCTGTTCCACTCATTTATCCCTCCGATTTTCTTGAATAAGACACAATTTATCAGCTTTTCTGTACTACTTCATCACTTTTGCTTGTTACTTTGCATCCTCGATAAGCTTAAGATTATGTGGTTTACTTGCTGCATGTTGTTTTAAATTCTTAACAGTAAGATGTGGCGCTCGCTTTCTGTAAAAATTTTCTTTAGGCTCTTGATGCATCCAAGAACAGTCTCTAACATGTAAATATTTCCATTCAGAGAAAAACCAGAAGACCCCAAACTTGTCTGGCAAATAGAAAATTGAAGAAAACATGCTGAGTGGATTCAGGCATTCTGCAGAAGGACCAAATATTAGGTTCACTAGAGGGCATTTTCAACAACAGTCTATGCAAAAGGAAGCACCACATAAAGAATTTTTTGTAAGTTCAACAAGGTTGGCCCACAACCTATCAAGGCAGTGTCTCCAAGTTCCAAGGTCCAAATTAACATTTCAGCAGGAGTTGAGATGGTTGAGGATAGAGCCATCATTAGTGAGGAAAGAGTAAATGTTCTTGGATTTAATACTCGGGAGGACTGTGCCATTAGGCCATCTGTATGAGGTCATTCTATAGTCATCACTGTCACACACCCTTATAAGGGTAACCGAGGAACATGCCTCTCGAAAAATTATATAGGTTCTCCATTGGGATTGAGGGAGATCATATCTCTACCATAGTTCTTGCCAACTGCTCAATCTACATCCAATATAATGTCAACAAAATACTTTATGCCTTGTCCAGCCCTTGGCCGAACATCTTTGCAACAACACCAATGGTTTATCTGTGTACCTTAAATCCCACCAAATGGACCTCTCACCACAAGCTTTGTGTTGATCTAAGTGTTGTCACGGGGATTTGGACCCAAATGCTTAAGTGTGATACTCAGCAATTCTGTGCAACATAGGAACAACTACAATCCTGTGGGTTGCTCATTGTATTGCTGAACTTCTAGGTTATTTTTATGATGTTTGAAAGAAAAAACCAATAATGTTTTCATAATTTTAAAACAACACAAAAAATTTGAACGTAACTACAAACCTGCACTATAGCATAGCAATCTCTGCATTTAACACTTTAAGGATTCTGATTAAATAAAGGACTAACACAATACTTTAATCATTTTGGATGATCTTGAGGTTTTTGTCTCTAGTTTAGATGTCAAGCATTTATCTTTTCATGAAGAGAATTAGGAGCATTAGGTTGTTGAGAATGTAATGGTAAGAAAGGACATCATTGTACAAAAAGGTTAAGAGTCATGTACATATGCAAATATGGTTCAGATGAAGCAGTATTGTGAGCAAGAAAAGGTGGTGATTGAAGAGGCATTTGAAATGATAGTAATTAGCAGAGAAAGTCTAAAGTATACCATCACAAGAGGTTGTCCAATCAAGCATCTTGCCATAAGTTTTTAAGGCAACAATGAATCTGAGCCCAATGGATTTACAAAAGGAAGATGGTCTGATATGCTTAGTAGGAAAACACCCCTAAGATGTCGCCAAAAATATTACCTATTTTTCACTTCAAGCTCAAACAGGTAGAGCTAAGACAACATTTTTAACTAAAGGTGAAAGGTATACATTTGGTTATAGGAATTTGCACCCAAATGCTTAAGTGTTAAAATTAGCAATCCCATGCAACACTAAGATGAGCCTATTACTAGAGATTAGGTGTATAACACTTCCCCATGCCCTCCAGATTGAATTGTACACACTTGATCCTGCTACCTTAACTGTCGACCCAACAATCAGATCATTAAGGTGCATAACCTTCCAAGATGGGGCTTCACTCAAGAGTGCCTGACTAATGTTATGTTTGATAAATATTTTTCAGGGTTCATTTCTCACTAAAGCCCTCAATATCCATTTGGTAGCCAGTGCCAACCCTTGAGTTCTCAGATCCTTGAGTCCCATACCACCTCTAGTCTCACTCATAGTGCACCACCTCTATTTAAAAACATGTCTCTTTCTCTTCTCTTTTCCATTTGACCAAAGATAATCCCTTATTTATTTCTACACAAAGTTAAATTGATACTGGCTAAAGAGCTAGATAGAGGTTAAGTAAATGGTATATGAGGAGAGAATATTCTAGCTTACTTGAAATCTCCCAGCTAATAACATGTATTGATTGTTCCACTTACCTAATTTTTTAAGAACCTTTCCCTTAATCTATTACCACATCTCCTTCAATTCCCACTCTAAAGGGAAAGGAATACCAAGATATATGATCGGGTGTCTTGGTCCTCTCCACATGAGAGAAAAATTACTAAGCCATTGGGAGGGGTTTTTGATGCAGGAGCATCTTGGGTGTAAGGGACAATCTTGCATTGAGGATAGCTCCCTGAACCTATCAACATCCTTCATTTAAAGAAGTTCTATGCATGATATGCTTCAACAAGATTTGTACATATGAGAGGGTGATAATGATGGTGAGATGAGGGAGGGGAGAGAGTGAGAGAGAAGATGATTAGGGTGCATATCTAGAGAGAGTGGGAAGGGATAGAGGATGGGAGGAGAGAGATGAAACCTCAACCCTAAACCTAATATATAAATATATATTAATAATATATTTAATATAAATAAAACTAATAAAAAATATAAATATCAATTTACTATTTAATAACACTTATTATTTATCTAATATATTACATATTACAATTCATGTTTGATTAACTTTGTGTGTGTGTGTGTGTGTGCGCGCATGGTAAAAGCACAATTAGGTGTTACCTTTTAGGCTAACTTATTAGCACAACTGAATTTTAGTATTTTTAACTAAAAATTAATTTTGGTCAAACATATGGTCTAGCTAGATTCATTCTAGCTAAGTTAGATAAGTGATTTAACTTTTCCAATTGGAAATGTCTATTAAATGCATGTTTTATACCACTTTGGGTCCAATTACCATAAAAATAAAATTATTCCAAAAAAGTGGCATTTCAATAACTCCTAATCTTTTTAATGATATTTTTTTTAAAAAAACTTTTGTAGAGATCAAAGTCAAGAATATTCTTCTATAGATTTTATAGTGTTTTAATTAGACATAGTTTATTGTAATTAAAAAATATTGCAAGTAGGTATTTTAACAGTCAAGAAGATGTTGATTTGGAGAAAAAAAAAGTAAATCATATTAAATAAATTTGAAAAACATTGGTGCACTAGAGGAGAGAGTCCTCTTCAAGAATATATATTTCTTTTTTTGATTGGGATAGATTTGTTGTGAAAAATATGTTGCGAGATGAAAACTATCAATTTCAGTGAGTTGGAATTTGAATTGTTATAAAAGATAAAATATAGGTCACAAACCAGTTTTTATTTCTTCATGCACTAGCTATATATGTCATTGATGACATATTTTTAAATTAGGAGAAAAATGTTTATTTACATATAATTTTTTGGTGGGAACTAGACCCCTAATTTTTAGTATTTTTTAGCAACTAATAAATCGTCTTTAAAAATTAAAAAAACATATAAATTCTTATTCAAAAAAATTATTAAAAATATTAATCATAAACTTCATCCATTTTATCACATTTAATTAATTTACATCATCTTCAAATTCCAAACATAAATGTCATTTTTATACTATTGAGGTTGAACAACTTTGATTTTATTAGCCTTTTCCTTTGTAAAAGGGTGACAACTTATTATGCTTTTACCCTGAGAGAGAGAGAGAGAGAGAGAGAGAGAGAGAGAGAGAGAGATGGCGATTAGGGGTAATATATATAGAGAGAATTATAAAACTAACCATAATTCTAACCATAACTTTAAACCATAACCCTAACTATAACTCAAGTCTTAACACTAACGCTAACCCTAACCTCAACCTTTAATTATAAACTTTACCCCAACCTTCCCTCTAACCTTAACCTTATCCATGTAACCTAATATGAACCCAAAAAGAGATGTTTTCAATAGAGAGAGAGATCTTACAGATAGGGATAGAGAGAGGGAAATGTTGGTGAGATAAGGAAGGGGAGATAGTGAGGGTGATTAGGGGGAATATCTAGAGAGAGTGGGAAGGGAGAGGAGATGGGAGATGGGAGAGATATTTTCAATAGAGGGAGATCTTAGAGATAGGGGTATAGAGAGAGGGGGATATGATGGTGAGATGAGGGAGGGGAGATAGTGAGAGAGAAGATGATTAGGGGGCATATCTAGAGAGAGAGAGAGTTCTAAAATTGACCATAATTCTAACCATAACTTTTAAAACCATAATATAACTCTTAACTCTAACTATAACCATAACCTTGACCTTAAACTCTAATTGTAAACTTTATCATAACCTTCTCTCCAACCTTAATCATATCCATGTAACCGAATATGAACCCAAATAAACTATAATCTAATCACTAACCCTCATCCTAACCCCTAACCATAATTATAACCCTAGCCTTAATCATTACTTTGATTGTAATTGTTAACATAATAATACTAATTGTCACTTTAATATTGATCTCACCCTACCCCTACCCCTAACCCTAACCCTAAATATAATTGTAACCATTAACATAATATTACTCCTAACTTTAAACCGTTCACCCTAATCGTAACGTTAACCCTACCATTGACCCTAGGTGATATGTTAAGGTTAACTATGATACTAACCCTAATTATAACCCTAACCCTAATACCAACCTTAAGACTACCCCTAATTACACCATTGACCTTAAATGTTACCTAACACTAACCCTAACCATGATCCCAACACTAACCTTAACCATAATAGTAGCACTAATCATAATACTAAAACTAATCGTAATACTAACCCTTACATAATTATAGAATAAAATTCATATAATATCCTAAACTTCCCTCTAACCTTAACATTAACCATAATAGTCACACTAATCGTAGCAGTAACTCTTACCACCATATATTCAAATATTAAAAATTATAAAATATCTTCCATGTCGTGTCATGACTGCTAATACCACAGACACACACACACACACATATAAAATACAGCGAGAGTAATCCTTTTTGAGGTGCCCATTTTCTTCAAATTTTCCCAAAAATATTTTTGGTTTCTTTTCAATAAGGGTTGGGCTATTTTGTGCAAAGCTGCTATTTTTGGAAATTTACTATTTTTAGTAGGTTTTTCATTTGAGTAGAGAATACTCTATTTTCATCCCTGGAGGTCCACTTTGGTTATATCATGAGCCTGCCAATTAAGTTTCATTGCAAGATCAAGTCTAGTTGAAGATATTGAAAATTTTTGATATTGGCAGCAGGGTATAAAAACTTTGAACTCAGTTTTCAAGGCTTTAGAGGATCCAAATGGGGTCAAAACCTTAGTTGACCAAAATTTGCACAATTCAAAAATTGCAAAGCACTTTGCGCCATTTTTGAAATGGGGTTATAATAGCCAATTGAGTCAATGGGTGATGACTTATGGTCTCCGAAAGTTGCGCTACCTAAAATGGAAGAAAATGAAATTCCTTCAAAATTTCTTTTTGAGTTTCGAAAGTTGTTTGGGCCTATTCTAATATAATACAAATGAATAATAATATCTTAGGGATGGTTGAGCTAACATTTTAGGGTTAGAATTTCTTGACCCTTCTTGGGCGGTTAAAATTGCTTATATAATGAAGGTCCACAGGGTTATGTAGGGCAATTTTTGGGAGATGCATCTGGTGGCTCTGGCTCATAGAATATTATAATAAAATGCTCATGTGGCTGTGCATGTTATATTTCTGAATATTGTAATTCTATTTCTTTGGAGATAATAGAAATCTCATTGCTTGTCCTTACAATTCGTTGTTATTCTCAATGTTGTTGTGTCTGTTTGTGTTAATAAGGGGAGTACCCTTCATCAAGTGGTATCAGAGAGGGAGTTCCCGAGTATGTAGAAAGATCGTCGAATGTGAGGTAGTTTGCACCAGGACTATGATTGTGGACCTTTGAGTGATAAGAGCCAAAAATGCCTCCACAAAGGAACCATGGTAGGAGAGTTGTAGGTGTGACAAAAGAGGGTTTTATAGCCCTCCAAAGACAAATGAAAGCATTGCAAGAGGAGTTGTTTAGAGGAATGAATATTGTGTTTAGAGATGAAAGTGAAGAGGTATTTGAAGAAGGACAAGGTGACCAATAAGCACTAGAAGTGCTTAGAAATCCTAAGGAGGATAGGTTTTTGGGGGTCATTTCCAAGATTGGAAAGAGACCTAAGATTGAAGTTTCCACATTTCAGGAAATCTTAACCCAGAAAAACTAATCGACTGGATCAATGTTCTAGAAGAATATTTTGAGTATGAAAATGTCAAAGATTTGGATAGGGTCAAATTTGTGAAGGCCAAACTGAAGGGTCATGCCAAAATTTGGTGGCAAGAGATTCAGTTGGAGAGGAATAGAAGAGGAAAGGACTTGAAATCACAAGATGGGACTGAATGGTGGAGAAATAGAAGAGATAATTCATTCTCGTTGATTATGATCTCGATTTGCTGAAGAAAATGCAAGGTTTGAAATAAGAAAGAATATTTTTGTAGGATTATACAGAAGAGTTCTACCGAGTCCTCATTAGAATAGGTCATGAAGAAGTTGAGAAGAAAAAAGTTGCCCGTTATCTTCAGGAAAAAATGCCTCCACGAATATGTACATACAGAAGTTTCAGACCTGTTGGAGGAGTTTCGAGATATTGTATCCGATAATGTACTTGATAGATTGCCACCAGTGAGAAAGATCAGTCATCAGATGGACTTGCTTCTAGGGGTCAATTTTCCAAACAAAGTAGTCCATAGAATGACTCTGATAGAGAGTGAGGAATTGAACAAACAAGTGTAGGAGTTGTTGCAAAAGGGATTGATTCGAGAGAGTTAGAGTCCATGTGTTGTACCAGTGGTATTATCACCAAAGAAAAATAGAGAATGAAGGATGTGTACGAATTCTCGAGCTATCAATAAGATCACTATTAAGTATATATTTCCCTTGCCAAGGATGGATGATATTATGGATTGTTTGGGTGGAGCTGTGTATTTCACAAAGATAGACCTAAAGAGTGGATATCACCAAATCGGGACTAGAGAGTGAGATGAATGGAAGATATCCTTCAAGACAAAGGAGGGCTTTTACGAGTGGTTAGTCATGCCTTTTGGGCTAACCAATGTACTGAGAACATTCATGCGGCTCATGAATGAAGTACTGAAATAATTTATGGGTAAGTTTGTCATTGCTTATTTGGATGATATTTTGATCTTCAGTAAGACATTGGAAGAACATTTAATGCATATTCATAGGGTATTTGAGAGGTTAAGGTAAGAGAAGTTGTTGACTAATCTGAAGAAGTGCAATTTTGTGAAGGAGTTAATATATTTGGCATTTGTAGTTTCAATAGAAGATCTCAAAATGGACCTAGATAAAGTGAAGGCTATCCTCTAATGACCTACTCCAATGAGTGCTACTAAGGTAAGATCTTTTCATGGTTTGGCTAGCTTTTATAGAAAGTTTATTAAAAATTTCAGTAGTATCTATGGACATTTGAGTGAAACAATGAGAAGGGATAGGAAAGAGTTTAAGTGGACAGTAAGAGTAGATAAGAGTTTTGAATTGTTGAAAAGAAAAGTTATAGAACAATTTATTTTAGCTCTTCCAGATTTTAACAAGGTGTTTCAAATAGACTTTTGTGCTAGTGGTAATGCTATTGGAGCCGTTTTGAGTCGGGAAGGTAAACCCATTTCTTATTTCAGTGAGAAGTTGAATGATGCCAAGAAAAAATATTTTGTTTATGATCAGAAGTTCTATGCTATAGTTCAAGCATTGAGGAAGTGGAGATATTATCTTTTGCCAAAAGAGTTTGTTTTATTTACTGATCATCAAACTTTGCAATATTTGAACAGTCAAGGAAAGTTGAATCAAATACATTTGAAATGGATTGAGTTTTTATAGAGTTACACTTTTTTTTTGAAACACATGAGTGAGATGTCTAATAGGGTTGTAGATGCCCTTAGCAGGAGACAAATATTGTTAACAAAGATGCAGATTGAAGTTGTTGGGTTCAAGGAACTCAAGCGTTAGTACCCCAAGGATCTTGATTTTGATGAAGCTTGGAAATATTGTATAGAACCCGTTACTCTAGATAGAACCAAATGGTTGAACTTCATAATTCAGGATGGTATGTTATTCATAGGTAGTTAGTTGTGCATTCCAAGGAGTTCCATGAGGGAGAATCTAATCAAAGAAAAGCATAGTGGAGGACTAGCTGGACTTTTTGGTTGAGATAAAATCATTACTCTTGTTAGTGAAAATTATTATTGGCCACAATTGCAGTTTAAGATGTTAAGAAATTTGTAAAAGGTTGCAGGGTATGTCAGATGGAAAAAGGAGCCAAGAAAAACACAAGGTTATATCAGGCATTATGTGTACTAGAGAAGCCATGGGAGGATATTAGTATGGACTTTGTTCTTGACCTACCTAGAACTCAAAGAGGGCATGATTCCATTTTTGTAGTGGTAGACAGGTTTCAAAGATGACATATTTCATTCCTTGCAAGAAGATTGATGTAGAGGTAAGGGAGGTGATTGATGATAAATAAGAAAGGTTTAAAAATTTGAGAGGTTCGGGCACTATAGCTTCCCCAAACCCTCAAGTGCTTCAAATGGCTTAAACTTGCAAAGACTCTTCACAAAGTTCCTAAGTGATGGATTAGTGTCCTTAAGTAGTATTTACTTAGATTCAAAGTTTTTTAATGGTATCAAGACACTCCCGCACTCCCATTCTCCAAATCTCTTCAAACTGTCCTAGAGGCCTAATGAGCCAGTCTAGTAGCCCTGCAACAAGGTTAAATGGGACTTATCTCTGCACTTTCGCAAAGGAATGATAAAAAAGATGCTATCTTCTGATACCCTTTTGCCTCTACCAAAACATACTGAAAGCCCACTATAGACTCCTTTTGACCATGTGTGACTGTTCACACCAAGTGACCCTAAAATGCACCAAAATAGGGTGAATTAACAAAGCAACCCTATGTTTCTTGCACTCCCAAGAACCCAAACTCCATAAAGTGTCTTCTTATGGCATAAAACCATTAAATCCAAGAGGAATTAGATTCAGACCTCTCGAAACCCCAAAAGCCCCAATTTGCTCCTCCTAAACCCTCAAACCTAGGGCTTCTCAAATCTACGACCTCCAATCACTTTAAGAATTAATTGGTGATTTTTTAACCATATATACATCATTGTAAGACTATTCAAAGCATAAAAACACCATGCCCTTCAGCCCAAACTTCCACTACTGTACTATGCCCGCTCATTTGAAGGGTTTTTCACTGTTTCATCCCTTGGTGATCAGCTTAACTCCATATTTTATGCACATTCCATATCAATATAGTATGATACATCTTAAGTGGACATCATCCCATGAATTCAAGGCCTTAGGAGTTCATGGGATGATTAGTCATTTAAAATAAACAAAGAAATTGCTGACTGTGACTATCAAAACAACAAGAGCATAGGGGACAGTGAATGAGAAGACCCTCAAAGCATTCAATAGGTGTGGATGAATGTATGAGGCTTCACTTCATTACAGAGTATCTATTATAAATAAGTAAAAAGATAAAACACCGAGATAGACTGTCAAACTTGCAGAGAACTTTGTATTATTTTCATTCACTGTTATCAGAATCTCTCCATTCCAGTCACAAAAACCCCGTACCATAATTGGTTTGGTGTTTTTAACATCTCATTACAACTACCTCAACCATTTCTGGTTGCTTACCAAGATTAAGAATGGTAGAATCCCCTAAATGGGATTTCCCAATAAAAGCCATATAGTCATTACTTTTCAAATATTTGAATTTTAAAACTAAGAAAATGACTTAAAACCTTATTAATCTTGAAATTAAAAATCCAAAGGCTTTCCAACACTTAGGAGACTTACTTGAAACACTCCTACAACTCTAGACTACCCTAGGACTCTTTTGGACACTAATGGTCCGTTTTACAATCAATTGATCCTTTCAAGGATATAAACAAAGTCCATACATGGCAATGTCATTTCATGACATTAAGACATTATAGGTTCTAATAGCTCATAATTGACGTGATTAAGCTCCTTTTCCCTCTGGTTCCCTTGAATTTCTTCAAAGGCTTCATGGTCTTCATGATTGCATTGGGTGTCTTCATAACTTGCTTGTTGACCTTAGGTGCCCCTGCACCATACTCCCCACCACTAATGAAACTCTTGTCCCAAGAGTTGCTCTTCTATGGCCAAATACTCATCTTGAATGACCTATGATATGTAGGGGTGAAGTAATCCCCCACAATAATCTAGGTCTTCCTAGAAGACCCTGCACTCAAACATAAATTATTAGAAGAAAAAGGTTGATTTATTGACTGTCCTTGTGAAGGACAGTGAAAAGGCTGCAAGTCCTTCATCTCTGATCCATTCCATGGATAAAATCTCTGATCAAACAACTCTACTCCAGTGCTATATTTTGATTGCATCATAGGACAATTTATGGTCCCAACTTTTATAAAACCTAGATCCCAAATCTCTCCTCCTTTAGGACTATCATAACTGCCTCTTGACTACACCTTCTTTCCCTTGTGCCATCCAATATCATACTATACCTTCTTGTTTATCTCTTGCTCAAAACACATCATTATTTTCTCCTCTTGGTCCTTTAGTAAGGGCTGCAACTCATACTTCATGCCTTCATGATGAACCAAGTACTTGTTGGTGAAACCATCATGGATAACCCTCCTAGACCATTGCCAAGCTCTTCCAAAAATCAAATGCCCACAACTCATATTAAGAACATCACACAACACCCTATCCCTATACTTTCCAATTGAAAATTAAATCATAACTTGATCACTAACAAGCAAATTTTGATCCACATTTACCCAAGTTTCACAATAAGGCCTAGGGTGTGGAAAAGTTTTTAGATTTAACTTATTAACATCTTCATGAGATACAACATTATGACTTGCTCCTGAGTCTATAATGAGTCTACATACTTTACCTTGAATCAAACAATTTGATCTAATTATGCTTGAATGGTATGGTGTCTGATCTCTTCCCATGAATAAGTACTCTCCTTCTTCTAGTGGTGCCAAGATAGGTTCATGCTTCTCTTCCTTGCTTGCCTCTTCATCTACCAAGTTTACCCTCTTGTCTCTACCTTTGTCTTCAATCCACTTGGGAAACCTAAAAGATTGATGACCCACTTCATTACAATTGAAGCACCTACCTATGGACACTCCACTACCTCTTACTCCACTTCTTCCACCTGTATACCCTCCTCTTGTATTAGATGAGTATGACTTGGCCTTGTCTTTCTCACTGTGATTCTAAAAATTAGTGCTGCCTCTACCTCCTCTTCCCCTCATAGAAGATCCTCCTCTTGTGCAAATTTTCCTTTCTTGCCTTCTCTTAATCTTTTCCTTAGCCTTAACAGCCAATTTGTAACACTCCTCAACTGATCTAGGGATAGCAAGACTAAGTTCATCTTGGATATTGAACCTAAGTCCCCCCATGTACCTAGCAATCTTTTCATCCACATCTTCATCATGAATCACCCTTATATATAACTTGTGAAACTCCTTAATATACCTTTGTACCTCCATGTTTTTTCTCTTAAGACCTTGCATCTTCTTGTATAGCTACACCCTATAATCATTGGGCAAAAATTTTTCCTTCATCTTGTCCATTGTAGTATACCAAGATGAAATCTTGGCCTTCCCACTCTTCCACCTTTTTGCTTGAATATAATCCCACCATAGTAGAGCGTGTCCCTTCAACCTTGACTTTGCTATATGTTATAAGTAGTAGTTGTCGTTGCACCAAAAGATCAACTTGTTAATGCCTGATACAACCACTAGACTTACAGAAGACACATGATGTTGTTAAACTATGTCACGAATCCTGAGGGGAGCACTGACCATTTTGCCAACAATCTCCCCCTCAGCATTACCCATGGGGATTCAAACCTGTGACCAAGCTCTAATACCACTTGTTACACGTAGTAGTTTCTGTTGCACCAAAAGATCGACCTATTAATGCCCGATACAACCACTAGACTTATAGAAGATACATGAGGTTGTTAAACCATGTCATGAATCCCGAGGGGAGCACTGACCATTTTGCCAAAACTATCTTCACCTTTTGCCCCTCTTCACTATCTTCACATTAAAAAAAATTATCCATGGCACTGAACCAATCAATCAACTCTTCATCATCCATATTCCCACCACACATAGGCAAATCAACTCTTTCCCTCATGTCTCCACTCTTAATGGCTTTAGCAAACCTAGCCATCCTTAGATCATCAGGATCTAATGGTTCTTGCTCTTGGGGTACCTCTTCCTCTTCCTCATCTCCAACTTCATCATCTTGTCTGATGCTCTTTTCTCTTCTCTCCAATGCCAATATCCTTTCCATCATGACTGTCATCTCCTTATCTTTCTCAAATTTCTCCTTCCTTTCTTGCTCAAGGGCTACCTTCAACTTCTTGTTATCTACCAACTGATCTTTGACCATCTTTGCTAACTCCATGTTTGTTATCCTTGTAGGTAGATCTCATTCCTCACCTTCAGACATGGTTCTGTTGGAGATTTTCTAGCAAGCCAGATTGTTAACTATATGTTTGTCATTGATGACAACATATTTGTAAGCAACGTACATGGTAGTTCTATACAGTGAGCCTTGAGTATATGTTGCATAGATATGTTATCAGCATGATATCATAGATGCAGAGGTTGATTCAGAGTACATACAATAATATAGTTGTTTATATTAGTAGTGTTCCTGACATGTCCCAGGAAGAGTTTTGTATATGATTTGTAGTACGATTGTAATGAGCCTTGCACATTTATATTTTTGTTGTAGACATGTTCATGATGCTAGGTTCATGGTTGCAGAGTTAGTTGTGTAGTATAGTTTGAGTTATGAAGTTTCTAGTTGACAATTACAGTTTCCTAAGTTTATCTAGTGAAGCTGACATTGTTTATATTGTTGTAGTAGTTGCGCCTATCATTATGGTATGTGTGTTTGGATTAGTTTTGGAAAGAGAGTTAAGAATGTTTAGTTAAGAGCGCATGATGTAATTCAGCATGAGAAGAAAGTTATATTTAATTTGGTAGAGCCGACTATGTGAAGCGATGCGTCTACTCATATTGAGTTCGGCGGTCCCATTTTGAGTTGTGTGCTTAGTATAGCCAACTGAGATGTTATTGGAGAGTTATATTGTTTCTCTAATATGATTTCAAGATGGTTCTAACATGCTGACTTGATTATATCATTTAGAGGAAGATATTTATAGGCAGTCATTTGTGATTGCTAAGTACGACAGATAGTTGAAAGATAAGAGAAGAGCAGAAGGTGCAAAGTATTGTGCCATCAGTAGAAGGTCTATGTGACTAAGAAGAGAGTGTATACTATTCATTGGAACTGATCAAGACAACAGGTCTAACTTGTAGTTCACCAAGATCTAGATATAGTGTGTATCTGTTATGCAGAAGGTTGCAACCTTCACCCTTTAAGCAGTGTGCTCTCAAACAGTGTGTCCTCACCCCTAACAAGGTTAATTGTAAAAGACTCCTAACAGGGTTTGACCCTTGACCAGGTCACCGTAATTAATGGATATTGTAAAGATCAACTCCTAACAAGGTTGTAAGATATTCTAACATGGATCATAATACTCTAGTGCAGTTTATAGTGGGTGCTAATTCCCACCGGGGTTTTTACCTATTTGGGTTTCTCCGTAACCAAAATCATTGTGTTGTGTTAAGTGTTCTCATATAGTTTTTATGCTTAATGTTCTTCTATACTTAATTGGATAAATAATTGAATCTCGTAGATAACTTATTCACCCCCCCCCCCCCCCCCCCCCCGCCCCTCAGTTATCTCTTGGGACTATTCCTAACAATTGGTATCAGAGCCAAATGCCTCGGAGAGAAAGTTTAATAACTTGAGGTTGATTAGATGGCATTCTTTAGAAAAGAAAGTCCTAATTTTGATGGAAAGAACTATCTAATCTTGAAAGAAGACATAATGGATAATTTGATGACTACACTGACACCAAAATATGAGAACAAGATAAACATCCTAGATGAGACTATGCAATTTTCAAAAGACTTCAAAAGAGAGACCGTAATCAACAAGTTTTTAGCATTTGAGATATCAAGTTTGAAGACAGAGCCTAAAAATGAGACAGCCTTCAAAGCTTCAGTCCATGGTAAGAAATCCTTGAACACCTCTGGTAATTTTGATGGTGATGATGAAGAGAAAGAACTAGATGATTTCATTGCTTTGATTGCTAAGAAAGAAACAAAAGGAAAAGCGAAATATGAAAACAATCAACATTCATTGAATGCCATATTGAAATACAAAAGACTGTTAAGTCCCACTCGGTTAAGAGATTTATCTGTAGCAATGGTTAAATTGATACAATAATGATATAATTCAAATACAACTAAGATTTGTAGATTTTCAAATCTATGCTAAGCTCAACAATACCTCCTATGATAAATAAACAATTCAATCATTCATATCCTCCAACTTTATTCCACTCAGTGAATGCTTCTCTGATGCTCGGTGTTGTCTGTGGTTTAGCTCTGTTTTGTCTGTAACCAGTTTGATCAAAGGTGCATGAAAATAATATGTTCACACAAATTCTCCTATAGCAGCAAAAATCCCAAACTCAAAAAATGAATCTCATGTCTCTTTAAATAGACAACATAAACCATTTTCTTTTCATCCATAGATTTTGCCTCTTAATCTCCATCATTCATTTTTTCGCTTTAAGCTTTCTCGACAAATGTTTCTTTAACATGTTTGATTCTCCTTCATTCGATTAATCTTGAATTTTGTCAGCCGTTAGATCATTGCAACAAACTTTATCTTGTACCTCAAAATCATAAGCAATTTGCCAACTCATCAGTTTAGTCAGCTGTTCTAAACATAATTTATTTCTTTCACTCAGTCAATACCAAAATGTGTGGGTAATTACTTGCTCAGTTAATACTGTACCCAGTATACACTACACTTTCTCGGTGTATACTGAAATCTCCATTTACTGACACATAAACTTGTTCATTTCTAATCTTCAATACATAACAAGATTATGTAATACAATCATCAACATGATGCCATACACTCATCAATAAGTTATCCAATGTATACCATATCCATATCTTTCATATCCATCTCATCTTCATGTAGATATCTCATTCTTTTACCATTTTCTTTCTTTAGATGTTTGTAACCATCATGATAAGTATAGTTAAAGCTAGTTGAAATCAATGATAATACATTGACTGATTTAATTGTCTTACATGTACTTTAGTAGCTCGGTGACCATTAATCACTGTCTTTCACTTGTCCATTCTTTCCATCAAGATATTCAATCAGTTGTAGGTTATCAAGCCTAACCGCCTCTTGTGGATTCTATAAGTCTAGTGGTTGTATCAGGCATTAATAGGTCGATGTTTTGGTGCAATGACAACCTACTTGTAACGGGATTGTTGACCCCTCTTTAGTACGATGGAGTAGTTGATTTTACCAATGAAAGGCCTCAATATTTTTTCATTCTTATTTTTACCATCTTTGCAAGAATGAATTTTTTTAATTTTATTGTGAAATCATTTTCTGTTAGTGAAAGATTTAAGTATGGCAGTAAATGGATGATGCTTGGTAGGGATGTTTATATCTTGTTTTTTTAGTCCATCTTTGATTGAGATTTCATGATGGATATGAAATTATCCTACTCAAAAGATTCTTCCAAGTGAAACTAAACTTCCTTATGTTAGAGGATTCATACAAAGGAAAATATAGTCACGCCACCCTCCTCTCTTGTGTACTTCAAAAAGAGCAATAGACTTCATTAATTTTTTTAAAAAAAATTATGCCTATCCTAGCAATTGTTTGGTTCTAAAAATATTCACCAGTAATTTGATTGATGTTATATTAATTTTAGTCTCAACTTTAATATTCTTTAATCTTTCACTACTTTAATTATCAACTTTTATATTCTTAAAAAATATTAAATGATATTATTTTTAGTTTTGTTTTCAAGTTATAACCTCAAGATTAAAATACTATTTTTTGATACATTTATTTTATTTCTAAGCTATTTCATGTTATTCAAGGACTAATCATGGTAGACTACATAGAGAGTTTTTGTGCACAAGAGGTCCCATCTCTATACACTCTACTCAAACATCACACTTTCCAATACTTAAATAGGTAATATAGTCATTTTACATGTCATCTGGGCATCAAAAAATGCAAATTAATGTAGTCCATTTATTTTCTAAATATTAAATGAATTGATGTTCACTAAAGGAACTCAAATTAGTGTATAGATTTATTTCCAAAATCTTGGAGTGTATATGTACATCCTCACACATGATAGTTACTTGATTTGATCCATTCAAATAATTTTTATTTAGATATGAGGAATTATACATAAATTAATAAAAAATTTGCATAGGTTGGAATTGAAAATTGGAATCTAGTTAAGAGTTAGATAATTTTCGTAATCCATATGATAATTTGTATGTTTCTTCTCGATTTGATTGTGTGAGTATTTTTGTATCTACTTTTGGATTCAACTCTATGAGTGATCTAAAACATTGATAGAAAAATACTCACACAATCAAATTCAGAAGCAACATACAAATATTATAATTGTTGTCAATGATATTTTTTGTCATTAAACACTTACCCTTTCATGATGGAAGCTTTTTAATTCCATTAAGAACAATGTTTTAACTTGTCACGACCCATTTTCAATGAAACGGAAAATTTTCCACTTCTCCTAAATCGTCACCAACAGCACCAAATTCTCAACAGAAATAATGGCTTTAAATATGTGTTTGGGAAACTGAATCAAAAGAGAAGTATATTTACTCAACTTTCTCATGATCTTTTCCATGTACACATGTATGAAAGAGAGGATCGGAATTGGTTACTTACCGTATGTTTATGGGAAGATAGACGATACTGGTAGCTAGGAGCAAGGAGAAAATGGTTGGTACGCGCAGGAGTTACGAAAAGGAGCAGTTAGGAAATGACGCTCAGTAGTTATTAAGGATACATGATAGTTAGAGGGGAGCATATACACGCAAGTTAGGAGGGGGCTCGGTGTAAAAAAAATACAAGAGGAAGGAGCTATATTAAAACAAAGAATAATTTAGAAAAGGAGAAAGGAGGTCAAAGAATGCCATTGGGAAGATCATTCTCAGTGTAGAAGGGCCATATTATTTCCATCTCCATTCAGGGCCAACTCATCTCCTTAGATGAGTATTAGGCCTGTGTAGGATTTTCACAAGTAGTCACATGTTGTATCCATCATGGGTTTCAATCAATAACTTCCTTACTGGTATCTCTACTTTGAACTGCGCAATGGGAGGTAGGAATTCAATAATTAGATCAATTTTATTATTTGGAGAAAAAAAAAGGCATGGTAGATTCTTGTCTTAGTAAAAAATAATTAATGGAAACCTATTTTGGGATTATATTTCAATTATTCCTTTGGAAAAGTTTACCTTTTGTTGTCCTCACTATAGTTGCCATAGTGATTCTCTTTTTACTAAGCTAGTATGACTGACACATTCTATCCAAGTCTGCATGTGTAGCCATTTATATTTTAAAATAATTCTTCTTATCATGTTTGATTTTCCTTACTCGTGCCTAGCATATTTCCTTGTTGTTCTTTGGGGCACCATTTATTCTTTTTTTTTTTCTATTCATTTCTGACTCTTGTTTTTAGCAAGCATATATATGTAGAGGTGTCTGAAGTCTGTGAGGTATTGAACATGTCAAATTCTCTTATCATTTCATCACACTATTTGTTGGTGCATAGCCTGTTAAGTCATTTTATTGTCTACGCTTTAGGGTGCTTTCTTGTTTGGTCTCTATGTATGCACCTAGGCATCGACCTATCCCAAGGTGTGATCGCGCTAGTGTAGGCACATCCATCAATTTTTATTTTCCATATTTTCTTTGCTGGGTTCGAACACCAGATTTTCTCCTTATAACCATGGGTGTTACCTCTGAAAACATCGGTTTAAGTTTGTCATCCAACAACATGTAGAATGGGGATTGTCTTTTAGGCTCTCTTTGAAAACATAAGATGCACAACTTTTTTAAAACCATTTATTAATAAGTATCTGGTAAAATAATTCATAGCCAAGCAACTAATTAGTTGTATATAGCTAGGACGATGATTCTATGATTTTGTGTTGTTGTAGTTTATTAGAGAACCAGTTATGTCCTTGCATGTATCAATTGGTTTTGAAATTTATACCTAAGATTCCTTATATGCTTTGTACATGAGAATTCTTATAAATTCTTGTTATGTTATTAATCTTGTAAAGAAGAAATGGGATCTTGAATATTGATTAGATTACAAATAAGTTTTATTTTATTATTTTTTTGGTGTTTGATAGAAAATGACGTGGTAAATTTGAGACGGTTTGTCATAAACTATCTATTCTTTGGCATTCTATGAATTAATTGAGCTCTTGACTCGTAAAAAGAACATTGAATCACAAATGTTACTGTACCACTTAGGAAGATCTGGAAAGTTTTCCTATCCTGATGCATCAAAACCTTCTCCTCTTCCAAAACTTGGAACAAACTTAGGAAGTTCCTTAGCCTTTAATACATTGCACATTTGTCTAGAAGCTAGCTAGGCATACTCTATTGGAGCATCTTCATAAAAATTAAAGTTTAAAAAATGTTCTTGGTGATTTTTGAAATGGAAAAATCATGCAATTACTTTAAGGCATAATCGATGAAAATTTGGGAGGCTCTATTAAGAAAAACTCATTGACAAAGAAACAAATAGATATTGAATGCATCTTAAGAACAAAACAAGAACTTTCAAGTTAATAGGATACTCTAATCCTAAGATTAAGTATTTTAGTGTTGTTATGTTAGAAATAGAAATGACGATTTGTTAGTAACTTTGATTGCATATTTTATCACGTGAAGAAAATCATTGACAATTAGAATAGAGAGGTCTACTTAAATGTGTAGTATGATTACTTGAGATTACTAAGATGTTTATATTACTAGCATAAAGAAAAGTCTTACTTCAATTTGTGATAATTGTAAAGAATGTTACGTTTATCTCAATTAAGCTAATGAAAAAGAAAATGTATTTTAGTGAATTCTTTCAAAAAAGGAAGAAGTAGCATGAATGTAGAAATGTTACTAAATTAATAATTCTATAATTGATATATTGGAAGTATAAAAGTAAAGCTTCTTATTATTCACATAGGAAATTATATTAACTAGGTGTTATGGAATTCAAGAAAAGAGGTTATGATTTGAATCATAAGATTAAGATGTGTCATGGGTAGTGAGCCTATCAAGGAGATCTATTTACTTTACTTGTTCTTATCTTAGAGGTGTGGATAGATATACACTTTAGTTTATGATGCACTTTGCATGAATTGAGAACTAATGACTTCATTGATAAAAGTATGTATTACCAATATGTTTTCCATGTGTGAGATGAAATTATAAGTATATGAAATTGTAATGAAAAGAAAGATTTGTTGTTTCTATTATCATTATTTGGTTATATGCATTGGTGTGTCCATGAAATTGTTATACTAGCATATAAATATATCTTGCCACACAACTCCATTATTTCAATCAGTTTTACTTTGTTAGACTACTTCTAGTTGGGCTAGGTATCCTTTGTGTCAGGAAGGATTTCGGGGAAGTGTTAATGCTTTGTGGTAGGGTGGAATCACATTCCCACAATATTATCTCCCTTGCTGACTTTTGTGAATAGGTTTCTGATGCTTCTTTCAGGAAGGACTTTCCTTTACAGTGCTACGCTTCTTTATATTCGACATGGTGGTATTTATTAATTTTGTTGTTTACTTTTGTCATTAATATGGAAGTACATATTTTTGATCTAGACTTTTACTGATATGATTTGACAATTGGTCAAGAATCTATTGGGTTGTTATCATGATTTGATAGTTTGTACTTGCTTGTACTTGATGGGACATCTCTTATTGTAACTCCATTACTACATTCAACAGATGGTCGACATTTCACTTATCTTTGGATAAAGGTATGTTTTATCATTTCGACAAATATGGTTGTAAATATACTTCTTTCAATCCTATATTACCGAGAATCTATTGGTATCTTGTTGACTTATGCATTCGACCATTGACTTGTTGACCGACTCCCTGAAATTGTGGGTTTTACTGATGTGGCTTTTTGTATCAAAATTTCAGTCTTTAAATATGGTATTAGAGCTCTAGGTTCCATACTAGGGCCTTGAGTTCACTATGCTTAGTTGCAACCCTTAGTCACAAAAATTGTGAGTCGATTAATGCTTGGTTTGTGAACGTAACTATGGTTCCCTAGATTGACTAGAGTGTTTTCCAATTTCAGTTTATCTTGATAGAAAAAGATAGGATGTTCCTTGTTTGGTGTTATAAAAGTGGGAAATAGACACTTGATGGACAATACTTCTTGTTGTGTAAAATTTCTTGAATGTCCCTAGTTTCTCTTGAAAATATGAAAGTTTGAAACAGTTATGTGAGCTTCAAAATTGTCTACCTTTGAGTGGTGTGATTGCTTTCTATTTCATATTACAAAATGTTAGAAAATGTCCAGAAAAAGTATGAGGTACATTGTTTTTGGGATACACTTAAAAATTTAATGCCTTTTTATCCACATTACTGTAGCAAAGAAAGAAGATTAAATTTTATGAGATACTGTGTAGTTAAATAATGATGGTTATGCAATAAAGATATGAGAGTATGCTAGAATTTAGGACTTGGCTTGTGATAAATGATGGAAATGTGTATTATTGTAAGGTATATTTGCAAGTGTTATGAAATGATTTTAATACTAGAACCTTATAAAATTCTTGGGGAAGAAGAATTCAACATGTTTTATATGAAACATAAATTTGTAGAAAAAATGTGAAAAAATATTTATATGTCTGATCTTGCATGGCATGAGATTTCAAAAGAAAAGAGAGAATTAACAAATTCATGTGCGTTAGCTTTAGTGGATAGAGCAATGTTGTTTAAGGTAATTGAATGTGTTATTACATGATGATGTAAACTTTGAGATTTATGTTCTAGAAGTATGGTCATGTTCTTTAGCATACCTTGGACGCAAGGTGATGTGTAGCTTTTACTCCCTTCTTATGGCTAGTGTTAGTCACTCTGTAAATATTATTTTGGTTTTCAATTGATGTTTTTTTTTTAAATTTGATGAACTTTAAAAGTGGTGAAGGACTAGCTTAAAATTTTAAGATCTCTTGTGACCACCTAGCCATCAATTTTGAGTTTTCCAATCAACTGAGATTTTGTTCACACTTTGATTTTTCTTATGACCATTGAGGGTTTTAATTGAAATTTACAACTTGAAATATTGTGATTTCTTATGATCTTGTGGTGGCTAGAATATGTGTTTTATGTTGCTAGTCCTGTGATGTGAAGTAATGTCATCTATCATGTTCAACATATAACATTGATAGATTGTAAAAGGGAGTAGATTCCAAAGAACATACCATTCCTAATCTTGCATCCATATGTTACTTGAAATATGTTTTCAACTATTATTCAAAATGATCAAAATTAATTGACATGCAAATGGTTGTGTATATAGGAAATGCAGTTTATGAAATAATTAACATTGGTTGATATTCTTTGATGTAAGTTTTGATGCTATGAGGAACATTGAATGGATATTCACGGAATGATGGAATCCATGAAAAATATATCTTTTTGACATTAATATGATAGTACTAGCACATGGGTGATTTATTTGAGACTTTGCATGAAATTATTATGAGGTGATGTAAATAGATGTACTAGTTGATACATTTGATGAATGATGAGTAGGTCAACATATTTTTATGGAAATGGAATAGAATTATTTGGTTATGAAGCACTATTGTTGTTTTGACAGAATGGTCAACACTTTATTCTTACTTGACTGCTTATGATGTATTATGACTTCTCATGATGAAAGGCATAATTCATAAGACTAGTTGATTGGTGTGTGACTTTTATGCTTTTGTTAATGCAATAATAAAGGGAAACAGACAAATGTTATACTTGTGTTGGTATCATTTTTGTACTATGTATGTGTATTGGAAAGCTTAACTTCCAATGAGGGTGCTAATGTGGAAGAAGTAAACAGGGAAGGGTAGAAAGGGATATTTCTCTACCTGCCAGTTTTCATTCTTGGTGATAAAAAGATGTATTGGCCAAAGCTTGTTCACATATGTTTTCATAAATATGCTGCCCATGTTCCATCTCCCTACCACATCCATGATTAGTTCTTCTTAGACATATGTGGAAAGTAGTTAGTTTCATAGCTGCACCAGATACCCCCTGTCTTTTATTTTTTTGAGCATTGCAGGGTTGGGAATTCTATGAGTATGCATAATCCTAAGGAAGTGTAAGGCTTTGTGGATAGAATGGACAAGCATCCGAGCCACACTCCCATCTCAAGATTTGCAGGTGAATGACTGACTGTCCGATGGCATAGGAGACATGTAATTATAGAAGGACATATGCCCAATTACAATTAAGTGTCTTGTTTCATGATTGACATTTATGGTTATTCTTTTGGATGCATTGTTATAGATGTATAACATATATTAATGTGTTGATTTTATATGGCAATGAATTATCATGATTTTTTTTGGATGCTTATGCTTAGATGAAGCACGCTTGCATTACATTGATGAAAATGTGAATGCTTATTCATAATAAGAGGTAAGACTTGTAGGACTGATATTGTTATTAGAGATGAAATATAAATGCTATGATGAAATGAGTTAAAAAAATATTCTTTGAAATATTGTTGTGATACTCACTAAATGGAAAATGGATCTACTAATCCTTATAGGTGTCTGACAAGGATGTATGAATGATTTTCTCATTTAGTGAGTATCACCTATTAGATGGTATGTATGAATGATTTACTTACTTGTGATCAATTTGTGATTTAAAGTATATTTTAGTTGAAATTTTGCACTCTTCAAATGACTCATTTCTCTTGAAGTATAGAATATTGAAATTCTTATTTTTTGAATTATTGACATTATGAATGGGCTAAAATTATTATGAGTATATAAATATGAGTGTTCCAAGAATGTGGATCTAAGGAAACCATAAATGTGCTCAATTCACTGTGATACACAGTAAGGTATAGTAAGCACATGTATGTGGGTACTTTGTTGCTACTTAAGAGTATCATCTAAGTTATTTATGAAAGCATTGATTTATGAGAATGTTAAATTTTCAATTTTGACTATGATAGTGACATGAACTGATGCTTTGTTGTTGTTCCTATGTATCACATATGGAATGACACATTTTAATAGAGGGGGAATATTGTCAGAGAGAGGTAACTCTAACCTTGTAAAACTGAAGGGTAGTAATGGAATTCACACACTCACATAGAAAATGTTCTTAAATAATTATTATTCAAGTGTGTTTGTTTTTTCTCCAAATGCATTTGTTTTTGGTGTGTGTACTTACTACAATGTATAACTAATGAAAATTTGGCTTTATGTAAGCAAATGAAATTGAATCTTGTTGATTTTCTGCTAGAATGGAAAAGTGTATACATGCATTACCTTTAATATTTGAACAATGGAAGATGATTTAAATTATCAATTGTAAATTTCTTGAATTATCCTTGAATATGATTGCAAATTTTGAATTATGCATCGAGAAGATGCATTCTTAAGAGGGGAAGGATGTCGCAACCCATTTTTAATGAAATGGAAAATTTTCCACTTCTCTTGAATCGTCACCAATAGTGATAGTGGAAAAACTCTCGACATAAATAATGTCTTTAAATATGTGTTTGGGAAACTAAATCAGAAGAGAATTAGATGCACTCAACTTTCTCACGATCTTTTCCATGTACATGTGTATGAAAGGGAGGATCAAAACTGGTTACTCGTCACATATTTATGGGAATATAGATGATACTAGTAGCTGGGAGCAGGGAGAGAACGGATGGTATGCGCGGGAGTTAGGAAACGACACTCAATAGTTATTATGGAGGGATGCCAGTTAGAGGGGAGGATATACACGCAAGTTAGGAGGGGGCTCGATGTACAAAAAATACAAGAGGAAGGAGCTATATTAAAACATAGAAGAATTTAGAAAAGGAGAAAGGAGGTCAAGGAATGCCATTGGGAAGATCATTCTCAGTGTAGAAGGGCCATATTATTTCTATCTTCTTTCAAGGCCAAGTCATCTCCTTAGACGAGTACCAAGCCTATGCAGGATTTTCACAAGTAGTCACCTGTTGTATCCATCATGGGCTTCAATTAACAACTTCCTCACTGGTATCTCTACTTTGAACTGCGCAATGGGAGGTAGGAATTCAATAATTAGATCAATTTTATTATTTGGAGAAAAAAGAATGGCATGGTAGATTCTTGTCTTAGTAATAAATAATTAATGAAAACAGCCTGTTTTGGGATTAATATTTCAATTATTCCTTTGGAAATTTTTACCTTTTGTCGTCCTCACTAGAGTTGTCATAGTGATTATCTTTTTACTAAGCTAGTATGACTAACACATTCTATCCAAGTTTGCATGTGTAGCCATTTATATTTTGAAAGAATTCTTCTTATCATGTTTGATTTTCCTTACTCATGCCTGGCATATTTCCTTGTTGTTCTTTGGGGCACCATTTGTTCTTTTTTTTTTTCTATTTGTTTATGACTCTTGTTTTTAGCAAGCATATATGTGTAGAGGTGTCTAAAGTCTGCAAGGTATTGAACATGTCAAATTCTCCTATCATTTCATAACATTGTTTGTTGGTGCGTAGCCTGTTAAGTCATTTTCTTGTCTACGCTTTGGGGTGCTTTCTTGTTTGGTCTCTACGTATGCACCTAGGCATCGACTTGTCCCTAAGGTATGATCGTGCTAGTGTAGGTGCATCCATCAATAGTTTTTTCCATATTTTCTTTGCTGGGTTCGAACACCAGACTTTCTCCTTATAACCATGGGTGTTATCTCTGAAAACATTGAGTGAAGTTTGTCCTCCAATAGCGTGTAGAATGGGGATTATCTTTCAGGCTATCTTTGAAAACATAAGATGCACATTTTTAAAAAAAACCATTTATTAATAAGTATCTGGTAAAATAATTCATAGTCAAGCAACTAATTAGTTGTATATAGCCAGGACGACGATTCTATGATTTTGTGTTGTTGTAGTTTATCAGAGAACCACTTATGTCCTCACATGTATCAATTGGTTTTGAAATTTATACTTGAGAGTCGTTATATGCTTTGTACATGAGAATTCTTATAACTTCTTGTTATGTTATTAATCTTGTAAAGAAGATATTGGATCTTGAATATTGATTAGATTACATATAAGTTTTATTTTATTATTTTTTTGGTGTTTGATAGAAAATGACATGGTAAATCTAAGATGGTCTTTCATAGACTAGCTATTTTTTGGCATTCTATGAATTAATTGAGCTCTTGACTCATAAATAGAACATTGAATCACAAATGTTAGTGTACCACTTAGGAAGATCTGGAAAGTTTTCCTACCTTGATGCATCCAAACCTTCTCCTCTTCCAAAACTTGGAACAAACTTAGGAAGCTAGTTAGCCTTTAATACCTTGCACATTTTCTTGGTAGCTAGGTAGGCATACTTTATTGGAGCATCTTCATAAAAATTAAAGTTTAAACAATGTTCTTGGTGATTTTCGAAATGGAAAACTCGTGCAATTACTTTAAGGCATAATCGATGAAAATTTGGGAGGCTCTATTAAGAGAAACTTACCTACAAAGTAGCAAATAGATATTGAATGCATCTTAAGAACAAAACAAGCACTTTCGAGTTAATAGGATACTCCAATCCTAAGATTAAGTATTTTAGTGTTGTTATGTTAGAAATAGAAATGACAATATGTTAGTAACTTTGATTGTAGATTTTATCATGTGAAGCAAATCATTGACAATTAGAATAGATAGGTCTACTTAAATGTGTAGTATGATTACTTGACATTACTAAGATGTTTATATTACTAGCATAAAGAAAAGTCTTACTTCAATTTATGATAATTGTAAAGCTAATGGAAAAGAAAATGTATTTTACTGTATTCTTTCGAAAAGGGAAGAAGTAGCATGAATGTTACTAAATTAATAATTCTATAATTGATATATTGGAAGTATAAAAGTAAAGCTTCTATTATTCACATAGGACATTATATTAACTAGGTGTTATGGAATTCAAGAAAAGAGGTTATGATTTGAATCATAAGATTAAGATGTGTCATGGGTAATGAGCCAATCAAGGAGATCTGTTTACCTTACTTATTCTTATCTTAGAGGTGTGGATAGATATACACTTTAGTTTATGATGCTCTTTGCATGAATTGAGAACTAATGACTTCATTGATAAAAGTATGAATTACCAATATGTTTTCCATGTGTGAGATAAAATTATAATTATATGAAATCGTAATGAAAATGAAGATTTATTGTTTCTATTATCGTTATTTGGATATATGCATTGGTGTGTCCATGAAATTGTTATACTAGCGTATAAATATATCTCACCACACAATTCCATTTTTTCAATTAGTTTTACTTTGTTAGACTACTTCTAGCTAGGCTGGGTATCCTTCATGTTAGGAAGGATTTCAGAGAAGTGTTAATGCTTCGTGGTAGGGTGGAAACACACTCCCACAGTATTCTCGCCCTTGCTGACTTTTTGTGAATACGTTTCTTAAGCTTCTTTGAGGAAGGACTTTCCTTTACAGTGCTACGCTTCTTTGTATTCACCATGGTAATATTTAGTAATTTTGTTGTTTACTTTTGTCATTAATATGGAAGTACATATTTTTTATCTAATCTTATTTTTTATTGATATGATTCAAGAGTTGGTCGAGAATCTCTTGGGTTGTTATCCTGACTTGATAGTTTGTACTTTCTTGTACTTGATGGGACATCTCTTATTGTGACTCCATTACTACATTCGACAGATGGTCGACATTTCGCTTAGCTTTGGACAAAGGTATGCTTTATTATTTTGACAAATATGATCGTAATTGTACTTCTTTTAATCCTATATTATCAAGAATCTATTGGTATCTTGTCGACTTATGCATTCGACCATTGACTTGTTGACCGACTCCCTGAAATTATGGGTTTTACTGATGTGGGTTTTTGTGTCGAAATTTCAGTCTTTACATAACTCCAACCCACCCTCTAAGTTAAATTATTAGCTAGGATACCAAACTCATAATTTTATTTGTCAAAGTTATTTTATTAAAAAAAATTATTTGTTATGGATAAATGAAAATAGCCAAGCACACAAAAACTTATCTCTAATGTTAAATTCAATAATAATTTACATGTCAAAGTATTTGATATCATAATACATACATCATTAATATTTAATAATAATAATGTTTAAGTCAATTGTCTTTCTTTCTAAACACAAATTTTAAAATCAAAATTTATATGCTAGTAAAAAGGAAGATATCTAACCAGTAATGATATGGTGTGATGGTTAATTCTCAAGAAAATAAATGTATTTAAGATGTGTAATAATTTAGTTATGATAGAATTTCAATTAGGATATCTAAATTTTTAGTCTCAAATTTTAATTACTTTACAATATAAATTAATTCAATTCTATAAATAACACATTTAATAAATTATACAATTTTACATTCATTTTCATGTAATTAAAAATTTAACTTTGAAAAATTATCTAACTCTAAATTCTTTTCAATTTTAGAATAGTCAAAACAATTACCAGTTTGTTATACTTCTCTTTACAGTGATTTATTAAACTTTAGACACCTTGCTTACATCGTATTGAACTTCAAACGAACAACGAGCTTGTTATATTTTTTAAAGTAATTTAAACTAACATACCTATATGTTAAAAAATCTATGTAAAATATACTAGAAATATCAATTTTTTACTTAATTATTAAAAATAACTGTCTTTCCACTTTGATATTCTATTACCTTTCTACTAATATTGTATATTTCATTTTTAAATTAACTATAAAAAATAAAACCAAGCGTCTTTCAACTTTACTATACTGTTGTTTTTCTACTAATATTATGTATTATGCGATATTTTGCTGTACTTGCTCGCTTATTCACCGTTTTCTGCTGTTGTTTTTTTGCTGCACTTGCTGACTTCTTCACCGTTTTCTGCTGGGCAACGCTCTCTGTATCCCCATTACTACTTGTTCTTCTTTCTATGTTCTTTTCTGGATTTGGTTTATGTGAAATTTTGATCGGTTACATCTAAACAATTAAGCCCACAAAAATGAATCCTGTAGGGGCGTGTAGGTATTTCTTATATCTCATATGAGTACTGGTATGTTGAACGTGTTCTTGTTGGTGTTGATTGCAGGTGTGCAGCACAACGTCGGGTATGCTCAACGTCGCCGGCAAAAGGAAAAACGGCGAAGGGAAAGGAGGAAAAAGTAAGGGCATTAAATATCTTTCACCTTACTTTTAAAAAAATATTAATTAAAAATATAGGTAGAGTAGTTTGAAATTAGTCATAACTCGGTACGTTTCGATGAATTTGATTATGATTGTACTGTTCATAACTCGGTAATTCTTGGTTATTGTCCAAATTTTATTGGTTGGACTGAGCCACTAGATTCCCCTTACATTGACCCCTTTTCTTACGCCGTTTTTGTTTTTCCCCGTTTTTCCTTTTCCATCTGAATTAATATTCCGTCTGAATTGCATTTTAATATTCCCTCGGTTTCGGTTTTCTTTTGCGTTCACATTTTGAACGGGCTTTTGTGTTTCTAGAAAATGGTTCCAAAGTTCGGGTACGGTCATGATTTTTTTTTGAGACATCGTTCGGTGACTCCATCAGAGCGGAAAGGAAGGAAAGCCATCGTTTTGTAGTATTGCAGTCCTAATTAAATTTCTCAAGCTCATGGGTTCGGCTTTTGCCAGGTAAATAAAATCATGACCATTTTATTTCAGATGATAGGTACTCCAATTCTGCTGGTGTTTTTGAGCTGCTGGGCAGAGCTCTCTGTATCCCCATTCGTATTTTTAAGATTTGATTTATGTGGGATTTTGATCGGTTACATTCTAAATAAGTAAACCACAAGTATTCTGCGCAGCATTCCGTCTAGGGGGCCTTCTTAAATCTCGTTATATCTCATACGAGTACTGTGTACTCTTTTGTTCTCGTTTGTGTTGAACGTGTTCTTGTTAGTGTTGACTGCAGGTATGCAGACACAGAATATGTCAAAACAAGTGTGATTAGGGGATGGAAGGTAAGCTGTGCTGCTTCCACCAGTGATAATGGATATGTTTGGCAAGACATTGGAAATAGCACGATTTGCCTAGCCTTTTCTGGTTCTCTAGATTCCAGTGCCTTTCGTCAAACAGAAACCAAATTTGGTGCGTGCAAAATCTATCTCTTCTATGAAATGGTATGCCGAAACAGAGCCTCCAATTCATGCCCAAAACCCTTTTTATGCACATGGCGAAAAAAGCTCTAATTTGCGGCCGAAACTCTATAATGTTACAACTTGTCTCTTCTGTGAAAGGATTTACCAAAACAAAGCCTCTAATTCACAACCAAAACCCTGCACACAGTGATAAAAATGTAAAAAGGCATAAAACACAGAATAATACAACGTTAAAAGGCAGCAAACATAAAATAATTTTTTGCAAACATACGTTGTTCGCCTGTCCAGATCTTCTACAAATGGCTCTGGAAATCAGCTACACCCACCTGAAAAAAATGGACTGGATTTGGAAAATAGCTACACCCACTTTGAAAAAATGGAGTGGCTCTGAAAATCGGCTATGCTCGCTTGAAAAAAACCAACTGGCTCTGGAAATCCGCTATGCCCGCTTGATAAAAAATAGGACTAGCTCTGGAAATCAGCTACGCCTGCATCCCTTGATAAAATAAAAAAAACTCGATCTAAAATCCCCAACTTGCAGACTGTTCTCAGCCCAAATAAAACCCAAATGTGAATGGACGTAGGAAATTATCTATTTTTCATTGACTCTAATACATCTAACTCACCTATCAATCAGGTTAGTAAACCACGGTTAGTAGCCCGCAGTTACCAGATCTGATTAGTAGACCGTCGTTAGCCGATCCAGTTAGTAGACCGCGGTTAGCTGATCCAGTTAGTAGACCGCGGTTAGCTGATCTGGTTAGTAGACCGCGGATAGTTGATCCGGTTAGTAGACCGCAGTTAGCTGATCCAGTTTGTTGATTACGATTATGGTTACGAGCTTCCCCTTTTGACATGTCAGCGAAGTAGATATCCGGCGTCGGGCATCACGGTCCCATCGCCCTGCCAGCTTTTCGGTACCCTTTGTACATGCTACTATAGGCCATACTATAGGGAGACACATGCACTATAGATGGATGATTTATCAGGAGCTTAGCTTCTCCCGTTTGAAATTAGTCAAAACATCATCAATGTGGGAAAACAAAATCATGACCATACCCGAACTTTGGAACCATTTTCTAGAAACACAAAAGCCCGTTCAAAATGTGAACGCAAAAGAAAACTGAAACCGAGGGAATATTAAAATGCAATTCGGATGGAATGCTTGGCAATGTGCAGGGGCCATTTTTGAGGCAAGTTCACAGTGACTATATTAGATTAGACGTGAAGGAAGGAAAGCCATTGTTTTATAATATTGCAGTGCTAATTCAATTTCTCAAGCTCATGGGTTCGGCTTTTGCAAAGTTAATAAAATCATGACCATTTCATTTCAGATTATAAGTTCTCCAATTATGCGATGCTAGTTGTATTGTCTTTCTTCTAGCATTGCTCATTTGTTCACCGTTTGCTAGTCTTTGGGACTCTTGGTCAAAAATTTACTAAGTTTTTTTTTAAAAAAAAAAAATCATATTGGTATAGACTTTATGGATTCACTTTTTGTCTTGAAGATTCTTCATGATATTTGGACATATATTCAAGAGGTATATGAAGACTATGGTTATTCACGATCTCTCGATGCTCCTCTTCCTTATTCAGAGAAGATAACCCATAATGATAATCCTTTAAAGGAGATTTTAGATGCTTCAAAGGTTCTGAATTCTTCAGTTGAGATCATACATTCTTCTCTTATTAGTGATCCCAAAGAGTCATTGCAAGAGATAGTTATTTGTCTTGTTGATTGGGATTCCTACTTTCTAGACATTGCAAGATTGTTTGTAGAGTCTTAGATTAAAGATTTAGGAGACATTATTGATGGCATTCATCTTCTCTTTGATGAGGGTGATCATTCTCTAGTTGCTGTGAGGACACACTCTGACCCGAGCATCTTCATTCTCTACTTGATCCTTCTTTCGAGCTTGACATGATTTTGGATCCTTTGATACAACATTTGGAGGAGATCTCTATATCTTCAGAGAAGGCATTTGAGTCTTTGGAGATTGACCTTCATGAGTCTCTACCTTCACTTGATATGACACATTGCTTGATCCAGGTTGATCATAATTATGTGTTAGAGATTCATATTCAGTTTCCTAAGACATCATACATCTTGAGGTTTCTACCTATAGATTGGGGAGGCTTCATTTATACACCTATGACATTGTTTCTTCCTAATGGGAGGAACATTATTTTTATTTTCATGGAGCAGTTTCTACATTGATCCTAGAGCATCAACCATTGGTGTATCTTCTATATTGAGTGCGGCTTCTTTGTCTCTATTCCTAGTTCCTATTAGGAGGAGAAATCTTTGCCTTTGGAGCTTGTCCACAATCAATTACCATTGGTTCCTTGTTTGTCACCTTCTATTGGGTATGTTCTTGATTGGTTAGTGATATCTTCTTCATCCAAGGACATGGAGACATATGAGACATCTTCATATTGCATGAGGAAAATTCTTACATGGTATCAGAGCTTGATCCAAATTCTTACAAATCTCAATAAGTTTTCTTCCAAAATATGAGAATGTTAGTTGCATAACATAAATTTTAAGATCTTACAATTTGGAAATTGATGAATCAAGTGGCATTCTATTAAACACATGAGAATGGATGAAAAACATAATGCTAGTATTGTGTTGGGGGTTAGTAAATTAAATCAAATTGAGAAAAGAAATAATTGTAAATAACTAATGCTCGAATGATTTTGTTATCAATTGGTCAAATGCTTCAATAGAATTACGGGTCTCCTTCCAAGTGTAGGTGTTCGGACTTCAACTTCATTGTGTGTGCCTTCCTTAAGTTTTTTTGACTCTATTGCCAAAATATTACCCAACAAGTCTCTAGCCACACAACCTACCCCGGAGGGCCCCCAATTGCCACCATCAAAATTTATTTTGATCCATCCCACGTCGGGTGCTTCCTGTTTCACCTCATCTCTCTTAGGGCAAGAATGATCAACCCATGAAAGCTCGTTAACGGAGCATTCAATAATTAATACTTATTATAATATAATCATCAAAATAAATAGTAGAATAATCACTTACATAATAATTAATAATGAATATGATAATTTATTATTATATACATATAATTATATGTGATACTAGTTTTTTAATTACTAACATATATATAACCTATATATAAAATATGTTGAGATGTATTGAGGCGTTGAATTTTTTCAATTTAATATTTTTTATACATCTCAGTGTATTTTATATATGTGTATAAGACAAAATAAATTATTTTTAAATTATATAGCATATTGAAATTATTATAATTATATTTAGTTAGTTAATAATAATATTTGTATAATTATTACAATTATTTATTTATTATTTTTATAGATATTTATCAATTTTAACTTAGTGACATAAAATTATTGTATATGAAGCTTTAATTCCAATTTCAAATATTATGTATTTGGCAAACCCATTGCTATACATATATAGTTTTTTGTTATATGCATAAATAATTATTATTAAAATGTTGTTTAACTAAACGATATGCTATAGATTTTATAATTGAAATGAATTAGATGCATTGCATCTATTATTTATCCTATAAAAAACAAACATTTTATGTTTTAACATTTAAACGTAAATACTTTAAAACTAAGCTTTTCTCATTACTATTTGTCAAAACATTTACCATATTATTGCTACAATAATTATTAAAAGAACTCCAAAACCGAGATTCTCATATTATTACTACAATCTTTATCTTCTATTCCTGCCACAAATAAAACTTGAAGCGGCAACTTACGCTCCGCATCTTATATTAATGAATGCGTAGACTTTTTTAGTGTCAAGCCAAGAGCGCCGACAAAAGAAAAACGGTCACCGGGAAGCGACCAAAATGTCGGGTATGCTCAACGTTGCCGGCAAAAGGAAAATCGCGACAGGAAAGGGGGAAAGTAAGGGGAATCTGGGTGGCTCGATCCAACCAATAAACAAGCGACGTTTGGCTCAATTTGAGACATCGTTCGGTGACTCCATCAGACTAGTAGGAGGGAAGGAAGGAAAGCCATCGTTTTGTAGTATTGCAGTCCTAATTAAATTTCTCAAGCTCATGGGTTCGGCTTTTGCCAGGTAAATAAAATCATGACCATTTTATTTCAGATGATAGGTACTCCAATTCTGCTGGTGTTTTTGAGCTGCTGGGCAGAGCTCTCTGTATCCCCATTCTATGTTAATTTTTAGATTTGATTTATGTGAGATTTTGATCGGTTACATTCTAAATAAGTAAACCACAACAAGTATTCTGCACAGCATTCCGTCACTACTACATAGAGGGGCGTTTAAAGACAATTTTTGAGACAATTTTTTAATAAATTGTCTTAATTTGAGACAAAAAAAAAAGTTGTGTATTGTCACAAATATCATCTTTAACCAGGTGTCTTAAAATATGTCTTAAAAAAATGTCTCTATAAGACAATATGAATCAAAAGTAATTTTGTCTCTGTAAAGATGATTTCACTTCTGTCTCTTTAGAGACAATATTTCTTTAGTACCAACTATTATCTATAGAAAGACAATATGTGTTTAAATCCAACTATTGTCTCTAGAGAGACAATATGAAAAACTGTATTAAAAATTAAATAAATTTATTTTAAATATTCTTTTACTATGGTTTTCAACATTTAATATTTCTAAAAAGAATTTATACAATATTCATTGTAATTATTTTTTATATTTTATTTCTTACAAAACACTCAACAAAGTAGCATAAGTACTCACTAACTTGGCTACAAATACCATATTAATTGTAATTATTTCCAATGTTGTGTATCTTACAAAATGATGTGGGAGCTCCTTCACAACAAAAAAAATCTACCACGGATATGACATAACCGTTATTGAATATTAACATTGATTTCCCTAACACTGTAGCGTCATTGTTAAGTACTTAAACTGGCCCAAAATCCTCCATACATACATGTACACCAAGTCTAATTACATATTTAACTACATATTTTTATGAAGACAACCATAACGAAATGTTTAATTTTGAACATGTTACAACTGTAATCCCTTCAACGTGCCATATCTAGAATGACCACATGTAGATGCGATTTTCCAGCAATATTTTCCAGACGAACAAGAAGCATCTCATATTCTTCATATTTATCATGTAGCTGAAGGATAGAAAGATTCAACTAAACAAGAATCATCTCATATTCTTGATGGTTCTCCAGCAACCTCTGCAAAAAAATTATGTATTACTTCACAAAAAAATTATAAAAGAAAGGTCACTCAAGGGATAAACATAATGGGAACAAGGAAATAATAGCATACTTCTCTTTCAATCTGATATAAACACCATCAAGATCCATCATTGCCATGTATTTTTGTAAAGGAGCTTGATATTGATGAATAGTATTCATGAGCTTCTTTGCCTATAGAAAAAGAGAATAAGTACAGAAATCAAATCTAATTTTTTGAACTTTAAATAAAGACAAATCTGATGGAGGAGATAAAAATTTCATAAATGTTGTAACATCCATTAAAAATGTCATTGATCTTCTCTTGAATTCCAATGTTCACTTGTATTAGTTTCTAAGATTTGCTGGGATAAAATAACATCTCAAACATTTGAATAAACACTTGTAGGATTGTAAAAAATCCATATTTTAATTGCTCATAGTTGAAACACTTGCTGGGATATAATAAACAGCTCAAAACATATTTTAGTTGCTTAGAGTTAAATCCATATATCTATCTTTATGGATTGTGAAATTTAATATCTTTAATTCCCAAATTCAGTATACTAAATAAGGTTTTATGTTTTATGCATGCGCATTTCAAATCATATTTAATGAAGAGGTAGATGTTTTTCATAATTTTTTCAAAGATGGGTCATTGAGTGTAGTTTGAAAATTCATGAAAAACATATAAAATAAAATCCAGAAGCATTTTGATTATTTCAATATGGACTATGGAAAATGAATACCAACAATGGAATATCAATGGACAATCATCTCATCAACTCAAGTGCATAACATCAAGAAGACTGATTACAATAAAATTTGTAGACCTGAAGTTAACAGATTTTTAAAAAGTTTGCAATCAGCTAAACCCTTGAAAAAAGAAGTCTTATTTTAAGGCTATTAAGAGTAACCTAGAGTGTTTTTTGATTCTTCTCCATTAACATGTTAACATCGAATCAGTTGCAGACTTTTCAATAACTGAGTTTAAGATACTTTCAAGCTTCCCCAACTCTGAAAACCTCAGTAGATACCCTGCTGCAGCAAATTTGAGCACTCCTGGGAGCCTGGGTGATTCATATGAATAAACTATAAAGATTAGCAGTTCTTAAGCCACCCAAACTGGAACAGATATGATAATACTCCTTAGGTGCCTCAAATTAAGTGATTTGTAGCTAATCACTTAAAAGTCACCTCAAAAGAAACGCCTTTTCAATATCTGAAGTTGGGAGCTCCTCCATAGGGCAATTTGATGCTAAAAAATCAATACTCAACCCAAAAACATAGATCATATATGGAAACTCATCACCCAGATGCAAGAAATTAAAATATCCAACGCCTAGAATGTTATACAATTCACCTAGTGAGCTCTGAACTGAAATGGAAATCCAAAATCTATGAAAATGAAGACCAGCACTCTGAAAAGAGCTTCAAACACAAAAATAAATCTAGAAAGAATTGTACAAAACAAGGACTACTCGGTCTCTCATGCTTCTTTCCTCTTATAATTGTAAAATATTTTGTTGTGGTTGTTGAGAATGAGAATTTTCCAAGATTTCTTCTTTTATGTCGTCAAGAAATCAGTGAAAAACTGAACTAAGGAGGGGTCACCATGGCAGAAATACTGATTCATAACTATTATAAATATGAAGATTAATTGATCAGGAATATGTAGTAGAGTTGTGGCATTCTGATATATGCCCATTTGAGTTTAATATTTATATATATTTCTATTTATATGGGTATAGTGTTTGTGCTGATATTTATTGTGGGTAATGCGTATATTTGAATTTTGGTTGAATTTAAATATGATAGCAACAGTGCAGAATTATATCTGATCAGTAGAATATTCAACTCCATTTCACTTTTTCCCATTCTCATGGTAGATTCATCTCAATAAGCAATTTGTACCTTCAATCATTTTTTGGGCAAAAGTCTGAAGCTTTCTGTAGAAATTGAGAATTATTCCAATGATGGAAAACATAGATGATGGATTCAGAAACCAATGATTGTAATTTGAATTCTTCACATAAAGATTCATCTCTCTCACACGGTCTTCTGGAATTTTTATTGAATAATGATGTACAATATTCTACATTTTCCTATAATGGAGAGGAATTTGATGCGAAGGGATGGAAATTAAACAGGGGAAGAGAAGATTTTGACTAGAAAGAAGAAGAAATTCAACATGAGTAGAAGCATTCACTCTTCAAGAAAGGAAGATCATGGGAAAAATCTTATAGAAATAATGATAAAGGATGATCACTGCCTAGTCATCCTCCAAAAATACTGATGCTACACTCTCCAAAACAAGCTACGCAGTACAGTTATAGAATAAATCTGCAAGACCTAATCATCATATATCATACCTCAACTCAGTCACACACAATATATCCTTTTACCTGCTTGACTTTTCTCATTATACTGCACAGGTTTTCAATCATCTTGCACAAAATAATGACTCCTGCATCTTCAAAACGCAACTATACTTCATCTTTTTTGTCATGCACATGCACCTCCACAGACTATCAACACAGCTCTGTCCTTTTACACAGACAGCTCAAGAAATCATCGTATTCACCCGATCAGCATGCACACAGGACACAGTCTTTGACTTTTCAAAAATGCAGTCACATTTTCTGAGTATCAGACCTTTGTTCCTTTCACTCAGCACAACACCACAAATATTGTATCACACAACACACTGTATAAGGTATCGTCAGTTGTATGTACCTAGTAGGATCTTTATGGTTGCAAACCCAAAAGAAACAGGCTGTAGATTGCCAACTAAAATTGTAGGAAACTAGATCACTGAAAAATTGAAAGGAAAAGAAAGGACCTTTTAAGGTCCATGCTCTTGTACTCGGGGCATTCAAAAAGTTGTAGTTGTCTATGCTCAATGTTTCTTTCAACATGCTTTGCAAATTTTCAAAACCATTTTCTAAGATATTTCAAATTTCTCATTCCGTCACCAGTTATAAAATAATACTTGCCTTAAAAAATGATCACTCTAACAAAATTCGGCAACTCCTCAAACACAGGGCACTTCTTAACAAACAAATGTGCAAGCTTTGTAAGATCACTAGCAAATCTCTCAACTGTTGCATGTACAACTTGACGGGTGTTGTGGGCAGCATAAAATTCTACATCTTATCAAAAGAATCCATCCAAATTTTCTCCAAACAACATAGTTTGGCAAGAATTTGAACAATCTAAACTTTTTTTTGAATGATTTTTATGGTCTCTGATTTGAACAATCTAAACTTTTTTTTGAATGAAAGTTATTTGAGTTGTGATATTTCTATCAGAATTCAACTGTGTGATTTTCCAGTCAAACTCATTGACCTAGATATTTCATGAGTAATGATTCACAAGAATCCATCTCTCATAAGAAAGAATAGAACACTTAGCACTCATTCCATCTAAGGGTGAAGCTTTGGGCCTTCCCAGGAGGCACCCATCTTAAAATGAGGCATCCATCTTATCATGCTTGAGTTGTAGTACTAGGATGGATGCCTACTAGGAAGGCACAATGCTTCACCCCTAAGAGCACTATGTAGATGAAATGAGTGCTAAGTGTCCCATTCATTCTCATGAAAGATGGGTTCTTGTAAACCACTACTCATGAACACATGAGTCAATGAAATTGATTTGAAAACTGTACAATTAAATCATAGTAGCAATATTAAAATTTAAATTGTTGTGGAAAATACCTCCTACATAACAGTTATTTGAGTTTTTAGTCTAGACTGCTTACTGGAAGGGGTTCCAGTAAAGCTCAACTTTCTTTTCTGGAAAGTTGGATTGAAAACCACTTGGATGATGCCAACAAGATTGACAACAAAAACCAGTGCTGTTTGCAGCTAATCAAATGGACAGTCATCTTGAATAATATCTTGCAGCTAATCCATATCTTGAACATTATACATTAATAATAGTATATATAATTCAAATCATTAATACCAAACATTAGTAACAACTTCAAAACATAAATACCAAACATCATGTGTAATATACTCTAATCGTGCGGGGACACGTCTTTAAGGAAATGCCTTGCCTTTCCCTCACCCCTAATGGGTATAGATACATAATGGGACAACAAATCTCAGGAAAAATAGAGGAACAGTCAGCGAATCATATACAACAGTCAGCAGTTCATTACCACTCAGACCATAGCTATATAGGAACAAAGGAGGTCATCGGAGTTGTCTTCATATTCAGCGCTCATAGTATGAGAGGATGGTATCAGTCCAATGATAAATACACATAAGTAGAAGACAGTATCTCAGGTAAATTGCAGTAGAGTATAGCAGAAAAAAGCACGACCACCTGAATGAGGCGTAGCCTCTTATTCTCACGATATAAGACTTGCAACAATGTCAAGAATCAGAAACCACGACCTAAGGTTATTGATGAAGCTAGAAGGATTAACAACAGAGAACTGTGATAATTACTATCAGTGCATATACAAGATGACAGTGATTGCATTTATAAGTCTTGTCTATATATCTCTTCATCTAATCTATAAAAGATTGACCCTAAATAATATCAGACTCCTCTGTACCATCTGTTCGATCATCATCTCATGGTTAGCCAGAAACTTTAACTCATTTGATCCATATAGGATCAATTCATAAACATATAGGATCAATTCATAAACATATCCAACATTTATATTGTACCATGTTAGAGATCCTATCAGATTTCTAGTTGAATCCAAATTTCAGATATCATAGTCAGATAATAGAACTTCTATATTGAATATCATATCAAACCCTTTGCCGTCATAAATTCAATGTGTCATCCCAAGAATAATACTTTAATATGTATCATTGTTTGCATGTCATGTCAAGGAGGGTAAATCTTCAAGCTTTACCAAGAAGCCTGGTTAGAATTTTATCTAAAGGTTAGAGTCATTTTATTCATTTATGGAATTTTCCAGCTCTCTGAGGCCTAGAGAAAATATTTTTCTTGCACTCGTCTATTGATCTAGCTTCTAATTTATGTAATAGCATCTAGCCCTCAGGTTTATATCTTCTGTTATTTTTAACCATAACAATTGTTGTCCAAGAGCCTTCTGTTGAAGTGTGTTAAAGAAGATAAATTCGATGTTTATGGTGAAAATATAGAAATTCTGGAGATTGTGAGCACACACGTTAAGATAATATTGTGACATGAACATGGTGTTAAAATGTCCTGGTGTAATTTATCTTTGCAAAATATTGGGAAATGATAAAGTTGTATTTGAAATCTGATTTATATCAGTTATTATTTTCAACCATAACAAACTGTTGTCCTAGTGGCTTCTACTGAAGGCTGTTAGAGAAGATAAAATTGTGACATGAACTTGTCCCGAGTTATTTAATTTTGGAAAATATTGGGAAATAGTGAAGTTGTATTTTGAAACCTGTAATTTGAAACCTGCTTAAACTCTAACATGAAAGCTTTTTATATAAATTCCTTCCATAAGCATATGATTCTGAACATAGGCCATGGTAAAAGAAATGTAATATATTCCATATTTTTTTATCCCCAGATGATGATCACATGTTAATGTTCCTGAATCCCCCAAGATATTTAACATCAAAACCATATAATATGTTGGGGAAAAAAGATAAATTTTAGAAATACAAATTATATGTTTCGTCGAGGGAATAACAAATATTAAAGATATTTATTGGTAGTGTTCATGGGAAGGGAATCATGGGAAGATTGTGGCTGTCAATAGAATTCAAGAAGATAGAAGTGCATATAATAAAAATATAAAAGGAGAATGAATTAGTAAAAATGAATTAAAAAAGTTTGGTGGTTTGGCACAAGTCCCCACAGACAACAATCTATCATGCTAAGACTTGAAAACATACTTGGAATCACAAGAGCTAAAATGCATTACATATTTTATATTATATTGAGTAAGAATATTTTTTCCCTAGCAGCCCCAATACATACAAATCTCAGGCATTAGACTCTTTAAGATCATCACATTGCATAACAAGGAATCCATTAGACCCTTCAATCAGACCCCAAAGTTTATAAACACTAACATTAGATCATGAAAATAGAAGAAATCTTAGAAGGGACATTACATCACAGTAGACAAACTTGAGAGATGTGTGGTCATGAGTCAGGATCTTCATCAATACAAATAGATGTAGTATACATCATGCATTGCATATCACAATCTGAGAATCTATTTTCCAGATGTGGGTCAATGAGTTCACAAGTCTGTGCATAATTAGGTGCAAGATACCTGTCATGGGGAAAACATCATTAATAATATTCCCTTACTCTGACATCAAACTGCCCATAATACCTCTGATACATGAGACACAAATTTAATGCAATAACATTGAGAAATTATGGCAAGTCTATAGTTATGAGGGATATTATATTTGTTTTTCTTTCAATCTGGGTTATATAGATCAAACATAAGGAATTTCGTCAATTATCCTAATCTGCTGGATCAACTTTGGATCAATTGGATCAACTTTTAGTATGTGTGTTTCTTCAATTGATCAACTATCCAGTTGCCATTTTGCAAGCCCAAAGTCCCCAAACTATAATGACATCATATTAAATGTCACGCAAACTATAAACATAAGAATCCAGAGCACAAATATTTTATTGCATACACTAGAAGTGAATTGTAACAGATTTTTACAGCCGATGTCACTCCATATTTATGATATCATAAATATTGATTTTAATAAATTTGTGTAAAAATATTTACATTAAACTGTGCTTTGAAATATGAAGAATGTTGATCTTTGACTGTAAGAAGGATGTTAGAGATATTCTAAGGTAGAAGAGTTGGAAATCTCAAATTTAGCACTGACAATTTGTTAGAATAGGATTTTAAAAGGATGGCAAACTAATTTCAATTTATTTTTAGATTCAGATACAAGTCTATAAAAATTGATTGTGCCTCTTTTAAAATTACTTAAAAGGTGTAATCTTCTTTAGTAAAATATACAGACAGTGATTATCTTGAATATTATTTCTTCTGTATTTCTTTTGCTAAATATATTCTATAGTTAATTTCTATAGTTTATTGGATTCATTTGCAATGTACATTAACTAGAAGCCTTGAGTAAGGATGCATCTTAAAATATATAAAAAGGTAGATGAATTACCATCGTCAATCATTTGGCAAGACAATATTATTGGGTAAAAGTTCACTGATGGATGATGCAGCCTCCACAACACTCTTCATGTAAGTATCTCAGATCTCTTGCAACTCCAACAACCACTTTGTGACAATATTTCCATTCCGAACATACTGTATTCCCCTTTCTTATAAACCAAAACATTAAAAATAAAATTTTGTATTCAATTAGAAATAAACCCAGAATAGTACAACAATTCAACTTCTAATGAAGGCTATTATATATCAAATCCAAGGCATACAAATATGTTTGAATTTGAAATGAAACCAAGCATACCACTTAAAACATAGTAGTACTACAATTTAGTTTCTAATGAAGGATGTCGTCTATGAATTTCAAGGTATACAAATAATTTTGAATTTGAAATAGAACAGAGCATATCACTGAAAATAGAGTAGATATTTTGAGTTCAATATTTTTGTGAATCCTAACTACTGATATTTACATCAAGTCTATATCTTTGTTAGTAATATTACAAATTATCAAAGAACAAAATTTTGTCTGTATGTTGAATAGATTAACTACATAATAGTAAGGATCTTTTAAAACAAAAACTCTCATCATATGATTACTTCATCAGCACCAACTAATACTAATCTCTTCCTCGCATTTGTATTTTTCACAGAGAGAGCTCTTGCATAAATGGCCTAATAGAGAGGATAATATTTTAGTTTAAATTCAATGTGAGCTTTTCCCTATCTAAATTTATAGTCATATTTAACTAACATTTATTATGCAGACAGACAGTGAGCCTCTATTTTTATCCTGACATCCTGATCTATCCATCAATTATACTTCCTTGAACAAATGGAAAAGCTTCTAATGAATTAGTACTATAATTTCTTCATTTCTGAAATATACTATCTCCCTAAGTGAAAAACATTCACTTTAGTGAAAAACTCCAACTCTCATATAAATATTTCATCCATTGAAATATTTAATAGAAAATCAAATTTATAATAAAAGTTTTCACCATTTCAATGTATCTCAATTTGCAATTTTAACTTTTAACCTTAATGGAAACACTTCAATCTATTGTGAATATTCCCTGTGTGCTGGCTTTTTATTACATTCTAACCCCTCTGTTACTCAGTAAAACCCTGTAGCATTCTGGAAATAACATTCCAAACAATTTTTACCCCTGAGTGAAAGTATATATATAGACTTCACATTTCACCCCTTGATACTTTTGTAAAAAATAAAATACATTTAGTCCCTGTGAAAGAAATGCACTTGTAGTCATTTTAGATTTTACCCAATCACCACATTGTACTTAGGTAAACATTTCCCTTGGAGTGAAAAATAAAAAATATTTCCAATCCCTAGACCTTTGTGAAATATTCTAACTATTTAAATCAATGATAGTAGACTCCTTTTCATAGTAACCTGCACATTATATCTTATACTTCACAATTTCTTTAGAATGTAGCTGCAAAAAAAAAGTATCCAGATCCACTTCCTTGATGTCAAATGTTGTGGAACTTGGTGTCCTGCAATAAATTCCATTCAGGCGTCTTATGCAAATATGTTCCATGAGTCCATATACAGTGAGGGACTTTCAACAATTAACATCCATCACCAACAATTCATATATTCTTAATATCCACTACAAACTATTTATGTCTATCACCAACATCACCATCATTCCCACAGTAACTTGATTTCACTACTCTGTCAAACTCATCTAGCTATTTTTTCATAGAAAATACAACATGATGATACAATCATTACTATATCTATAAATATAATTTTTGCACATAAAATTTGAGTAACTTAAACAAAAATCTAACCAAATAGGATGGATAAGACAAACAACAAACTCAATACCCAACATATCATAAAAGAAAGATTGAAGTATGTCATATCGATTTGGTCTCCTAAATTTGATCTATCCAACAACATGTAAAAATATGGGCAAACAGTTTCTATATTAAAAATAGTGTAAACAATGGTGATTTTCCCATGCCACTTGGCGGTTCTTGTACAAAGCCACTAGTAGCAATTTACCAATGAAAAAGTATAGCTCCTTATCTTATCTTTCCCATTACTTAGTTACCCAATTACTAATCCTCCAATTAAAAGACACAATTTTTAACAAACTCACCTCACCTACCATTGAGCAGTGCCAAGGACTATTTGTAGCTCTTGTCTTAGAGCATCAACTAAATCTTCTCCAGCCTAAAAGGAAGCAGCATAATCCAACTCTGCCACAGTCTGTGTATGCACCCAATGTCTGTACATGAATTCTAACCTATATTGCATCACATTTTCTAACATTCAAAAAAACATTTCTTTAAGAATATTGTACAACAAGCATTGTGCTAGATAGAATGATTCAAGATATTTGTATGGATTCAATGTTTGAAGAAGAATTTTGAGTTTTCTTTGATGGGATTTTTTTTAATGATGTGAGAGAATTTCCTGTATGAAATGGGGTGTCTTTTAAAATGACATCTTCCTTGGTAAAAAATACAGACAGTGATTCTCTTAAATATTATTTCTTCTACTAAATGCACTATGTTGTTAATTTCTGTAGTTTAATGGATTCATTTATAATGTATTAATTGGAATCCTTGAATAAGAATGCATCTAAAAAATATAGGTAGATGAATTACCATTGCCGTAAGATCATGTGTTAGAGGTCACGATGGATGATGTAGCCTCCATGGCACTCTTCATGTAAGTATCTTAGACCTCTTGCAACCCCAATAGCCATATTGAGACGATATTTCCATTCCAACTGCGTTGTCTTCCTCTCTCCTATAAACCAAAAACATTAAGAATGAAATTGTGTTCAATTACCACTAAAAGAAAAGAAGTACAACAATTCGGCTTCTAATGAATGAGCTATATATATGAATTCCAAGGAATAAAAATAGGTTTGAATTTGAAATGAAACCATACGTGCAACTCAAAATAGAATAGTACTACAATTGAGTTTCTAATGAAGGTTGTCATCTATGAATTTCAAGGCATATAAATAATTTTAAATTTCAAATCGAACAGAGCATACCACTGAAAACAAGTAGATATTTTGAGTTCAATATTTTCATGAATCCCAGCCTACATATTTTATCCTAATGACTCATATTTACATCAAGTCTTTTATCTTTTCCACTAATATCACATATGAACGAAGAACGAAAGCTTGTTTGTATGCAGAATAGATTTACTACATAATAGTAAAAATCTTTAAAGAAAACAAAGCTGTCATCATACAATTGCTTCATCAACATCAACTAATACAAATCTCTTCCTCACATTCGCATTTTTAATAGAGAAAGCTCTTGCACAACCTAATAGAGAAGATAATATCTTAGTTAAATTTCAGTGTGAGCTTTTTCCTATCTAAATTTACACAATCATATTTAACTAAAATTTATTATGTGATAAACAGAGCCTCTAGATTTTACCAGATAATAATGCCATTTTCTCCAAATCCAATAACAATGCAATTGAATAAAACGATGATAATTATAGTCTAACATCCTAACCTATCCATTAGTTATTACTTCCTTGAGCGGATGACAGAGCTTTTGATGAAGATTTGTCATTTCAAAATGTCCAAGGTCTGAACCCTGGGATGCAGCTAAACATTGCAGATTTTAGTCAGCTGATGATAATAGAAAAAAGTCATAAACCCAACTATTCAATGTCTCGTATAAGTCAGAAATTATAAGTTATGCAAAAGTTCTCTTAAGGCATGCAATAGCTGAAATCACATGGAATACCATATACACCCAAAGATTTTCATTTCTAAAATACACACATAAATTAGGCTCTACATTTGTAAAAGTACAAATAACATAAATTTCAAAGCTTTCTGTGAGTCTACTAAATAATATAGAAATAAATCTATATATTTATTTGTTAGTTTTAAGAAGATACATTACAAAAGCTTTGGAATGATTTTAAGACCTTCTGGCTGCCCAAATTATCAAGAACTTATCAAACAGATACACAAGATAGGCTTAGAGACACTCAAAAAATGTCTGATCTACTAGTTATACTGGTTCTTCAAAGTTACAAAGAGTTTGCTACAAGCTTTAGACAAATAAATATCACTATAATCTCAAACATGCAATACCCACAACTGGAAATTTAAACCCTAGGGTTCCCAACTTCCCATGCTATGTTTTCTTCCACTAGTTCTGCAACTAATTGTTTCAGTCTCTTTCCATCCTCCTTCAAATACGAAAAGATATTTGATTCTTAATACCTTACTATCAAGAATGTCAAATCTAAAATAAATGTGACATCCATGGATAGATCGGTGCAAACAAAACCCATATCTATTTGGCATTGTTTTCCATAAGTCATGCCATAAAATGCACTGCTAATCTACTTGAATGTACCATGGAAGCATGGGAGAGTATTATTCCCTGGCCTGAAAATGTACTAAGTATTTATTGGATAGCTGGAGTTGATGTATAAGTTGAGAAAGGCCCTTACCAATGCCGAATATTGATCTCTGCTCTCCACACATTTTTTTGAGGGGGAGCTCCTCCAGGCTGTGGATCATTACCCTGTTTTCTCCTACAATAGTGACCCCTCAAACCCTTCCTACTCCCTCATGCTTCATCTCTAGGAATTTTTTGGTCAACAAGTCCCTAAAATTGCCCTGAAGACGACCTCCAGCTCACACCCCTTTTCTGTTCCGCAGGATTCCCATCATCCAAAAGAAATTGAAAGCTCATCTGGACGGAGAAATCCCCATTACATTTCCATCAAGAAATGCAGGAATTACCCCATCTAAGAATTTGTGAGATCCCAATTGGGGATGGAGTTGCTAAGCGGCGCTAAGGCACATAGCCCTGGCGAAGACAATGAAAAAGAATACTGCAGCATTTGTGAGCCCGATAATCTGTTTGGAGAGGTAGCTGCATTTCCTTCTCTATCACCTGTGCCCTTCAATTCGTGGTATTAGCCTCGAGGATTTTGATCGCAAGTTGTACATTGACCTTCCCTTTCGCTTCAATTTATCTCAGACACGCGAAGCCTTTCGGGAATTATGTCACCTGCAAGCAATTCATTGTCATTAGATCATCTCACTACTTTTATCAATGAATATTTTCATGACCCATGCGATGATGTAGTTATGTATTCACCGAATGATTTCATGGCAGAGCTAGAGGGTTATTTACCTATAGTAAAACACCGTGAGATTTGTGGCTGGTCTCTGCAAGTGCATTCCTTGTGGAAAGAATTGTGCAGGAAAGTTAGTGAGGATGTGAAGATAAGATCAGATCAAAAGACACCGCCAAATCTTCCCCTGCTACAAGCAGTAGAGCATTCCAGAACACTGTAAAACACCACCGACTGAGTTCCTGTCCTAGTCCTTTCTTCTAGTCTCAATATCAATCAATGGTAATGGGAATATGACAAACCCTAACAGCCGACGCTCGAAAGAAGAAAAACAAAAAACTCGCTAAAAATTCATTTCCCCCCAATCTTCGAAAATGCATGTTCGTTATGTTCTTTTGTCTTAATATTTAATTTAAGACAATTTTAATAATTTAAATTTTTAATACTAAGTGTTTAAGACAAAATGTTAATATTGTCTTAAAAAAATGTCTTAAAGTACCCTCTTATGTAGTAGTGCGTCTAGGGGGCCTTCTTAAATCTCGTTATATCTCATATGAGTACTGTGTACTCTTTTGTTCTCGTTTGTGTTGAACGTGTTCTTGTTAGTGTTGACTGCAGGTATGCAGACACAGAATATATCAAAACAAGTGTGATTAGGGGATGGAAGGTAAGCTGTGCTGCTTCCACCAGTGATAATGGATATGTTTGGCAAGACATTGGAAATAGCACGATTTGCCTAGCCTTTTCTGGTTCTCTAGATTCCAGTGCCTTTCGTCAAACAGAAACCAAATTTGGTGCGTGCAAAATCAATGAAGATAATAATTATTTTGAATCCATAGTGGATGGGAATACAATAGAGGAGCGAGCTCTTGTCTACAAAGAGGCTCTCATCAAATTTTTACAGATTTGGAACGATGATCTGAAAGCACAGGTTAGTAGCACTGTCTATAAATTCTTTCTAGACTTGATCCATCAGAATTGAGTATGAAGGGGAATAAAATGCTTTGAATCTGTAAATATAAAGTCTACATTCATGTCTAAGAAAATTTACACTTGTTTGCTATCTGTTCTTATATAGGAATAAAAAAAGAACAGATAGCTTTATCATTACAATGAAATTTTAAGGAGTCCAAGTTCTTAGTTTTGCCTAAGCAACCTGATAAATCAATATAGGTTTGGGTGGTTCTTTGGAAAGCCAAGATATGAATATTACAACTCTTACCATTAATATAAGCTGAGCAGCAGCCACCATTATTTTCATACGAAGGCTTCATAAATTAAAAACTGGAAATACAGCCTCCACCCTTTGCATTGGACAGCAACCCCTAAAGCCAGATATTAAATGTTGAATCATATTTTTGTAAAATCGGGCAAACCGGGCAAACCGGGCAAAACCGGCAAAACCGGGGCAAAACCGGGCAAACCGGGCAAAACCGGCAAAACCGGCAAAACCGGGCAAACCGGCAAAACCGGCAAAACCGGGCAAACCGGGCAAAACCGGCAAAACCGGGCAAACCGGGCAAACCGGGCAAAACCGGCAAAACCGGGCAAAACCGGGCAAAACACAGAGAGAGAAAAAACACTGAGAACACACAGATTTTAACACAATGAAATCTTCATTCATATTCCTGAGAAGCCTGCAATGATTGTATTTTGAAGTAAGGACAGCAACCCCTAAAGTAAGGTAAGTAAAAAATAACAAAACAAGGGAATGGATCCAAGATATTAAATGTTGAACCATATTTTTAGTAAAATCTGGAAAACAGGGCAAAACAAGAGAGAGAGAAAAAACACTGAGAACACACAATGAAATCTTCATTCATATTCCCGAGTAGCCTGCAATGATTGTATTTTGAAGTAAGAATGGGCAGATGAAAGATGACAGATAACGGACAGTCATGGTTTCACAACTAATATTAATCAGAATATTTAAAGTATTTCTGAGATATTTCAATTTTTCTTTTCCGAGTGACTGGGAAAAAATGTTTGCATACTGATGATCAAATTTATACCACTCCAAATAAATCTCTCATTTGTTGATTAGTTCTTTGATGAAACGATATCTAGTGTTTATATGCTTTTTTTCTTTTGTGAAATACTGGATGTTTGGATAGTGCAGTTGTTAAGTTGTCGTTATAGAAAATATTTGTTGTTTCTTCTTGTATGTATTTCAAATCTGTTAACGCTCTTCTCATCTAAATTGTTTGGCATGTTGATCTTGAATGCGCATAATACTGCAGTTATGCCAAAGTGATATTAAATGAATTCTTCTTCTCATCGATGTAGCGTACACAATCACTGTTGTGTATCCTATGAGTTTGAACTCATTCGACTTGAAGTACATAATTCCACAATTCTCAGTACCACTCACAAACCTCAAAATTGTATTTAGGCTTCTTAAATTTTTTCTACTAAGTATGTATTTAGAAGGCAATATTGCAAGGGAAACAATTGTCATGGCTGAATTTACTGATTCTACGTCTTTGGCATCATCGTCTCACAACATTGCTTTTCGTTTCACCATTTATATTAGTTGCTCGATTGTGTGGTTCTACTCTTGGAACTTAATTAAACTCCTATTTTGTTCTTGCAGGTTGCAGAGGAACTTAAAACACGAAAATCTGTTTTGTTTACAGGGCATTCCATTGGAGGTGGGATTGCTACTTTGGCCACACTTGCGAGTTTGGGGAAATGGGGTAAGGGAACCCCTGTTTGTGCCATCACATTTGGATTCCCTCTGATAGGAGACGAAGTTCTTGCCAGAGAAGTTCGTAAGCAGGGATGGGACAATCATTTCTTCAACGTTGTTTCAAGGGGTGATGTTTTTGCCAGAACTCTGTTTGCTCCCTGTGAATCCGTGTTTACCCATTTGGAATTCTTGCTGCCCCACTGGCTGAAATCTATTAAGCAAAAGAATGAAGGTGATACAGACATTTTAATGGAGCCTGTAGAATGGGGCTTTCCTAAGTATTCAAGAACCGTCCTGCTGCATTCTCGGGAAGTGGTTAAAATCATCAATTTTTCCAAAATGGAGGCTACAAAGAAGCTGACAGCAACGCTGAAGCCTGAAGTCAAGTTAAGCCCGTACAGACCATTTGGGCATTTTTTGTTCTACTCAGACAAGGGTGCTCTTTATGTTGAAAACGATAAGGCTACGACTGAAGTTGTGTTGCCCATCCTATATAATTCCTTGGCCACTGCCAGTGCTCAAGATCAGGCATCTATCTCGGATCACACTGGCTATGATAGAGTCTTCCATGTCAACACAAACATCGTCAATTCGGAAGGGTATTGGATTCTTCCACTATCACAAGGTGTATCAAGTTCTGACATGGAATCGCTACTGGATTCTCTTGGATTTGGGTATGCCAACACAAATACTGTCAATTTGGAAGGACTTCAGGTTAGCATCTTGATATCGTTCATTTTCTTTGATTATCCAAACCAAAAACTATACTTGTTTTTGGGAAAAAAAAATAAATAAATAATGATAATAGAATTGTTTCCCTATTGAATTTTATGTTAAGAAAAAGGTTTAGAATCTATTGATTCATCATGTTATTATTTTTAATTGATCTGAATGAATGGAAAACCAAATTGACTTCTCATGAATTTTATATTCAAGTTAGCATATTGACATCGTTCATTTTATAAATTGCTTGTGCTTCTGGATTACATTGTGTAAGTAAGTTTTTGCATCAACGTCTCGGATCGCACTTCTTGATCCATCATCAAGATCTTTCATACTCTTTGTGCTCTCTTTCATCCTGATGATGGATCACGGAGTGCCATCCAAAACATTTCATGCAAGAACTTACTTACACAATCTAATCCAGAAACACAAGCAATTTATACTTCATGGATTGTGGAAATATCATGACATTAATTGTTCATTTTCTTTGAATATCCAAACAAAAAAGTATATTTATTTAAAAAAAATTAATTTTAAATAATAATGGAATGTCCTATCAATATTTTATGCTAAGGGAAAATGTTTAGAATTAATTCATCATGTTTTTTTTATTAAGGATGAAATAGGTTTTGAAGGGATCCAATACCCTCTACAAAGACAAAAAATTGTTGTACAAGATAAGTTATGCCAAACAACAACTATCAACCAAACAACAAAAAAGCTAGTTTCTACAAACCAACATCCAACCAGGAACAAAAAGGTTTTGAAGGGCTCCTGAAACCCTTTACAAATAGCTAAAAAGAATGGAAACCAAACCATGTTTGGAAATGTTTGACCATCATAAGAAACCTTAACTAGGGGTAAAGAGGTGTGCTTATGCTTACGAAGACCTCTTGTTCTAGGCTTCATAACCACACAAGAAATATCATCCTTCAATTGAATAGAGCAAGGGGAAGCATGAGGACTAGCCACTAAAGGCCTTGAAAGAAGTGAGATTGGAGCAAAAATCGTAGCCAAATCATCAAGGAGGCAAGCCACATTAGGCTCTGGAGGCAAAGTCAAGAAAAGGAATAGATAGATGGAAGAGAAAAATAAATAAAGGTAGATAGAGGGAGAGATAGAAAGACAAAGATAGAGATAGGAAGTGATATATAATTATTATACATACATACATACACATGTATGTATGTATGTATATGTGTATGGAGAGAGAGAGAGAGAGAGAGAGAGAGAGAGAGAGAGAGAGAGAGAGAGAGGAAATAAGGAGCATATGTATATGAGTTAGAAAGAGAAGTCGATAGGAATAAAAATAGGGAGTGATGTGGAAAGAGGGAGAGAGGAAGAGAGAAGGCGAGATAGGGATAAGGATAGGAAGAGGGAGATAGAGAGAATGGACAGGGGGAGAGAGGGAGATAAATTGAGAGAAGACAGAGGATAAATAGAGAATCTTATAAAGAGGGAACAATAGGGAAAGATGGAGAGCTAGAGAGATAGATATAGTGGGAAGGCTAGAAGGGGGAGAAAGAGATACAAGGAGAGGTAAGAAGTTATAGAAATGGGAGATTGAGAGAGAGGGAGAGATGTGAGTAAAGAGAAAGAGGTGGATCAAGAAATAGAGTTAGAAAGAGGGAGAGATAAAGATAGAGAATGAGAGAGGGAGGGATAGAAAGATAGAGATGAAAATTTATATAGAGAGAGGTAGAGAGAAGGAGATATATATAGAGAGGGAGGTGGATAGAGGTACAAATAGGTATATTTAAAGAGATTAGAGATGTCAAGAGAAAGAGAGATCTTGATATCTTTGTCTTTATCTTTATATCCACATTTCTATTTATCTCTCAAATTTTCTCTTCCTCTCCCTCCCTTATTTCTCTCTATTTTTGTATTCCCTTCTTTCTTCCTCTACCTATCTGAACCTCTCTCTCTTCCCCTCTCCTTATCTTTATCCCAAACTCTCCTTCACTCTCCCTCTCCCTCTCTTTATTGTTCCATTTCTATATTTGTTTCTCTCTTTAACTATCTCTATCACTTTTTATATGTGCATCTCTTTCTTCTCCTTTAGTCATTTGATTCCCCTCTCTTTTTCTCTTCGTTTACTTCTATTTTTTTCTATCTCTACCACTCAACCTTCTCTCTTTCTCTCTTCTTTTTGTCTATCTCACTTTATCTATTTTTATCCATAAGTGTGCGGTAGGTACACTAAATGAAGAAGAAGAAAAATAATAAGAAAATAAATAAATTTTCCGTTTTTAATTTTTTTGAAACTTAAAAAATAAATAAAATATTCCAATTTAAGTTAATATAGTACTAAAATATATTTTGGGATAATAATCTTAAGCCTTTGATTTTAAAATGTAGTTCATCGGTAGACCTGTCCATGAATCAAAATTGCTTAGGGGCTAGAGTTTGGGTTGCTTGCTTCAGTATATTATCTATGTCTTGTGCCTCCCCTTATCATACCACATTTATTGTAGGAGTGTAGGATTTTGAATGGCTCAAGCCAACCTCCACTTAGTAGTTGATGTTGGTGTTTGAGCTTTGGAAACAAGCGATCATGTCACCACTGAACAAATGACCTTGAAGTTTGTGTTGAAGGTTTTCTACAAGTTATGTCTACTGATACCCCTGATATTGTGTTTCATGTTTAGGATTTTGATAATGCTTGTGAGTGGCTTAAAAAATACACCTTAATAGGTTATTTTGTGGGGATGGTTCCATCCAAAAGCATGTTGCATGACTAGGTTGGTAGAGCTTGGGTCCATCATGGGGTTTGGCTAGATAGCATCCAAAACCTCACCAAAGGGTTTTTTCTATTTCATTTTTCCAACCCTACTCATGTTGAGGGTATCCTTAAACATGGGACCTAGTTTCTTCAGTCATACTTTCTTATCTCTCAACCATGGTCACTAGACTTTACCATCTATTCTTAAAAAAAGCTCAAGGTCTCAGTTTGGTTAGACTTTCTTGGCTTGCCCTTGTCTTGCTAGTCATTTTTGCAAACCATAGCTCAAACCATTGGCAAAGTGATTTGCATGGAACTTGATCATTTTTATGTCCATCCCCAAAAGAGGGTTTGTATGGAATTTGATTTGTCTCATGACCTCAAAGAGACTCTTGAAATTTAGATAGGAGGTCAATGCTACTCTCAATGAGTTCACTATCTAAATATGCCCAATAATTGCTATCAGTGTCAATTTCCCCTAGTTGCCTTGAGGGTGAAACTCCTAAAAAGAAAGCCCCTCCATGCTCTTTGAAAATCACCAAGAATGAGAATGGATGGACTACAATGGTGAGAAAAGGGAAGATATCTTCCACTACCTCACATAAGAAATCTAATGCCGCATCTTCATAGCTACAAGTGTAGGTACCAACTTAGCCATCGTCACAGCCCAAGGCATAGCGACAAGGCCCAAATACTTCAAACCCTAGCATTCATGGAAAAACATTGGTGGAGAGTGCTTCCTTCCTGGTGTGGGTTCACACTCCCCTAGCCACCTTGGTTTTGTTAGAGCTCAACCATCCTCATTACACTTCTCTCACAACCCTTATGGGCGAGAGATAAATGGTGATGAGGCACCAGAGAAATATAGGGTGATTCCTACATATTCTTACCCTACATTTTAGCCAACTTCTGACTTCTTGCAAAATAATTTTTTTGTCTCTCGAGGACAAGGAATCCATGCAATATTTTGAATCGTGAACTTCATGTGTCATGGAATATTTGAGGTCTCATAGACCTCACTAGGAAGTATTCTATGTGGGATACTCGACAAAAATATCTTGGTATTGATGTTTTTTGTCTTTAGGAAGTTAAAATTATAGGTTTCATGTTGGCTATTGCATGTTGTATTATTTGGCTAGATAATTTGATTTTTCTTCAGAGCATGAAGCTAATAGAGGAAGTGTCATCACCCTCATCTCACCGTATTGACATTCTTCCATTGTGGCCCATGGGTTGGATCCCACTCAAAGGCTAGTGTGGGTCCTCATGTTAGTTGATAATAATTCTTTTGGGATCATTAATATTTATGCTCCAATGGGTTTGGAACCTTGTGAGTTGGCCCAGTCAACTCACCAGTTGAGTTATGTGGTGGAATGTGTAAAAGATGATAAACTTATTTAAAAATTATGTTATGTAATAGTGATGATATAAATGAGAAATGCTTATTTGCAGGTTTTATCAAAGCCACTTCGAACACTAATGGATTGTTGTATCTTCGATTGTTGATAGACAACATATGATTGTCGATATATACATGGAAACATAAGAGAAGGGTATCACGAACATGATAGATTATGACACACAAATGAGTCGCGACCTATCATGGTTGTAACCTTTCATTAACTTGTTTGTTAAGAGCTGAAACTTAATCGGTCTCTTTAATTCATACTCCCGATAATAGTATTGGTATAGCCATAAACAGTAACAGCGACATCATTATAAATCAAAGTATATTATTTGTATATTAGTATATATATCAATAGTGACATTAATGTTACTTCATATATATATATATATATATATATATATATATATATATATATATATATATATATATATATATATATATATATATATATATATATATATATATATATATATATATATATATATATATATATATATATATATATATATATATATATATATACATTTATAATTTATCTTTATCTAAATGGTGTCATCTAGTTTTAACACTCCCTCTTAGCTAGGGAAGATCAAGTGCATCATATTTATCATAAGCATGTATGTACCATTTAATATAACATGGTATATCATATCACACAACATGTGATATCTAGTTTTACATATCATCTAACACATGATATGAGGAATCACCTAACATGTGATACCCAGTTTTACATATCACCTAACATGTGATATGAGGAATCACCTAACATGTGACACCTATTTTACATATCACCTTAACTCATGATATGAAGTCCATAGAATATACCAAGAACATCACATTCTCCTTATACCCCTATTATGGTATGTGCACTAACATTAAAACACATAATGTCTACTATAACGAATCATAATATCAATATAACATGATATCAACATTATAAGATCGTCACCTCGTAATGTTAAGTATAAGTGTTCATTATTTAAAAAGTCGTCACCTTTGGAGTATGTACATAGGATGGGCGAGCCCACAAAAGAAGTTTACACATTAAACATGTTTATTATATTAATACAAATCAAAATTTTACATTTCAACCATACCAATATTTTTCCTGAAGTGATCAACTTTCACCTTGGGGAGTGCTTTGGTAAGGATATTTGTAGCTTGATCTCCTATACTTATATATTCCAACTGAATTGCATTCCTTTCTACCATGTCTCTTACATAGTGGTAAGGAATCTCAATGTGCTTGGATCTGTCATGAAATATTGGATTCACTGAGAGCTTGATACAACTTTGGTTATCACAATGGATGATAGTTGGTTTCAGTGATTTGTTGAATAACCCAACAAGCAGCTTTCTAAGCCATACTACTTATCGAGCATCCATTGATGTAGCAATGTATTCTTCCTCTATAGAACTTTGAGCTACTGATGACTATTTTATGCTTATCCATGATATCATAGCCAATCCCAAACTGAAGCAACACCCTAAGGTGCTCTTTCGATCAGTCACACTTCCAACTCAATCAAAGTCAGTGAATCCATGAAGTTTTAAGCCAACCTTTTCATATTTAAGTCCATAATTAAGAGTGCCCTAAAGGTATCTAATTATATGTCTTGCAGCAACAAGATGAATCTCCTTAGGGTCACACATGAATTGACTCAAAGCATTTACGACATAACAAATATTTGGTAGGTGGTGTTTACCAAGTACATCAAGGATCTCCAATTATCTGCCTGTAGAGAGTAGGATTTGCCATCTGAGATTCTATTGCAACTTCTTTCAGCTTATTGAAATTTGTCTCCATGGGTGATGACATCAGTCTGCAGTTCATCATGCCAAATCTCCTTAATATGTCAATAGTGTACTTTACTTGATTCAGGATAATGCTATCTGATTTCTGCCAAACTTCTAAGCCAAGAAAGTAGTGCAATAGGCCTAAGTCTTTCATGCAAATTTTGTGGCTAGATCCTTCTAGCATTGATTAATGAGGTGATCCTCTCCTGTAATCAATAGATCATCAAAATATAAAATTAATATTAACATATCACCTTTTCTTTGTTTGAAGTAGAGATTTGGGTCTGCATCATTTTTGGAGAATCCTAATCCCATGAGATAATTGTCAATTCTCTTATACCAGGCTCTGGGAGCCAGCTTAAGTCCGTAAAGGGCTTTCTTCAATTTACATACATGTATTTTTGAATTTTGGATCTCAAATCCTTCAAGTTGCTCTAAGTAGACCTCTTCTTCAATAGTCTCATTTAAGAGTGTAGCCTTGGCATCCATCTAATGTACTTTCCATCTGTTGGCAGTTGTAATGGCTAGCATAGCTTTGATTGAAGTATAACGAGAAACTGGAGCAAAAGTTTCTTCATAGTCAATTCCTTCTTTTTGTGAGAAACCTTAGGCTACAAACCTTGCTTTGTACTTTTTTATACTGCCATCTACAACATGTTTGATCTTGAACAACCATTTTGAGGAGACCACTGATTTATCTTTAGGTCTAGGTACAATTTTGTAGGCAAAATGGTCAGCGCTCCCCTCAGGATTCGTGAAATGGCTTAACTGCCTCTTGTGTCTTCTATAAGTATAGTGGTTGTATCAGGCATTAACAGGTCGATCTTTGGGTGTAATGACAACCACTACTTGTAACAAGTGGTATCAGAGCTTGGCCATAGGTTGAATCACCTCAGGTAACGCTGAGGTGGATATTGTTGGCAAAATGGTCAACACTCCCCTCAGGATTCATGACATGGCTTAACCGCCTCCTGTGTCTTCTATAAGTCTAGTGGGTGTATTGGGCATTAACAGGTTGATCTTTTGGTGCAACGACAACCACTACTTGTAACAAATTTCCTATACATTATTCTTCAGGATGGACTGATATTCATTTTTCATGGCATCTTTCCATACTTGCTGCTGAAGAGCTTCTGAAACATTTGCAGGTTCTAATTTTGAGAGTTCACTCATTAGTTCTACGTAACTAGATAATCTTGTGGATCTTTTACTCTCTCTAAAAGTCCTTGAAGGAGATTCATAAGAGTTTGCTTCTTCTATTATCTTAGTAGCCCAAAGAGGTCTCTTTTTAGGATTTTTTCAAAAATATACTTGGTTCTTCACTTTATTCTTCCTCATAATACTCCTTCTAAATCTCAAGAGTAGGTTCCTTTTCTAGTTCTAAGGGAGAAGTTTGTATTTCTGATTCAATGGAGTTTCTAGCTCTAGTGAATTCTTTATCCTCCTCAAAAATTACATCTATGCTTAGCTCAATCTTTTTTTTGACCACACACATATAGTCTGTATTCTTTTGAGGTTTCACTGTAACCTACAAAAATACATTTTCTTCCAAAAGGTTCTTGTTTTGTTCTTTTCTCTTTGGGCACATGTATGTATATAGGACAACCAAATATCCTTAAGTGACTGATGTCTATTTTTGTACTAGTGAAGGCCTCTTCAGGAGTTTTATTATCAATGTGAGAGTGTGGGCATCTATTTTGTATGTATACTGCAGTATTTGAGGCTTCTTCCCAAAGAGAAGTTTCTATGTTTTGATTTGATCAAGAAGAATTGCCTTATCATCTTCAACAATGGTTTTGTTTTTCCTTTCAGCAACCCCATTTTGTTGAGGATTGTAAGGGACACTAAAATCCCTCTTAATCCCGACATCCTTACAAAATTCTTTAAACATATTTGATGTATATTCTTTTTTGTTGTCTGTCCTTAGGGTTTTAATTTTTCTCCCATAAGAGTTTTCAATAAGGGCCTTGAATTCCTTAAATCTTTTAAGGATCTCATCAGATTCTTTATATTTGAGGAAATAGATCTAGGTCTTTCTAGAGAAATTATCAACAAAGATTACATAATATCTGCACCCTATAATGAAGGGATATACATTGGTCCACATAAGTCTGAGTGAACTAATTATAATACATTATTAATCTTGCTAGAACTATTTTGAAATGCCCATTTAGTGTTTTCGCCTAAGGCACACCCCTTGCATGCCCCATAGTGGTAATGTTTAAGTTTTGATAATCCAGCGACTATGTTTTCCATGGAGGATAGAGCTCTAAAGTTTAGATGACCTAATCTCCAATGCTAAATTTCATTGGTGTTAGTAATCTCATTGATTAGGACTTGATTTGGTTCTATACATAATTTGTATAGGTAACCATGCCTTCTACCTATAGTTTGGGCTTTCTTGATAGTAGAGTTCTTTGACCATGCCAGTACTTTAGCATCCATAAATGTTACTATATATCCACTATCTTCAAGTGCAGATATGGAGACTAGGTTCCTCTTGATACTTGGAACAAATAGAACTCCAATGAGTTGAATGGAAATACCCATCTTTAGTTTGATGGTGCATGTTCCAACACTTTTTAATGGATATGCCGAGTCATCTCCAATAGTTACTTCCTCATCAGTTTCTTCTACCATAGATTCTAGTAGTTCTCTAAATCCGGTAATATGTCTTGAAGAACCATTATCTATAACCCAGGTGCTTTTATTTGAGACTTGATTTGAAAGTGTGGAGTAGAACACAAACTTCTCATATTCAGGTTCTTCCTTAATCTTCTTTACTTTGGAAAATGAATCTTGATGCTTTCTGTATGGGCAATTTACTAAATACTGTCCATACTGATGGCATCTAAAACATTATACTTTTGTATATCCTTCTTGGATTTACCATTTCCTTGATTGCCTTTCCTTTTCTTGAAGTGTTTCTTCTTTTCTTTCTTGTGGGAATTCACATTTAACACATGGAGATCTTCATCAATGATTTTCTTCTTGAGTCCTTTCTTTGCTAGCCCTGATTCCTCTTGGACACAGTCTGATCTTAATTGGTCAAATTTTAGAAATTTAGACCTAACACTGGTGTGAGAGATAAATGTCTCCCAAGAGTCGGGTAGACCATCTAATGCAATCAATGATAATTCCTTACATTCTATTTCGTAGCCATGTGTTGACAATTGATCTCTTAGAGTTGAGACTCTCATAAAGTATGCATTGATTGATTAGACTTTGTTCATACTTATGTGATTGATCTCTCTCTTTAAGGCTAATGTTTTTCTAGCACTACTTGTCTCATAAGTTTTTACAAGTGATTTAAACATCTCATATACCTTTTCATATTTTGTCAATATTGGCACAATGTGGTCTCTGACTCCATCGATGATGATTTTCATAGATTTATCATTCCCTTCAATCCACATAGTTTTCTCTGGATCATTCTTTGGTTTTGTCTTGTCTTCTCTTATGAATGATTTGACTTTATTCTCTTTTAGTATAATCATAATTCTGAACTTCCATGATTGAAATTTGTTTCCTCCTTCAAACCTATCTTTGAGCATGATAATGCTTTCCATTTAGAATGTAATGTACTTTAACAAATTAGATATGTGTTTCTCAAGTTTATTTGCTTCTAGAATCCTACAACCAACACTCTGATACCATGTAAAAGATGATAAACTTCTTATAGATTTATGTTATGTAATAGTGATGATATAAATGAGAAACAATATTTCTTATCGACAAGTATGTATTATCTTGTTTGTAGGTTTTATCAAAGCCACTTTGAACACTAATGGATTGTTGTATCTTTGGTGGTTGATAGACAACATGTGACTACCAATATATATGACAACGTAAGAGAGGGGAGTCACGAACATGATAGATCGTGACTCATAGATGAGTCACGACCTATCATGGTCATGGCCTTTCATTAACTTGTTTGTTAAGAACCAAAACTTAATCGGTCTCTTTAATTCAAACTCCCGATAATAGTATCGGTACAGTCATAAATAATAACAACGACATCATTATAAATCAAAGTATATTATTTGTATATTAATATATATTAGTAGTGACATTAATGTTACTATATATATATATCTGCTAGTGCTCGGTAAACTGTATGATGCTCAGTGTATACACTGTAACTGACTATCCAGTTTAGCTTCTAGTTACCGACTAGGTTCTTATATGTAACCAACCGATATACTTAGCTTCTATTTGATAACCTTTGATAATAATGACAACCTTTAATGCTTAATAGAGATAACAATCTCCCCCTTTGGCATTAGTATCAAAACTTGAATGTATATAGACCTTATGTCTCAAAACTTATATCTCCGCCATATACATAAAAAAAATTCTATACACGTATAAACTTATAAGCTCTTAAGCTCCCCCTCGGTGCATGCTCCTAGTATGTGTAGTATACATAGCAAAAATTACCTATTTGGCATATACATTATTTTCCCCCTTTTTGATATTAATGCTAAATACAAAAACTGTATACTTACAACTTATCAAAAATGTGTTAATGGGTTTTCTTCAATGATTCCAAGAGGTTTTCCCATTCCTCTTTCAAGTTGGTGAGAGCAATGTGCTCAAGACCGACTTGTGCATGCATATCAAATATGTTGTCTAACACAGAAATTTACAGTGTTGAGACAAGCTTTTGTGCCTTAGTGATATGTTTCTCAAAAAAATTCAAGTATGGAATGAGTTTTGTTTGCAACTATGTAACCTGATTGGTGATTCGCTCTTCCTATTTCTTGAGATCTACTATCAACCGCCTGAGTTCTTGAACTCTGAGTATATGATTTGTGAAAGCTTGTGGCTCGGTTGTAGCTACATTTGCACTAACTTGAATTTCATTTTCAAGTGTTTTTATCTTTTCACTGATCTCTACAGTGAATGTTCCAATAGTGCATAGCTTGAACAAGATCTGACAAATAGTATTGGTAATGGACTAAATTTCAGTGATTACCTCTGATAGTTTCACCTTGTTTGTTGCCACTTCTTGGCTTATTTTCTCTGCCACTTTGTTTGAAATCTTTTACTCTGCCCTTTCCTCAATTATTTTATCTGCATTAGTGTCTGGGGCATTGATCTTCTCGGTTAAAATAGAAAGTTGATCTATGATGGGAGTATCTTGATCAATATTTACCTCAGGTACTACCTATTGTAAGATATCCCTCACATCTGCTAATATTTCCTTTCTTTTTTTTTCTTGCTTCAACTTCTCTTGAGTTGATTTCCTTGAACATAATTCTCCATATCTGCTCAATTCCTCGGGGCTTAGGGTCCTTCGGTCACACTCTGGAATTATTATTACTTCGTCTAGGGTGACCGACCCTTTTCCTTTAATCTTCTTCTTTTTCTTCTCAGGCTCTTTTGCTATTAGAACAATAGCTTTTTCATCGGTTGCCCTTGGGGTGTTCTGCTTGGTAGACACATTGTCATCCTTTTTTTGCTCATCAGTTACCTGAGTCTCGGTAGACTGAGTCTGAGCCTCTAAAGTAGTGTCTGGTGGGGTAGCCTCTGTGCCTTTAGGCTATTCCTTATTCTCAGTTTCAGATTTATTAGCCTCTATTTCTTCAGGCTTATTTGTCTCTGTAGGAGGTTCTTTGCTTGGTTCCCTAGTTGTTTCTTGTGGTTGCTCGGGGATTGAGCCTTCGAGTTGTTCCTTAGAAAGTATTTCAACTACCTCTGCTAAAACTGGAAGCTCACCTGGTAGAGATGCGAGTGCACATTCAGTAAATGGTGCCTCATCTTGTTCATGTGCAGGAGAAACATTCACATCTTCATCATTGTCTCAATCATCAGGATCACCATTTGTGATGTCCTCAATGAGGACATCATTATCAGTGTTATCTTTGATTTGGATCTCTACAAGATCCGGTGCATCCTGTGAACTATTTTGAATTTCTTGCACAATAGTTGTATTAATCACCTCAATAACTGATATATTTGCTTCCTCATCCTTTTGTGTAGTATCATCTCCGATGAAAATTCCTTTTCCCTTGGACTTGTGTCTCTTTTTAGACAAATTTTGAAAAGCAATTTGTTCCTTTTGTTCTTTCACAGCAAGAACTGATGTCCAAATAATTTGACCTGATTCGTTAAGATCTGCAAGGTTTTCATCTAGTACTTGCATAGCTTAGTTTTTTATTGGAAATATCTACATCGATGATTCCATTAGTTCTTTTATCTCTGCAATAGATAAATTTGGTGCTACTGATGCTAGAAGTTTTTCTCTCATCTTCTTCTCGATTTCCAGTGCATATGTCCATTTATGGTTTATTCTATCCTCTTGTGCAACTGGGAGTTGTGTAGTGAACTCTATTGGAACTCTTTTGAAACGTATCATCATTTGGATGATAGCTTCCTCTATCTTATTCTGATCTTCATTTGACTTTTTGTCAAATCTTTTGAGTTCAGGGTCCGAGATGTCTCCATTCTCCATTATGTCTTCAATGACATCATCAATTGTTCTTTTCTTATTAATGACAATCTTAAATTATCCTTGATTATTTTCTTTTTCTTCATCCTCTAAGTCCTCTTTACCTCTTATTAATTTTCTTCTCTTCCTCAATGGTTATGCTGCCTTCTTAGGTCATTTCTTGACATAAGCCTTTATCGGTGTAGCAGCTTTTCTTTTTGTGACCTTTACTGCTACCTTCTTCTTCGGTGGTGAAGCTACAGTGGATGACCTTGTTCATGCACCTGTCTGCACTTGTAACTACTTCTTCTTTGTAGCAGGGATAGGAGGAACCGATGTAGGATCTTGATCTTTTTCTGACTTGGTCTCCTCACTATGATCATATGGCTTACCGGCCAACATCAACTGTCCTTCGATTTCCTATTCAACCGATGACTCTTCAGATGAGTCTGCATCCTTCTCAAATCTTTCTGACAAAAACTTTTTCATTTTCTTTGACTTCCTTGTCATTTTATTTATGACCAAACCTGTCTTTATTCTAGACTTTGCTTCTTCATAGGTCCCAAACCTAGTGGCCTTAGGGTCTTTTGGTAGTGCCAGTAGTGCCTGTATAGATTTCAATCTGAAATCATAATCCATTTCATAGCCCATAGGTGCTAACCATTTGGTTCTCAGCTCGACTGCTTTTATCATAGTTTGGTTGGTGTTCACTAGAAAACAAGTATCCATCTCAAATTTCTCGACCAATGTGTTCGATATTCTGCTTCTCAAATTCCTTTTGATTTTAAACTCTTCAAAATAACTATCAATAAAATTATGTGCATTATCTCCCATGCCTTTCATTATATCAAATATCAGTGTTGTTATCGGCTTGTCGGTAGGCCATGTTATATTACTGATAGAGGGAAAGTACTTTTGTAGATAGAAAAATAAACATACAAGGAGTGACCCAAACTTACATGTGTTTGATTTATGTGTCCTTATGGTCTCCATGTTCTCCTCAACCTGTCTCAGTAACAACTCGATAAGGTCTATCTGATGTCCCTTTTTCATTAGCTTATACGCCATGTCGACTACACTACAGGGTACACTGTTTTCTCTGCTAGATTGAAATTTTTTATACCCGATGACATGTGCTACAAACTTGACCTCAAGATCAGTAATAGTTGAGATCTTTAAAGCTCTTCCATCCCATGCAGCGCTAGTGTTCTTCTCTATTTCTACTCTTGACGCACTTCTGAATGCTTTGGCCTTGTCGACAGTAGGGTAACCTATAACTGTACTAATCATTCTCTTAGTGACCTTAATTGGTCTGTCCAGCCAGAATATGCCCTTGTGATAGCAGCTCAACACAACCCTAATCCATTCGGTTTTAAAGTTCTTGGGAAAATTTAGGGCATTGGTAAGACCAAGTGTCTCTACCAATTTGTGCTCGATTTTCAGAACTGTGAAATTATCACATACAGCCTAGTATGCAACATACATGTCAAAGTCCCCAATTTCTCTGATTTTGCAATGAATATACGACCTTACGTCCTCTATTAACAAAACCCTAAGTGGGATGTTTGAGAAAGCACCCACTGAATCCATTTTTTATGCAACTTCGGGGTGCAATTTGTAATGTGGTTCTCTATAACTTGCTAACGTGATAAGATTTATTTCCTCTTCTACAACCTTAGATGTACTTGTAGTAGATGTCATTTTTCACAAACTAGGTTTTTTTGAAAATTGAGAAGAATGTACTCGGTAGGGTTTCAACTTACTCGACAATGTCAAAGAATATGCTCGGTTCGATCTGTAGTAGCTTTGAATTGTGTTGAAAAATTTTACTCGAACACGGTCTGGAAATCTTTAGCTCTTCGAAATCGCAATGTGAAAAATGAACTCATTTCACCGTGTATTTATAGAATTTTTGATAATCTAGCTCAAATTTTCTATAATAAATGCTTGACCTAATGCTCAGTTCATAATAGCTGCCAGCTTGATGATGACTACAAATTACCTTTCACTCGGTTAACGTAGGATTTCTCTCTCGGTTGATACTGTTGTCCGGTTAACCTTGTATAATGATTACCGACGGTAACCAACGCTCGATCTTTCTTTTACTGACTATATGACATTGTTAGCTCATAACATATAAACCATAATGCATCTTCATTCATGTTGATTTGGTATTTGTACATCATATATAAGGAACTGTATGTAAGATATGCTCAATACAAATATCAGTCCCATACATACTATTGGTTCCTGGATAGGATTTTACACTCCATGAGATACCAATATGCCTATGATGGATATTGAGGATTGGTTAGATCCAAATGTGAGCAATCTATAAGCAATTGGTCCAACTATAGGGATAACACTACCCTCTTCTGCTTCTAGCTTTGCAAAACCAAGGCGGGTGCACCTGATCCAATAGTATTAACTCTGACTGATAGTTCTAACTCTGCCCCTTATTTCTTTATTGGATCTTTCAACAGATGAAAATAGTGAGAAAGTACTAAACAACAACCTATTGTTCATTGACTCTCCATCATTGGGTAGGACAATACATAAATGTAAATAAAATTAAAAGATTGGTAGTGATTTGAATGATTGGGATTATAAGGTTTGAATCACTCTTCTCAACACAAAGATAGGAGAATACAGGCCAGTGCCTTATCTATTGGGAAAAATATTAAGGAAAAGGATGAATACAATGATGTCCGATATTGGTCTTTAGACATAAACACAAATATCCCAAGTCTTTCCTACTTATGAGAATCCTTCAAATAAATTCCAAGAACACATATTCCACTTTGAGCAATATTTAATCTAACCTGAGGTTGGAACTCAAAGCACCAATACATACACATAAACCTTATGCAAAGATTTAAAGATTCAAAGAATAGAGCAAAGGAGAGCAAAGATCTGAGATTTTTATTAAGTATAACCTTTCACCATGTGCATACAGTATCCTGAATAGCAAGCTTGCAAGATAAGAACATCAATATGTACTTCTTCTCTATTGTTTGATAAAATGATATCAAAAATTACAATCCTTGACTAAAAGCTAGGGTTTCAAAAATTTCTATCTTTTTAACTCCTAAACTTCCAATCCCTTAGAATGATCATGAAAAATCCCTTTATACCAAGAGATGCAACAAGCAACTGATCATTCTAGGGTTACAAAAATTAACCTACAAAACCTTTACAACAACCCCAAAGGGTTTACAATTAATACACTACTGAAACAGATGAGATATTTGCAATTGAGCCAACATGCTTTTTGTCTTCAATGCTACCCTCGACTCTTTTTCAACAAATCTGATTTTATACCTCGCTGTCCATCTGCAATGAATACCCTTCTGCAAATATTCAACCCTGATATTCATTTGGCTTGGCATCATAGGAAATAAAATTGAACTTTAGCAATAATTTATCTCTTCTATATCCTTCCCCAACTGCAAATTGTACTGAAAAATTCAATTCTTGGCCACCACATCATTTTTCATGACTCACTGGTTCAAAAACCCTAGCAAAACCCTACAGGATATTTGAATTTGAATAAAAATGGTATCCGGCTGGAGTTTAAAACGTGACCATTGATCCTTAATATTCTTGGCAGATCAGGTAGCTCATCAAATCTCACAACAGTCAACAAAAAACCTTTAAAAATCACTTTCCACATTATAAAACCTTCGAACCAATGAAAACAAAGCACATTGGCAAAGAATCGGCACACTGGACCCACTCCTCATAAGCTTTCAAAATGAACGGCTGTCGTAAGTTCACATAGCCTCAAAAGATTCTATGCGAACATCAGACAACCGTTAGATCTTCTATCTCATCATCCCTTAGAATCTCTTGGGCCCACAATTCTCGGCAAACCTTTAACTCTTTGACCCATTAGATGAATACGTGATCAAAGGGAAAATCTGAGTTGCTTAATATTTTTCTTAACCTCAGTTAGGTCAGGTGATTCAGCAAACAAAGCATTTCGTTGAATCGCTGAGTCTTTATGTTAACCCTTGGTTACACTTTGCGAATACAAAAAACCTTCATTCGCTCATTCGATAGATGCTTGACTTAACCCTTCTCAGGAAACTGAGGTTATATTTGGCGAATCAGCGACCAAAGATATTCACATGTTCGCTGAGAAAATTAGAGCTTCACCAATTTATTTGGAGATTTAGCGAATAGACATTCGCGTATTCACTAAAATATTTAGAACCTTGCCAGAATACTTCGTGAATGAGCGAACACATAAAAAAATTTATCGATGCCACCAAACTTTTTGTCTGAACTGCTAAACTTTTTAGACAACCCTGGGCCCACCTGAAATAAGATCAACAACTGTCTGAAGTTCACATAGAGCTAAAAGATTCCATGAGAACATCAGACAACCGTTATATCAATCCTTTGTTACCACCCTATAGATTCTCTGACACACGACCCTCTAACAACTATCAACACAACATTTCGTGGACCAATAAAGAAACGTCAACTACGCAGACCTGGCAGTGGACCCGCTGAATTAAAAGGTTACGTCACAAAAAAAATGAATGGTTATCGTAAGTTCGCAAGCGTTTGACACACCCCCTTGCGGACTTACGCCAACCATTAGAGCAAGATGCTATCAGAGCCAGGTTCAGGAAAGAAATAAGGCTGAAAACATTGGGAAATATTAGGTGCTGGACTTAGGAAAAATTAATGTTGCTGGGTGCTTGAAGACTTAGGGAAAAGAAAGATTGTCGGGGTGATAAAATATAATGCACATGCATTATAAAGTTTTTAAGTGGCCCAAAAAGTAACGCTTAATTAGAACAGGGCTAGGGCACACTTAGGGTTTTTCTTGCAAACGGCTAGAATTTTAAAATTTTGCCTAGGGTTTTGCCAGGAAAATGGAAAAAATACTTGCAGAGGCATGGAAAATAATGCTAAAGCCATGAAATTTTTTCATTTGTGCTAACACATACCTTTATCACCTTAAGTGGAGGTACAGATGACACCCAATCCAGTGGACGAGGTTTCACTGACAACATTGCTTGACTCAACATTCTCTTTAGATGTTTTTTTCCACATAGTGTTCTTGATTTTCATGATATCTGCTATAGTGTTTCCACTCTCAAATACATGATCTTCCTTTATTGCTCGGCCTCTGTAGTCTTTGCTTAAATGACCGACCTTATGGTAGTGCAAACATGCCATTCCGGTGCCTGACTAGCTTCTAAATTGTCCAGTCCATCTTTTCCTGTAACAATTTGCTGCTATGTGCCCATATCTTCCACATGCAATACAGTTAGCCCATGTGTTGTAATCCCAAAGATTAGAGTTACCTTGTCTTTTTGGTTGGTATGTCTTGCGTTGTGTTTTCTGCTTAGGAGTCCATACTTGCTTCATCTTTGCCTTACATTCTTGTGCAGTGTGTCCATGTTTATTACAAGTATAACATAACTTTTCCATAGTAGTATTGTTAGCATTCTGTTTAGCTCTACATTCATATGCTTGATGTCCATATTTTCCACAAAAGTAACAATATCCATTGAATTTAGGAATAACAGGAGGTTTACCTTGTGCTTTGCTTCTACACACATTAGAAGTATGTCCTGGTTTTCCACACTGATAACATGTCAACACTTTAGGTCTCTAATTTTGATTGTAGTTGACTTGTTTAGCTTGGTGATGATTCTCCTTCGTCGGCATAGCCTAATCTAGCTTTGCTTCCAAATCTCCTTTGATTAATTAATCAATCTTCTTAGAACTGCCCTCAACCAATTTCTTCATTTCATTGTGTTGTTGTTAATTTTTCACTTCACTTCTCAACTTTTCATTCTCCTCTCTAAGTTTTGCAACTTCTTCAAGTCTTTTTGATAATTCACCATTCACTCTGTTGACTTCTTGATTCACAACCATCACCTAATTGGATGTTTGAAAATGACGATCAGTGAGTCTCTGTATTTCACTTTCTTTTGCATGTAGTTGTTCAGTTGTCTATCTTCGGTCTTCAATAGCTAGGTTCCTTTCTTGCTTGGCTTGTCTAGCATTGTTCATTATTTCCACCATTCTTACCATATGAGATTCTTGACCGATTTGCAGTGCTTTCACTTGTTCGGCTAGGTGCTGATTCTTTTCAGACAAGTTGGATTTTATACTTTTAGATCCATTTGAGATACTTCCTGAACTAGATCCAATGAGTAGTTTTTTTAGTTCAGCCTTAACCTGCTTGTATTGTTCCACAAACATCTGCATTTGTATCTTCTAATTCTCTATTGTCTTATCAAGCTTATACCTCTCCATGACTTATATCTTTACCCTTCAGTGGTTAAACTGTCCAATAAGAGAACTGTTCTCTGATACCAATTGTTGGAATTAGGAGAGATTGGGTACTGAGAGGGGAGGGGTGAATCAGTGCCCACAAAAACTTTCACTTATAAACCTTCAAATCTGAACTAGTAAACAATGTAACCTTCCAAAATAACTTGCATGAAATACATATATCATTCATTCATTAACTTACATAAGTAAATAACATGAAATCAATAATAAGACATTCCCATAACACAAGTATTTTGGTAATGCAGAAACTCTTGTTAGAATGTAAAAAATGCGGTGGGGATGACACCCACAAATTCTTCACTACTGCAGATAGAAAAGGTTTGCCTGTTAGGGCTACAAGTGTTGATCACTTCTGGTGATCTTACCCTGTTAAGAGTAACATATTAGATCAGCTAGATCTACCTAGTGATAGGATTTTAGCAACACTCATTAAGTGTGCACTCAGTTAAGAGATTTACAAAAGACTGTTAAGTCTACTCTGTTAAGAGATTTAACCAAAACTCTATTACAATTGTTAGAAAGCAATAGGCAATGTATCTGCTAATGACAACTTGATTGTCTAATTCATATCAATAAAATACTTGAATAAATATCACCTTTGCTGTGATGACTCTCTGCTATGAACTGCTTAGTTTAGCCTTCTCTGATTATGCTTAATTTGATTAACTATGTATTCCTTTCTTCTCTATCAATTGATAATCTTGAAGGTTGGCTAATACTTCAAGTGTTTCTTCGTTCATATATCAGTTCACACCACAAATGATGTAAACATGCAAATATATAGCATACTACTTTATATCGTTTATAAAATTAGGTTTACAATCTTAGACAAAACCCTAAGATCTACGATATACAAAAATAACCTAGATAAAAAACAATTACATAAGATATACATTGCATTTAATGAATATCTTGACAATAAAGTCTCCTTGATCTTGGTAAAATGTTTTCTAATCCGTTGTAACCATTTGCATAGAAGAATGTGCCATTCCTGATTACTATGTCATTTTTTGTGATCCTCGATAAACACTGTATAAACTGCTCGGTGTTCATTCTGACGCTCGGTGTTTACTGTCACTCGGTATCTGTACCTGCTAGTGCTCAGTAAACTATTTGATGCTTGGTGTATACACTGTAACTGACTGTCCAGTTTAGCTTCTAGTTACCGACTGGGTTCTTATATGTAACCGACCGATATACTTAGCTTCCATTTAATAACCTTTGATACTAATGACAACCTTTAATGCTTAATAGAGATAACAGTTTTGGTACTACCTTTGAATATTCTTCACAAGCTAGGCATACACTCAGTCACGTCGTAGTGGAAAGCTTGGTAGTTGATTCCCAACACCTACCTTTTTAACTACAAGCCTGGATTGGGCTACCATTGGCTTGTTCCACATTTTTCTATGGTCCCAACTCTAAATATCAGGAGTCACTTACAATTCTCCCAATCTGTGTGGTGTAGTTTTACACTATTTGGATTTCCATTGTTTAGCCTAAATTGGCTTATTTTCTTGGTGTATTCTTTTCCAAGGCTTTCCATTGGTCTCTCTACTTTTGGTGATTGGGCTCTATCCTGTAGCTGATGACATTGTTGCAACTCCTTTGCATGCCACTCACATATTCCATGTTCTAAAGCCCCCATCCACCGAAGTTAGTGCTAACAGAGACTTTCAATGTCAACATTCTATTAACACTAGAGGTTCCAGTCGCTTGTTCGATGGTGTCACTAGTTGATCAAATATTGGTGGTGACTCTAGTTGGCCAAGCTTGTTCATATGGCTCCCAAAGTTGTACTGTCATTTTTTTGGCCAGGAAGGAAATTGAAAAAGAAGAAGAAGCCATTACAAAGGAGGGGTGGTCCATTCCAGATGATACTCCCATCCTGACTAATGTATGGGGTTGAAAAGATGATACAGATCCTCTGCCACCACCTTTGGCCACTTTCTTAGCCACTTGAGTGACTAGTTTTAGTGTCTTTGCTTCCAAGTTCTGTTTGTATTTTCATTTTTAATGCTTTTCTAGGCTAAGCCAATGTGACTCTTATGGGATGATATTGTATCCTCTCTTTTTTTTGAATAATGCATATTTCAATCTAATTAATGAAAAATCCTATTAATTAAAAGTAGGTTGTCAACATCATATAAAATTACAAATATTTTGAAAAAGAGGTGAAAAAGAAAATTGTTAACAAATAGCAAGATAGAACTTAATAATAATTTTTCTAACAATAAGATCAAGAGAAGAATTTTATGAAATGAAAGGGAGTTTCTGGGAGTTTCTAGAGAAATTGGTTGACTTGATCGAGGAAGTGAATAATATGCAAGAAAATACGATCACACTTGAAGACTTAATGACCAAAAATCTAAATCTAAGTAGCGAAACCATGTAATGCTTGTAAATCCCTATAGTTTTGTTGTCTATTAGTGTCTCACACTTTGTCATTATCTAGGAAATGTTGGTCGGTTATCACTGCAACCGAGTCATCATGTATAGGCTGAGTCATGTAATGTATATTTACCGAGTAGTAGTCACTGTCGAGTAAACCAATGGTCACCGAGTACTTTTATATTAGCCGAGTTAGTTTTTTCCGAGTAATGTAAAGTAGTTTATGCCGAGTGCCAGAGATATAAGCAAAGACCGAGTACAGTGAATGTCGAGTACCAAAGACATCAATTGTTGAGTTAATTAGAATTGACATATGAGTTTGTAATGGCACAATCATTGAGGTAAAACATTTGGCTGACATTTATATTTTGTATTTTGTTTGTTGAGGAAATCACGGAGGTGATTATGCTCCTATTTTGTAATCATGGATCCCTATGTAACATTTGGAGCCAATCAAAATTAGGAAAGGTCAAGCGGCAAAAAGAGTAAATATGAATTGTTGATCTTAAATCTTGGAGAATTTTAGTTGTCTATTTAAGATGAGATACAAACCCTAAACGTAATATATAGAGAAGGAGACAGAGGATGTGAAGTAAATAAGTAGAAAAGAGAGAATATCTTCAGACCAGTGAAGTATTCTGATAGAGTTCAGTGACTGAGTGAAACAGAGTAAAGTAGTGAAGGACTGATGAAGGGTGCTTCCCTTAATATCACAAACACACAATAGATACAAAGAAACAACAACAAATTGCAAGAACAAAAATTGGCTTCTTATTATCTCCACAATTGTGGAATTCCAAATTTCAAAATTATTACATGCAAAGCCACATGGGCATTTCCCTTACAATATTCTGTAGGCCAAAGCCTCGAATCAATACCCAGACTTACTACCCCAGAACTACTCTGAACTGCCTAAGACAATAATACAACCTTCCTTATATAGGAAATTTTCCACTACCTAGGAAGGTTCCAAAATTTTAGCCAATAAGGCCGACTAAACTTAGAATTATTTTATTTTACATTTTATTACATCATAGTCGACTCAAAACAACTTTTGAAACCCGAACATAAATTTTGACAGAAAATCATTTTCTGCCAATTCAGGTGACCCGACTTCCAGAGACCATAAGTCATCACCCATTGCTCTGATTGACTATTATGACCCCATTTCAGAAATGCCATGAAGTGCTCTACAATGCTTAAGTTAAGCAAGCTTCATTCAGCCCAAATTTTGACCTCATTCGGGGCCTTTAAAGCCTTCAAAACTGAGTTCAAAGTTTCTGAACCCTGCTGCCAATACCGAAAATCTTCAATATCTTCCAATCTACACTTGATCTGATAATGAAACTTTATTGGCATACCGATATAACCAAAATGAACCTCCAGGGAAGAAATTAGACCATTCTGAGCATGAACGAAAAATTACTAAAAATAGTAACTTTCCAGAAACAACAATTCTGCACAAGATAGCCCTTATTGAAAAGAAAATAGAAATATTTTTGGGTGATGCAAGATTGCTCTTATACCTAGGATGCTCCTGCATCAAGGACAGAACAAAGATAAACTTGATAAGTAAGATCAAATCAATACTAGAAGGAGGAGATCTGTAATCAGCATACATCGCAAATCAAAGGATCAGGTACTGAGACATTCTAACAAGTGTATCAGGGTAAATCTCTTAACATAGTGGTTTTAACAGACCTTATGTAATCTCTTAACTAAGTGCTTACTTAGTTGTAAGTTTTAAATCCTTTTGCAAGGTAGATTGTAAAAGTCTAAAAGCTCTTAACATGGCAGACCCCTCACAAGGTAGATCATATTTTGTGATCAAATTTGTAGCCCTAACAGGCAAAACTTTATACTGTAGTAGTGAAGATTTGTGGGTGTCATCCCCACCCTAGTTTTACCTTTTAAGGGTTTCTGGGTAACCAAAAGTTATTGTGTTATGGATATTTTCATGTATGATGTTTAGTCTATTACTTTCATTATATTGATGAAGATTGTGATAATGCTATGAAGGTTTTAAGTAATGGTAAAATGGATCAATAGGTGATATCTGATTCACAGCCGCCCCCCCCTCTATCAGTATCACATTTGCCAACTAAATTTCCAACAATGCTATGAGATTTGTAAAAGAAAGTATACTAAAGAAGAGATAGAGGAATCTAAGAAAAGCTAAAAGGAAAAATGATTGAAGAAGATGCCGGAGCTTTGTGTGCTTCAGGCTCTAATTCTTGTATTTTTTTTAGTTACCATTTTAAGCTACTCTTGGTCTATTTTGATCTTGTTTCTAAACTTGTGCTACTTCGGTAACATTTTATTGATTTCTATATGATGTAAATAGTTTGAGATCTTAGTTTCCTATTAATATATTAAAAAAAAAGTATTTTTATTTATTTTTCTAACCTCATGCATAAATACTCATATATTTTTGAATCTAAATGTACAGGAAGATTTTGGACCTACTGCATAGACAGATGAGCAAATTGATACGATGGAAAAAAATTTGACAAATGAGATGCTCTTATTAGTGACAATGTTTCATATTTTGCTATTGACTACTAATTTTATGTTTTTCGAGTTACCATCTCAAAGATGGGCAAAGTTGACAATTGAAATTGCATTGTTGGACAAGAGTATGTAGGTATGCATTTCCTTTGTGAAAGAGTAGGCTCCCATGCAACTACAATTTGTAATTAAATGTTGGGAGTTCTTTCAAATTATTAATTGGAAACTATTATAAGATAATAATTGTTAATGTTATATATTGTGATTAATGATTTGAAAGTTACGATAGATTTTTTTTGTGTTAATTTAATTTAATTTGTAAAAAATTATACTGCACCTAATATCAAAATTTAATGTTTGAAATGAATTTTATTGATTTATATTTTTTTAATGTTGGATTATACACATGTAGATCTATATCTATTAAACACCTGCTACATCTAGATGATGGTCAATTTGAATACATTATCGATCATCGTTGATCGTAGATTTAGATGTCAAGTGAGATAATTAATTCTTCTCAAGTCCTGACCCTACTCACTTACTATTATTTGTGTGGGTTTGTCCCTTCCTTAGTGAGTTTTTTTAATTATAAATCCATGTCTCTTTGCAAATTCTTCCAAAGTAGACTTCTAGTGATTTGGGAATAATCCCTTTCAATGTCTTGTCATCTGAATTATATTTATTAAAGCTTTGAAGCTTATATTAGCACAACAATATGGTAGGTAGATTTATTTTTTGCTTTATTATATTTTAGCATAAAACCTTTCTACACATTCTAATGTGTTTATATTGTGATTAACACAATAACTTGAAATTATTAAATAAAAGTACTTTTTAGTAGTGATAAAGTGCAAAATTGCTATTGTAGAAAAGTGTGATGATTAAATAGTCTGTATGGAGATGGGACATCAAGTGCATAAAACCTTTCTATATAGTAGTGACAAAGTGTAAAATTGCTATTGTAGAGAAGTGTGATTATTAAATAGAGTGTACAAAGATGGAACATCTAGTACATAAAACCTTTTGACATAGTCCAATATGTTTATATTGTGATTAACACAATAACTCAAAATTATTAAATAAAAGAAATATCTTAAAATAAAATAATGATTATCGAGATAACATAATTCTAAATTAAGATTTATTAAAGGTTTTTAGATAGATATATTTAAGATATGTACAAATTTAATTCTAATAACTTTTATATATGATTTTAAAGTTAATTTATTTTCTATTAGTTTAGAATAAAAATAGTTCATTGATTTCTTCTATTAACAATACATATATTAAATGTTTTATTTTTGTTGCTCCTAATATAAAGATAATATATTGAATAAATTAAATACATTTTATACCTAATGATATCAAGTTTCCACAATACATAGTGAATATTGCAATTGTTTCTAGATTATATCGTATTATATTTGTTTTTCATCAACATTTTTTTATCACATTCCATGATCCATCATCAGGATGATCGTTTTATCTCCTTGAACTCTCTATTATCATCTTGATGATGTATCATAGAGTGTGATTGGAAATGTTGATGAAAAAAAATATATGAGACAATCTGATACTTAAGCTCTCTATTATTATACTCATAATAGATTAGAGAACGTGATCTAAAAGCAAAATCTCATCATCAAAGAACGAGATTTGAAACTGAAACATCATCATCACAGAATGTGATCCGAAACTAAAACATTATCATAATCTGAAATCAAAACACAATCTACTCGAGAAACAATAAAAAATTATCTATCCAAAAATTCTCTCTAATATGTTTTATAATATTTGTATATGTTTCTGGATTCGATTGTGTAAGCGTATTTTCCATCAACATTTCAGATCACACTTCGTGATCCATCTTTAGATTGGTGGAGTTCTCCTTATTCTCTTTATCATTCTCATGATAGATCATAAGAGCGTGATCCAAAATGTTGATGAAAAGTACACTTACACAATTGAATCTAAAATATATAAAAATATCCTATAAATTGTAAAAATCTAGGCTACTCACTCTTGTTTTATAATCAAATCAGTAATCAAAACTTATTGAACAGGTCTGCTAGGTTGTAATAGTCTACGGACAACTTGAAAAGGACGTGGCTATGCTCCAGATAGAATGCACCATTGACCAAATTTGAAAAATCCGAAAACACAATAGATTTTTGTGAAATTTTCAGCATCTGTTCTTCATGATCTACATGTTTTGAATCAAAAACATCCAAATTTTTTTGAAAAAAAATCATTGCCCAGACTAGTAGAGTGTAGCAAGTATTATGTTATCCATTGGCTACCTAAGATCTTTTTTAGTGATTTGAAAGGGCGGGGATCCAACCAAGGGGAAATGGGGGCACTAGCTAAACAACCAAAAATTTACACTTGTATACTATGTCATTTCCAATTTCCAACTTTAGAGATATGATAAAGGAATGGTAAGTACGTGTAAACAGTAAACTAAAACAAATATTTACCAAGGGGACACTTGTTTTTTTCAAACTTTCATATTTTTTTCCCAAACTTTCTTGGTTGTAAAAATAGTCTTTCTAAATTTTATAATAATGATATTCTATTCTAATTTATAATTAATTATATTATTAAATTATAAATTAGTTATTCTTTCTAATAAATTATTAATATATTATTTATTAATTTTAAATTTGTATTAATATAATAACTTTGATATAATTTTTTTTAATTTGTTTTAATATTATTGATTTATATTTTCTTTTTAAAAATAAGAAGATTTTTAATTTTCAATTTTTTTAATATTAACTTAGAATTTAATATTTATTATCTTATTTTAATATTATTAATTTATTGATTTATATTTTTCATATTAGAATTAACTCATAAATTTAAATTCAATTGATTATTTTATGAACATAAACAACATTAAAAAAAATTGGCCTTCTAAAAATGACATTAGAAAATTAGAAACCTTTTAAACAAGTTATCCATTTTTCTTTAAATTTTAAAATTTTAAGGATAGATAGATAGGGTTTGAATGAAGGTTACCTAGAGTTCAAATTATGAATGCAATTAAAATTACTTTAGATTTAGAATTAAACCCTAACTGTAAGCCAAAATCTAATTCTAAGCCTAACAATTATCTAGCCTTAATTAAGCTCTATATGGAAGTTGAACCTAATCCTAAACTAAACCTGATCTTAACCTTAACATTAACTTTAATCTTAATTGAACACTAACCCTAATCAAACCATATCTTAATTATGAACCATAATTTTAACATAACTTTAAACCCTAAACTATACCCAAGCTTAACATTATCCTTAAGTTAAATTTAATTAAATCTAATATTTGTGAAAGGCAAACAAATCACAAACAAAAAGAAATCAATTATATTAAACATTTTTTCACATAACCATCTAATCCAAAATATTTGACTAAACTAAAACCTAATCCTAACCATTATGACAACCCTAACCTTAACCTTAAACCTTAATTATAACTATAATCATAACCTTAACCCTAACCCTAACTATACTATAATTATTAATTTGATTTATAGCTAATTTTTACTATCTTATTTAAAAGACTTTTAATTTTCGAAAGCCAATTTTTCAATGTTGTTTATGTTCAATAAAATATAAAATTTATGAATTAATTCTAATATGAAAAATATAAATAATAAATTAATAATAAAAAAACAAAATAATAAATATTAAATTCTAAACTAATATTAAAAAAATTGAAAATTAAAAATCTATTTGTTTAAAAAAAAATATAAATCAATAATATTAAAATAAATAAAATAAATTTATATGAAAATTATTATATTAATAAATAATATATTAATAATTTATTTGAAAGAATAATTAATTTAAAATTTAATAATATAATTAATTATAAGTTATAATAGAATATCATTATTATAAAATTTAAAAAGACTATTTTTACAACCATAAAATTTATAAAGAAAATTTGGAAAAAAAACAATTAACTGTAAAATTTATAAGGAAGTTTGAAAAAAACAAGGAAGTGTCCCCTTGGTAAATATTTGTTTTAGTTTGCTGTTTACACGTACTCACCATTCTTTTTCATATCTCTGCAGTTGGAAATGACGGGAGTACAGAGGTGTACGGAGCTTAGAATGGGACATGGGCACGACTTCCCGAGAGGTGCAAATTTTCAGCTGTTTAGCCGGTGCCGGAAATGGGGATGTTCGTGGAAAACTGTGCTTCTGTCATTATGGTCCGGCCTAGACGTACCTTTGCCAAGAATGATAATTTCCCCCCCTTTGCCAGGAACTTTCTCTCAGGATGCAAAATTTCCGCACTTCTTCTTCCCTTGCTTGACAAGTCTACACCCTGTTTGCTTATACATACAGACCATCAAAGTGAAGAAGTGAGAGGAAGGAGAGAAACACATTGTTTTTGAGTGTTGCAGTGCTGATTCAATTTCTCAAGCTTATCAAGGCTTCGGTGCTTGCAAGGTTAAGAAATTTATGATCTTTTCATTTCATGTCTTGATGTTGTAGTTTTGACTTCATTAACAAATTTCTGTGAAATTCTGGTCTGTAACGTTCTAGATAAGAAAACCTACTTGATAGATTCTGTATCCAGGGGGCTTCTCAGTCTTCTTTTATCTCATATTAGTACTGGTTGCTCTTTTGTTCTTGTTTGTGTTGAATTTGTTCTTGTGGGTGTTGATTGCAGTTTTGGACGACCAGAAAATATCGAGAGGGCAAGTTATGCTGCTTACAACAGCGGTAATGGATATGTTCGGCAAGATTGTGGAAATAACGTACTTTGCCTGGCCTTTTCTGGTTCTGCAGAGCCTAGTGCCTTTAGTCAAACAGATACCAAATTTGGCGTCTGCAAAATCAATGAGAATAATGATTGTTTTGAGTCCATGGTGGATGGGACTACAAGGAAGGAATTACGAGATCAGGCCATTGTCTTTAAAGAACCTCTCACCAAATTCTTGGCCATGTGGAAGGATCTCAAAGCCCAGGTTTGTAGATTATTTCTAAACTTGATCGATCAGATTTGACTAGGAATGAGGGAATAAAATGTATTGACGTGTTTTGGGTCTGTGAATGTAAAGAGTAAACTCATTTTTAAGAAAAATCGCAGCTTTTGGGTCTGTGAATGTAAAGACTACCCAGCTCTGGAATCTGCTTGACATGTGTAAGTGAAAGGTTTTCAGAGCCGGGGAGGTTATCTTTCTAGATTTGGCTCTATGGCCAAGATTCCCCAGTATCTAGGGGCAAATTTCAACCAATCAAAAGTGGGTATTTGTGCAGTTAGTATCTAAGAGATAGTCCGCATATTGTGTTACACCTGTGCAGTTCTTATGAAGGGGCGTTAAAAACAGAGGACTGTGCCAGTTCTTACGTAGGGCAACAGTCAAAGGAAGTTGTCTCTTCGACAGCTGCTCGCTTTTTTTTGGGTTTTTCACGTGGGGAAACATAGACTGTTTGTGTTTATTGGGTATAAATGAAATCTCTATTATCCATCTTTCCAAAAGTCTCACAGGTCTCAGGCCTGTTCTATGGGTTTATTTTTGCCCTTTTTCTTAAGCCAAACCCACCTGAGAGTGAATAGACTTGACTGGGCTAGTTTATCCAGTTCAGGTTCATTCCTATCTGTTTGGAGTAAATCTACTCAGATTCATTCGCGTGTCCAAGTAGTCTGGTCCTTAGGAGAGCATGAAGATTACCATCCTGAACTTTACATTCCCCAAACAAAAAATGCAACATAGAGCTTTAACGTTACAATGGGGTCTTTAAGGAGTCCAAAATCCATGTTTTGCCCAAAGAAACTGATAGGTCAACGTGGGTTTGGGTGTTTCTCTCAGGAGCCAGAGATGGCAGACTATACCCAGATGCAGGAAAAGCCAAACCCATTTTGATTCAGATTCTGTAGCCAGCTATATCTATCTTGTTTAGCCAAATCCAGGAAGTAAAAAGGAGTAATTTTGGAACTACAGAAACAAAAGGTCCTTCCATTTCCAGATCTATAAATCTAATACTCCCTCGTTGTTTGAGTGTTCTCCGTCCCTGAGAGCATCCCTTTGTCCTCACTCTTAGGTCTATTAATCCAAGACTCCACCTTTGGCCATTGCTTAGCCCTCCCTCAAGAGAGGGCTTTGAAGTACTCTGTGGTCATTGGTCAAGTAGTCATATTTTCCCCTGATTGTCATGGCTGAATTTATCTTCACACGGCGTTAATTTTTTTCAATGATTTATATTCATTGCTAGATTCTAGGGTTTAATTTTTTTAAATGATTTATATTCATTGCTAGATTCTAGGGTTTTGTATATGGCATTTATTGAACTCCTATTTTGTTCCTGCAGGTTGCAGATGCACTTGGAAGAGGAAAAACAGTTCTGTTTACAGGCCACTCCATTGGAGGTGGGATTTCTACTTTGGTCACACTTGCAAGTTTGGAGAAATGGGGTAAGGGGGCTCCTGTTTATGCCATCACATTTGGGTTTCCCTTGATTGGAGATGAAATTCTTGCAAGAGCAGTTCGGAGGCAGGGGTGGGCCAATCATTTCTACAATGTTGTTTCAAAGGGTGATGTTTTTGCCAGAACTCTGCTGGCCCCTTGCATCTCTGTCTCAGGCTTTCTGGAAGCCCTGTTGCCTTACTGGCAGAGGTCTGTTGAGCAGATGAATGGTGGTGATACAGACATTCTTATGGAGCCTGAAGACTTGGACTTTCCCAAGTATTTGCCCACTGTCCTGCACCATGCTTGTGCAGTGGTTAACCTGAGCACTGTTAACAATATGGAGCCTGGAAACAAACTGATTGCAAGTCTGAAGCCTGCAGTCAAGTTAAGCCCTTAAAGGCCATTTGGGTATTATCTGTTCTGCTCAGAGAAGGGAGCCCTTTTTGTTGAAAACTATGAAGCTGTGTTGCCCATTCTCTTATATTCCTTGGCCAGTGCTCAGGATCAGGTTTCTATCTCAGACCACACTGATTATGCGAGAGTGTTCCATAGCAACACAAGCATGGTGAATCTGGAAGGGCTTCAGAATCTTCCGTTATCACAAGGTGCAGCTCTGTCTTCTACCATGGAAATGCAACTAGATGCTCTTGGACTTGACATTCAGGTAGCCATCTTAACGTCGTTCATCTTGCCTTTTTAATTATCCAAACATAAAAGTTATATATGTTCATATTTATATTATCTTTATTTTTAAAAATAATTTAGATTGATTTAAATCAATTTTCAAGAACATTTTTATATAAAAATAATGGAATTGTATTCCTATTAAACTTTTACGCCATGAAAAACTTTTAAAATCAGCTCGTTCATCTGTTCTATTATTATTATTTAAATAGAAATTAATCGTATGTTTTTATAGATAATTTTATTAAAAGATTTATATAATTTAAGATTGTTTTGATTTATATTTTTTTAAATTATATTTTTCAATTGAATATTTATTTGTGTAATAAATATTAATTTATATAACAATACAAAATATTTATATTAAGGTTAATTGAATTTGCATAGAACAACATACCTGTTATGTTAATTATAATATAATTTACTAAAATAATACTGATATTCGCTTGCTTGCTTCAACAGAAAAATAGAATTTATATATGATTTCACTCAGCTGAACGCTACATATTGCTTACCAATAGATATGGAAGTTTGTGATTAGATACAACCTATGAACTTTACATTAATGTAGCCCGCAAGAGTTAAATATGATTTATACTAGCTCTCAAATTCAGGTATGAATCTTATTATTAATAATGATTTATTTATATTATATCTTTTTTTTTGATGAATAGAGGCCTTTTCTATAATATAAAAGTACAGTATTCACCAAAAGGGGTCGGGGGGAAAAACCTGCAAGTCACTCGGCACTTAGGCCGAAATCATACAACTATTCATCAAAAACATAAAAAGAGAAACCCTCAAGCAAGAGCAGTAGCAGAAGAGGGAGGAGGATCTCTGTCATCAGGATTGCCCCAAACAGGAGCAACCTCTTGCAGATTTGCTCCAAGGTCCTGACGGCCACGCATATTATATCTTTTTAATTTTTTTCTATTTTAAAATCTTAATTTAAGCTCATTTAATAAAGATTTTATATTAAAATAAATGTATTAATATTTTTACATATTAATTCAAGAACAAAAAATAGATATATCAATGAATATAATTGTAGACAAAGATATTATATAGGTAAATGTAAATTAAGATACATGGACAAGTAGAGAGTAAGAAATCTAATTTTAATAAAATTTAATTAATTTATCAATGTGTTCATGTATTAAAATACTACAAAAAGATAAATGATATAGATATGAAAATTTAATATTACATTTTGCTTCTACATTATGGGGTATGTGAAACCTAAAATGACCATATGTCGAAGTACGTAGCATAGTTTGAACTTTGAACTTTGAAGACTCACTGATATCCAACAAAGCTCGCCAAACTTGCAAGTCTCTTAGCCAGATGAGCCAAGTTTGCATGAGTCTTCGAGAGTACTAAATCAACTCCTACTCTAGAACTCTTGAGTCTTAGGCTTGAACTCTTGAGTCATGAGCTCAGACTCTTTTGGTGCCTGAACATAACTATATAGTGTCTGAAATTCAAATTTTGAGACTTTGAGGGTCATATGATATGTAATGTTTGAGTTATGATAAATTCATAGTCAAATTAGACTTTTATGTTCTCTAAATGTATTGATTTCTTTATTGTGTGTAATTATGAGTTTTTTGTTTTTGAGCTTGTGTTGAGTTTTTTGTCAAATCTAAGTTAAGATTTTAGACTGTTGATTCAAGTCTGAGTTCAACTTTTTGAACTATGGTTTATAGTACTCATAAACATTCATGCAAAGTAAATATTTAGATCCTTAAAAGGATATTGTCATAAGTTCCGTAGAAAGAATTCTAGACAAGTGTTAGGGGTATGATCACGTATTATTGACTTTTGTGTATGTATCATCCATAAGTTAACTCTCCATGAGCACATGTGATAATTTGCACATCTAAATATATGAAGGTTGGTGATAGGATCTATTGTCTCCCTCTCCCTGGACAATTTGTTGTATCCATAGCATACGAAGAATCATTAGAAGAGGGATAACCAATATATGAAAAGTAAATGTAATCTAAAGCATATAAGCTTACAATCATAACTCATTATTTGGAGCTCTACTTTGTCGAATGACTGGCTAAGTCAAGTTCTAACATATCTAGTCTAAAGCCACTTCAATTGCTCCCTATTGCTCAAGGAAAAGGAAAGCACTTCCTCCTTGCTACACATTTTCTTGTAGAGAAACAAGCTATTAACTTGACTAGTAAACTTCTTTGAAAGTTAAATCTCAATCCTCCTCATCTTCATCACCCTGAAGCTCCAATTTGTCACAAATTCTATGGAAAGGGTGGGTTTGCACCTTTAATCCTTTTTATAAATGTGGTGAGCCCCCTATATGAAATCTTCTAGATCTTGGCATTTCTTTTAATCAATTTATAGGAGACAAACTCCTCTCTATTATAGTTTCCACCCATGAAGACTGCGCCTTAATCCAACATGTAACTTTGAATTGCTTGCTTAATCTTGATGATAATGGTCCACATCTTAAAATTGTTCAAAATAAGCTTATCTCTAGGAAGATTTCACCAAAATATAGTTTGAAGCTTCTCAAAAGGCCATGAATCTTCTTCATTACACATCTTAATGTTTATGACTCTAAAATGAAGCAAGGTGGAATTAAATGTAACAACATCCAAATTAATATAATTTATACTTTATTATTTTGTGAACTTCAATAAGAAAGTTGTCGTCCCCATCCATCGAGTATCCCTCATGGGAGACATCCCAATTCACAAAGAAATCAGTTGTAGAGTTTCTTTCATGAAAAATGTTCATGATTTTGACGTTAAAAATTGTGTGTGAAATGCTTAGGGAATTAAGAAGAAGATGACCAATATCAGTAGGAAGTATGTACCTTCAAAAGGCAGTCAATGATATTTAAAGAATCACTTTCCACTTCCATGTGTTGGATACCCAAATCCTTTTCTAGGATGATCCCTTGAAAATAGTTGTTGCCTTCACAAATTGATTTGTTCCAATATTTCTAGAAAAAAACACAAATTACTTTTTTCATATGATTTTGTAATCACCTGAAAATGGACAAAGATCAAATCAAAGCAAATCAAGTTAAATCAAAGCAAATCAAGGACATAATTGAATCAATTGAACCACAATGCATAATTAGCCAATCAAAATGAAAATCAAGTCTTAATTCGAGATCAATAAAAATTGAGAGCATTTTAAATCAAATGTAATCAAATCAAAATACAATTAAATCAATTAATTGTATAGTTTTGGATTAAATCAAATTCAACCCATTCAAGGGGTACATGGCTAAAATAAATCAATTAAATCAATTAATAAATCTTAATTACTCTCAACAACTACAAAGGGAGGAAAATCAATCAACCAATGAGATTTAAGGAAAGGCATTCACATGGATCAAGCCAAATTCAATCTCAATCACTCAAAGTGAAAGAGAATCTTGTCCATTGATCTTGTCACGCCTATAGTCATTCTGATGATGCTTTAAATCATTGTTCGGACGCCTACTAGCTGATAACTCACGCCTAGTTGATCACTTCTCTTCTGTCTTAAATTCTTTCTAGTCGCCTGCAACCTGGATGCTCACACTTGTGAGATAAATTATTCAGCCTTTGCTTGTAAAGTCACGCCTGTGACTTAAGAAGTGTCGCCTATCTACTATTTGTCACCGCCTGTGACAGGCTTTGACCACACAATTTACAGACAAAGTCACGCGTAGTATCTGCTAATTCACGCCTAGTATTGTTAAATTGTCGCTTTAGATAAATCATTTTACGCAATTTTCAATACTCTTTATGCTTAGCAATAAATTGTGTACGCCTGATTAACTTTCAGTGTCGCCCGTGTCACTAGAAAGTGATGCTTGCTATCATTAAAGTTACACCTGCTAACAATTTGATCACGCGTATTAGCTAGACAATGTCGCTTACTGTCTGTTGTCTTAATTTGCTGTCAGATTGATCAATTCAATTATCTTACTCTCTGTCTGTATTTTTTTTACTGTAAATGAGCAGGCACAAAAAGGTCCAAAAGCCAGAGAGCAGGTTTAATCAAGAAGGAAAGGCTTTAGCTAAAAGGATCAAGAAGGAGAACATGGCACACATCAAAGTTGTTCTTGAGACGTCACAAGAGGAAGAAAACCAGGTATACCCAAACTATCTTGCAATTGTTGAAGCTTATAAAAATAAATTTGTGTCACTTAATTGGATTTTTACTCCTTCAAGTTTTTCCTTAAAAATTTGCAAACAAGGTGCTTAAGGTTCGATACATAATTCTTTGCTTCTTCAATTTCGATTTGGTTTCCCTCATTGTGATTGTTGGTGTTGACTAACTTGCTGGTGGAAAAGCACATTTGGGAGGAGCTATTGCGAAGGTAAGGATAAAAACAATGAAATCACTTAAAAATGCCCCTGACTTCGGTTAGCTACAAGGAAAAGGTAAGCCTCAACTAGTCAATATTTTCCCTTAAATTGTGGCATTGGTGCATTTCAAAAATCTAGTAATTAAGAAAGGTTAAGGAATCAAGCACATAAAATCAAAGCCCCTTGTTTGTGGAAGAGAGTAGAAATACTCAAATCCCTATAGTTAGTGGGTGAAATCAATTGAACATTGCTCATTGTGTTTGTGAACTAAAGGAAAAGTTAGGGATATGCTCTTCACCTTTTGGTGAACCAAATTCCCAAAAGCTTGACCTTAATTCCATTTCCTTGCTTTAAACATGAACATGCTAGAACATTAGTGGGCTCGCCTCCTGAGTTTTCCTTAACGAGATCGGTGAGAGGGACAACCCAAAGTGGGATACGCTTGCTTTTGCTGCGAGAATCCAACCCATTATAAAATGAAATGCATGCATCCTTAATGGGGTGTGTGACAAAAGGATTTTAAATTTTTCAAACTTCCTCTAGTAGTCCTCACGGATTACGCAAAATCGTACCTTGGTGCGTGTGGGAAGCCCCTTAACATACTTGGGGGATGAAAGTTTAAAGTCCATTTTGAACGGAATCTACAATAAATCCTTGATAAAATAGCAAGACCGCCTTTTAGAGCCATGTTTACGAACCAAATCTTGTGCTAGGTAGGTGCTTGAAGTGTCTTTTTTGTGCAAAACCCGTGACAACGTTCTTCAAATCAAACATTTTGTGTTAAGTGGGTAAAAAGAGACAAGTGAATGCGTGATTGTTGTGTTTGAAATACATAAACAAGTGAGAGATATCCATTGAAAATTCATCTTATATTTTTAAATCTCTTCAATATAAAATCAACAATTCTTGAATCAAGGATCATTCTAAATCGAACCCTTGTTGGATGTCGGTTTCTATGCGGTCCCACACATATAGGGTATCATTACAAGGAGATAGCACTCTTGTTGCAAACGAAGGGCAAGAAGTTGAATACCAAAGTCTTTTCAAAGATCCTAATCAAGAGGAAATTTTTCCAAACCTATTTGAACAAAGACTTGGAGGAATGGATAGAAATTCGGCATATCATAATCATAATACCAACAATGCCAACCACAATTCTAAAGAAACACTTGAAGAAAAGGTTGAGAGGGCTGCCCAAGACCTAGAATTCCTAGAGGTTATGGATAAATTGATAGATAGGGATAAGGAGAACTTTTTCCTAAATCTAGCCCAAAAGGGAGTAAAGCTTCCTTATGATTTTGATATTGACCAACTTAAGAAAGACCAACAACAAGATGACCCCATGAATGTTATGACTAGTCAGATAAAGGCCTTCCAAGAACAAATTGATACCATGAAGAAGGCAACTGAACCTAAGGCCTTTTCCATTGAAGCTTTGTGTCCTTTCCTTTTTGACAAAAGCCTAGTTATGGTATCTTTTCCTTTCAATACCATTTTTCCTAAATATGATAAGTACATGCGTAAAACAGACCCACATGATCATTTAAGAGAGTTTTGCGCCCTAAGCATAGAGTTCATGCACAATGATACATATCTAATGAGACTTTCGTGGAAGCTTAGGAGGACCCGCAATGGAGTGGTTTTCAAAACTACCCCAAGGAATAAAGACTTTTGAGGAGCTAGCCTCCAAGTTCGTAACCCATTACTCTTATAACATTGAGCACGAAATCACAATGCTCAAGTTGTGTGATACCAAACAGAAAGATGGAGAGTCCTTCTTAGGATTCCTACAAAGGTGGAGGACCGTTTTCGCAAGGTATCCACGAAGTATCCCCGAGAAAGAGAACATGGAGATCTTCACCAACAACTTGACCATGGAAATGAATTATAGATTACAACTTCAATGTCCCCCAACATTTGAAAAACTCATCGAAAATGGGATCAAGATTGAAGATGTTTTGGTCAAGAGAGGTGAAATCAAATTATTTAAAGATAACAAATCCAACAACAACAACAACAACAATAACAACAACAACAATAATTATGTGCCTAAGTATTTCAATAATCAAGGGTCCAACAATCACAATGATAAATCTAAATCTTGGATAAAGAATAACAACAAAAACCTTGTGAATGATGGAGTTGTGGAGGCCCACAACTTAAAGTCAACCCCTTTTATCTTACCATATGGAGCTAATTCTTTAAATAATGTTAATCAATCAAACAAAACTCCATGTAATGCCAATAATTCCAATAATTCCAATAACAATTCCAACACTTCCAACAACAATGCTAATGGGAGCAAGTCAAAATCCTCCTACTCCAATTATAATAAAAAGAAATTCACCTACTTAGGTGAACCTTTGGAGAATGTACTAAGGACCTTGGTTGCCAATAATGTCATCACATTATTCGATATGAAAGATTATGAACCTCAAGTTAAGCCTCATTGGTGGAATGATGCCCATCAATGCGAATATCATTGAAATAGAGGTCATCCAACAAATGAATGATGAGATTAAAACACTTGGTGCAAGATCTAATTGACAATGGAACCATTAAAATTGAAGGGCCTCAAAACAATGAGGATCATACAGCCTTCAAGAACCCCTTTTTGAATCATGAAAAGGGTGAGTCATCTAATATGAATCAAAATTAGAAAAAGGGCAATGAGAAAGTGAACTTTGCTCATACTTATGATAACATGATAAATACTCTAAGGGAAGAGGATCAAACCATAAATGTTATCATAGTGAAGGATAAATCAAGAGAAGCATCATCAAATGTTGTCACTAGGGGGCAAGCATAAAAAAATTATCCTACCTACCAATGCTCCAAAGATTGTGTTATTAAACCAAGCTTCCACATCATTATGAAAACAATACAACTTGGTTGATCAATTACAAAGAACTCCCGCTCAAATCTCTATTCTTGAGCTGCTCAAATTATCACCAATTCATAAGGATATCTTGGAGAGGGCTTTGTTGGAAACGAATGTGCCTCTAAATTTGGAGGTAGACAAATTCCAAAATATGGTAGGGTACCTAATTGCACCTCATTGCCTATCATTTTCTGAACAAGATGACATGTCCCTTAATCATCCTCAAAATCTGCCCTTACACATAGAAGTGTTGATCCATAAGCATAGGGTGAAAAGAGTCCCCTTATAGATGGAGGGGCCGGGCTAAACATTTGTACCCTTAGCTTGGTGAAAGCCCTAGGATTTTCTGAGGAGGCTATCGACCCAAAGAAAAAGATAACCATAAAAGCCTATGATGATTAAGAAAGAGCCTCAAAAGGAGTCATAGTATTACCCATTAAAGTTGGTCCCATGCAAAAAGAGACCATATGCCAAGTGTTGGACTTAAAGTTGACCTACAATATCTTGTTAGGAAGGCCATGGATCCACGAAATGCAAGCTGTTCCTTCAACTTATCATCAATGCCTAAAATTCCCATATCTAGGGCAAGAGATAATGGTAAGTGGAGATCTAAATCCATTACAATATTGTAATAATGTCAAGCCTATCAATGACTCCTTGGTTCCACACAATGCTGAAGGGTCTATACCCAATCAAATAGAGCAAGGCCAAAGTTCTAAGGACATTCCTTTGTTGAAAGGAAAAGAAAAGATGGAAGAAGAAGTTGTTATTGAAGACACACCAAAACTCATTAACCTAACTACATCGACTAAAGGAAAAGAGAAGGTTAATGAGGATAACATTATTGAAGAACCAAAAGAAGATCACACCAAAACCATCCAAGTGTACACTAAAGAGGCCCACTATCAAAAGATGGACCAAATGATGAAAATTTTTGATAAGCAATGTAAGATCAAGCAAAAAGGAGTAGGCGAATACTCCTTATCTATGATGGACTTACCTTTATCACCCAAGTCCTTTGGAAAACCTCCAAATCTACCTCATAGATATAATGATAACTTTGTAAGGGCAAGTACATCATCCGCCATGGATGAAGAAGACAATGAAATCCTAAACTGGTTATACAAAGATGAAGAATCAAGTGCTTATGTCAAACATATCCAAAATATAACCATTCCCACACATCAATATGGGAAAGGGTTTTCAATCATGCAAAAGATGGGGTACAAAGGTCAAGGACCTTTGGGCATGAAGAATGAAGGGCTCATTGAACCCATAGAATCAACATGGCAGGATTCTAAAGAGAAAGCAGGATTATGGCATCTTGAAGAAGGATACACTCAAAAACATTATCCCAAACTTTATGATCAAATATTACAATTAAAATCTCATAGTGATGAGGATTCTAATGGATGGGAATGGGATACCCTATTAGATGAGTCATGTCAAGATAAAGGTATTGATGTCATTCATACTTATGCTTCTACCAAAAATAAAGGACCAATAACAGAATCAAGTTCAAATCAAGCATCTAGTTCTAGTCAAGTGATCCTAAATGATGTGCCAAGCATAGAAATAGAAATAAATCAATGGGTAGGCGAACCATACGTTCCTTCATGGAGATCTACTATGGAAGAATCAAACGTTAGGTTTAATCCACACGATTTTTATCCAACAGAAACCCTAGAGGAGTCTAGTGAGGAGGACTTTGATCCTTCTTCTTTAGAACATTTAGAGGAAGCCTATGTTCGAGATTTTCAAGATACAATGTATGAACCCTCTAATAATGAGATATACCCTAAATCCAATCGAAACAAACCCAAGTGTTGACCCATTAACTCTCATCCGCTCGGACCTAATTGAATGGAATGCCATTGAACCAACTACCTTGCCAATTTTCTTAAATGACAATATGGTGTCCTAATACCTCAACGCGGTTGAACCTTCTTCTATCAGAGAATATCAAGAAGAAATGATCAAGGAGAGCATCCAAACTTCTAATCCGAGAAAAAATGAAAAAAATTAAAAAAAATAGAAAAGGAAAAGAATTGAGTGTTGAAAACCACGTTGTGGCAACATTAGATCCAAAAGAAAGAAATAAATAAATAAAGGATGTTTTCAAAGGTGAAAACCCAACTAAGGCACCTAAGGAAGGGAGTTTGGATGCTCTACCCGAACATTATGAAGAAAGATCTCCGATCTTAATTGAGCCAACAGAAAAGATAAACATTGGGTCAGAAATAGAGCCAAAGATCATCCACCTAGCGGCATCCTTATCTAGCAAAGAAAGAATAGAATTCATCAAGTTCTTTAAGGAAAAACAAGTTAACTTCGCATGGTCTTATGACGATATGTAGGGTTTAGACCCAAATCTGATAATGCATCATTTAAATATCAAGGAAGGAGCCAAACTTGTTAAGCAAAAGCTAAGGAAGATGCATCCTCATATAGCATTACTTGTCAAAGTGGAGTTAGAAAAATTATTGAAGGTGGGATTTATAAGGGCCATTGATTATGCACAATGGATCTCAAATATAGTGCCAGTATCAAAAGCAGACAAATCTATCAGAATCTGCACAGATTTTAGAGACTTAAACTTGGCATGTCCCAAGGACGATTTCTCACTTCTAAGTATTGATGCCATTGTGGATTTAATAGCAGGACACTCCATGTTTTCACTCATGGATGGATTTAGCGGATATAATTAGATAAAGATAGCACCAGAAGACCAAGATAAAACTGCCTTTACATGTGCATGGGGTACTTTTTGCTGGAATGTCATGCCTTTTGGCTTGAAAAATGTCGGAGCGACTTATCAACGAGCAATGACTACAATATTCCATGATATGATGCATAAATTCATGGAGGATTATGTGGACGACATACTAGCTAAATCACACTCAAGAAAAGAACACCTACCAATTTTGGCAAATTTTTTTGAAAGGCTAGAGGAATTCAAAGTGAGACTTAACCCAAAGAAATGTGCATTTGGAGTTCAATCCGGCAAGTTACTAGGCTACATTGTATCTGCAAAAGGGATAGAGGTGGATCCCGCTAAAGTGAAGGCTATAATGGAAATGGAAGCACCTAAAAACATTAGTCAGATGAGATCTTTACAAGGAAGGATACAATCCATTAGGAGATTTATCTCCCAATTAGCAGAAAAATGTCATAATTTTACCCAACTTTTGAATAAAGACACAATTTTCAAATGGGATGACAAGTGTGAAGAAGCCTTTAATCTATTAAAGAAATATCTCATGAATCCACCAATCTTGATGCCACCTATCAGAGGCAAGCCCTTGATCTTATACATTTCAGCAACAGAGAATTCATTGGGGGCACTTCTAGCACAAGAGGATGAAACAGGAAAAGAGAAGGCAATTTACCACATCAGTAGAACCTTGGTCAAATAGGAGCTTAACTATACATTCATGGAAAGGGCATGCTTGGTTGTAGTTTTTGCTTCCCAAAAGTTACGCCATTATATGCTAGCCCACAAGATAAGGCTCATTGCCAAAATTGACCCTTTAAAGTATCTACTTAGTAAAACAACATTGAATGGAAGGCTAGTGAAATGGGTGATGGTACTAAGTGAATTCGACATAGAATATGTTGATAGAAAATCAATCAAAGGACAAGTCATTGCTGACCAATTAGCAGAAGCACCACCTCAAGATGTCATCCTATACAAGTGGAATTCCCAGATTCATAGATTGTGAATGTTGAGGCAAAAACATGGCAACTTTATTTTGATGGTTCCTACACCCATCATGGATCAGGAGCAGGCATACTTCTAATCACTCCTCAAGGCTCTACTATTCCTAAATCCTACAAATTGCTATTCCCATGTACCAATAATATAGCAGAATATGAAACCTTGGTTATTGGAATCAAGTTGGCATTAGAGTGGAAAGTGACAGAATTGAAGGTTTATGGAGATTCACAATTAGTCATAAACCAAGTCAATGAAGAATATCAAACAAAAGATGACAAATTGGTACCCTACAAAAACATGGTGGACGATCTTAAGAAGTATTTCATACTTATTACATTTGAGCAAGTGTCGAGAGAAAAGAACAAAGCAGCGGATGCAATGGCAACTTTGGCTTCACTTTTGCAAATGTTTGATCAGAGTGTTAGATATGAGTTCTTGGTAGAAGAAGTGGATCAACCCGCATTTGACCCCACCCACCCTTATACCATTTGCTTACTAACTACAAACGAATTACTTTGGTATGGACCTATTTATACTTACTTGAAGGATCAAATCCTTCCCATAAACCAAACCAGAAATCAAAAGAAAAGCTTCATTCGATAAGCCGCCCAATATACTATAGTTTCTGAAACATTGTATCGAAAAAGTCTAGATGGAATGCTCCTTAGATGTTTAGAGGAAGAAGAATCAAACTTAGCCTTACGAGAAATCATGAAGGAATTTGTGGGTCACACTTGAACGGATTAACCCTAGCTAAGAAACTTCTTAGGATAGGATATTTTTGGCCTACGATGGAGAAAGACGCTTGCAACTTTGCCAAAACTTGTCGAAAGTGTCAATTCCATGGGAACTTGATACATGTGCCTGCACAAGAGCTTCATCCGATGATAACACCTTGGCCGTTTTATCAATGGGGTTTAGACCTAATAGGCATGATTTATCCACCATCTTCGAATGGTCATAAATTCATCATCATGGCAACTGAATACTTTACTAAGTGGGTGGAAGCTGTACCCCTATCAACTGCAACAAGAAAGCAGATTTCTTTGTTTATCCTTAATCATATTATTTGTAGACATGGCATACCTCATGCCATCATAACGGATAATGCAAAGCATTTCAAGAACAAAGACCTAAGGGAATTATGCACTAAGTTCCATATGATTCATCATTCTTCTTCAATTTATTACCCTCAAGGTAATGGACAAGCCGAAGCAACGAATAAAAACATCTTGAAAATTTTGAAGAGAATGGTGGATAATTCAGGTAGAGATTGGCACATCAAGATAAACCCGATCTTGTGGGCTTATAGAACAAGCATAAGGACGCCAACAAGAGCTACACCTTTTTCCTTAGTCTTTGGAACAGAAGCAGTTTTTCCTTTGGAGGTAGAACTTCCATCTTTGAGGATATCTATGCATGGTTTGATAAATGAGGAAGACTATAGGGTTGCTAGGCTACAAGAACTCTAACTCTTGGATGAGAAACAAAAGCAAGCCTTTGATCATTTGAAGGTGTACCAAAATAGAATGTCAAGGACTTAAAATAAGCACATCAAGCCAAAAACATTTCAAATAGGTGACCTAGTTTTGCGAGAGAATCCCAAGAGTCAAGCAGAAAAGGAAAAGAAAGGAAAATGGGAAGCAAATTGCTTAGGACCAGTTCTCATTGTAGAAAATTTTGGGACCGGCACCTACAAGCTAGTAGATTGTGATGGCGAGGAGCTACAAGAACCTATCAGTAGCATACATCTAAAGAGGTTCTATACATGAGGTAGATGAAAGAGGTATAAAAAGTATCAGATGAAGAGAATCATATTTATTGTACATAGTTCAAAAGAGATCCTGAAAATATCAAAAACATTTGAAAAGAAGAAAATATCAAAAACAATGAAAAATTGAGCATGAAGAAAGCAACAACATTCATATATGATCCTCAAAAATATGTTGTCTTGGTGAAAACCTAACAAATAGGCGCCTTGATGATAAAAAAAAAATTGAAAAAAAAGAAAAATACAAAAAAAAAAATCAAAAAAGAAGAAAAGTGCCTTGGTGAAAACCTAGCAAATAGGCACCTTGGTAGCAAAAAAAGAGCAAAAGCTTTAAAAATAGAAAAAAGAGCTAAATTCATTCAATCGGTGAAAACCTAGTAAACAGGTGCCATTGAAAGTCCAAGTCAGTCGCATACCTAGAAGGTCACCTTGTAAATATTGCATTCGCTAGCATTTGTATATATTGCATAATAAAACCCCACAGTTGCATTTGCAAGTACCTCAAGATTTTGGTCACCTAATCTGCAAATTGTCCTAAGTCCCACAAATGAAATCAATATCAAATTGGGGGTAATCTACTCAAGAGGAGAAAGGATTCATCAAAGCAAGTTTTATTCAATCAGAGAATCAATTCATCACACTCGAAAGAGGAACACTTAATCAAATCTACATCCCAATCCAATTTGAGCCTAAAACGCAAAATTTGATCCAAGAACTGAAATGACCTTACCTTTATCAAGATTAAAAGTATGAAATGGATGGAACTACACTTGAAATATGGATCTTTGAAAAATATTGCAAAATTTTTCTAAGTGTTGACTCAATTGATGAAATCATTTCTTTCTAGCGAATCGATAAAAGTTTTAGACTAGACAAGCTATTATGATGAAATGATGATATTTTTCTTGATTTCTGAATGACTGTCTTAAAATCAAAGTTTTAAATCATGTATTATTTGTCTAAGGACGTGATCATCAAAGAATCATCGAGGACTTGTACATAGGATAAAACTGAGATTTCTGCTTGTTTACGCAAACGGATACCTTGGCTATTTTGATCTTCAATATCATAATACCAAAATCCACTTGCAACATAGAATCTGACAAAATCGGCATTCGCACTCTCACGATTGGTTTCAATCAGTGATAGTCGTACCGAAAAAAGATGGGAAAGCAAACAAAGAGGTGCAAAAAGTATTCATATCATCATAGTTGAACTAGTGATGGTTGTACTAAAATGGGATTCCAAAAATGCTCAATGATGATTATAAGCTCCAAATTTTGAATAATGACAGTTAGCTGCATACAATTTAGATTAAGTGCATTGTATATATTATTTTGCCTTTCTTAGCTTAAATTGCAAGGGGGGAAATGAAAAGGGGGTTCAATTCAAAACGGTTTATCCTTGATTTCAAAAAACAAAATGAGATTATCTTTTTGCATTCATGCATAGCATTAATCATTATTCATTATCCATATATCAGAAAAAGAAAGAAAAAGAATCATTACTCATACATCATTTGCATACATGTAATTAAAGATAGAATTGCATACATTCGAAAACCCAAAAACATAAGGGCATTCATATCCACATTTCCATAAAACACTTTGCATCCATACATTGAAAAACAGAGAAAAGCATCTCATAAAATCCATACGTTAAGACATTCATCTATCTATATCATAAAATAAGATACATTGCATCCATAGCATAATCACAAGTAAATGCATCATAAACAACATATAGCTGCATATAAAGATAATCTCATAACAACTCATCAAGAGAATCAAGGAAGTATATCATCTTATAAGTGTTAATCAAATGATCCAGTACATCAGGATATCAAGATACAAATGTCATGAAAGTGATACATCAAGGGTTCCGATCAATAAAAACAACATAAAACATGATACAAGGACATCAAATAATGAGCAACTCTGTCATCAATCATCAAGATCCATCCCTAGCACCTGATCCATCTGGACCTCTGCCATCCTGTCTATCCTGTGAGGGAGGAGCTTGAGAAGTGCTTGCTACGCTATGGCTCTGTGCCATCATCGTCATGAACTGCTGCATCAAGGTAGCAACCTGATCCAATCTGCCCACAACAGATGAAACCTCTGTCCTCAATGAATGCACCTCTTGTGCTACAGTATCAATGCTAGGAGAAGACTGTGAACTCTGTCCCATATCTTGTGACTGCTGCACTTGTGGAGGCACCTGGTGTGCTGGAGCCTGATCCTGCTGTGCTAAAGCAACCCTCTGTAACTAAACTAAGGGATCCTGTCCACCAGGAATCTATCGAGCAACATCCACATGAGCCTGTCTCTGAGCTCTCTGCTATTTGTGAGCCCTTTGTTGTTTATCCACTGCTGCTCTAGGGTGTACCTCAGCTGCATCATCCTGTCCTCTAGCTTTGGCTCTATCCCTAGCATGCCCACCTCTCATCTGTGGTCCATCTCGTCCACCACATCTAGCTCGTTGGCCTCGCTGAACTCGACGCCTCCGACGTCTCCTACCATCACCACCATCACCACCATCATCGTCACCATCATCTCTCTCATGCTGGCTTGGAATAGGCTTTGCTAGATCAGTAAAACAAGGAAACCTGTTACGAGCCCACCAGTCTTGATACTCATGTGACATCCCACCATCTGCAACACTTGCAAGCATCTCCCATCTGTAGTAGGCCATACCAGTAATTTGATCACATGCAAACTGATAATCAATCAGAGGACCCCACATCGATCGCTCTGCCTGTACACGAGCATATAATGTTGCACCCTGTGGCATATCCTGTAATCTACCATACTAGCGAGACACTCGGCCAGAGAAGAAATGCTCAATCGTAGTAGTAGCCCTGTCAATCATCCATCGAGGAGCAAACATATAGGGAAGCTCATCATCATCCTCCCTCCAGCGCTCACAACCAATATATGGTCGCCACTGAACCTGATTAAGATCATCAATCACTCGGCGCGAATACTCAAGCTTGCCTAGATGATGCTGGACAACCATGCCGCTATACAGAAAAGCATATGGAAAACCACGGCGACGAATCCTGTCTGAAATAGGCCTAGTAATAGGAAGGTGCTCCCATATCCACAACTGTAGAATTACTTCACCTACAGACAATGAAGCATTCTCTCTGTAGACAACCTCATGCAAATAATGATACAGCTGTGCCAAAACACAGGAACCCCAATCAAATTGTCGAGGCTGAGCAAGTAAATCCTTGAGGATCCTACCCCATCCAACTGAGACCACGACCTCACCGGTCGGGAAGTAGCAAGCCACCGATCAAAGCACCAAGAACCGCTAGTAATGTTGGAAAAGAAGAAAACTGTGGCCAAGTAATAGTATCATCATCTATAGTATTGTCTCCAAACACGCGTTTGCAGACTATGGAATCATAAATAGAATCGTAATATACTAACTCTCCTCGGCAAGGAATACGTAATAGTCTATACACATCCTTCGGAGTAATAGTCATCTCTCCAAAGGGAAGGTGGAAAGTATTGTGGTCGGAGTGCCATCTCTCCGCCACAGCAGTCAGAAGACCACGGTTCAGCTGGAACTGCGGGAGTTCAAGAAGAAAACTGAGGCCGCACATCTCAATAACACAATACTCTGTCGGAGTCAGAGCTTGACCAAGATCAATAACTCATGATGCAAGAGACCGTATGTAAAGAACAGGGAACTGTGCCTGTTTGGCAAAACAAAGGAATCATATCAGTATATCATATCAAGGAATCATTTAAAGTCAATCAATTTAATCAAAAGTATCAAGCAATCACACCCAGTACTATTTTTTCGTGTCTCTGTATCTTGAGAATGAAGTATCAGTACCTATCATATCAAGATTCACACTGATTGATCTATCCTATCAGATTGACAAATCACATTCGTTGGTACCATTATCCTGATATCCTAATCAATTATTTTGTTTAAACGCAACAGACCTAATCTTATCATTGGAATCGATCATCTAGAGTTATCAAATTTTTCATTAGGAAAAATCAAGTTCAAGTGAAAAATTTTCAAGAAATCTTGCAGGCGTGACTTTACACATACCACGCGACATTTCATCTCATGCGATACAGAAAAGATGTCAGGCGATACTTTATTTGTCATAAGCGGTAATTTAGGTTTCACGCGACACTTTATGATGCTAGGCGATATTTAATAAAGCCTAGGCGACAATGAAATTCTAGGGTTTAACATGCGGAAAAACATATGCAAAATGGCATTAAAACCCTAAGGCTATGCGGAATCATATTTTTCTCAGGCGATAATGAAAAATTATTAGGCGACAGTTTACTATGCGGAGGCGTGAGTAAAAAGCATGGATGCGACACTTTACAGGTTAACGCGACATTTAAACTATACTACGTGTGACTTTGCAAAATTAAAACGACATGTAAAAGATGCAATAAATGCTATAAACGAGCAATAAATGTAACAAGGAAGTTAGAATTGACTCACTGGAGGTCCGTAGTCAGGTGGTCTCCGATAACGCCGACATCTATCAAACCGATGCTCTTTGATAGGAACAACCATCTCGAAAATCAAAGGAAGCTCAGAGAAAAATCTCAGAAGTCAAAAGTGCAAATGAATAGTAAATCAAGGTTTTTCAACCTATTTAAGCTAATTTGACCTAATTTAGAGGTGAAATTTTGACTTTGATATATATTAAACTATCAGTTTGATCGGGGCAAAATATGAACCATGACATAGCAACAGTATTTTTCAGAAATGAAAACATATATAAATCAATCAATCAATCAAAGTTTCAAATCAAAGCATCAATATGTTTTATTTCAGAGGGGGCATACCATCGGATAATCAGATCAACATCAGTAGTAACATCATCGAAAATCAAGAGACTGATCATCGAAATCAAAGCGAAATCTTTTATCAAGAAATTTTTCGTAATCAATCGAATGGGGCATCGCATTGAGGATCGATCATTGAATCAAACATCATATTAGGATCCATCATCAGAAAGACCATCATATCGGAACGATCATCAGAACCACATCAATTGAGAGTTTCATATCGATCATATCTGCATCAATCTCATATCACAAATCAAGGAACGACCATCGAAAGACCATCAAATGAACATCAGAGAATGATCATCAATGAATCAGGACCTATCATCAAGCAAGATCAAAGTATTCTTTGAATCGACATGCTTCGCACGTCAACTCAAAGAGGGGCATTAGTAATCACCTGAAAATGGACAAAGATCAAATCAAAGCAAATCAAGGACATAATTGAATCAATTGAATCACAATGCATAATTAACCAATCAAAACGAAAATCAAGTCTTAATTCGAGATCAATCAAAATTGAGGGCATTTTAAATCAAATGTAATCAAATCAAAATACAATTAAATCAATTAATTGTATAGTTTTAGATTAAATCAAATTCAACCCATTCAAGGGGTACATGGCTAAAATAAATCAATTAAATCAATTAATAAATCTTAATTACTCTCAACAACCACAAAGGGAGGAAAATCAATCAACCAATGAGATTTAAGGAAAGACATTTACATAGATCAAGCCAAATTCAATCTCAATCACTCAAAGTGAAATAGAATCTTGTCCATTGATCTTGTCTACTTGTTCCAAGCTTTGAGGACACAAACTTTGCATTGTCTTCAAAGGGTGGAACCAAAGACTCAACCAAGGCTTAATCATGATCAAACACAACTACACCCCCTACTATTGGAAAATCTATAAAAGGAAGACCAAATTCATTCATAATTCATCAACCACACATCTGAGAATTGTATTGAACCTCTTGCAATTTGAGTTTAGAAAGACATTTGAGAGCTTAATTAGCATTTATTTTGATATAATTGTTAGTTTTAACTTGTTTATCTTATCATTCTCATTCTAAGACTGTCATTAATGGGAGCTTGCTAAGAGCTTTGCATTAACATTCTTAGTTAGAGAGCCATAGGATGCTCAATTGATCATTAATTTGCTAAATAGTTGCTCTATTGTGGTTTATTTAGTTACTATTTCATTTATTGATGAACATTAATTTTATGAAGATACTTTCTATAGTATACAGATTTCTAATCATCCAACCCTTGAAGGGCCTAGGTTGCCTTTAGAGATTCCATCAGAGTTTCAACTTCTGTTATAATGGTTGAAGAGAGGACCAATGAATAACAGGCTTTTGAAATGACATCTTAAACTCCATTCATGTTCTAGCTCTCATTTACTTGTGAGTCCTTTGTAGAAACCAAAATAGTTCTAAAAGAATGAACCTAATTCTTATAACCTGTCATAAAGTTTTATTGATCGTTAGTCTATATAAAAACCAAAATGATCTTAAAAAAGTAATCCATTTTTTAAAATAAGCTATTAAATTGTTTTTTAAATAGACAAACAGATTCTAGAAAGACAACATCAACTAAAGATTTCAAATCTTTGAAGATCCTAACATCTTTTTCATGTTCCCCCCACACACAAAAATAAGCATGTGGGAGGGTTAGACCCCAAAGCACCTTGAGAGCAGGGTGAAGGGAGAAGACCCTAGGGACAGAAGGCCCAAAATGGCCGTATGCAGGAGAAGGATAACCTAGATGCAAAGAGATTCCCCACATTTCAATCAAGGGGCATTCAAAAAAAGGATGGCATTCATCCCAATCAACCTCACGGAAGGCACACATGTTAGGGAAACAAAAGCCTCTTTCAATCATATTATCCAAAGGAAGACTTTAACTTTAGAGATAAGAGACTTGAACCAAAGAGACGATCAAGAAGTAGGGCAGGCAAAGGTGGGAGAAGTCAACCACAAAAACACTAGACGCTACCAATTAATTATCCAACAAAGAGTTAGCCCAAACGAGCCACTTTTTCCCAGCTTCACCTTTTAACACAATGCTTTCTGCCCTTGCAATAAAAGATAAACTTTCTGAATTCCCACCAAAATGGTATAAGCAATGAGTTGCCGATGGTTGATAGGAGAAACCAAGGTGGAAGGCTTGAAAGCTTTCAATTTAGCGGAGTTTACATAGTGTTAAGACATCTTTCCAATGCTTCTGGGAAAATGTTGTATGAAAATGGATTGATGGGGTCAACTTACTTCAGCCCTCTACTGGTCTTATAGAAAATCTGCAGGAAGACTATTGATTAGAACAGAACCAAGGAGAAGATTATGCAGTTTCCGATCAGATATTTTTAATTTTTTTGCATGCTGAACCAAAACTATCCAAATTTTAATTTCACAATCTTTTATCAAAATTTACTTATGATTTTTTATTTGAAGGTGTGTGATAATGGTGGAAATGAAACGTTTAGTTAAATTTATGAAAAATATAAATTAAAAAGATATTAAAAATGTCATTTTAAAATTGGTATGTAAGGTATATAATGTGAAGAGAATACTTTAATGAGAATGGTGTATTATATGAGATATTAAAATGTAGAAGTAAAATTGAAATTAAAGATATTATCTATAATTTTATTATTATAGATAACAAAGCGAATCTGGTGGGATCTATTTTTTTAATCTAGAGAATATTGTAGTTTATATTAATGTAATTATATAAACATTAAATTATAAATTTTGTAATATGTTGTCTAAGTACACGGTTGAGGATGCTATTGGTGAATAAGAAGCCTTAGTAGATATAGAATCAAAATCATAGGTAAAGGTCCAAAACAAGGCATGTAGTAAAATAGATGGCTTAAATCTATTTGGAGGAGTGAAGACCCGAAAGTAGATAAAATAACAAAATAATGGACCAAGTTATTAAAATAGTGGAGACAATGTGGGAAAGAGGAAAGCATAATGCCTCAAATGTGTAAATACTATAGATGTGGTAATAAGATCACAATATGTCCTTGAGGTATAAAGATACCACAATAATAAGCATAATATATAAGAGAAGCTATGGAAACTTCTACATGATGTTTTTGTAAGATTATGAAATATGATGAAAATTTTACGAGTAGTTATTTAAATTTATTTTGAGCCTATTATAGAGTTGTATTTTAGCTACTCAATATGTATTGAGCTTTTCATGGATGGATTTAGCTTCCATTTGCTGCTACCATGCTGTTGAGGCCAATCCATCTTTGATTTTTGATCAACTGATGCCATCTTTGAATTTATTGGTTCAAGTTTCATCTAGAAAATATTGGGTTTATTGACTGAATAGAACGAAAGGATTTAGAATGTGAGTTACGTCGAGCAACCGAATCATCTTTGTATTCACGTTGATATAGGCGTTTGAGCCAAGAAACACCGAGGTTGTTGAGTTCATAGAACAAAAGGACTGAGAGAGTCACGACAGCCATTCATCTGAACAAGATGAGCGATCAACAACACTCCACTCTAACACGTTAAGATTTCAGCTCTTCACGATGCAAGGGCCCTTGGATTGGTCAACTCTTTACGAGATCTCCCGGTTCCGAATTTCGATGACATGCCATTAAAGCACACGTGTGCATAAGGTAGGGGCCCACCGCTCGTAGCATCGCTCAACCTGAGATCGTAAGATAAGGTTTGTGATTGTGCACTCTGCAAACCGTTGGATCAATACTGAGATCAATGGTTGAGGCTCTTTTTACTCGTATCAACCATGCAACCATAGAAAATATAAGTAGGGAATTCGTAAGGGCACGGATTATCAATCATAAGGCCAGGGATCTCGTCGTGTCTAAATAGTTTTTTAAAGTAACTTCTTAAAGATTTTTTTTACATTTCAGATTCAAATTAGAGTAAACTTTTATGATTATTGAGAAATTATAAACATCTTAGATATTGGATTCAGTCATGTTTGGTCGTTCATTTTCGTTTAATAAATCATGAGGAGGTGAATATTCCCCTTGCTTTAACGATAGTGATGACATTCTCTAATTAGTTGCTTCAGAACAGTGATTAAGCAGAATAATATTTGAGCTGTTGTGGTAGGTAGACTTGAAATCTGTAAAGTGGTAAATTGGAAGGAAAATATTAATTTTGCTCAGCGGAGATAATATTAAATCTTATTAAATGTACTAGTCATACAGATTATTTAATATTTTAATATTTATTTGAATTTTGTTTGATATTAGAAGGAAAATTACAAGCTTCTTTAATTTTTTATTTTATATTAAGTCAACTACATTAGGAAGTTAAGATGTTTCTCAATTCTTATTGTATGAGCAAGCAGTTCTTCAGCTGCTATCTAATTTAACATAATTTAATAATTTATAAAAAATTTAAAAATATGAATCATGACAATGAGTTTTCAAAACAAGAACAGTGATAAAGTTTGCAGATGTAATGTATGGTTTTCAGTTTCAGATTTGCAATGTTTATAATAATAATATATGCTAAATGTTTAGATGCATAATAGAGAAGGCAAACTTTAAACATGAACAAGAAGATCATAAATCATATAACAATGCCATATTGCAAATGATAAACTTCTGACTTGCACAATGATAAAGTTTACTGTTAATCAATATTGTATCAAAGTTTCAAATTGATTATGTATTGAATTAAGTTTGATAAACAACAAGTTGATGCACAAACAAAAATAAAAAATCTTAATCAAGGTCCTTAGCTATGATGCTCTCCACTGAGTACCCGGTACTTGGGTACATGTACCAGTACCTGGTATGTGTCCCAGGAGTATGAGTACGAATACCCATGCAATACAGATTTTAATCTTTCATCAATAATTAAAATAGATGTATTTTACTTTTCAAATTTTTAGAAAGTAGAAGAGAGATTATCCTTTCTACTTTCTAAACAATTGAAATTTCTAATTATTTGATTAAGATATTTGTTTCCTTTATTCTTATTGATTTCAACTATACAAAGAAGAATGGGTGCATTACAAATTCTTGAGTTTTGACACCTTACATTAATATTAATTTTCACATAAATATATTTAATCAAATTTAAATTTTATTTCATAATTTGTGCCCACAAGAAATGTAGTGCATTACAGTCCTTGAGTTTCAACATGTTTCATTAATACCAAATTTCTACATGAGAATAAAAATCTTCTTCAAAGTCTTCTTTCATTTATGTCTTGTGAGCAATGTTATTTTATGATAGTTTGCACTTTTCTATAAATTCCACTATATACAATGTGTAGTTGCTCCCTGTGCTATTTTTATATGTTACTTATATAAATGTATTCTGATCAAATATTGCTTTATGATAGTGTTCATAAATTCTATTATACATAGTTCCTCCTACCATTTTCTATTAACCTCTCATCTTATATTAAAAGAAAAATTATACTATTATTTCTAAATTCTAAAGAAGAATCCATAAAGATTCGAAGATATATCGCAAGTACTTATTTTTATCTTCAAACTTGATTTTTCTATATCTTTTAGATAAAATTCTCAAAATATACTAATATCATAACAATTAAATATATAATAACAAAAACAATAGACAAATTGACATACATATCTATATACACTTAAAGCTGCTCTTCATGTTTCTCTCTTGTTGGCAGAACACAAGAGCTAAAAGCATTTCTTTTGATCTAATTCTATATCTATAAAATTCTCAAAATATACTAGTATCATTACAATGAAATAAATTATAACAAACACATATTAAAAAAAAAATAGACAAATTGACATACATATTTATATACACTTAAAATTGTTCATGTTTCTCTCTTTTGTTGACAGAACACAAGAGCTAGACTTGCCCTGAGAGCTGCAGGAGAGGTGGAGCACGAGTTGATAGACAACCGCAACAAACTTAAGGATGAACTGGCAAAGCTGGTCGAAGAAGGAGGGCGTGGGAGAGAAGCAGGACACATGACAAAACTGAAAGAGTACATAATCAAATGTTTGACCCAGAGAAACATTGGATACTATGACGCTTTCAGAGAACAAAAGGAGAAGCAAGATTTTCATGCCAACCTCAACAGGCTTAACCTTGGTGCCTTTTATGACAAACTTGAAGAGATGGTGGAAACCCACCAGGTGCTTGACGACTTCCAATTCATTGAAGAGCTGATAAAGGAAGGAACAGAGTACAGGCTTCTGGTAGAACCTCTTGATGTCAGTAATTATTACTGGCTCGGCAAGCATGAGGATTCAGGACATTATATGAAAAATGCCAGGCCTCGTCGCTTTAAAGCAATTGAAAAGTGGTTGGCAGACATTAAACCCGAAGAAAAGAAGCAAGTTGTGATTAGTAGTCAACAAGATATAACAAAGGACTCCTGCTTCTGGGCTCATGTAGAAGAAGTTTCGTGGATAATGAGTAATCCTAAGGAAAATCAAGAGGTTAAGAAGACCAGGTGCACCGAATTACAGAACTATGTGAAGCAACTGATGGATAGAAATGAGTTGTGAGGCGGGAGATTCCACTTTTGTGAAATGGTGGAAGAAGTTGAGTCCACAAGAAAAGCAAGCCTCCCCTATCGCTTATATCTTTGGATGTGGATAAGTGATGTTGGAAAAGCATTTTTTGGAGAGTTTTTTTATGAAGTTTTATTATTTTTATGAAATAAGGAATGTGCAAAGTTTTGCATATTTATATTTAGAATTTAGTTTTTTTTTATTTTTTTAGTTTTATTTTTTGCAAATAAAACTGTCTAGATACATGTGTATCTAGTTTTATTTCCTATTTTTTCTATGGCTATGAATTTTATATATTCAGCCATTTGTAATAGTTTTTTTCTACAGAGCTGCAATAAAAGTTGTTTTAAGAATTTCTTCTTTTTTTGTAAAATCTTCAGTTGGTATCAGAGCTTTAGGATTGTGAAGCTTTCAGCATGGCAAATAATTTGCAAATTCCAGAATTTAATGGAGTTGATTATCAATATTGGTCAATCAAGATGAAATTTTTTTTGATAGAAAAAGATTTTTGGGAGATCATTGAATCAGGATATGAAGAACCTGAGAATTGGGAAGATCTCACAGCTAATGAGAGGAGATTGAAGAAGGAAGGTGAGAAGAAGAATGCAATGGCTCTATTTCACATTCAAATGGCTCTTGAGAAGAGCTTGTTCCCCAGAATTGCTCATGCACAGACAGCAAAGGATGCTTGGAAGACTCTAAAAGATGCTTACCATGGCAATGACCAAATCAAGGTTGTGAAACTACAAACCTTGAAGAGAGAATATGAGAATTTGAAGATGAAGGAAAGTGAGAATGTGGGTGATTTTTGTGTAAGAGTCAAAAATGTGGTTCATAAAATGGCCACTTTGGGTGAACCTATGAGCCAAGAGCATGTGATACAGAAGGTATTGAGATCTCTAACTCCAAAATGGAATACTGTAGCAATTATTATTGAAGAAAGTAAAAATTTAGCCACCTTGGAGTTTGATGAGCTAGTTGGATCTCTCTTATCACATGAGGATAGAATAAGGGACACTTCTACCAGCATTAGTGAGAAGGCTTTTGCTTCCCAATTGCAAATTTCAAAGAATGATGGTGCTAGCAGCAACAATAACAACCACAGAGGTTCATGAAGGGGTCAAAATCAGAACTTTTCAAGAGGAACTAGAGGAAGAGGAGTTGCTCAAGGAGGAAGAGGCCGAGGTAGATTTGATAAAAGAAACATTCAATGTTACTATTGCAATCGGTATGGACACTATGAGAAAGAGTGTAGGCTGAAATCAGGTAACAATAATGCAAATTATGCTCAACAAGATGAGGATTCTTCCTCAGGTAATTTATTCTTGTGTTATGGCAAAGCTGAAAATAATATGAGTGATGTCTGGTATTTGGATTCTGGGTGCTCTAACCATATGTCTGGTAACAAGGATATTTTTTCAAAGCTTAATGATGGATATAGATCCAATATTACTCTTGGTAATAATAATACGGTGGAGGTTGCAGCCAAAGGAGCCATGGAAGTTCAGACAAAAGAAGGTATAAAAAGTGTTCAAGATATCTATTATACTCCAAAATTGAAGCATAATTTATTGAGTGTTGGGCAGCTATGTGAGAAGAATTATAGAGTTGTATTTGAAAATATGAAATGTACTATCTATGATAAGAATTAGGGCAATAAAGTGATTACAATTGTTCCTATGACAAAGAATAGGATGTTTCCCTTGAAGTTTGGTGAAAATGACAATCAGCTTGTGTATATGGCTTATGAGGATAAAAGTTGGTTGTGGCATCTCAGGTATGGTCATTTGAATTTTCATAGTTTGAAGATTCTAAATGCATTGGTTCTTGGATTGCCTAAGGTTGAAGAGCACAACAAAATTTGTGAAAGATGTGCAAAAGGGAAGCATGCAAGAGAATCATTTCCAAAAGGAAATGCATGGAGGGCTCATCACCCACTTCAGCTTATTCATTCTGATATTTGTGGTCCTATGTAAACAAAAAGTTTGGGTAAGTCATCATATTTTATCACTTTTATTGCTGATTACTCACACATGTGTTGGGTTTATTTTTTGAAGACTAAGGATGAAGCCCTTGATACATTCAAGAGGTTTAAAGCCCGTGTAGAGAATGAGAAAGGAAATACAATCAAATGTTTGAGAATAGATCGTGGAGGAGAGTATTGCTCCAAAGATTTTTAGAATTTTTGTGAAATGAATGGGATCAAGAGACAACTCACAACTGCTTACACACCTCAACAAAATGGAGTGGCTGAAAGAAAGAACCGTACTGTGGTAGAAATGGCAAGGAGCATGTTACAAACCAAGGGTTTGAACAAGACTTATTGGGCTGATTCAATTGCTACATCAATCTATATTCTCAATAGGAGTCCTACAAGTGCCCTAGACAAGATGACTCCCTATGAAGCATGGTATGAGAAAAGGCCTAATGTAAATCATTTTAAAGTTTTTGGTTGCTTGGCTTATGTTCGTATATTTGATCAAAATAGACAAAAGTTAGATGCTAAAAGTGAATCATGCATTTTTGTGGGTTATAGTGAGGAGAGCAAAGCTTATAGATTGTATAATCCTATTACTAATAAGATTCTTGTCTCAAGAGATGTGATTTTTGATGAAGGGGGAGTTTATGGTCATCAAAAAGGCCATGTTGAAAAGCCAAAATCAGTTTTGGATGATGATATTATTGTTGATAATAATAATGAGCAGCCAGCTAATAAATCTATTATAGGATCTCCAAGTCTACCAAGCAGCCCCTCATCAATTCCAAGTGGAAGTCCATCCTCATGCCCAAGTTCTACAAGAAAGGTAAGAAGATTAAGTGATATTTATTAGAGAAGTCAAAATCAAGAACATGAAGAAGATCCAATAGGTGAGAGTAAATTTTGCATTATTTGCTAAAGCTGATTTTGAGCCATCATGTTTTGAAGATGCATGTACTAATGAGGTTTGGATGCAAGCAATGAATGAAGAGATGGATTCCATTGATATGAATGAGACATGGGAGCTTGTAGAGCTTCCGCATGAGAAGAAGAAGATTGACATGAAATGGGTATACAAGGTCAAGTATAACAGTGATGGGAGTGTGGAAAGATACAAGGCAAGATTGGTTGCTAAAGGTTTCACTCAAAGGTATGGTATTGATTATGAAGAAACTTTTGCACTAGTAGCAAGACAAGAGACTATTAGAATGCTTATTTCACTTGCAGCTCAAAAGAAATGGACTATTCATCACATGGATGTGAAAAGTGCCTTTCTAAATGGGTACTTAGAAGAGGAAGTATATGTGGAACAACCACAAGGTTTTGAAGTTAAAGGCAAAGAAGATCATGTTTATAAGCTAAAAAAGGCTTTGTATGGCCTCAAGCAAGCACCACGTGCATGGTATGCAAGGATTGATGGATATTTTCAGCAGAATGGCTTTCAAAGAAGTAAGAGTGAACCTACCTTTTATTACATGCAAGAAGGTAATGATATTATCATTGTGAGTTTGTATGTTGATGATTTGTTATATATGGGTAGTTGTTCTAAGATGAAAGAGGAATTCAAAGTTGCTATGATGAATGAATTTGAAATGAAAGATTTGGGTCTCATGAAGTATTTTTTGGAAATAGAGGTTTATCAACATGAAAATGAAATTTTTGTTTGTCAAACAAAGTATGCAAAGGATATGCTAAAGAAATTTGATATGGCTGATTGTAAACCTCTTTCTACTCCAATTGCTCATGGAGTTGTATTATGTAGAGATGATGGCGCTGATATTGTTGTTGAGACATCATATAGAAGTATTGTTGGTAGTTTGATGTTTCTAACTCACACAAGGCCTGATATTGCTTACTTAGTTTCATTGGTTTCAAGGTATATGAAAAATCCATTAGAAGAACATATGAAGGCAGCCAAGAGAATTTTGAAGTATGTGAGAAACACTCTCGATTTTGGAATTCACTATTCTTCTAAAAAATTTGAGCTTGTTGGCTTTAGTGATTCCAATTGGGGAGGTAGTTTGGATGACCAGAAATCTACATTTGGTAATTATTTTTCTTTGGGCTCTGGTTTAATCACATGGAGTTCAAAGAAGCGAAGTATGGTTGCTCTCTCTTCTACAAAAGTGAAATATGTTGTAGTCACTTCAGCAGGCACACAAGCTTTATGGCTCAGAAAGCTTCTTGAAGAAATTGGTAAGATTCAAGTTCAGCCTACTATGATTTTTTGTGACAACATTAGTGCCATTAAATTGGCCAAGAATCTAGTTCATCATAGCAGGACAAAACACTTTGATTTGAAACAACATTTCATCAAAGATTTGGTATAGAAGAAAGCAATTGAATTGAAGAATGCTAACACAAAGGATCAAATTGTGGATATCTTCACGAAGGTTGTTGCAAATGATCAATTTTTGACACTCAGAGATCAAATTGTTAGTCCTCTCAGCATCAAGGGGGAGTATGTGGATAAGTGATGTTGGAAAAGCTGGAAAAATATTTTTTGGAGAGTTTTTTTATGAAGTTTTATTATTTTTATGGAAATAAGGAATGTGCAAAGTTTTGCATATTTATATTTAGAATTTAGTTTTTCTTTGCTTTTTTAGTTTTATTTTTTGCAAATAAAACTGTCTAGATACATGTGTATCTAGTTTTATTTCCTATTTTTTCTATGGCTATGAATTTTATATATTCAACCATTTGTAATAGTTTTTTTCTACAGAGCTGCAATAAAAGTTATTTTCAGAATTTCTTCTTCTTTTGTAAAATCTTCATTGGAGGCATAAACTAGGGCCATTATTATCAATTTTTGGATTGGCCCCTTAAAAAATTTAACTGGCACTTTGTTTGTTTTTCAGTTATGTTCTTCTCAGAGATTGTTATGTACACTCATATTTTATTGTTGTAAGGCTTTCTATTTAGTTCCTCTTTCTTATGCAGATAACTTTTTATTTTACTCTCTTTTGTAATGCAACACCCTAATATTTTCCTTGGTATCAGGATGCTAATGTAAGTTCTATGGTTGGCGAAAATCAAACCGTAGGATCTTTGCATGTCAAAATATTCTGTCTATAACTGAATTTACTGTGTTTATAATTGATAATTTGAGTTCTGTATTGTAAGATAAGTTGGTTTTCATTTGGTTTTGTAAATATTGTTAGTCTTATCTTGATATTGCCGAAAATTTTAAAATAATTAATTTTGAGATTGATATTCATACTTGGTTTCCATCCAGACCTTAAGTCTCACATGTCTGGTCATTTTCCTATCGTTAGTGTTGTGATACTTCTCATAAAGAAGGACAGAGTCCTTACTTCGAGTAATTCTTGTATTGCTTCAAGTCTATTACTATTTATATTGAAACCATTCGGATGTTTATCCTTCTCTGAACCATTATCATTATATTTCCTTTTTCCTTTTCGCCATGTTTGATCCCTTGTGGATTGCTTGATTGATCAATTTTCAATTATTTTCAAACTTTCCTATTAACAGACTAGAGTTTTGGGATTATCTTAACAATATGATGCGCGGCTCGCTTTCTGTAAAGTTCTTGGCTCAGATTTGACTCTAATACCACTATTAAATCAGCTTTAAAAAGCAGGACAAATGGAGTTATGTCTAATTGCCTCAACAAATGAAGATTTAATTGTTTATTTATAGGAAACTTGAAAATTAAATTTTTTTATTGTCTTAACAAACATTGCTGTTAATTTATTATTTGTTAGAAGACAGTTATAATTGATTGTGTGGTTCTAGGTGATCTAGTTTTAAATCATCTTATGTCTTCATTCAGTGATAAAAAGCGAACTGCTTATTTTTTAAATTGATTGATACCTTCAATTGACTTTAGAGCAATTGGAAGGAGATCTGTAAATTTGTATATGAAAAATTTAAATAGTGAGTAAGCTGGTGGAGAGCAATTAGTTTGCCATTGCAATTTTGATTACTGTATGCAGCGTAAGAGGTTGTTGTTTTCAAAGTTACATTAATTTGGTTGTTGTTTTCAAAGTTACATTAATTTTGTTCACAGTTTTCTAGCATACGTAGTTTGCATTGATTGGCATGGAGCCTGAATTCTTTAGATAAGTGTTTTTTTTTTTAAAAATTTGGATTTGAATGAAAAAAGAGTTGTTGGTGGCTATAAGGAGGAATTGAATTAGTAAGAATATAGGAACTGAGGGTTTGTTTGATTTCTATTTTTGTTTATTGCTCATATTTTTCAAAATATTATGCATAGTATTTAGAAATTGAAATTGCAAAGGAAAGTGTGTTTGGAAAGTTGGAGGATCAGTTAATTTTTAGAAATTGAGTTTAATATGGAGAGTTTTTTTTTTCATTTTTTACAAAGAAAATAATTCTATTTATTTTAAGATGGAAAATATAGCATGTAGGGAAGAGGACCCGGTACTTGAACACGTTCCAATGGTTGTGATAGCAGTTCTTAACTTAATATCCACAGTTGTTGATTTAATACCCAATATTTTTGACAATATTGTACCAATAGTTGTCACTTTAAAGTTGTTTTGTTAATGATGACTACCCATAATTGAATGAAATGTGCCCTTTGTTCTAAAAAGAAACCAATAGTGTGATGCCACATAAGCTACACAAGTATCGGGGTCCCTAATTCACTATGAGTGGTCTCACTTTTTTTTTGGGCTGTTCTGGACACCTGGGCAAAAAGCATGCTGAAGTGGCATCATATTTGATGATGTGGCTCTGAAACCTTAGTTATAAGCAGGAGACTCACCAAGTAAGCTACTGTAAAAAAAATGGGAGTGATTTGAAATTTTCATGTAGGATTTTGAGAAGCCCGAAGTTAGGGTGCTCAACTACTGGGTCCTCTCCACAATGTGAAAATTATTGATTCTTATTTATGATGGGATACATTTTGCTAATTCAAATATGTGTACTCAAACTTTTTAAAATCTATGAATTTGTGCAAATTGATATTGAGACGTGTGAAGAATCTGACATTAATTTGCTAAATATACAATATTAAAGGAAACTTAAGTAAATTGAGCAAAAGGGCGGTGGAGATTTATGCATTAAGTCAATTAATCTTTTTGAGGATAACTTGTGTTGCACATTCAAAATAGGTATGGTTAAGTATTGTAAATGCATACCAAGATGTTCACATTATTAAATTGTAAATATAAAAAAGGAATTTTGAAAATGTTAAATTGAGTCCAAATGAATTAGTTAATGAATTTCTCATAAAATTTGAAGGGATGATAAATCAAATATGAATTATAGGAGATTATTTGAGTAATCAATGTTTGAAACCAAATAAATTTTAAAAAATCGACATCCAAAATATCCATATCATCTTCACAATAGAAATTCAAAAAGGTCTTTATTATTATGGAAATAACTAATTGAAGAGAGAAAGGTGGTCTTCACATTGGTGTGAAGGGTTTAGAGGCAAGCGTGTGATGCTTGTGACTAGTACAAGTTAGGGGGGAGGGGCACCAGAGGCAGGGGGCAAGTATCCTCCTGTTAGGTTTGTTAAGAAGTCCATTTGGTTGAAAAAATTAAGGTGGTCTGCAAGTTGGTGAGAAGTGCTTGGAGGTCAAGAATGTGAGGTGTATTACTAGTGCAAGTGGAGGGGGTCCAAGCCCCCTCTTGTCAGGTTTGTTGGCTATTAAGTAAGTGAACTCCCTAACTTTGGCTATTACCTTATTTATCTAAATTGGTGCCTTTGTCTTGAAAGTACTTTCGTATCTTTTTTGGCAAGAGTTTTTTCTGTATCTGTGCGTTAATTCTTCCTTAGAAGTAATGTGCATTTATTAATCTATCAATAATTGTGTATATTGAATTGAATGGATGGAAACCCATTTGTTGGCCTAGAAATGGCATCAAATATTGATGGTGAAGGTAAACATTTTAGGGATATTGTTGTGGAAGAAAGGGAAAAAAGGATGGTTGCAAGGGAGGAGGACAAGGTAAGACCCCTCCCTACAAACTAACAAAAACTTACCATTGGGGCAAATTTAGATATGCTTAAAGTTTTGATTGAGGAAAAAAACATTTATAGAAATATTGCTATTTTCCTTACCGCAATTGATAATAAGAAGATTCATGCTAGGAAATACTTGGATGAGTGGATTAGAAATGTATGGTACAATAAATTAGGAATCCAAGTTTCTTTATGTAGATTTCTTTATGTAGAATGATGCATAGGGGTTTGTTTATCGTATTTTTTAAAGATTCTAAAATGCAAGAAATTATGGTTAATAAAAAATATTGGAATATTGGAATTTGTACTTTCATAGCTTTGAGATGGCCCCTTGAGGCCATCAATGACAAAATTTTGGCTCTCTCATGTCCTAAGTGGATAACCATTAAGAATGTTTCCCCTTTTTGTGGGTTGTGTCTCTTATTTCCTCACTTTGGGAAAAGTTCTCAGGTTGGATGAAGCTAGTGTTATACTTCAACATCTTGGTGCTAGGGTTTTAATGGTCTCTAACACATAGCATGGAAATGCCAAGATTCATCGATATTAACTTGGAATATTCCTCTTTTTCCAATGAGGTTGATATCTTAGGAAGCTTGAATGCTTTTTATTGTGTTGAAAAGAAGGGCACATTAGAAAGTGTTGGTGTTCAAAATGGACGCTTATGCTCTTAGGCTGCCAGTATACCCTCAGGTTGATTTTAGGATTGGTTAGTTCCAAAATGTATAAGGATCTTAGGGCAACTGGACCAACTATAGGGACAAGACTGCCCTCTTCACTTTTGGCTCTGCAAAACCAAGGTGGGTGCACCTAACCCAGTGAAAACTATACCTCACACACCAAAGACTGGGTCTAAACAACAGATTGAATAGTAAGAAAGTGCTAAATGCTAACCTCACATTCATTGACTCTCCATTACTATAGGGTATTACTACTATCAACCAAATACAATTAAAACTTGGAAAGTGTTGATATCTAGAGATGGAAAGAACTAAGCAAGGGTCAATCCAGCATTGAACTCGACTGAATATACTAATTTGTGATCAGTGCCATTATCCATTGGGAAAATCTCAAATACAGACATTGAAACATAAACCAACTATTGTCAAAAACTCATAGCCATAAACATAAGTATTTCAGCTCATCTACTACTTATAATATCTTTCTGTAGACAAATCAAAGTGAATCTATGTCCTATCCAAAGTATATTTCACTCGATCCTAGATCAAGAACTGAAGACTAGAACATATACAAAGGTAACCTTATGCAATAGATCAAAAAATTTAGAATTCACAAGATTGACACCAAGGAGAGACTTGAAAGCTTGAAATAATTGTATTAAGTATAATGAATCATGTACATGTTCAAAGCAGACAAGAGAGAAAACCACTTCAATAACTTGCAAAAGACTACCAAGAAATTCTATTCAATCTAATACAATATGATACCGCCTGCTACAACTCCCTGGAACTAATCAAGATCAGAACCCTTTCAAAATAAAATATTTTACCTCTTATACCCCTAGTCACCTTGGAATCCTCAAAAAAGATGCATCAAGCTTCGGGTGACTAGGGTTAGGGTTTCAACAACTCAACCAACCAAAAACTACATCAGAATTTATTGCAGGGGAAAAAACATAAGCAACTCGGGGAAAATGAATCTCAGATAGATCTACAATCATCAAAATCTGTGAGGACAGTACAAAACAAGGAATTTCCATGAAAACCAGTCAAATCGGCCACCTGCAAACATACCTCAAGCACAAAACCATACTTCTCCTAGTACAAAAACATCATGCCACCAACCACAGGGACCCTCGGACAAGTCTGCAACAACCATCGCCACCAAATCAATTGAAACCGGCCAATAAAACCATAAATTTTGGTACCTTCTGTTGCTTGAAACCCTCTGCAAATTTGAATTTGAACTTCAACGGTCATTTTATGGCTTTAACAAAAAATCGGCGGTCAACATTTAAAATTAGATCAACTTTAAGTCGCAACCGTTAGATCTCTCCCTTTCGCAGTGTTTTATGATCTTAACTCGACTGCCACCCTAGGTTTACCCTCTAGCGACCATGCGACAATGCATTTCCAATTCGCGAAAAGAAAACTTAACCCATCACTTAACTCCGTGACTTGGCGACCCAAAGAAAAAACTAACCTCGGTCCCACATTTAGTGAACTAGCGACCAAAGGTCACCGCCAATTCCCGAAACACTTTATCCATCCGCCAGAAAGTTTAGCGATTCCACAAACGCTTGTTTGTTGAATTGCTAAAACATTTAGAGAACCACCGCTATCTCACGCGAATGAGCGAAGCCTTGAAAATTTTTCAGACTGCCAAAACATTTATCAAAACTACTAAAAGACTGAGAAACTTTGACCCAGCCCACATTAGGAAGATCGACGGTCGTCTGAAGTTCGCATACCCATCCGAGATTCTATCAGATTTCACACCTACTGTCGGATGAAGAATCTTCTCCCTGCCCTGATAACCCTCTGACACAAAACAAAATCAACGGCCGTCGCAAGATCTTAAGCCTCTGACACACTCGATGAGATCATACGCCGTCCACCGATTCACTAACAGGATCAGGACCCACTGACAGCATGCCAATGTGTTAATACATGGACCAATAAAAAGTTGCCAACTGTGCAAATGTGTCAACGGACCCACCTGCCTTTCTTATGAGAATCAACGATTGTCGCTATACCGCTGCATTAAAAATTGAGCATGTTATATCAACGGTATAATGACAGCCACAAGATTAAAATGAACTTTAATCCGCTTGAACGCTGAGAGGACCGGTCCCACTGACAACTCTCCACTTCATACTTCTGTCGACCAATGAGATACCGCCAAGTCAACACACCTAGCAGTGGACCCGCTCGAAAAGAAAGGCTACGTCACGGAAATGAATCAACGATCGGCGTAAGATCTCAAGCCTCTGACACAACCCATGAGAAATTACGTTGACCGTCAGATGAAAATGCTGTCAGAAGACCAGGCCCAGGAAAAAATTAAAGCCAAACATAGGAAAAATTAAAGCGTAGGACTTAGGCTTAAATTAAAGCGTAGGACTTAGGCTTTAAGGAAAAATCAAGCGCAAGGGACTATAGGAAAATATTTAATTCGCCGGGGGAAGAAACTTAGGAAAAGTTAACACTGGGGCCGACCAAAATATAAAGCACGTGCATTTATAAGTTTTTAAGTGACCCAAAAAGGTAACACAAAATTAGAAAAGGGCCAGGATAAAGACAAATGGTTTTTGTATGCAACGGCTATATTTTCAAAAATTTGTACTAGGGCTTAAGGCAGGGACCTAAAAATAACTGCAAAGACCAGAACAAAAGTGCCAGAGCCATGAATGTTTATTTTTTTTACAAGTGCTAATAGTGGCTCATACTCGGGGACGTGTATCTCCTGCAGATACAATGAGCAAGCTAGAATCTCCTGGATGAGCAGACCAACTCAAAACTTCGACACACAAAAAGCAAAAACAAACGACTGTACAAGGGAAAATCTAAACTACTGCTCATGGAAAAGATACTTCAGGAGAAGTAAAACTTTAGGAATTGTCCATGAACAGGCAATTCCAAAGTATCACCAATTAAATCTTTCAGAACATAAGAATTTGCCCCCCATTTGCTTTCAATAAGATACGGGCCCAACCAAATTGGATCAAACTTTCCATGCTTCCCCTTATCTTCCAACCTTGCATTCCACATCAAGACGAGGTCATCAATTTCAAAACTTCTTTGGGTGGCCCTCCTATCAAACAAATTCTTACATTATCTCTGCAATGCCTCATTTCTTTCATGTGCATCCCTCCTTACCTCTTCCAATTGGATCAGTTCATCCATTCTTACTCTCATTTCATCATTCAAGTCCTCATCATATGCTTGGATAAACTTGTACATCTGCAATAGATTATTTTGAGGCAATCTAGCACCTATTCCATATACCAAATCAAATGGAGCACAACCTATGGCCTTCTTTACAGTTACCTTGTCAGCCCATAGTGCCCACCATAACTTTGAGTTCCAGGCTTTCTTATTCTAGTCCAACACTCTCTTGAGAATCTTAATCAGACTTTTATTACTGGACTCAGCTTGGCCATTTCCTTGTGGATGATATGGAGAAGAAAATGAAATGTGTATCCCATACTGCTAACAAAAATCACTAAAATCCTATGATCTAAAACACATTGCATTATCAACCACAATTACCTCTGGGCAACCAAACCTGGTAAGGATGTTTTGCATCATAAAATCTGTCACCACTCTACTAGTAGCCTTTCTAGTGGGGATAGCTTCAACCCACTTAGTAAAATAGTCTGTTGCCACTAGTATGTAAGAATGTCCACCACTAGACCTATTTGGAATTTCCCCAATGAAGTCAATACCCCACTTCTGGAATGGAGCCTGAACTGCAACAGGTCTGAGTGGTAAATTCCCATTAAATTTCAACTTTCCAGCAAATCTCTGACATGCATCACATTTTCTTACAAACTGATGGGTGTCCTTAAAAACTGCAGGCCACCAAAATCCAGACCTAAGGATCTTGTGGGCTGTGGTCTTTTCCATATAATGTCCTCCACATACACCTTGGTGCGTTTCCTTTAACAGAACCTCAGACCTCTCATGGTCTATGCATTTTAGCAATACTCCTTCATTGCTTCTCCACCACAACTTACCATGTATAATGGCATACCTTGTAGATTGCAACTTGATAGTTCTCCTTGTATTTTCATCCATCTCAGGGGGAAGGACCAATTTTTGCAAGTAGCCAATAACATCTTTGTACCAATCACAATAATCCATATCACAAATGTATGACCTTTGTTCTTCTTCTAACACATTCACATGATTTGCATCTAAATTGCTTTGTGCCATTAACTTTGCAAGACCTAAGCCTCTTACCAATTTTGTAATTTGGATATCAATATTAAATTCTTGGATCCTATTGATCCATCTACATCTTTTTCCTGAAACTTCTTGTTGCACCAATATATCCTTAACTGCAGCACTAGGAACATAAGCAACCACCTTAGCTCCTACAAGATAACATCTAAAAGCCTTGACTGCTTTTACTAAGGCATAAGCCTGTTTCTCAATAATATCATATTTCAATTTTGCTGCTTGTAAGGATTTACTAAAAAATGATATGGGTTGTTCATATCCATCTGAATTCTTTTGTAATAAAACTGCTGCAACTGTATGATAAGAAACAAAAGAAAATATCTGCATGGGCTTACCATAATCAGGTGTCCTTAAAACTGGAGCATCCTTGATGGCCTTTTTGATAATTCTGAAAGATTCATCTGCTTCTTCATTCCACTCAATCTTTGCCTCCTTTTTCAACATCCTAGAGATAGGGATATTGATTTCTACAAAATTTGTAACAAATCTCCTTAGGAAATTTACCTGCCCAAAGAAAGACTGTATTCCTTTAACATTTCTAGGTGGTGAAAGTTTATCTATAGCCATAACCCTTTCAGGGTCAATTCTCACTCCATCCTTGGACACAATATGTCCTAAGAGCTTGCCTTTCACAACACCAAAAGAACACTTCTTTGGATTCAAAGAGATTCCATACTCCAAGGCCCTAATAAAATTTTTCTCAAGATGTTCACAATGTTGACTTTCCTTATCTGAATATGCTGTGAGATCATCTTGATACACCACTAGAAATTTTTTTATAAAGTCTGCAAAGGCTACATCTATAGCTCTTTGAAAAGTAGCTCCTGCATTTGTTAGACCAAAAGGCATTCTAACATAAACATATGTTCCCCAAGGGGTAGTGAATGCAGTCTTAAATTGTTCTGATTCCTTGACCATGACCTGATTATATCCAGAGAAACCATCCATCATGGACATTAACTCTAATCCAGTAACCTTCTGCAACATATTCTCCATATTAGGCAAACCATAATTCTCCTTCAAAGAATTGACATTCAAATTCCCAAAATCAACACATAACCTAATGTCACCATTCTTCTTCCTGACTGGAACCAAGTTTGACACCTAAGTAGAATGTTTGACAGGCTTGATAATGCCAGCATCCATCATCTTTTTGAGTTCATCTTGCATTTTTGGTGCCAAAGTAGGGTTCACAGGCCTTAGCTTTTGCCTAAAAGGTTTGGTTCCTTCCTTCAATGGTATTTCATGCTGGAATAAATCTTCTCTATAGGATTTCAAATCATCATAAGACTGTGCAAAGACATGTCTGAATCTTTTGAGAAGATCAATCAAATTATTCCTAGTTCTTTGGGACAAACATTTACCTATGTAAACATTTTTGGGTATTTAACTTGTTCCTAAATTTATTTCTTCCAAATCATTTATCTTATCAACAAATTTAGGAAAACAAATCCTTTCTTTATCATCAAATGCCCTCTCAAGAGCAACCAGTCCCCTTGGCATCCTATTTGATTTTAATTGCAAAACTTCCTTTCCAGGAACATTCTCTTTTCCATTTTTGATGTCAACAAAAGTGTTGAAATCCATCTCCTGACCATCAAAATGAGATTCACATTGCAAAAACCTTAGTATATCCTGATCATCAAAAAATACCTGCCAATTTTCAACATTGTCTGGGATAGAAGGCCGAGACTTGCAGTCAATCCTGGATATCCCTGCAAAGGTAATATCCTCTGGCCTTAATGCTATGTTTGCTAGTAAGTCAACCATCCTATTTTGGCTTCTATCCACCCAATCAATACCAAAGGCACTGAAACCTTCAATTTCATCCCAAACAACATTTCTATATTGTTTCAGCCTTTGATTCTTTGATGCATACTTTGATCTAATCTAAGAAACTATTAACTCAGAGTCACCAATCACCCTAAGATGTTTGATCCCATGTTTTGATGCTTGTCTCAAACCAATCAGTAGGGCCTCATATTCAACAACATTATTTGTGCAAGGGAACAAGAGAGTGAAAGAAAACTTAAAAGTCTTACCACTTGGGGATATCAATAGCACTCCTGCTCCAACACCTTCCTTTGAACTTGCTCCATCAAAATACAGGGTCTATAACACATTACCTTCTGCCATGTTACTTTTATCATCAGCCAGAAAGACAGGCTTGACCTTTTCTTGCATCTCTCTCTCTTGAACTTGGAAAGAACCAATGTCAGTGTCCACAAAACAATTCATATTTGTCCTCTTCATCCTCCTCAATCATATGTGGAGTTCTAGCTTCCCTTGAGACTTTCACATTATCTCCTTCAATGCTAAAAGTGGCAAAGGACAAGTCACATCGAATACTTCCTCCCATGGAGGCACTCCACTTTTTAGATAACAACATTCCATATTGAGGGGGAATTTCAACTACAAGAACACTCATAGTTAATTTTTTGTCAGGAAATGCTACTAATTTATAAGGCAAAGCCTTAATGGTACCAATAACTGGCACTTCTCTTGAGTCCATAGCTTGGCATCTCCCATGAGGTGTATCAACCTTTAGTCCTAATAACTTCATGATCTCTGTAGGCATGATAGTGTTTGATGCTCCTAAATCAATCATGCAATTCTTCAATAATTTTCCATTTATCATAAGGGACAAGAAAAAAGGATCAACCGTCCTTGATGCAGTATTTACAATGTTTGCATCCAAATACCTCTGAGGAATGTCAGAGACAATTTCTTCATTTTTACTGTCAGGTGTGTCATCTAAAGTAGCCACATGCTTGTCACCTCTGTTCATTTCTTGGACCTTTATGGAAGAGGCACCATTTACCCAATCCAAGGCCTTGACCTTGTGCTTTTCTATTCTCATTATTTCTAACAATGTAACCTTGATAGTTATTTGTGAAAGCAACTTAGTCATATCAATGGGAACATAAGAATGGTTTCCCATATCTTCCTTAATCTCAGAGATACCTTTATCCTCTTTTTGGACAATCAAGTCAAAGTTACTCTTTTGTACAAATTCATCTTCCTTTTGAGGTATGGGGATAGCTACTTCTGATGTCTTTACTTTACCCTTAGGTATTGCAGTAGGTCCACTCTTCTTTTTTATTTTAACCTGTCTGACAACACTAGCACCCTTTTCCTTTTCCTCATGTTGTTGTGTGTTCCTTTCAAAATTCTTGATAAACATGCTACTTGGTTTACCACTTGTGCCTCCAACTGTCCCGCTTCTCAAATTGTAATTACTCCTAGCTTGAGTGACCATGTCTGCAGTGATTTGTGCAATTTCCTCATCAGAGGGTCTCCTTAAGGAAACATGTTCCTCACACTTCACTACACCACATCCAACATCATCAAATTCTTCCTCCTCATCATCAGTAGAGTCAACCTCATCCCATGCATGTGAAAAAGTCATTCCACAACCACTCTTATCATATTGCTCATCTTGTTCTTGGTTATCAGGTAAATTCAAAGCAATAACACAATGCTCTGGACTATGAGGAGATTGACAAATAGTACACCATGGGATATCATCATTCATGTTAACTGAATTTCTTTGCAAAGGATCAGGAATCCTATCATCAGGCCTATCCCTTTTAACTGGAAAAATGGGCTTGCCATCCTTCCACTGAGTATTGTATGGGTAATTCTGCATTCTTAGTTGCCTGCTAAAATTACTTGGAGCTGGCTTGTCATTTGTTGCAGCCTTATTGTTTCTTTTTTCATCAGGCTTTAGACTCTCTAAAACACTTAGAATCTTCTTTAGATTGTCCTCCTCCTTAGGCTTAAAATTAGCAGACCTTCCCATTTCTTTCTTGTTTTGCACTTGAGGCCTATAATCATCTCTTCTCCCTAATTTTCCTGATATTCTTCTATTACTTTCTATGTTGATAGCCAACTTGTAAGCCTCCCCAAGATTTCTAGGGTTCTTATCCCTTAAGAGATAACCCATCTTTGCATCAAAAGCATTTAAGTATGTCACAAGACAAACCCTATCATCTAATCTGATAACTTGCAGTAGCCTATATATTAAATTCAAGGACCTCTTCGTTCTGATTTTTTTTTTATGTTATTGAATTCATTCAAAATAAAGCCCTCATTTGTTTTATCTCCATAATGCTCTTTGAAACAATTCTTAAATTCATTCCAAGATCCTATACTAGCATGAGGCAATCCTCTAAACCAATCCCTAGCATTCTCGGTCAGAGATTGTACAAATAACTTCATTACAACATCATCAGGCTCAACATTATAGTCATCTATTACATCCATAAATTTTTTTAGATGTTCTTCACATGTAATGACATTATTTCCAGTAAACTTAGGGAGTTTTTTTCTAATTTCTTCAGGAATAACATTAGGATAACCAGGAATACCAAAAAAAATAAGTTGTTTGTACCTTTCATGAACAAGAACTCCATGTGGCGGATCCATTCCTTGAGATGTAGATGTCCTTGTGTTTGAACCATCAGGAATTTTAGCAGCACCCGAAATGCCATTTGTTTGAGCTGCAAGGTTACCATGATTTCCACCTTGCCCCAAGAAAGAAGCAGCAACATTTGAAGGTCCTGAGGTATGCTTGGGAAAATCAATCTTCTTCCTTATTTCTGCAGCAGTAGCCTCCAACTCTGCCTTCTCTAGTTCTTTAGCCCACATTTCTTTCTCTTTTCTAGCCCTCTCAAGGTCTACATCTAATCTCAACCCTTGATCTAATGGGTTTTCCACATGAATCTGTTCACTAATCTACACTCCAACAATTTTTTGTTTGCCCTTATCTCTAGGCTTAGTTATCTCATGTGTTTTATACAAAATAGGCTATTCCTTTGCTCTTTCAGGCTCTGGGACAAAATTAATTGCCTCCAAATCTAACAACTACCTCTTTAGCTGATCAGCCCTTATCATTGCTTGTCTTACTCTATCCTCTTTGTCCTTTTCTCTTTGTTTCCTGATAGAAACTTGTTTTTGGACTCTTTTGATTCAGGGCAAGTAGTCTCAGACTCATAATCTTCCACTTGAAATTCATCCTCATACTGGTTCAATCCCAAATCAACAGCCTCTTCATATTCTAAAATATTTTCTTCTTGACTAGGCTTGGTTTGAGTTTCTTGTCTTGTATCCTTTTTATTTCTCCAAGTATGAGAAAGATTTCCTTTCTTCTTTCCTCCCCTTGTCTGACTAGGCCTGGAAGTGCTTGGAATACCTTCTTCCATTAAGCTTTCAGGATGCTCCTTTCTCCGGGACCTAGTACCTCTATAACTCATTTGATAAAAATCTACTGACTAGCACTGCTGCAGAGATGTTTGAGTCACCACCCAAGTATATTGGGAATCCTACAATACCACTTAACAAATATCCAAATGAGACTACAAGACAAGGGACAATAATAACCCTGTTTTTCAATGATGACCTACTGGTTACTATAGACTTGTGTAACACTTTCCTAGCAGAGTCACCATCTTGTTGGTGTTCAAAATGGACGCTTATGCTCTTAGGCTGCCAGTATACCCTCAGGTTGATTTTAGGATTGGTTAGTTCCAAAATGTATAAGGATCTTAGGGCAACTGGACCAACTATAGGGACAAGACTGCCCTCTTCACTTTTGGCTTTGCAAAACCAAGGCGGGTGCACCTAGCCCAATGAAAACTATACTTCACACACCAAAGACTGGGTTTAAACAAAAGATTGAATAGTAAGAAAGTGCTAAATGCTAACCTCACATTCATTGACTCTCCATTACTATAGGGTATTACTACTATAAACCAAATACAATTAAAACTTGGAAAGTGTTGATATCTAGAGATGGAAAGAAGTAAGCAAGGGCCAATCCAGCATTGAACTCGACTGAATATACTAATCTGTGATCAGTGTCATTATCCATTGGGCAAATCTCAAATACATACATTGAAACATGAACCAACTATTGTCAAAAACTCATAGCCATAAACATAAGTATTTTAGCCCATCTACTACTTATAATATCCTTTTGTAGACAAATCAAAGTGAATCTATGTCCTATCCAAAGTATATTTCACTTGATCCTAGATCAAGAACTGAAGATTAGAACATATACAAAGGTAACCTTATGCAATAGATCAGAAAATCTAGAATTCACAAGATTGACACCAAGGAGAGACTTGAAAGCTTGAAAGAATTGTATTAAGTATAATGAATCATGTACATGTTCAAAGTAAAGAAGAGAGAAAACCACTTCAATAACTTGCAAAAGACTACCAAGAAATTCTCTTCAATCTAATACAATATGATACCGCCTGCTACAACTCCCTGGAACTAATCAAGATCAGAACCCTTTCAAAATAAAACATTTTACCTCTTATACCCCTAGTCACCTTGGAATCCTCAAAAAGGATGCATCAAGCTTCAGGTGACTAGGGTTTCAACAACTCAACCAACCAAAAACTACATCAAAATTTATTGCAGGGGAAAAAACATAAGCAACCCGGAGAAAATGAATCTCAGACGGATCTGCAATCATCAAAATCTGTGAGGACAGTACAAAACAACAAGGAATCGCCATGAAAACCAGTCAAATCGGCCACTTGCAAACATACCTCGAGCACAAAACCATACTTCTCCTGGTACAAAACATCATGCCACCTACCACAGGGATCCTCCGACCAGTTTGCAACAACCAACGCCAACAAATCAATCGAAACCAGCCAATAAAACCATAAATTTTGGTACCTTCTGTCGCTTGAAACCCTCTACAAATTTGAATTTGAACTTCAATGGTCATTTTATGGCTTTAACAGGAAATCGACGGTCAACATTTAAAATCAGATCAACTTTAAGTCGCAACCGTTAGATCTCTCCCTTTCGCGGTCTTTTATGATCTTAACTCGACTACCACCCTGGGTTTACCCTCTAGCGACCATGCGACAATGCATTTCCAATTCGCAAAAAGAAAACTTAACCCATCACTTAACTCCGTGACTTGGCGACCCAAAGAAAAACTAACCTCAGTCCCACATTTAGCGAACTAGCGACCAAAGGTCACCGCCAGTTCACGCAACACTTTATCCATCCGCCAGGAAGTTTAGCGATTCTGTGAACACTTGTTCGTTGAATCGCTAAAACATTTAGAGAACCGCTGCTAACTCATGCGAATGAGCGAAGCCTTGGAAATTTGTCAGACCACCAAAACATTTATCAGAACTACTAAAAGACTGAGAAACTTTGATTGGGCCCGCATCAGGAAGATCGACGGCCGTCTGAAGTTCGCATACCCATCTTAGATTCTATCAGATTTCACGCCTACCGTCGGATAAAGAATCTTCTCCCTGCCTTGCCAACCCTCTGACACAAAACAAAATCAACGACCGTCGCAAGATCTTAAGCCTCTGACACACTTGATGAGATCATATGCCGTCCGCCGATTCACTGATAGGATCAAGACCCACTGACACATCTAGAAACCAGGTCCCACTGACAGCATGGCAATGTGTTAATACATGGACCAATAAAAAGCTGCCAACTGTGCAAACGTGTCAACGGACCCACCTGCCTTCCTTATGAGAATCAACGGCTGTTTCTATACCGCTGCATTAAAAATCGAGCATGTTATATCAATGGTATAACGACAGCCACAAGATTAAAATGAACTTTAATCCGCCTGAACGCTGAGAGGACCGGTCCCACTGACAACACTCCACTTCATACTTCTGTCGACCAATGAGATGCCGCCAAGTCAACACACCTGGTAGTGGACCTGCTGGAAAAGAAAGGCTACGTCACAGAAATGAATCAACGACCGACATAAGATCTCAAGCCTCTGACACAACCCATGAGAAGTTACGCTGACTGTTAGATGAAAATGCTGTCAGAAGACCAGGCCCAGGAAAAAATTAAAGCCGAACATAGGAAAAATTAAAGCGTAGGACTTAGGCTTAAATTAAAGTGTAGGACTTAGGCTTTAAGGAAAAATCAAGCGCAAGGGACTATAGGAAAATATTTAATTCGCCGGGGGAAGAAACTTAGGAAAAGTTAACACTGGGGCCGACCAAAATATAAAGCACGTGCATTTAACAGTTTTTAAGTGACCCGAAAAGGTAACACAAAATTAGAAAAGGGCCAGGATAAAGACAAAGGGTTTTTGTATGCAACGACTATATTTTCAAAAGTTTGAACTAGGGCTAAAGGCAGGGACCTAAAAATAACTGCAGAGACCAGAACAAAAGTGCCAGAGCTATGAATTTTTTTTTTTTTACAAGTGCTAACAGAAAGAATGCCCTGTTATTCTTAATAAGCATCTTAAAGGAAATTTGGACCAAATCCCTAATGTTGTTTCTAATCATAGTAATGGTTCCAAACTCGTGGCACTTGGCCAAGGTTTAATCCCAGAATAGTGGGTTACAAATTTGGGGACATCCTAATTTTTGTTGAAATCATATATTTTTAAAAATATAATGGTTTAAGCCTTGAGAAGTCCCATTCGAAGGAATTCATTGAAGAGGGTTAGATCAAATACTCTTAGGTTAGTTGGGCTTCTAAACACATCAGTTCTGTTTGTGACATGGAGGGGCGACTCAAATCTTGGGCTATACTAAGTGATGATTTTAACCTCTCTCTTTAGATAGTGAGCATATCGGTAATGGGCCTTTTGCCTCACTCAACACAAGTAAGGTTTTTCTATCCAATTATTAAAAGAGGAATGAATGAAGAATTCAAACCTCCCAAGGTCATTGTTATCGAGTCACAATGGTGTTGAAATGGCTAAGTGGACAATAGGTTGTTCATAAGAGGGGCATGCTAGTTGTAAACATGAAGAACATAGATACTCTAAATCTAAACCTCTTGAAAAGAAAGAGAAGATTGATCAAGGTTCAAAGAAAATGAATGACTAGTTTTATATTATCACATATTATCAACTAAATCAAAGACACCATTAAGCACATATATCCATTAGTGATTTGATTGTCAATCACAACACACTAAAGAAACAAGATACATGCAATTACTTCTAACTTTCACACTTTCCAAATTAATTCTCACATCATTAAAATGCACAAAGTGATTCATACTTTTAAAAATGCTTAGAACAAATAAAGATAAGTTTTGGGAAAAAGAAGATATATGAAACAAGAAAATAACCATTCAATCACTAGAGCAAATCAATGAAGAGATGAACTAAGAAGTTGTTTTGGTATTGAGTCTCTAAAATATGTAGCAAATCACTAGGATAAAGTTCACAATATCCATAAATATGATCTTCTGCACTAAGAAAAATCTTGAAAATAGAGTTCTAAAATGCTAATCTAAATAAGAAACTCAAATCTTTAACGTGCAAACTATAATAATGACCTCAAAATCTACATAAATAGGGGTGAGCTCCATAAATCAAGGAAGAAGTTCCTAACTAGAATTCCCTATATCTTAGGAGGCATAGTTAACAAGCAAGTTACTAGCTGAATGCACTATAAGTTTACTAACCAATAATTAGGAAAGTAGTTTTCCCTTAGAGGGAACATGATGTGGCATGCATTATGACTAGTAGTTGAAACCACACTCTTTAAATGGAAACTCCACTGAACTATAGTTGATCCCTGTGCATGTAGAAAGATACTCAATTCCATAATATCATCATTATCCCTCGTCATTGGTTGGTAGGGCTCAAGTTGAACATTTTGAGCTATTTCTTCCACATCTTGTTGATCTACAATACTACCAAAATCTTGTCAAATATCCATGGAAGTTGATGGTGCTGGTGAATTTTTCTCAAGGGGAACAACTTGAATTGGTACACCAATAACACTTACTTTAAAGCAACAGGGTTGGGTAGGGTAGCCAAGTGAAAATCATGTAAAATAATCCTCTCTTTGAATCAACAATTCCATCCTCCTAACCCTATTAGATTCATTTAGAAATACCCCTACATAATTAGGGTTTTATTTTTTCTCTTCTCCTTTCTACTTCGTCTACCCTATTAATACATGCCAGCACTCCTCCCCTCCTCATAAGAAAACAAATTTATCTACAAGTCCTAGGTATGTGCAAGATCATGAGGGGCAAAAAAGTGGCGATGTTAAAAAATCCACTTTTCAGTTGTCCAAAAGCGCATGAAAATGTATGTTGACTTTTTAGTAGGCCTGGGTGTCAGTACACCTAGGCAAACCTGACACCAAAGCACAAGCCTAATCAGGTACTCGAAAAAATTGGGTACCCAAAACCTGTGGCATAAATCAAAATCCGTGAGCTGTTTTCCTCATTTCTCTCCACATTTTGAGTTTAGAAAACGGCTCCAAATATCCTATACATGATATTTTTGGGTACCTAATTTCTCCAACAACAAATTCAACTCTGCAGTTTATTCGGTAAGTAAATTCTTGCTATATCTTGATTAATTTATTTCATTTTCATGTTAAATGTAGTTTTTTTGGTTAAAATGGGGTTTTGTATTGATTTTTTTAATAATATATGAAATCAATTTGAAATTTATATTTGTTTATTATTTAATTAGGCATGGCTGACAACAATGAAGCTAATAACCCTCCCCCACCAAATAATGATCCCCAAAACAATCCAAAACTACTTCAAAACCCTCAATCTTTAGAGGATTTGATACAGGAGAACTTGAACACTATACGGGGCTTCAAAAATGCGTATCAGAATATACCTACGTTAGCTCCTATGCTTGCCACCTTAAATACCATTGTTGAAAACATTGACACCCTTACACAACAACATAATGCTACTCTTCATTCGTGTGATGATATGCACACTCAATTTGATGACGGGCTTGACCATGATGGGGTTGCGGCCCTTAATCTAACTAAGGAAGATATAGCCTAAAACTGGATTAAAAGTTGACTCCAAAAAGCTCAAATTATCAATAAAATGGTGCACAAATGAAGCAATGCGCACACACTTTTGGGATCGTTGGTGGATGGTTTTTGATAAACCACCCCATAGCAATTTGGAGCACCCTTTCTATTTCATAAAAAAATTGTATGCTAAGTTTGTGCTTGGTCACAATGTTAATTATTAGAGCATGAGGCCCAACATGAGCGTAGGCAGAGGAGCTCCTCAGACTAGGCCATTTGCCCAGCGCAAAAAGGCCACTACCTTTGTCCCCCCCACTGATGTCGCACCCCCTCCTCTAGTGCAGCATCCCGCTATCATTGCAGAGGCTGCCTCATAGAGTATTAGGGACATTCATTTGTTGAGTGATCAGTTGATCACACAGACCAGGTCATTGTTGCCTCCTGGTGTGGATGATGCTAGGGCATCGACATCTGGCAGCAGTTCACATGTATGCGTGCCCCATACTTGCATTATGTGCAAGAATTTGTGCCTCAGACCGCTTACTGATGCTGATACATATTAGTATGTTATTGGTGAGGAGGATATAGGAGACACAGCTGTAGAGGCTGCAACACCTCATGGAGCATCTACATCTCATGAGAGTGCTGAGGAGGGGTACGTAGAGTCAGGGACTCCTATTGATACGATAAGAGTAAACATTATAAATAAATTTGTTACATGACTTATTTAATTTAAAAATAATTTATTTATTTAGATTAGTTTTAATGATTTCATGCACTTATGTATATATATTTTTTCCATTTATGTTCAGTCGATGACAAAAGAGGATTTGAGACAGGTGGACGACTCCACACTTTCGGCCATTTCATTTGGCCTTGACACCTATATGGTATATTATAAATTATGTACCCATTAGTTTTTTTTATATCATTTGGTGTACATGCTTAAATCTCTATCAATTAGAGCAATAAAATTCATACATTTACTAATATATTGTCATCTTATTGTACTCTTGCAGGCTACATGTGATGTCAGTGGGGGGCATGAGAGGGTTCCTTCTTCATGTGTTGACAAAGGAAAGGTAATTAATTGTTTAAGATTAATTATGCATGCATATGTATGCCACTTGTGTGTAGTAATATATATTTTACTTGCACTTTATTGTATAGGCTGTGGCTCTTGATGATGTCCCAACACAGGTTCGGGAGCCTAGGCTAATAGGCATCTCGATTCGGAGTGATAGCTCGATTGTACGTAGACTTTTACATATTGCTATTTTTATTTTGTAACTAGGGTTGTTATGATGAAGTACATTTATATATAATTGACAATATTTTTACTCTCATAGGTTACTCCCAGTGTGAGGGAGGGCCCACGAGAAACTTTCATATCTTTATTGACCCAGCCCACTATTCCAGAGGAGGGATCATCAGATGTAAGTTTTAATTTTAGTTCAATCAATTTGTAATTTTATTATGCTATCATCCTATTTTGTAGATTTATTACTCTATGTTGCACCACTCTACTAATCTCATTATTGAAAATATATATTTATAGGTCAGAGTTGGTATTGGTGGCATTGTCCCTTCGCTACCAAAGACTTATGCTAGGGCACCTGACCGTGGTAGGCGACCGAGAAGCCAGGTACAGATTTTTAGTTATAATTTTAATTAAAGTAGTGTTTGAATTATGATATATATATATATATATATATATATATATATATATATATATATATATATATATATATATATATATATATATATATATATATATATATATATATATATATATATCTGTGTGTGTGTGTGTGTGTGTGTGTGTGTAAATCATATAAACTAAGCAATCTAACTTGGGTTAGAACTCATTTTTGATGTAGGATCAATCAGAGCCAAACACTTCTTCAAAGAGGCTACATTTTGATGATCCCCCTACGAAATAGGATGTAGTTTTAGTTTTGTGGTCATTTAGAGATGCCACTTGACACATTTTGAGATGGCATATATGCTACATTGTACACCTTGAAATATTGATTTTGTAGACATTTTTAAATGACATGTGCCAAATTGGTATATGGAGATACTGTTGATACATTTGATACTTTCTATATATAGAACATGTTCATTTTTATGTTATATTTACGTCATCTTTTGTATACATATTTATTATTCATGTTTATGGAATTGAATGGTGAAGTTATATCTTGACTGTGATTATCATTATGATTTAAATTATATCTTGTTGAAGTTATATGTCAATTTGTTCAAATTTTTTATAATAGATGTAATAAATTACCAAGATGTAATAATTTACGTAGGTGTAATAAATTAATAGATGTAATGAATTTGTTGTCCTTAGTCACATACCTTGGGTCACTTGGGTCAAGCGTGGTTGTGAGCGTTCCAGTGACTCCATGGGTAGAACGGGGTTGTCATTAGTGTTAATTCAGCCAACCATAGCCGATGGAGCAGATGGTTCGATGCCAAGACAGATAGTTTGAAAGATACACTACAGAGCTACTTTCAACTGACCCTCACTGTAAGTTTTGGCATCGACTGAGATTGCCTTTCCAAATACAAATGAAGTCGAATCGCCCAAAATTGAGAGAGGTTATTGTAGACCTTAGAAACACGATCTTGTAGCCCCTGATGGTTTGTCGATACCTCTCACGAGGTCTGAGATACGAGTGTCGGAAGATCACTGCCCAATCGTGCGTAGTGCACCTTGGGGTCACTTGGGTCAAGCGTGGTCACGAGAATTCTAGTGACTCCGTGGGTGGAATAGGGTTGACATTGGCGTTTACCCGGCCAACCAGAGCCGATGAAGCAGACGGTTCAATGCTAGGACAGATGGTTTGAAAGATACATTGCGGAGATACTTTCAACTGACCCTCACTACAAGTTTTGGCATCGACTAAGATCACCATGCCAAATACAAACGAAGTCGAATCGCCCAAAATTGAGAGAGGTTATTGTAGATCTCAGAAACATGATCTCGTAGCCCCTGGCGGTTTGTCAATACCTCTCACGAGGTCTAAGATACAAGCCTCGGAAGATCTCTGCCCAATTGTGCTTAGTGCACCTTGGGGTCACTTAGGTCAAGTGTGGTCGTGAGCTTTCTAGTGACTCCGTGGGAGGAACAGGGTTGTCACTGGTGTTTACCAAGCCAACCAGAGCTGATGGAGCAGATGGTTTGATGCCAAGATGGACGATTTGAAAGATACATTGCAGAGCTACTTTCAATTGACCCTCACTGCAAGTTTTGGCGTTGACTGAGATCGCCTTGCCAAATGCAAACAAAATCGAATTGTCCAAAATCGAGAGAGGTTATTGTAGACCTCAGAAACATGATCTTGTAGCCCCTAGCAGTTTTTCGATACCTCTCATGAGGTTCAAGATACAAGCCTCGGAAGATCACTGCCCAATCGTGTTTAGTGCACCTTGGGGTCACTTGGGTCCAGCGTGGTCGCAAGTGTTCCAGTGACTTTGTGGGTGGAACAGGGTTGTCATTGACGTTTAACTGGCCAAACAAAGCCAATGGAGCAAACGGTTCGATGACAGGATGGACTGTTTGAAAGATATACTGTAGAGTTACTTTCAACTGTCCCTCACTGCAAGTTTTGGCATCGACTGAGATTGCCTTTTCAAATGCAAATGAAGTCGAATTGCCCAAAACTAAGAGAGGTTTTTGTAGACCTCATAAACATGATCCCATAGCCCCTGACGGTTTGTCGATACCTCTCACGAGGTTTGAGATACGAGCATGGTCATGAGCATTCCAGTGACTCCATGGGTAGAATGGGGTTTTCACTGGCATTTACCCAACCAATCGGAGCCAATGGAGTAGATGGTTCAATGCCAAGATGGATGGTTTGAAAGATACATTGTGGTGCTAGTTTCAACTGACCCTCAATGTAAGTTTTGGCATCGACTGATATCGCCTTGCCAAATCCAAACAAAGTCGAATCGCCCAAAACTGAGAGAGGTTATTGTAAACCTCGAAATCATGATCTCGTAGCCCTTGATATTTTTTTGATACCTCTCAAGAGGTTTGAGATTCGAGCATTAGAAGATTGCTGCCTAATCGTGCTTAGTGCACCTTGGGGTCACTTGGTTTGAGCATGGTTGCGAGCGTTCCGGTGACTTTGTGGGCGGAGCGGGGTTGTCACTAGCGTTTACCTGGCCAACTGGAGCTGATAGAGCAGACGATTTGATGCCAGGACGGATGGTTTGAAAGATACATTGCGGTGCTACTTTTAACTAACCCTCACTGCACAATGAATCATTTACATCTATCATGTATGTATCCATCTGATTCAAATAAACTTTCAAAGCATCAAAGATTTTTTTAAATGATAAAAAGTAATATCCTTAAAGCATTAGAAACAATAATCAAACATGTAAGAATTCAAACCATGCAAGTGACATAAGTAAATAATAAAAAATTATGTGTTTTCATTGCCTTTTTCTGAGAAAATATATACTTAGATCCCTTGTTGGCACTATTGGCCACCCATACATGATTTTGGTCATAAGTCCTTATCAAGACTTCTAGGACATTTAAATTTTAAATCAAATTGATTGTTACAAATTGTCATTATAGGCTTCAAAAGACTCAATTAGCCATTAAAGATCCTTTTGTCCTTCTATCTCTGATTGGATACATGGTGACTGATGAGTCTAATTATTGACTCAATTTTGTTATGATCTTTATGTTTTAATGAAGCTCTAATGAACATTCCCAAGACATTTTATTACTTATACTTATGTGAACCAATCCCAAGTATAGCTAAAACCACAAACCTATGGGTAGCCTGAATGATGTATTTGCTTGCTATTATAAATATAATGTGGTATTTCATATAATTATTTCAAGTTGTGTTCTAATATCTAAGTAGGAGTTGAAATGTTGACTTGCATATGTGTACCAAGTGTACTAAACTTTCAAGTAAACATGGAGCGGTATGAGGAGTGGCACATCTGCATTGAAGAAGGAAGTTGGAAGACCAACCATGGTGAGAGAATTCAGCATGCTTCCGATGGAGGTGCCGAGCTTTGAAGGACCTGCTGTTCCAGAAAACATAGGGGATTAGTCTTTCTACATTTCCTCTGAGCTGTTATACTATTGATAACAGTAATTGTATCATGTTACATGGTTGTTTTATCTTCTCCATATGTGGCGAGACTTAAAGAGACTTTTCTGTTATGTTTTCCATAAGTATCAATCCTTGATATAAAGGGATTTTGACTGATTTAGTAGATAAGAGAGAAAGATAGAATGATGTACTCAGCATAGTGAAAGTTGCTCTATTTTCTGTTCTTCATGAGTTATTCAGTTGTGATGTAACCAGTTACAAAGAATTTAATAGAAGAATGATTTTGGATTATTTCTTGTGTTGAGTAGTTAGCAGAAGCCAACCAAGGGGGCCCACTAGGGAGGTGGATTAGATTAAGTAGGAATAGATTTGCTTTCTGTACTTTTCTTGTTTTTAAATAGAGTTACTGTTTATTCCTGCAACATTGCCACTGTAGTTGTTCCCGCAACATTTACAGAGATGGGTATAGTGAATTTTTTGAGCATTAAACAGACTTAGATTCATTTCATATGTTTTCCGCAGTAATTTCATTCAATATTCAAGTCTGTTTACTTTCCTTCAACAATAGCATAGATTCCTTTTATGCATTTTATCTTCCTGTAACATAAGTGTTTTGACTCCTAAAGGAACTTAGTGCACAAATTGTGCTGTCCCATTTCAAGTCTACATCCCTGGGTTGACAATCTAAATGCATTTCATAATGGGGATAGGTAATCCATAGCATAGATATATTACCCTTGAGAGAGAAACAATGGCATGATTATCTCTACCTATTATGAGACTGTTCATTTTCGGCACCGCTGCTAGGGATGGTGTCAAACTAAGAACTTTCATGAGTCATTTATTTTTTAGATTAGTTTCTTATTTTTAGGTAATACCAAGAAGTTGTGAGCTTGCCTGCATCGAAGAAGGCGAGATGCTCATGGAAGATTTCTTCCAAAAGAACCTGTTAAACTGAAAGAAGAGTTTGAGGAGCTTGAATTACCATTTCTTGATGCCAGTCTTGAGTTTGTTGCATCATCTTCAATAGAAGAAGAAGAAACCCAAGAAAAATTTGACCTCCATCCTTTTGTAGAGATATTAGCCAGTTTCCATAATAATCCCAATCTAGGACCACCTGTTGCTCAAAACCCCCTAGTCAATAACACTTTCTAGCCACAGTTTCAATATCCAACACCTCCAGTAATGGTAGCTCCTACGTTTCCATTTTCAATTCCAAGTCTTATTAACAATCCTAACCTCAAGAACATACCTGCTTCAGCATTTCCAAAGTTCTATGGCCTTGTTACAGAGGATCTTGACACCTTTTTGTTTGATTTTGATATATTGTGTTGAAGCTTTGACTATAATATTGACAGTCATAAGCTAAAACTATTTCCAGCAACTCTGAAAGAGTCAACCCTCAGATGGTTCATGGGCTTAGGAGCGAATGTAATAACTAATTGGGATGGAATGAGAGATTTGTTCCTCAAAAAGTATAAGGAATACTGCAAGGGAAGTGATTCAAAAGGAGATGACATCTTCCGTATGTCACAAAGAGAAGATGAGATGTTAGAAGATTACACATCACACTTCTTATTCAACCTACAGAAGAACCTGCAACATGCATTGCAGGAGGATTCACAGAAGCTGATTTTTCTAAGGAGAGTGAATGAAAATTGTCTTGAAGCTTTAGACCTCATGGCTAGAGGTGATATATCTCAGTCCTCCTAGGATGACCTTTAGAAGATTTGTATGAACTATTCAAGAGCAGCAGTCAAGAAAGGAAGGGGATTCCATTCAGCACTGAATAAAGGAAGTGGTTCTGGTATTTCAAAGATGGAGATTTCAAACTTGTTGTCAGACTTCAAGAAAGACATCATCAATGATGTTGCTACACACCTGGACACTATGACCGCCAATAAGAAACATGCAGACGTAGAGGCACAACTGGCTGAACACTGTCCTTATTGCTGCAAACAAAAGAAGGATTGTCAATGCAAACTAGTCCCAAACTTGGAGAACCAGCATCTTCCAACTGAGTACTTGAAGATAGAAGGAGAGGATGAGCAAGTATTCTTTGTTTCTCAACACCGGCCATGGGCCACGAGACAAGGTAGGCCTCAAGACCCATTACAAAATTCAAGTCCATATAATTTAGTCAATGGAAAAACCACAATGTCCAAAGTCCTCCACAGTATAATCAACCCACTTGGAATAATGCTTGGCCAAATAATCAACAGAATCAATGGTATCCTCCACAAAAACCCCAATGGTCATAATTTCCAAATCAATGGCAACAACTACAAGGAAATTGGCAGCCCACTAACCAATGGAGAGGACCTCAGCAATGGCCTAACCCAAATCCTGCATATCCACCTCTACCACCTGCAACAAATATGCCTGTAATAATGCCACCACCTCCAAATGCAGGACAACAAAAATAGACACAATTACCTGCTCAACCTCAGCCAAATCCAAACAGTCAATAGCCACAGTAAAAAATGTATGCTAATGATGCACAACAATACCCTACCTATGCACTTGATATAGCTGATATACACCTAAGATCAGGTACTACCTTACCAACACTTGAACCACCCCTTATCACAGAAGTACCAAATCTTCTTGCAATAGCAAAATTGATTCTAGAGAATGATGTGCCAAATACTGTTGCATCAAAAAATGTTTCCAACTTAGCTAATGTTCAAACACCAGTTAAACCACCATTTCCCCAAAGGCTTAGCATGGAGAAAACAATTAGCTGATATCATGCTAGGAAAAGTGGTAATACCAAAATATTCAGATCCAGGGAGTCCAGTCATGAATATAATCATTAATGGCTAGTTCGTAAAAAATGCATTAATAGACTTAGGTGCAGCCATTAATGTCATGACAAAGGATACTATGAATAAACTGAGCATTGAAGGGTTGAGAGCTACTCCAACAGTATTACAATTAGCAGATAGCTCTACTATTACTCCTGATGGAATGATAAAACTATAATAGTTGCCTTAGATTCTTGGGAGTACCCTGCTGATTTCATGATCCTTTCACCAAAGGCCAACCTTGCTAGTTACCTTGTTATTCTAGGACGCCCATGGTTAGCAACAACTGATGCAAACATAAGTTGTAGATCAAGGAACATGACAATATCAGATGGAAATGCCACTAATAAATTAGCATTGTATCCTCTAGCTCAACCACAGCTAGATTTGAGTACACCTATATGGTCAGACTTAGGAGATGGAGAAGTAGAACTAAATTTTGTGGTACAGCTCATGATGTTACATAGGCAATCCCTTCTAAAGCTACAAGAGGAAGATGAAGTCATTAGGAGCATTCTTAATAATGACTGTGTGGTAATCAAAGATGTATCTGAGAGTTCTGTGTTAGAGTTAAGTACATATGAAGATAATTTTGAGGATTGTGTCTTACCTTCAGAACCCAATATTCTCCACCAATTGCTACCTAGTGAAGTGAACACAAGTCCTATACCTAAAATATCCATGCTTCAACTTACCACTACTATAGAGCTTTCTAAAGGTCATCATCTCCATGTGAATAATAAGTTGCCTTCACAACAACTGGAGCAACTAACTCAATTGTTGCAAACACATGAGAAAGCCTTTGCATGGGATTATGGGGACATGAAGGGATTAAGCCCTACATTATGTACTCACAGAATATATATCAATGAAGGAAGCCTACCCCTTCGTCAACCTCCAAGAAGGATTAACCCAGCATTAAGAGAGATAGTCAAAACTAAATTACAAAAGCTATTAGATGCTGGCTTTATATATCCTATATCTTATAGTAAGTGGGTATCACCTTTGGCTATAGTACCCAAAAAGGGAGGCAAATGGAGGATGTGTGTGTATTACAGACAGTTAAACAAAGCTACCAAAAAAGATCACTTTCCACTACCATTCATTGACCAAGTCCTTGATACTTTTGCTGGGAAGAAGTACTCCTTTCTTAACGGATACAGTGGGTATAATCAGATAACTATAGCTCCAGAGGACTAGGAGAAAACTACCTTCACATGCCCATGGGGGACATTTGCATATTCAGTTCTACCTTTTGGGTTGTGTAATGCCCCAACTACATTTCAAAGAGCTGTGATTAGTACTTTTGCTGATATATCACATGACTGTATGGAAATATACATGGATGACTTCACAACAGTTGGAGTAACATTTGATGAGGCTTTGAAGAATCTTGAAAAGGTGCTAATCAGGTGTAAAAATCATAATCTATCTCTTAACAGTGAAAAATGCTTTATGTTGATGTAGGAAGGAGTGGTCCTTGGGCATTTCATTTCAGCAGCAGGGATTCAAGTGGACCTTGCTAAAGTAGGGGTAATACTTACACTACCTACCCCTACTAAACAAAAAGATTTAAGGTCTTTTCTAGGGCACGTTGGATACTATAGACATTTCATTCAAAATTTTAGCCAAATTGCTAGTCCTCTGTATACACTGCTTACCAAAGAAGTTGAATTTAAGTGGACACAAGCATGTGAAGAGTCCTTGTAGCTAAAGAAACTCCTAACCACTGCAAAAGTCCTAAAAGGACCTGATTGGTCTATTCCATTCCACATCCATACAGATGCATCTGATTATGCCATAGGTGTTGTACTGGGACAAAAGTCTACAAACCTTGAGAATGCAATTTACTATATTTGTAAAAGCCTCCACGGCCTTGAATTGAACTACACAGTTACTGAAAAGGAACTCCTAGCTGTAGTTTATGCATTGAAAAAATTCTGACACTATGTCATAGGCTATCCTATTTTTGTTCACACTAATCACTTTGCAATAAAATATTTGATGAAAAAACCTGTTATAATAGGCAGGTTGGCAAGATGGCTCTTACTATTGCAGGAATTTGACATAACAATTGTTGATAAGCCAGGGAAGGCCAATGTAGTTGCTGACTACTTGTCTAGACTACAAAATACTGATGAAGATACTACTCAGATTGAAGACACATTTCCAGATGAACATCTATTCCATATAACAATCAAAAGCCCGTGGTATGCAGACATAGCCAATTATCTAGTAGCAAATAAGATGCCCCCACATTTTTCTCAGAAAGTCAAGAAAAAGCTTGCAGAGAAAAGTTTTTAGTTTTCATGGATAGATAACAATCTATTTTACACTGGTCCTGATCAGATTATGAGAAGATGTGTGAGAGAAGATTAAGTATATGATATACTCCATGCTTATCACGATGAACTTTGTGGAGGTTATTTTGCAGCAAAGCAGACAGCCATGAAAATCTTAACTACATGATATTATTGGCCTCAATTACACAAAGATGCAACCACTTATACAAAAAAATGTGATAAATGTCAGAGGATAGGCCGACCAACAAAATCAGATGAGATGCCACTCAATCCATAGGTAGTAATAACACCTTTCAACAAATGGGGTATGCACTTCATTGGCCCAATCGATCCACCATCAAATGGAAAATCCTACATCTTGGTTTGTACAAACTATCTGACAAAGTGGGTAGAAGTGAAAGCTATGCAGAATGCAAGGGATGAAAAAGTCGCTAAATTTTTGTATGAAGAAATATTTACTAGATATGGAGTCCCCAGAGACCTTGTCACAGATCAAGGAGCACAGTTCACATGAAACCTAATCACAGAGCTAATGAAGGAGTATAGCATAAGGCATTGAAAGTCTAGTCCTTATCATCCGCAAGCCAATGGATAGGCAGAGGTGACAAACAGAGAAATAGAGACCATATTAACAAAGATAGTACAGTTACATTGCAAGGATTGGAGTAATAGATTGACAGAAGTAGTCTGGGCTTACTATAGTACATGGAAGACAACAATAGGGTTCACACCATTTGAATTGATGTATGGAAAAGCATCGATGTTGCCCATATAATTTGAACACAAAACATTGCGCACAACACTTGAGCTAAACATCAATCTTCTTGTAGCTCAAGCAGAATGTCTCCTCCATCTTAACTCCTTAGATGAAATGCACAAGTGAGCATTAGAGAGAACATAACTAATCCAAAACCAAAGGAAAAGATTGCATGATTCCCATATCAAGAATAAGGAATTTCAAGTAGGAGATTGGGCTTTATTATATGATTCTAGATACAAGGAGAACCCATGAAAGCTACAAACTAGATGGCTCAGGCCCTATGAGATTCAACATGTCTTTGATAATGGAGCAGTTTAGCTGACAATAATTGATCCAGTACAATTTAAGCTGCTAGTCAATGGGCACCACTTGCGCCTGTATCACAAGCCTCAAACCAAAGAAGAATTCTTACAACAGTTCAACATGCACAGTTTAACAGCCCCTCAAGAAATAGTTCCTGCAGTAGAAGGTGAAAGCCTTCCTCCTGTAGCCACACCATGATATGCTTTCTTTAAGCGTTCATAATAAAACTTCATTTAATGAGGTATATTCATTCATTCATTTTCTAAATTCTTCTCACCAACTCATTTCATTTCTATATCTACCACCCACCCAAATTCCATGTCACCCACAATTTCTTTTTTCAAATGCTTTCAATAAAATGCCACATCAGCGATCTTATGCAACCGCCGGGATCAACACTCTCAATAACTCACATTTGTGTATGATAATTCATGAGTTAGGTATGACTTTCTAACTCACTTATTTTTAACACACAGGTTTAACTAATTATATCTAGTACTGCATTAAATATATAATATAAGCACTAACCTAGTTTCCCAACCTCGTGTGAAATGTCCCCTTTCTAATTTTATATGATATTTAAAGCCTCTTATCAGATTTTAAAATTCAACAACCAATATTGCAAAAGATCAACCAATTTCTCAATAAAACCCAAATCGGGTGCCAAAAACTTCACAGCTTCACATATTATTGATAAATCTGAAAGTAGACATTTTTACAGAAATTTCACCAGCAGAATAGCCTAAAAAATGACATTTCCAGATCTGCAAATAGTTTACACAACAGTTACAAAAAGGAGGACAAAAACAATGCTCATCGGGCTCTCGAAAACAACACAAAATAGCTCGAAAACACCATAAAAAACTAATAATCTATCACAGAAGTATGACCATGACCCAATACATATATTCAGCTTTATTTTAACATCAAAATGGTTGCAATATAGCAGCAACCCAAACTGATATGAAAGACTCAACCAGAAACATCAAAATCTTACAAGAAACACACCCGAAAACTCACAAATCTGCATTGTTCAGCACAAGGGCAAACTCCGCATGAGCTTGCACATGGAATGGCCTCAAACTCCCATCCTTAGCCTTCTTGGAAACTTGCAAACTCCCATCTTTGGGTCTCCTTCTCCACAGGTTTGGCAGCCTCTGAAGAACAACAAAGCAATGAACAAAAATTAAGTTCTAGAATGAGCTCGAAATGCCTCCAAACCCCTTTAAAAGAGGGCATAACCCTAACTCACAACCAAGAGGGGTCAATAATACATATTTTAATAATAATTATCATTTATTAATCCATTGATTTCCAAAGATTAGCCCCTTTTCTTGAAACTTCACTTTTTGAGCCTGCCAGCCTTAGCAAAAGTTATTATTTTTAATTATTTGAAAATGGGACATGACAAGTCCTCCCTCCCAAATATTGCTTGTCCTCAAGCAATGGAGGTTGGGATTCTCAAGAATATGCGCTCCTTCTCAAGTTGCATCCTCCAATGGTAATCTTTTCTATTTGACCAAATGCTCTATGATGCTCCTATTTCTCAATCTTTTCTCTCTTGTATCCAAAACCTCTTCTGGTATTAAGACTAATTTCCCTTCATCATCAAGAGGTGGTAATTCTGTAGATACTATGGTTTTCTGGCCTAGAACCTTCTTCAGGCAAGAGACATGGAAAAGATTATGTATTTTGCTATTTGGTGGGAGCTCCAATTCATAAGCTACCTCTCCTACCTTCCTGATGATCTTATAAGGCCCATAGAACCTTGGCTTGAGCTTCTCTACCCCACTCCTCTTCAAGGTGCTTTGCTTATATGACTGCAACCTAACAAATACCAAATCTCTCACCTCAAAAGATCTTCCAATCCTTTTCCTATCAGCATACAACTTCTATTGGTTCTGTGCATGTTGTAGATTATCCTTGAGGGACCTTATTATGCCTTCGCTTTGCTTAACAAAATCACTTGTTGCAGGTACTCTGCTATCTGAAAGTAATAAATCAACAAAGGAAAGGGCATCATAACCATAAAGAGCATGAAAAGGAGGCATACCAATAGACATGTGATGAGATGTATTGTAACAATACTCCCCTAGGTGCAACCATTTCACCCAAGCATGTTGTTGATTTGAAACATAGTTCCTCAAATGTCCCTCTATCCATTTATTAACTATCTCTATTTGTCCATCTGTTTGAGGGTGATAGCTAGTACTGGGAGTGAGTTTAGTTCCTACCAAATGAAAGAGCTCCTTCCAAAAAGAGCTGAGGAATCTATTGTCCCAGTCACTGACAATGTTTCTAAGCAAGCCATGTAACCTGAAAATTTCCTTAAAGAACAATTCTGCCACTTGTGATGTCTTGAAATCAGATGTGATGGGAAAGAAATGTGCATACTTAGTTAGTCTATCTACCACCACATATATGCAATCCTTACCTTGAACCTTGGGCAACCCAGTGATGAAGTCCATGGAAATACTTTCCCATTTTTGTTCAGGAATAGGAAGTGGCTGCAACAACCCTGCAGGAAAAATTTGCCCACTCTTGTTTTGTTGGCATACCATACATTCCTTAATGTGTTTAAGGACATCCTCCTTCATACCCTTCCATGCAAACTACTCTCAAAGTTTCCTATATGTCTTGAAGTATCCTTGATGACCAGCCAAAGGTGTGTCATGAAAGGCCCTCAATATCTTCTCCTTAGTTTTTGATCCTGGCACTAAGAAGATCCTGTTCTTGTAATAAATCAATTCATCAACAACCTTGTACCTGTTATCATCCACTAACTTATCCAAAATATTGGTGGCAAAGGAATCTTTAGCATACTCTGAAATTATGGAGACTTTCCAATCAACAGAGATAGATGTTAAGGAACACAAAGTGGGCTTTCTTGAGAGAGCATCGACAACCACATTATTCTTTCCTTTCATGTATTCAATATCAAAATCATAAGCTTTCAATTTGCTTACCCATTTTTGTTGACGATCATTCAAATCCCTTTGGTTCAAGAAGAACTTGAGGCTATTATGGTCTGTCTTTACAATGAATCTCCCGCATACCAAATATTGTCTAAACTTATGAAGTGCATGCATGATTGCCAACATTTCCTTATCATAGATGGAGTAACCTTTCTCTGATTGATTTAATTTTCTACTCTCAAATGCTATTGGATGTCCCCTTTGAGTTAGGACAGCCCCTATACCTTCTCCAGAAGCATCACATTCAACAACAAAAGGTAAAGAGAAATCTAGAATTGCGAGCACAGGGCATGAACTCATTACCTCCTTAAGCTTATCAAATATTTTTTGTGCCTCTTCTGTCCAAATAAAAGCTCCTTTCTTTGTCAAATCAGTCAAGGGGGCAGAAAGCTGAGAAAATCCCTTGACAAATCTCCTATAGTAGCTACACAACCCGAAGAAACCTCTCAACTGTGTAAGATTAGTGGGTGGAGGCCAATCCAAAATTGCCTGGATTTTTTGTTGATCAACCTGTACTCCTTTAGAACTTATAATATGTCCCAAATATAGAATCTCTGTCAAACCAAACTCACATTTAGATAGCTTAGCATAGAAGGGTTGCTACTCCAAGATTCCCAAAATAGTGTCTATGTGCTTTAGATGCTCTTCCCATGTTTTACTGTAAATCAAGATATCATCAAAAAATACCAAAACAAATTTTTGAAGATGCTTGTTGAATACCTTATTCATACAAGATTGGAATGTTGCTGGTGCATTAGTGAGGCCAAATGGCATAACAAGAAATTCAAAGTGCCCATAGTGACATTTGAAAGCAGTCTTTTCCACATCTTCCCTCCTCATGCGGATTTGATGGTACCCTGATCTTAAGTCAATTTTTGAGAAGTATACAACACCATGTAACTCATCAATGAGTTCATCTATGTGTGGTATGGGATACCTATTTTTTATGGTCTTCTTGTTTAGAGCCCTGTAGTCTATACACATTCTCATTGTACCATCCTTTTTCTTGACAAGTACCACAGATGATGCAAATGGACTAGAGCTAGGCCTTATGAATCCCATGTCCAGGAGTTCCTTAATAGTTTTTTCTATTTTTTCCTTATAACCTCTTGGATGGTAGTATGGAGTTGTTATAACTGGTTTGGCACCTTGTTCTAACTCTATAACATGCTCAAAACCTCTATTTGGTGGTAATCCCAGAGGCAAATCATTGAAAACTATACTATGCTTATCAAGAATATTTTGAATTTCAAAATGGAAATTACCTTGATTCTTTAGAGAGCTTGTTGGATGGATTATGACTCTTGCTGCCCATGCTACTTGTCCTCTTCAAAAAGTCCTCTCCATCCTCTTTGTAGTGACCACCTTAGGTGCTCCATTTGATAAGCCTCTCAATAAGACTTCTTTCCCATTGGAATGAGATTTAAACTCCATAGTTTGATGGTTCACGTAATAGCCTCCAATAGAGTGCAACCATTGAATACCCAATACAAGATCTATCTCCCCAATGCCAACAATATAGAAGTCATCACATAACTCATAATCTCCTAAGGTCATCTTGAGTTGTTTCACCACCCGTGTGCAAGGCATAGTGAATCCATTAGCTACAGTAACATTGAATCCCTCAAAATCTTCTGCTTTAAGCCCTCTTTTCATGACAAATCCCTCATTAATAAAATTGTGAGTTGCCCCACTATCAAGAAGAACTGTCAACCTTTTCCCTGCTAGTACCCCTCGAATTTGAAAGGGATGGTATCTTGGGACTCCTGATAACGCTGCTAAAGTGCCATCCTTGCTGATTTATTTTTCTTTCTCTTCTTCTTCCTCCTCCTTAGTGTCATGAAATTCCTCATGCTCATCTGAATTAGATTCTAAACCAACTTCAATATAGTGCACTTGACCTTTCCCCAAACATCTGCGTCCTAGAACTCATGGTTCTCTACAAGTGAAACAAAGCTTTTTCCTTCGTAATTCACTCCTAGTCTCTTCATCTACCTTCTTTTTTGCTACATTTATCACATTCTTTGGTGGTGGTACTGGAAAAGTCTTTTTCTAAAAATTTCCCTTATGTTGCCAAAGATTTGGGGGTTTTTTATTAGTGACTAGTTTCATAGGCACACAAGTTTCAAGTTGCAAGCTTCTTTTGATAGCTTCTTGTAAGGTTGAGGGTGAGAAAGCCTTAACCAAACCCTTAACAGAATCTTCCAAACCATCAAGAAAAAGATAAACAATCCTCTTTTCACTCATATTGGGTACCATAACAACCACTTTTTGAAACTTTTCTACATACTCATTAACTAATTTGGTTTGCCTCAACTTTGACAATTCTTTAAAATACTCTTCATCATCCTTGAGATCAAATCTATCTATCACTCTTTGACTAAAATCATCAAATGTAGTTACCTGATCATGACCTTGAGTAGTCATTCCATGATACCACCAATCATAGGTTGCATCTTCCAAGTGTAGACTTGTGAATTGAACAATATCACTCTCCTTCATGGGGTTAAGTGTGAAGAAGGTCTGTAATTTTTGTAGCCATGCTCTAGCTGAAATTTTATTTGTTCCATCAAAAGTAGGTGCTCTAAACTTGCTTATTTTATTTTTGAGCTCTCTTCCACTTATGTCATGCTCCCTCCTGTACTCTTTCTTGGGCATCAAAGTGTTCATTATATCCACATATTCTCTAAAAGGAACCGAACTGCAAAAGTCATCATCTAAGCCATTGTAAGTAGCTCTTAATGCAATCAAGTTACCTGTAACCTCTTCCATAGGACTAAGGGATGGATTTGGTACAGGTGGCTCATCTACAGGCAAGAAAATAGTTTTTGTTGATTTAGAGGGTGTGGTTTTCAGATTTCTTGGCTCCTTTGAAGTGCTCCCTTTCTCATTAGTAGATACAACTCCTTGCAGTTTTTCTGTCAATATCCACAAAGCCTCTCTAGTTTCTGCCAAACTATCCACTGTTTGCTTCTGAGTATTTTGGATGTCCTAGAAGAATTTCTTTTCCATCTCATCTGGGTCAGCCATACTTGTTCCTTCCTTGGATTTTGTACTTTTATTTTCAACTAGAGGTTTGATCAAAATTTTTTTATTCTTTTCTCACTGCAAATATCTATTTTCTCTTTCACTTAGTTGCATACAAACTTCTACAAACCTTCAGGCTGGCAAGATCATAGCTCTGATACCACTGAAATGTCCCCTTTCTGATTTTATATGATATTCAAAGCCTCTTATCAGATTTTAAAATTCAACAACCAATATTGCAAAAGATCAACCAATTTCTCAATAAAACCCAAATCGGGTGCCAAAAACTTCACAGCTTCACATATTATTGATAAATCTGAAAGTAGATATTTTTACAAAAATTTCACCAGCATAATGGCCTAAAAAATGATATTTCTAGATCTACAAATAGTTTACACAACAGCTCCAAAAAGGAGGACAAAAACAATGCTCATCAGGCTCCCGAAAATAACACAAAATAGCTCGAAAACACCACAAAACACTAATAATCTATCACAGAAGTATGACCACGACCCAATAAATATATTCAGATTTATTTTAACATCAAAATGGCTTCAATATAGCAGCAACCCAAACTAATATGAAAGACTCAACCGGAAACATCAAAATCTTACAAGAAACACACCCAAAAACTCACAAATCTGCACTGTTCAGCACAAGGGAAAACTCCGCATGAGCTTGCACATGGAATGGCCTCAAAATCCCATCCTTAGCCTTCCTAGAAACCTGAAAACTCCCATCTTTGGGTTTCTTCTCCACAGGTTTGGCAGCCTCTGAAGAACAACAAAGCAATGAGCAAAAATTAAGTTCTAGAATGAGCCCGAAATGCCTCCAAACCCCTTTAAAAGAGGGCATAACCCTAACTCACGACCAAGAGGGGTCAATAATACATATTTTAATAATAATTATCATTTATTAATCCATTGGTTTCCAAAGATTAGCCCCTTTTCTTGAAACGTCACTTTTTGAGCCTGTCAGCCTTAGCAAAAGTTATTATTTTTAATTATTTGAAAAGGGGACATGACATTGTGCCAAACTTAACAAGTGAGGACACTTGTTCAACTTTCGTAGGGGGCAGGGGAAGTGTACTAACTTCCAAGTGTCATTCCTAAAACTATCCTTGTCATACCCCTGTCACATCGTTATTGTACTTAGGCTGCATTCCATTAATTTTTAAATCCTTCACACATTTCCCCGTACTTTCAAATCTTGATTTCCTGAACTTGACATGACTTCAAAAAGATTATAATTAATTTGTGAGGTAACTCACACTTAAGATATTGATGTTTTCAGAAATCAATGCCATTAATATAGTTCGTGTCAAGTGAAATAAAGAGAATGAAAGTGAAAATATCAACAATTTTCAAGAATCACAATTGCATTTCAAAAGAGGGAATTTGTAGAGAAACTGAAAGCTTAGTAGTGGGTTGTAGAGCTGAGAAGTTAGAAATTGGACACTACTATGATGGGCAGACATTTATAGAGACATGAACCAGTCATTCATGGTGTTTTGCTGGAGGTTATTGAGGCAGTCCGTAGGTTCAATGCATGCAGCTGGCTTGGTTATTTTCTGCAGCTGACAAAGTTTAATGAGGAGGTTGCTATAGAATTCATGGGTACATTTGAAGAACGGAATCACTACTGTTGGAGATTTCAGGACAATTGCAAGGAAATACAATGCTTGAGGACAAGCATTTTGTTAGTAGGGAGCAGATGATGAGTCTAATTATTGACTCAATTTTGTTACGATCTTTATGTTTTAATGATGCTTTGATGAACATTCCCAAGAAATTTTATTACTTATACTTATGTGAACCAATGCCAAGTATAGCTAAAACCACAAACCTATGGGTAGCCTGAATGATATATTTGCTTGCTATTATAAATATAATGCAATATTTCATATAATTATTTCAAGTTGTGTTCTAATATCTAAGTAGGAGTTGAAATGTTGAATTGCATATGTGTACCGAGTGTACTAACCTTTCAGGTAAACATGGAGCAGTATGAGGAGTGGCGCATCTGCATTGAAGAAGGAAGTTGGAAGACCAACCATGGTGAGAGAATTCAGCACGCTTCAGATGGAGGTGCCGAGCTTTGAAGGAGCTGTTGTTCCATAAAATATAGGGGATTAGTCTTGCTACATTTCCTCTAAGCTGTTATTTTGTTGACAACATTAATTATATCATGTTATGGTTATTTTATCTTCTCCGTATGTGGTGAAACTTAAAGAGACTTTTTTGTTATGTTTTCCATAAGTGTCAATCCTTGATATAAAGGGATTTTGACTGATTTTGTAAATAAGAGAGAAAGATAGAATGATGTACTCAACATAGTGAAAGTTGCTCTGTTTTCTGTTCTTCATGAGTTATTCAGTTGTGATGTAACCAGTTACATAGAATTTAATGGAAGAGTGATTTTGGATTATTTCTTGTGTTGAGTAGTTAGCAGAAGCCAACCAAGTGGGCCCACTTGGGAGGTGGATTAGATTAAGTAGGAATACATTTTCTTTCTGTACTTTTCTTGTTTTTAAATAGAGTTACCATTTATTCCTGCAGCATTGCCACTGTAGTTGTTCTTGCAACATTTGCAGAGATGGGTATAGTGAATTTTTTGAGCATTAAACAAACTTAGATTCATTTCATATGTTTTTCGCAGTAATTTCATTCAATAGTCAAGTGTTTTTACTTTCCTGCAGTAATAGCATAGATTCCTTTCATGTATTTTATCTTCCTATAGCATAAGTGTTTTGACTCCTAAAGGAACTTAGTGCACAAACTGTGCTGTCCCATTTCAAGTCTACGTCCTTGGGTTGACAATCTAAATGCATTTCATAATGGGGATAGGTAATTTGTAGCATAGATATATTACCCTTAGAGAGAAACAATGGCATGATTATCTCTACCTATTGTGAGACTGTTCAGTGACCGTAGGTGTCTTCATAGGTGCTCATGCACAAGTTACAATCCACATACAAAACCAAGTTTATTGACTCAAAATACAATCTAAGAAAGGTGAAATTAATGTATTGAAATTAAGCTTAACGAACTAAGAAAACATTGCACTAAGTTAACTTATTACCTAGTCAAGTGTTCCTGAAGGGTCATCTCTTTGCTTCAGGGTCTCCAATAGTGCTTCATGATCAATAGTACTAATAGTCCAAATTTTTTTTTTCTTTGGTCTTCCTTGATGCTTTGACAACTTGAAATTTGTTGCTATAACAAGGTGTGAATACATGAGAATAGTTTTGTGCTTCTCATAGTCTTCAAATGCAGGAATTCCATTCTTTCTAATCATGTATGTTCGCAGCCATATTCCCGCAACAACAAATGAACCAGTAGGATATATGAACCCATCACCATCTATCATCGGTTGTACAAGCTTCTTTTTACCTTATACACAACGTGCTAAGCAATAATCTGACCTCTCATCATTCCCCTACCGTGCAACCAATGCAAAAACATCTCCTTGCTGCATAAGATTTGAAAGATGGTCATACTCAACTGAAGTGTCCATGTCATCATTTCTTATAGAGAGTGTCAAAGATAAAGGAGTTAGATACTGTGGAACCCATGTATCCACCCACTCACTTGACTCACAATGATCCCAATCATACTGAAAACACATGGGGCAAAAACAAGCCAACTCTCATGTGCAAATGGTCCATGTACTACTATTGGAGCTTCAGAATGAATGCATTTTTGAAGAGTCTTTCACTGTTTGATAAACCAATCTATCTCCTATAGTTCCCTCCTCAACCAACCAAAAGAATCTACGCATTGTCGAATCAAAAGTCCCCCCTATGACAATGCTAAAGTACACCATTCAACAATAAAATGAGCATCAAGAAGTACAACACCTAAAATCCTCAATTGTTCCTTAACTAGAGCTCTCTTCACACACACACCTACTCCATCATGCTCCCCTTTCCCATGCCTTGACTCAAAAAAACTCCAAATATGAGGTACACCTCTCTCCACATGCATTCTACACAACCAATAAAACATTCTAGCATTCTTAAATTGATCGGTGCAATTATCTGACCAAATGAGATGCCTATCCATAGCAATGCCATTTTCCTGCAAGAAGTCAAAATAGTTCTGAAAACAATGTTGATCAAACTCATGAGTGAGACCTATCGTCGCTCATATAAAAATGGTACTCTTTGATTATCTTTTGCTCATCTTTTGTGCTATTAGAGGAATGTCTATATGTGATGTGCACAAAAATAACAACTTGAATAGAATTGTAATATTGAGCTTGAGTCTCATTTTGGGGCTGCAATGTATAGTTCTCCGTAAAGTCTACAATGGATATAATAGTTCCAATGGGGAAAGTGTCCTTACACATCCTAAATTGTTGATCTAACCATTAAGACCTATGACTATGCCTTGCATACTTGTAAAAAAGATTTGTCTTGAAATCTGAGATAAAATCAGCAACATTGTATTCTTTTGCAACTAACTCACATCTAGAGCCTTCACCTCCACTCTTCAATGTATATTTCATATACATTTTTTTGGACGAGTGTCTTTCCAAAATTTTGTTCCAAACCCTCATGAAAACATGTCCTAAACTTGGACAAGCCACCACATTCTGAGCACTTGGCATTTAAGAAATCTTTTTTATAAAATAAACAACCATCATCTCTATGACATAAAAATTGATCTAGCAAGTCTCTTGATGATTTAGGAAGACCACTTGCAACACAATCCTCTAGCATTTCATTAGTATGAAAAGTAGAATGAATTGACCATCATAATTCATGATGCATTGAAAACTCAACATGATATTTGTAACATGTATTCTGAATCTTAAGGGGTACACAATAAAATGGCTTCACGGATTCAAAAGACCTTTATGATATTTTCAATGTTGGATGTGTCTCACAAAATTTTTATACAACATTTTTTGACTTACCTCCACATAATGTTTAGAATGTGGAGTGCGGTCTCGATTGCCAACTCTCAACTTCAAGACATCCTTCACATTTGGTGACACTCTTGAGTTAGCATCCCAAAATTATTGAATTTCATCCTTGACAACATATGTTAGCTTCTTATCAAAATGTGGAAGTCTCCCACCATAAGCCCATGTATCAATTTGAAGCAGATCATCAAGCCTTTCTCTTCTTGCAAGTGCTCTACCCAAAGTTTTACGTGTTAGAAATTAAAGTCCACCAAAATAAATGAGAAGGGGGGGGGGGTGAATCAGTTATCTAAAAATTATAACCTTTATCAATTTTAACAGCATTTAACCATGTAAGCAATATAATTACCAACCATAGAAATATATTCATACACAATGACACAATGACACAAGATATGTTGACTAGGGAACCTCTTGATCAAAGAGTAAACCCTAGTGGGAATGATGCTCACAAAAGATGGACTAATATGAATATTCCTTGTGGAAGGATGGAATTTGTTAGGAGTCTTATGAAATACATTTAGTACATATGAATCCCTGTTAGGAGATTTTGAATCCCTATTAAAAGATTCTAACCTTGTTAAGAGTTATGGAAGACAGAAGGACCCACTGCCCAAACAACTTCAATGGCAAGATCACTGAACACACTGTCCAACTGACCTTAAGATTATTCAACAAAATAATATGAAATATGTTACCTCCTTCATTGTGCCAAACCACACTCTCTGCAATACCAGATCTCAATTTCACATCTCTATACTTTGCATGTCTTCCTTCACAACTGCATTGGCTCTCTTCTTCACTTCATGCATACATTCACATTCAACTATATTCAATCACTTTCTCATCATAATCATTCATACCATATATTCATCACAACAAGGAAAAACATTCCTTCCTTTATACGACACTCAAATAATTATAAATGAGTCGGCACACAATTACAAAATAAAAGTTTTCCACACGCTACATCAAAATTACACAAAACTGTCAGCTTCCAAATACAATAACTCTTCACTCGTGTGACCTCAAAGTTTGCACTATCATCCATGTCACTATCAATGTGTCTCTAGCTTCCCTTTAACTACACAAAATCAAACTCCATCCCAATTAGGAGATATCATTTGATTTCCACAAATCGCTACTCAGGAATACTGCTTGAATACTGCTTCCACCAAAATACTCATAACTTTCATGAATAAATGAATTATTGTCTGTGCTCTTAACCTTAGACATATAACATGTCAAATAATATAACCTTGACATCGCATATCTCCAACTGCAATATAACACGTGCGCTAATTAAAACACTGTCTGCTTCTCTGCGAGTCCCCAGAAGATCACTGTGTTGACATCAATGACAATCATAGTCATGAATGCAACAACAACTGCTATAGAATGACTACCAAGTATTCATTCCTAACAATCTCCCCCATTGTCATTGATGGAAACATAGATGAGAAACATCCATTGTTCCAAAAATCTAATACTGCAACACTGTTGCATCAATCAAATCTAATCTTGCTTCATTTTCCTATTCAGTTCTCTCCAACAGATGGTACAACTAGTACAAATAGTTTTTCATGTACACTTCTCCCCCATTGACATCAATGATAGATCATTATGTCAACAACTCAATGTCAAAAGACACTATTCAAAAAATACAATCATAAGAGTCCTTATGACTCAGCTCAGATACACATACTTCCCCATAGAGGAAGTACCAACATCCAGTCTAGAAGAAAAATAAGGCTCATATACCACTGGACGGATGCAACAAACTACATCATTACTCAAGAGTAGGCTGGGGCATAACCCCAAGCATACCTCTTAGATACTCAAATGTATCCTTAGGCAAAGACTTAGTAAATATGTCTACTATCTGCTCCTTTGTGCTTATGTACTCTAGTCTGACTTCTTTCTCAGCAACTTTCTCTCTTACAACATGATACTTGATCTCTATATGCTTTGTCTTAGAATGTAATATAGGATTTTTAGACATACTAACTGTACTGGTGTTGTCACAGTGTACGACAACAGGCTCAACAAACTTTATTCCAATATCCTTCAGCATTTGCTTCATCCAAATTATTTGGTTACAATTGTTTGCTGCTGCTACATACTCTGCTTTTGTTGTGCTTTGTGAAATATAGTTCTACTTCTTTCTTAGCCAAGAAACTAATCTTCCTCCAAGGAAAAATGCTCCACCACTGGTGCTTTTCTTATAATCAACATTGCCTCCCCAATCAACATTTGTATATGCACATAGGGTAAAATCATCAGATTTTTCATACTACAATCCATAGTCCATTGTGCCTCTTAAATATCTCAGTATCCTTTTTACTGCTGCATAATGTGATTCTCTAGGTTCAGCTTGAAATCTTGCTACAATTCCAACTAAATGTACTATATCAGGTCTTGAATATGTCAAATAATGCAATCCTCCAATCATAGATCTATATTTCTTCTATTCTACTGCTAGTGTTTCATCTTTACTAGATAGTTTGTGTCCTGTAACCATAGGTGTTCCAATTGGTTTATAGTTCTCCATTCCAAATCTTTTTAGAAAATCATTCAGATACTTTTTCAGACTTATAAAAATACCATCACTGTTCTATGTTATTTGTAATCCCAAAAAGTATTTCATGTCACCAATCATACTCATTTCAAATTCAATTTTCATTTCATTAGCAAATTTGTCACTAGCTTCATCTTCTCCTCCAAAAATAATGTCATCAACAAAAATTACTACAACTAACAATCTATTTTCAATTTCTTTTATGTACAAATTGCTATCACCTGTTCCTTTTGTAAATCCCAACTTTAACAAATACTTATCCAGTCTTGCATACCAAGTTCTAGGTGCTTGTTTTAGTCTATATAATGCTTTCTTCAATTTACATACCATGTCTCCTTCTTGAGTCAAAGGAAAACCTTCAGGCTACTCAATGTAGACTTCTTCCAATTCACCATTCAAGAATGCGAACTTCACATCCATCTGATACACTTTGAATTTCTTAAAAGCTGCATAGGCCAAAAATATTCTTACTGCTTTAATTCTTGCTACAGGTGCAAAAGTTTCTTCATAGTCAATTCCTTCTTGCTATGAGTATCCTTTACATACCAATCTTGCTTTGTTTCTTACTACTTCTCCTTGTTCATTCATCTTGATTCTAAATACCCATTTAGTTCTAATCACATTCTTGTCTTTAGGTCTAGGGACCAATTCCCATGTCTTGTTCTTTTCAATCTGATCTAATTCTTCTTTCATAGCTTTAATCCAATGTTCATCTTCACAAGCTTCATTAGTAGATTTAGGTTCAATTTGAGAAATCAAACATAAATGTACCTTATTTCTAGTCATAACTCCTCTGTCTAAGCTTCCAATAACTTGTTCAACGAGATGATGTCTTGATATATACCTGTTCGGTGTCATAGTCTCAGATCTTGCTTCAACTGTAGATTCTTCTCTAGATTCCTTTTTGGTTTCTTCAACATGACTCTCATTCAATAATTCACTGTCAGTCTCATAGAATAATTCAGTAGTTTCAGTGTTAGGCTGAGGATGAGTTCCTTCATCAAATTCATAATCAAGCATTCTTTCCTGCATTTTGAACTTTTCATCAACTTTAATATTTGCGCTCTCAACAATAGTTTTAGTTCTCTTATTGTAACATCTATATGCTTTTCTCTTCAAATAATATCCAAGAAAAATTCCTTCATCACTTCTAGGATCAAACTTTCCAATGTCATCATCTCTCTTTATATAACATTTGCTTCCAAAAATTCTAAAATACTTAACTGAGGGTGCATGTCCAAACCATAATTCATAGGGTGTCTTGTTTGTGTCTTCTTTGATTTGTACTTTGTTCATTGTATATACTGTTGTGTTCACTGCTTCTCTCTATAATATCTTCGCCAAATCATTCTCAAATAACATAGCTCTTGCTGCTTCAGTCACTGATCTGTTTCTTCTTTCTGCAATACCATTTTGTTCAAGTGTTCTAGGGGCTGAAAACTGTCTCTTAATGCCATTCACTTCACAAAAAGTGTTAAATTCTCTAGAAGTAAATTCTCCATCTCTATCAGATCTTAAACATTTAATCTTCATTCCAGATTCATTCTCAACTTTATTCTTAATGATCTTAAACTTATCAAATGCTTCAGATTTTTCTTTAAGAAATGCAATCCACATCATTCTTGTAAAATCATCAACAAGAATCATAAAATACCTTTCTCCATAGAATCCTCTAGTCCTGGTAGGACCACTGAAGTCTGTATGAACATTCTCCAATTTCTCTTCAGATGTGAACTTCTTACTAGACAATGAACTTCTCTTCTATTTTGCCATCACACATTCCTTGCAAATCATGTTAGTAGGCTTCATAATTTTAGGCAAATCTCTTACTGCAAGTGTAGTACTCACTTTCACAATGTTATCAAAGTTTATGTGACAAAACCTTCTATGCCATAACCAACTGTCATCAATTTTAGTAATCAAACATGTCATCTCAGTAGGATTCAACTGAAATACATTACCTCCGGTTCTAGATCCAGTTCCAATCAGATTTCTATCTTTATCCTTTATCACACAAGTTTTCTTAGTAAACCAAAATTGATATCCCTTATCAACTAACTATCCAAAACTCAAAAGATTATGTTTCAAACCATCCACAAAATAAACATCATTAGTATTAGTCTTTCCATCAAGAGTAATAGATCCTATACCTTTAGTCAAACAAGGTGCATTGTTTCCAACTCTCACAACTCCTCCATCATAATTGTTAAACTTTATGAACTTTTTCATATCTCTAGTCATATGATGTGAACAACCACTATCTATAATCCAATCAAATTTATTTTCAACTTGAGAAACTAAGCCTTTTTCTTCCTTAACATCAGTTTCAGGATCCTCTTCTTTAATTGCTACAAATCCTATTTCATCAATATTCTTAGTATCACTTTCACTTAGAGTTCTTTCAATACTAGCTTCAAGATCTTCATCATTAGCATAATAACATTCCTTAGATCTTCTAGGCTTAAAATTGTTTCTGTGCTTCTTAACTCTCTTAGGACATTTAAATACAAAATGACCATATTCTTGACAAGTCCAACATTTAAAAATTTTCTTACCGTCTGGTTCTCTCTTCACAAGCAAGGCAATACCTTCTTCAATCTTTTGGTCTTCTTCATTTCTAGATCTGTAGCTGCTGCCAACATAATCTCCATTCACACTGATGCTTCTTGACAAGGTAGGGCACATACTAAGAGCACTGAATGCTTTCTCCATTTTAGTTAAGTCTCTTGATAACCTCAGGTTCATCTGTGTTGCTTCCAATCTTCCAAAAAGAGTCTCTCTTGTAAAGTTTGCTGTACAAGGTATAACTTGTTCAATCATCTATGTTGTCTGCTTAAATACAAGTGTTAATGTCCTCAAAATTTTTCATATTATTTCATTCTCTTTGTTCCTCCACAAGATTTTATCCGTGGCACAATTTTTGACATTCTACCAATATAGCTTTTAACATATTCATCTTCCATCATTCTAATATCTTCAAATGCACATATCCAATTATGTAATCTAACTCTCTTTGCATGTTCATCACCTTCAAAAGTAGTGTAAAGCTTTCTAAATTTCATGAGATTTTTTCAAACATTTTACCTGACTGTATTCATTCTCTAGAAGAGCAATCAAAAGTGCTTCTCTTGCAAGTATGTTACACATGAATAGATCTCTCTCATCACTAGAACATGTCTCAAGATTGTCTTCTTCAATGATAGTCTTTTCATTCTTTGTAATCAACCAATAACCTAGTCCTAAACATAGTAGATGTGTCTTCATCTTCCCTTTCTAGCTGTCAAAATTTACTCCATCAAATTTAGGGCTTTCTTTCCTGAAATTCACCATGGATCTCCTTAAGCTATTAAACTTCTCTTTCAAGGACTTACTGCTCTGATACCAATTGTTAGAAAGTAAAGTCTACCAAGATAAATGAGAGGGGGGGGGGGGGTGAATCAATTATCTGATAATTATAACCTTTATCAATTTTAATAGCATTTAACCATGTAAGCAATATAATTACCAACCATAGAAAGATATTCATACACAATGACACAATGACACAATGACACAATGACACAAGATATGTTGACTAGGGAACCTCTTGATCAAAGAGCAAACTTCGGTAGGAATGATGCCCAAAAAAAATGAACTAATATGAATATTCCTTGTGAAAGGATGGACTCTGTTAGGAGTCTTATGAAAAACATTCAGTACATATGAATCCCTGTTAGGAGATTTTGAATCCCTGTTAAAAGATTCTAACCTTGTTAAGAGTTATGGAAGACAGAAGGACCCACTGCCCAAACAACTTCAATGGCAAGATCACTGAACACACTGTCCAACTGACCTTAAGATTATTCAACAGAATAATATGAAATATGTTACCTCCTTCACCATGCCAAACCGCACTCTTTGCAATACCAGATCTCAATTTCAGATCTCTATACTTCGCATGTCTTCCTTCACAACTACATTGGCTCTCTTCTTCACTTCATGCATACATTCACATTCAAATATATTCAATCACTTGCTCAACATAATCATTCATACCATATATTCATCGCAACAAGGAAAAACATTCCTTCCTTTATACCACACTCAAATAATTATAAATGAGTCGACACACAATTACAAAATAAAAGTTTTCCACACACTACATCAAAATTACACAAAATTATCAGCTTCCAAATACAATAAATCTTCACTCATGTGACCTTGAAGTTTGTGCTATCATCCATGTCACTATCAATGTGTATTTAGCTTCCCTTTAACTGCGCAAAACTAGATTCCATCCCGATTAGGAGATATCATCCGATTTTCAGAAACCGCTACTCAGGAACACTGCCTGAATACTGCTTCCACCAAAATGCTCATAAATTTCATGAATAAATGAATTACTGTTTGCGCTCTTAACCATAGACATATAACATATCAAAGAATATAACCTAAACATTGCATCTCTCCAACTACAATATAACACGTGCGCTAATTAAAACACTATCTGCTTCTCTACGAGTCTCCAGAAGATCATTGTGTTGACATCAATGACAATCATAGTCATGAATGCAACAACAACTGCTACAGAATGACTGCCAAGCATTCATTCCTAACATTACGGTCTATATTGAAGTCAACACAAGTTTGTCTCATCAAACGAGCCTTTCTCAACTGATGAAGGAGGTTGTAATAACCCCCCGAGAGAAACTCTCTTGTCTTTTTATCTGCTAGTCTTCCCAATGCTATTGAGAGCATTGAAAATATTCTTCACAACAATGGCATTTCTCTCCATTTTCTTGTTCGCATGAATCTTCAATTTCACAAGCACAGGTCTCATCTTTTGCATCTTTAACAACTGCACAAAAATTTGACATTGCTCAACCAATGTCTCGTTTCCAAAAAAAATGATCATAAAATCTTGAAGCCCAAAACCTAATGGTTCTATGTGACCTCTTTCCTTCCCAATTATTCATAATGTTCTCCTCAATTTCAATTAACCAATTAGGTGTTCTTGAAAGCCCCGAATTTGAAGATTAATTATCTTTATTGCAAGGGACTTCATTTCGCATATAATTTAGAGATGTGTAACATTCATGTGGTTCTTGTGCAACATTTTCATTCCCCAAGTCTACATTTTCAATCTCCATCTGTTCATTTTCATCGTCATTCCATTCATTGTCATTCCCCAAGTCTACGTTTTCATTTCCCAAGTCTACATTTTTATTCTCCATCTCTACATTTTCATCTTCACTCCATACATTGTTATTCAAAAAATTAATCTCTATATTATTTTCAAATTCAACATCCTCTTCACTTGCAACTACATTTATGGGGTCACCTTGATTAATGTTTAGCATACCTTCTCTCCTTCTTTGGTGATTTTCACTATCTTTTTCCCTATATGCTTGAATTTATTCATTTGTCACCTTCCTCTTCTATTTATCCTTTTGACAATTGCTACTTCCCATGGTGAGACCACAAGTTGACAAAAAACAACTTTATTTAACTAACTTTCAAAAAATGGGCCCCAAAACACTTTTTTTTTTTTTTTCAACCTGTGAAAAAAGTCAGAAATCCCGTGATTCTCTGGTCTGTGGGGGTAGGGAATATTTTGGTCAAAGTTACACCAGTTCATAATCGGGTACTTGATATTTTTGGGTATATGAAAAAATGACGGGAGTAAATGAAAAAATTGAACTTTTATATATAAAAAGAGGTATATATATATAATGTTTAACTATGAAATATGAACTTTAAAATATATAATGTTTAAGTATAAAATTGAACTTTGAAATATGTATGATATCACTATATATATATAATGTTTAAATATGTATTATATATATAATTATATATTAATTTATATATTTTATATTATAATATCTTAGGAGTTTTAAATTGTATGTCATATATATTTTATATTATAATATGTATTGTATATAATTATATTTAACGTTTATATTATATAAATATATGTACAAATTATATATATATATTATATATATATATATATATATTATATATATATATATATATATTATATAGATATATAACGTTTAAGGGGTATTATGTAAATATTTTAATATATATTATATATATAATTATATATTAATATATATTTTATATTAATATATTTTCTATATATTAATATGTATTGTATATGATTATATTTAACAAACTTATATTATATTTATAGGTACAAATTATATATATAAATTACATATATATAACGTTTAAGGGGTATTATGTAAATATTTTATATATTTTTTAATATGTATTATATATATAATTATATGCTAAAATATATTTTATATAATAATATCTTATATATATATATATATATATATATATATATATATATATATATATATATATATATATATATATATATATATATATATATATATATATATATATATATATATATATATATATATATATATAAACTTTATAGATCATAATATTTAAATTGTATGTCGAAAGGGGTTACCAAGACTTCCTAGGGGTCCTAGTATGCCTTATCATGCGTTAGGACCCCTAGGAAGTCCCCATGACCCCTTTTGACACATTGAAATGCTCGAGTGTGTCTGAAGGGGTCGTAGGGCCCTTTCAGACACACTCGAGCATTCCAATGTGTCAAAAGGGGTCATGGGGACTTCCTATCCACCTAACACGTGATAAGGCATCCTAGGACCCCTAGGAAGTCCCTGTGACCCCTTTTGACACATTAGAACCCTAAAGTGTATCTTAAGGGGTCGTAGGACCCCTTAGGACATAGTTGAGGGTTCTAATGTGTCAAAATGGGTCATGAGAACTTCCTAGGGGTCCTAACACGTGATAAGGCATACTAGGACCCCTAGGAAGTCCCCATGACGCCTTTTGACACATTGGATAGCTCAAGTATGTCCAAAGGGGTCCTACGACCCCTTAGGACACACTTGAGGGTTCCAATGTGTCAAAATGGGTCATGGGGACTTCTTATAGGTCCTAACATGTGATAAGGCATACTAGGACCCCTATGAAGTCCCCATGACCCATTTTGACACATTTGAATGCTCGAGTGTGTTTGAAGGGGTCGTAGGACCCCTTAGGACATGCTTGAACATTCCAATGTGTCAATAGGGGTCATGGGGACTTCTTAGGGGTCATAACGCATGATAAGGTGTACTAGGACCCCTAGGAAGTCCCCATGACCCCTTTTTATACATTTGAATACTCAAGTGTGTTTGAAGGGGTCGTAGGACCCCTTAGGACACACTTGAGCATTCCAATGTGTCCATAGGGGTCATGGGGACTTCCTAGGGGTCCTAACGCATGATAAGGTGTACTAGTACCCCTAGGAAGTCCTCATGACCCATTTGGACACCTTTGAACCCTCAAGTGTGTTCAAAGGGGTCGTAGGACCCCTTAGGACACACTTGAGGGTTCCAATGTGTCGAAAGGGGTCATGGGGACTTCCTAGGGGTCCTAATGCGTGATAAGGCGTACTAGGACCCCTAGGAAGTCCCCATGACCTCTTTTGACACATTTGAATGCTCAAGTGTGTCTGAAGGGGTCGTAAGACCCCTTAGGACACACTTGAGCATTCCAATGTGTCAATAGGGGTCATGGGGACTTCCTAGGAGTCCTAAAGCGTGATAAGGCATACTAGGACCCCTTGGAAGTCTCCATGACCCCTTTTGAAATATTTGAATGCTCAAGTGTGCCTGAAGGGGTCATAGGACCCCTTAAGACACACTTGAGCATTTCAATGTGTCAATAGGGGTCATGGGGACTTCCTAGGGGTCCTAACATGTGATAAGGCATATTAGGACCCCTAGGAAGTCCCCATGACCCCTTTTGAAATATTTGAATGCTCAAGTGTGTCCAAAGGGGTCGTAGGACCCCTTAAGACACACTTGAGCATTCCAATGTGTCAATAGGGGTCATGGGGACTTCCTAGGGGTCTTAACACGTGATAAGGTGTACTAGGATCCCTAGGAAGTCCCCATGACCCCTTTTGACATATTTAAAAGTTTAAGTGTGTCTGAAGGGGTCGTAGGACCCCTTAGGACACACTTGAGCATTCCAATGTGTCAATAGGGGTCATGGGGACTTCCTAGGGGTCCTAATGCATGATAAGGCATATTAGGACCCCTAGGAAGTCCTCATGACCCCTTTTGAAACATTTGAATGCTCAAGTGTGTCCGAAGGTGTCGTAGGACCCCTTTGGACACACTTGAGTATTCCAATGTGTTAATAGAGATCATGGGGACTTCCTAGGGGTCCTAACGCGTGATAAGGCTTACTAGGACCCCTAGGAAGTCCCGGGTATGTGCAGGATCATGGTATGCCAAAAAGTGGCGATGTGGAAAAGAACTCCCAATTGATAGACTCTTTGAAAAATAACTATAACTTTTAAACAATATAAAATTTTTGAAATCTGAAATATACATCACATTCTATGTTTCACCTAATAAAATAATAATAAATAATTATTTCAATTTGATGAAGTTTAGACTAAGCTGAGGTAGTTAGACATGAGAGTTTTTATATTCAAAAAAATTTATAGTAGAAAAATCATAATTAATTATTTACTTGGAAAAAAATATAAAAAAATATACATCACATCCGGACATGAGTCTACTACTTTTATCTAGAATCTTATATAAAAATATTATTATTTGATTTTGTTTAATGTGGTTAGACATACACCTACTTGTTATCTTTCTAGTCTTGATTGATAGACTTATTGAAAAATAGCTCTAACTTTCAAACTGTATAACATTTTTGAAATCCAAAATATATATGACATTCTATGATATTCCTACTACAAGAAAAATAAAAAAAGTTTTCAATTTGATAAAGTTTAGACTAATTTAACATGGTCAAACACGAGAGTTTTTATATTTTGGAAAAGTTGTAGAAGAAAAATCATAATTAATTATTAACTTGGAAATAAATTACAAAAAAATATGTGTCACATTCGGACATGAGTCTACTACTTATATCTATAATCTTGTAAAAAAAATTATCATTTGATTATGTTTAAGGTGGTCAGACATACACCTACTTCTTATTTTTTCCTAAAATTTTCGTACTACTACATCGACATTTGAAATTTTTAACATATAGAATAATTGTTTTTAAAAAATGCCTAGTATCTTAGAAACTAAATTCAATTTTCTACAAATTCTCTTCTTACATATTTTTATATAATATTTATAACTTGTTCAATTTTATATGTCAACTTTCCTAAACCTGATTTTTTGAATTTTCATTGCCACTTAAGGGCCTAGTTTGACATACCATGATCCTGCACATACCCTCCCCATGACCCCTTTTGACATATTTGAATGCTCAAGTGTGTCCGAAGGGGTTGTAAGACCCCTTAGGACAAACTTGAGCATTCTAATGTGTCAATAAGGGTCATGAGGACTTTGTAGGGGTCCTAATGCATGATAAGCATACTAGGACCCCTAGGAAGTCCCCATGACCCCTTTTGACACATTTGAATGCTCAAGTTTGTTCGAAGGGGTCCTACGACCCCTTTGGACACACTTGAGGGTTCAAATGTGTCAAAAGGGGTCATGGGGACTTTCTAAGGGTCCTAATGAGTGATAAGGCGTACTAGGACCCCTAGGAAGTCCCCATGACCTCTTTTGACACATTTCAACCCTCAAGTGTGCCTAAAGGGGTCATAGGACCCCTTAGGACACACTTAAGGGTTCCAACATGTCGAATGGGGTCATGGGGACTTCTTAGGGGTCCTAACACGTGATAAGACATACTAGGACCCCTAGGAAGTCCCCTTGACCCTTTTTGACACATTTGAATACTCAAGTGTGTTCGAAGGGGTCGTACAACTCCTTAGGACACACTTGAGGTTTCCAATGTGTCGAAAGGGGTCATGGGGACTTCCTAAGGGTCTTAACATGTGATAAGACATACTAGGACCCCTAGGAAGATCCCATGACCCCTTTTGATAGATTTGAATGCTCAAGTGTGTTCGAAGGGGTCCTACAACCCCTTAGAACACACTTGAGGGTTCCAATGTGTCAAAAGAGGTCATGGAGAATTTCTAGGGGTCCTAGTACGTGTGATAAGGCGTACTAGGACCCATAGGAAGTCCCCATGACCCCTTTTGACACATTTGAAAGCCTTAAGTATTTCATTTTCTTCCTTAACCCTGCGAAGTTCATATAAAAGACATGTATGGCAATCTTCACAGTATTTAGGAGGCACAAATTGGTAACAATTGGAGTAGTAGGAATCAGAAAATGCACACCCTTCTTCACCAAATTGTGTAGATGGGTAACCTGAAATACATCTGGAAGTAGAGCTCCCTTCGCTTTGGGCCATTGCAAATTAGCGAAAGTATTCTGCTCTTCCCTCCAACAAAATAGCTTATTTCAATGGCCTCCCATGAATTTTTGAAATGGTTGATTGATTTCCTTTGCTTCTTTCAATGGCCATCCATGATTTTTCTGCAATCTTCCAACCTTTCGTACATAGTTGTAAAATACATATTAATATATTATACATATAAAATAATATATAATATATGATATATAATGTAACATTTAATATTAATATATATTAAATAATATTTAATGTAAAATGTATATTATATAATATTTAATATATAATTGATATTATGTAATATTTAATATATATAATATATAATCTAATATATATTTTATGATATATAATATATCATATGAAGGATGGAGAAATGGGAGGGACAAAGGGGTTGGAGAAATTAAGAGAGAAAGGGGAGGGAAAAGTTAAAAATCAAAATTCTGCCGATGTTTTCGGGTACCCAAAAATATCGGGTACCCGATTAGGCTCGGTATTGCTTTGTTCACCAAACCTACATGGTCAACTATTGAAATGTCTCAAAAACATGTTTTTCCCCTGTTTCTTTGAGTTCTAGACTTCGACCATGTAGCTAACGACTTTTTTTAAACTGAATTTGATGAAACAAAAAGGGTATCTTAAGGAGATTATCAACTTTCTATCGATATAATTGCTGTCAAATTTTGAATTTAGTAAGTAATTATTAGTTATTTTCTAATTGAGTTACCTCTAAAGTGCTGATTTATATACTGATTGAAAAACAACTATAACTTTCAGACGGTATAACATTTTTGAAATCTAAAATATGCGTCACATTCTATGCTTCGTCTATTATAAGGAATTTTTTTTTTTGAATTTTGTAAAGTTTTGAATGACTTAAGGTGGTCAGACACGAGAGTTTTTTATTTTGAAAACGTTGTAGCAGAAAATTCATAATTAATTATTTTTTTTGAAATAAAATTACAAAAAAACATGTGTCACATCCGGGCACGAGTCTACTACTTATATATAAAATCTTATAATAAAATATTATTGTTTGATTATGATTAAGGTGGTCAGACATACACCTACTTCTATTTTTTTCCAGAAATTTTTGTACTACTGCATTGAAATCTATTCTTTTCACCAATCATACTAACTTTTTTTCAAAAAAGGCCTAGTAGTTTAGAAACTACATTCAATTTTCTACAGATTCTATTCTTACAACTTTTTGATATTAGGTTGATAGCTAGTTGAAATTTTCACGTCAAGTTGACTAACCTTTATTTGCTGATTTTTCATTTCCACTTAAGGGCATAGTTTGGCCCCTCATGATCTTGCACATACCCTCCTCTTTATGCAAAAAGGTGTGCTAATAAGATCCCATGACTGCATATTGCTTGAAATATTCAAAATATCCCTCAAGATCAAATGTTATTGCTTCTAATTCCACTAACAATCTATAAGTTTGCAAAAAATTGATTGCAACCCTATAACCCTCCTAGTAGTTGATCTAAAAATCTCCAAAGCATGGATAAGTAGGAATAAAAGAACCCTTGTGGTTTCTCCTAAAAATTGATGTGGCTTCAAACTTTTGCAAAATAATCTCCAAAATAGCCAATCTATCTGGCACAAAGAATGGTGAATCATGATGCTTTCCTTCAAAGCCATAGAATCTAATGTATATCTACTTCTTTGCAAGATACCAATCGACACAATTGTGATCAATTGTGACCTTAATCTCCTTTTCCAATCCTTGTGGTCTCAAAAATCTTGTTATCATGGGAGATAATCTTGATGAATTATGACCTAGAATGTCATACATTCTTTTGACAAAGAATTATTCAAAGAGTAATACTAAGCATGCTTATATTCTCTATCCAAAATATTGGTCCATAATTAGGTCGGCTTAGGATTTCCAAACTAGTTTGTTGTCTAAATATGGAGTTTAGAACTCCATACATTGTTCTTAGGATTTCCAAACTAGTTTGTTGTCTAAATATGGAGTTCAGAACTCCATACATTGTTCTTATGCCCTTTCCACAACAACATATGCAATAATAGTGAATACCATTCAAAAATCCCTATGGACTTGTTCACTTTAATCTCCCACAATACCTTGTGGATATTAGCTGCAACAAACCAGGCATTATCAAAGAGTTTGTTTTTGTTGGGATCTTGAATGTCACAAACTGGGACAATCATTTCTTGTGGCATCATTTCATCATTGTTATAGCCTATCACCTGACTTACCCCATTATAGGTCATCTGAAAATACTTTTAAAATTAACCAATTAACTTTGTATAAGAAAAATTAGAGCCTATAATTTTTTTAAAAATCCCATCAACCCTAGTCCTACGCATAGGAAACAATCTTCTTCTATACATCTCTTCCACATTTTGATATTCCTCCTTGAACCTATACAGGTTGATTTTCAAGTCAAAATTGACACAATCCTTCATGTCAAACACTTCACAAATCATTTATTTATTTATCTCTAGCAAAACTCCTACTTTTGTCCTAGTGCACCTACTGCACTCATTGTAATAGGTGGCTAAAACCTTAATCAAATCTACATTGACAAAAATATTAGGGACAATCAATCTAGATATTCCCAACTTCCACAGATTTGTCTCAAGCTGAGGTTCTCTAATTTAACCTGAAAATATTGTGACCCCTAACCTTCATGTGGATTTCACTAGCATATTTTCTTTTGTCAATAAAATTAGGGAAAATTTTCACAATCTTTTCCCTCCCTCCAAAATTAGGGAGTAGTGAAATTATGTTGTTATACAAATTCCACCTTGTTTGTCTCTTACAAGTAGGTACATCCTTTGTAGGATTTTGTCTATTTAACGAACTAGCCATTGCTATAAACAAACACTATCCCTTATTGCCAAAATATAAAATCTAACCCTCCCCCTTCAATCCTTTCAAATTGACGCTTGTTCAAGAAATTAAAACTTCAAGAGAGTTTTGCTTTTAGTTACCGATTGCAGTATAATTGAGTTGATTGATTGGAAATTCTTTATAACTAGTTGCAAGTTCACTAGAAATCCATTGCTCTGCTTCTGCAATTCACTTCAATTCTTTGAAATGACAGGCAATTAATTCATAATCTCTTTTATTCCTCTTTCTTCTCCAACATTAAATGACACAAATGGCTCCTTTAACTCGTGTTTAAAACTTGATCATTGATGTAAAAAGATCAACAGTACACATTAAGATTCAAAATTAGCTTTATAACACTCCAAAGAGCCTATAAAATAATTGCCATGTCGGACTCGTCGACACATTGGAAAAAAAGAAACCTTCCAATGCATCAATGAGTTGCATTTTCCATGATTAATGTATCCACGATGGAAGCTCCACGTAGGATACACCAGCACATTAGAACAAAAGAAACCTTCCAATGCACCAGTGAGCAGCTATTCCATGTTATGGAATCGTCCACAGAGTGGCCAACCTGTCATAAAAAAAGGTTGTACACATGTCGGGATTTTGGTGACTTAGAGAAGGAAATTGGTTTCATTAGATGTTTTCCCTAGAACTTAAAAGTGACTTTGTGCATACGCAAAATTTAATAGGAGACTAAGGGTATAAAAAATAAGTATAGTAATATTTATTATTAATACATTAAGAAATAAAAAATAACACTAACACGTGTCTCAATTCTGGTGACTTTGAGAAGGAAATAGGTTCCATCAAACATTTTCTCTGGAACTTACAAGCCACTTCATGCACATCAAAATTCAAGAGTTAAGTTACATGCGAAGGCGACATCGCTAACGACTAGGAGCCTAAGAGTATAATTTATAAAATACAAGTATAACAATTTTAACACATTAGACAATAAAAAAACAACACTAACATGTGTCTTGATTCTGGTGACTTTAAGAAGGAAATTGGTTTTGTGAGACATTTTCCCAAGAACTTAAGAGTGACTTTGTGCACATGCAAAATCTAAGGGTTAAGTTACATGCAAATGGGATATCACTAGTAGATAGGAGCCTAAGGGTATAAAACATAAGTATAACAATAAATTTATTATTAATGCATTAAGCAATAAAAAATAACACCAACATGTGCCCTGAAACTTAAAAGCCAAAATCAATGTGAGGTTGATATTGTGAAACCGCAAACTAGGAACACATGTCTGCATCAGTCAAATCAAATAATCTTTTGTCACAACTGTAATATTGTGAAATTGCAAATTGGGAACACATGTCCGCATTCGTCAAATTAAATAATCTCTTATCACAATTATAATATATTGCAAAACTGCAAAATGGGAAGACATGTCCACATAGAAAAGAATAAAGTAGAGATATCAAATAACACCGTAGTCACATCAACTAATTTGATTAAAATTTGATCTGTGTAACATTGTTGGCTTAAGGTCTAAACAATTTAAATTTAATAGCATTTACTCAGATGTCAGATTTTAATAAATACAAAATATTTGGCTTTAGATTACTTGCATGCAAACTTAATGTTAGTTGGCTATAAAGCCTTTTGAATTTCAAATGCCTAATCAAGTAAAAATAGATAGTTACAATGGTAATTATTGTTGTAAGAAAAATGTTCGCCAACTTCTCCCTTCGCACTACAGAACAAATGGAACCTTTTGGAGGGGCATTTGGTCCTAACATATTGAGAAATATTTTTTGCTTTGAGGACAATGACTTCATCCTCAATGTTTAAAGCATCCTGGGTCATGACTATCTTTCAGCAGAGGGTCATTATAGGTTAAATATGGAAACTTCATCACTCTTCTTAGGATGATGTCTAGAATTAAGCATGGTCGCATCAGTGTGGTGGGTCGTCACTTCTTGTGTTCATGAAGAATGGAGAGTTGGCTTGGATAATATCTTGCTCAGGACGTGGATAGGGATGAGTTTGTTGGCTCATGATGAGTAGTGGTAGAAAAGTGGTGAACGCCAAAGGGACCCATTTGGATCTATTCATCATTTTATTCTTTGGAATGTGTATGAGAATCCTGAAGTGTGTAGTCTCATTGCAAGTAAAGGCCTCAG